>CM076581.1:1190870577-1192070577 GCA_034641835.2 Pinus albicaulis | reverse complement strand
CAATAAAGAAACAAACCCCTCTAATAAAAGGACAAACCCCTCTTCAAAAAAGCCATCAAAATGTCTGTTATACCTTTCTAGAAACTAGCTTCAAAAGACTTCTTCATCCCTTTGTAGTGACGCCGCTAACTTCCAAGGTATCACAATCTATTGAAGCGAGTCTATGACCACAACACAAAGTGACTGGTGAGTGGGCCAATCAGCGATTCACAAAATGGGAATCCTTCGTCTACCAACTTTTCTTATGATATTGTATATAAATATATTAAATATTAAATTATTTTTTTAATATAGTTTAATTAATATAAATTAAAGGACAATTAAATATATATTAAAGAAGTTATTAGTTTAAAGTAATTTAGCTAGTGAATGACACGCTCAAGCCAAGCCGAATCATTTTGGTAGACATAATTTTTGAGAAGTAGTTTCCGTGTAAATAAATATTGGTAAGTGGTTCAGAGCCGGCGTATTTATTAAATAATATATTGTGATATTTGGTTGCCCTTATCCAATTGGCACAACCAACTTTATTCTGAAGCTTTTCCATGAGATTTAAATAGACATATTAATTGATATGCATTTATGTATTTAGTAAATCTGCATTTACCATATTTGTAAAAGAAAACTCGTTCGGTAAAATAAGGTAACATAGAAGGTAACATAATGAGTGGTATAAATGTCAAAGTTATATTTGGTGTTAAATTATTTTTATTAGGATTAGTTTAGAGTTTGAGTTGGTGTAATTGTTAAGGGTATTTGTTTTTTGGTAAGAGTTTAGGTTTAAAATTGGTGGTGCATAGTATGTATGTTTTGGTAGACTTAGTTTTTAAATTGTTGCCTCAAAGTGGGTCCATTGTCTCACAAATAAGGTAGTCTTATTTATCAATTTGGTGTTTTGCTTGAATCTGGCCTTAAAATTAGATAATAATAATAATGATGATAATATGTTAGATAAATTAATAATTTGTCAAAAATAAAATTCTATTAAAGATAAAACCAAGTAATCAACACTTATACACCTCATAAATTTACATTTATATATTAAGAATAAAACTCTTTCCTTAAATAAACAAACATAACAAATTATTTTTATAATTATAGAAAGAAATTTCTTCATCATTTTATTTAATATATTGTATTTCAGAACTAACAATAAATTCATATTATATATATGTGTATATGTTAATTAGAAAAATGATATTAAATATTTATATTTTAATACTAATTTAAAGTAATTTAAAGTATGTTATATATTAATATTTTAATATTAATATGTTAAGTTGTACTCGCACAACGATTTGAGGATCGCTTTTATTAGAAGGACCACATAACATCAAACCTCACAAGTACTAGGGGGAGGAGGCATGTTAAACCCAGTTAGTTTAGTGTTGGTGTAGCCTAGGCCAGATGCCGTGATTTTGATGACTTAAAAGCCCGAGAGTAGGAGTTTTTCAAGACACAATAATGTAATCTATGAATTCACATCACTTCATAAAAGAATAACAAAAAAAATTAATATTAACATAAAATCTGTTACATACAACATTTAGTATTTATTATTTACAAATTATTTTATAAATATATTATTAAATGGTCTAATTTAATTTATAGACTAAATGGTTTCACAAAAAAATTTGGTTAATTTTAACCAAACTTAGTAAAAGATTTTTAAAAAATTGAGTTGAAATTGCTTAATATGTAGAATTCTAATGTCCAAAGATTTCATTGATTTACGCATTCAAAAATATATTTTAAATAACAAAAAATCACTCTTATTTGAAATTCTAGCTAAAAAGTTATTTCCTTTATAAATTAGACTACTAGATATTAAATGGTTTCTAAAAATAATTTTAAATTAAATGATAATTAATTTAATTTCTTTTTAATTTTTTTTTTAATAAACATTACAATACTTGATATTAAAGAATTTAGGCTATTCAATGTTTCCTTAAAAAAACAATGGAAATTCAGAAAAGAATTTGTTAAATTTAGATTTTTTTTGGAAATCCTCTTTATTAAAGTTCAAGATTTTTTTGTGCCCAAATTGTTTTGATGACATTGAATGCATTTCCACAATTAAAAATAAAATTCAAACACTCCCACCATTAATTTTCTAAACATTTTTTTTCGAAAAAATAATCTAATTTCAATGACTTTGTCACCTTACAAATTTGCCCAGTAATTTATTTATGCAATCGACGAGATCTCACCTATACGTTTACTCTCGGTCAGATATCTCGTATGCACTGACGAGACAAATAGAGTAATTAATATGAAACAATAGTTCAAAGTTTTGCAAAGTTTTGCATAACGACAATGAACGCATCCAATGCCATGGTAATAGTTGCTTTCGATGAAAGCTTGGAATCAACGTGAACCAACAGGTTCGTATTTATCACAGTTTAGGCATCCAAAACCAAAATATTATCTTTTTTTATCATCGTTAACTTAAATATCTTGTGTAATTATATTTTATTTTTATATAAATTGTGATATTTTTATTTCAATAATTTTATTGAGTTTAGGTTTATTTTATATTTTAATGTAAAAGTAATGTGTAAATATAAAGTGTATTTGTTTTTATATAAGTTATATTAGTCCATATAATCTAATCTAATTTTAGATAAAGTAATTAAAAGTAAAAAAATATATGTAAGATTTTTAAACTTTATATTTAAAAAAAAAATTAATATATGGTATCAATTTAATATATATTAAGATAAAATAAAAATTTTAAAAGAAAATATTTTAATGGTATATACAATACAATATTATGTGAATTATGAATACAGTATTTTAATATGAATTAATATTTGCATTTATTATAAAATGGGTCAATACACATGTCTTGTAATTTTTATAACATTTGTTTTTTTAAGTTTGAAAGGACTACATCTTCATCATGTCCAATATATCATTCCTATTGGGGTGGAGAATTGAATAGGTGACTTAACAAGTGACTCTCCAATACCCATAGACTTAATTTTTATAACATTCAAAAATAAGATTTAAACAATAAAAAATACATGTTTCTTTTTGCACTCTAAAATAAGTTTGCACTTAAATAAATCGGATCTCTCTTTCGTTTGTGCTAGTTTTATTTTAAAAACGAAAATATTATATTGAAAAAGTTTTTTCTTATGATAGTTACAGAATTTTTTTATTAAAATTGGGTAGTCTAACTTATAGATATTTTTTCACACGAATCTCACACGAAACAATTTCAAGAAATATTGTTATTTTTTGTTGTTTAAGATGCATTTTTGAATACATAAATGGATTCAACACCTTGAAATACATTTAGGCCACTCAGATTCTACCAATTAAACAACTTAAACTTAGATTTTTAAAAATCTTTGCCAAATTTTAGTTAAAATTAACAAAAATAAAATATTATGAAAAAAATCATTTATATATAAATTAAAAACTCCTTAAAAGCTATTCTACTGAAATTAATTAAAAATTTAAAAAATATTTAAAAAAAAATATAAAATAAAATAAATAGTTATAACACGAGGAAGCTTGAGATTAATTTATTCCATATTTCGTGAAAACACTTTAATTTCTAATAATTTTATAAAGTATTACAATTAATGATTTATTATATACCGTTAATATCAAATTGCACTACAAACAACTCATTCATGTTTATACCCGTTAGATATTAACTTCTTTTTGTCCAATATGTGATAGGGGTGAGTCATATTGTCAATGATTATGGTATCTCTTCCTTTCAAGTCCATTTATGTATGTCTTCTCTTCCTTTCAACTCTATTTATGTCGGTTCACTGATAATCTATTGGTTGAAGTTGAAGGGAGGGTTTTTTTATGAAGGTTACAAAAGATGTTTTAGACTTTTTGAACCAATAACTTTATGATGGTCAAATGTTAAGAATAATTTTTTTTTATTCTCGTCACTTTGGATTTGATTAAAAATATAGAGCTTATTTGATAAGATATATTAACATAATTGTTAATCCCAAGTACGTGCAAGTATAATGAGTTCTTGAAAGTTGAAGTAAGAGTAAGATTCTATCATTAGTAGACTGCAGAAGGAAGCTATAAGCACCCCTCTCTTTCTCTAAGAAGTTAAGCATCTATTATGTTATTTGACTTTATAGTTTCAATAAATTTATTAGAAAATAGAGCTAATAGAGCTCTTTATTAGAAAATAAATAGAATATTGAAAACAAACAATTAAAAATAAAAGAACAACAACCAAAAATGGTTTCTCCTTACTTACATTTAAAATGTCAAGTCAAAACCCCATGCCAGTATATGGAATTTAATATATAAAGATTAATACAAAAATTGAACAATACCTTTAGATATGTCTCTGAAATCTACAATTACATGACCAAAATTCTAGATAGGTGATCTAAGGATTGATCCACATGCATATTGGTGGTCGCCCATCTATTTCATTTGGACCCGCAACATCAATTCTTGCATCTTTTCACTTCGAGAAGAATACTGTTTTTAGCATGTTTTTGGGTCCTGCACACCCGAATCCATTTTGAGGCATTAATGATCTAGGTGGATAAATGTGGCCTCCCACCTATTCCATTTCAACCCCTGCAATCAGCTCTTTCTGTTTTCAAGTTTCAGCACAACATACTATTTTTAGCATTATTTCGGGTCTTGAATTTCGAGAGCCATTTTGAGGCCCTAAACAACATTTTTTGGGTATCATTTGTCAAACAAATATGATTCTATTCTAAAATTGATATTTGTGGCAACAGTTGTAGTCCTCAGATAGATTTTTCTAACGATGTATCATACACATCAAACGAAGATCGTATGCCAAAGTTACCTCCCGGGGAAGTTGAAACACATATTTACCCAAGCAGGGCCTACAATTTTGGCGCTTCATCTCCTAGAGTTAGGCTTTTGGACGTTTCGGATTCTACATTATTTCTCAACAATAAATAGGCCTTCGAGCCTCATTTTAACACAGTTCAAGGGGGTGGGAGCTGACACATGTATTCTCAGAGATAAGCGCTACCAGTGCCCTAGGTCATTTGTTCCCATCATTTCAGTTCTGTAACACAGTTCAGGGGCTGGTAGCCGTTACAATCTCTTTTCACGGATACGCTACTAGTACCCTAGCTTATCTATTTCCATTATGTCTATAATAGGCCTCCGAGCCTCAATGTAGCACATTTCAAAGGCTCGCATATGCCACATCTCTTCTCAGAAATAGGCTTCCAACACCCTAGCTTCCTTCCATTGTGTTTGTAAGCTTATTTCAATCATACTTTTATTAATAAAATAAAGCATTATTTCTGCTACACCTCTGTATTTATGGTTATATCTATATTCTCTTGCATTTCTGCATAAAATCCAAATAAAAAATTAAGATAAGTAATAATTAAAAGTTAAATGTCACCTTCAAAGCTAATGTGTTCATGCAATAGAATCCAAATATGCAATAAAATATCCAAATACTAAATGTTCAATTACTATAATGTTGATAGAAAGTATTATAAATAGTTTAAGGGATATAATAAAATGATATACTCTCATTTTCCTCTAGTTCCCTATGCCAAGATATATTGTTTTCTTTAGATGAGCTTCCAAATTAAAATTGTACCGCAAGTGGTAGAATGAAGGTCTCAAATGAATATTTGACTCCCATATAAGTCCATCAATAATACTAGAATCCTACAACCCAAAGGAATTCTTTCTCTTGTTATCTATGTAAAAAGTACAATAAATCACCGATCACTATATCTATCTAACAAGTACAATAAAATCACTAATCACTATATGACATTAAAAATCTCAAAAAATTAATAAAATTATTTATAAAGTTTTATAATTTTTGGATACAAGTTGTTTTAGTTTTTTCAATAAATTATTAATTTTTTCAATGAAATTACTAAATATTATTTTAAACTGATTGTTTATGTCTTCTTTATTTTGTTTGTTAAGTTTGTGAAACTTGAAATAATTGACATACTTAATTTACTATTTAAGTAATCTAAGTCATAAAAATCGTTTAGGGATTACACAGAACCTACACCAACTCTAAATATGGTGGATTTCTTCCCCTGAATTTCTCAACAGTGAGATTTACACAACTTAGTGTCTTCTATCAGTGTTTACTCTATACCTTGTGGACATTTACTATTCATATTTTTATCTTCAATATATATTAAATTATAATTTTATTAAATAAAATATTAGTGAATATTTATCGATATTTTTTATAATTATTAAAATAATAAAAAATAAATAAATTAAATTTGTATTATAATATAATAACAAATTATAATTTTTTTTAAATAATTATTAAAATTTTCCAAAAATAAGTTAATTTATTATCACAATAAGAATAAAATAGTAACACATGCCTTTTATAATTTAATATATTCATTTTCAATAATAATATTATTTTTAAAATTTTTATTTTAACTTATATTAAAATTGAACATTATGATGAGGGAGGTAAGAGTGAGAGGAGTTATCTATCACCTCGATGGGAAACTAGAGATTCTATATCTTTTGGGTCTCTAGAGTGCTACAAATAACCAAGCAGAGTAGTAGGCATTCTAGTAGGCGCTAGATTTGTCTATTCCAAGGAAAATTCGACACTTCGGATATTTGAGGACTCCATGGTCATTATCCAACAAGGGGTTAAACTCGAAGAAAATTATATCACTATTCAACTTCAAATTTTACGAATGATAGAAAATTCAAATTGGGAAGTTCAACTCAGTAGAGTTTCAACATGTCAAGGGGAATTTGAATTCAATGACATATGTGTTGGAAAATAAATGTGTTTCTATAGAAAAATGGACACTGTTGGAAGAGGATTATATCAATGTTATTTTTAAACCTTTACCACGAAAGTAGAATAAAATTTCATCCAAATGGTGCATCAATTATATTTAAGGTAATTCATAGACAACTTAGTATTTGGGAGGCCCAATGGTCTCATGCGAGACATCATCCTCGACTGTAAATCCATCAAGGTCAATTCATTGAAGGCTAGTGGCACAACTTTAATGCGAGGGTTCAGACCCTACCCCCCACCCCCCTAAAAAAAATGAAAATAGAAAAGAAAAAAAACATGATGGAGGATTATACTAGTGCATGAACCTTGGTACCTTTTGCATGTGAGCATGGTTAAGTGCTAGAAAAATGTCTGGCATGCAAAACAAGATTCCAATGCAAATTTCTAGCCAAAATAATGATTTCTTATAGAGAAATATAGATAGGTTTTAGGGAAAGTTTGAGAAAAGGGATAGTTTTTGAGATAAAAAAACCTTGGAATATCCACAGTATTCTACAACTAAAAATGAAGACTGTGGATATTCTGAGTTTTTAATCTCAAAATCTACACCACAAAAACCTCCAAAATATGAAAAGAGATAGTTTTCTAAAATGTTTGGAAGCCACAAACGATAATGAAGTGAGGTAAATGATGATAAGGATGCAATGATGCAGATGAGATAGAACCAAGATCAGGTTCAAGAACAATTAATCCAAGAGGGAGTAGAGGCAACTGTATGACTGGACTTGTATTACGGTCCATTAAATGGAGGTTATTTTAATTGTTCTTTTTGTTTTATATATCATAAATATGTATTAGCTTTACGAATATTTTGGAAAGTCCTTAAATGGTTTAATTTTAGGTATATCAAAAATAGAAGTGTAGCAAAATTCAAGGCCTTATTGGGACCTATTTGAATTGAATAGTAGTGTTATCACTAAAATATATAAAAGAATATGACATTGTAACTAGTTTAATGCTAATATAAAAACTTACTCTTTTTGTTCATATATCTCTAATATGACTTAAAATTAATTTAAATCATTTATCTAAAATAATGAGTATTAAATAATTTATATACAAATTATAATAATAGAAAATAGTTGTTTTTTTATAACTAAATATTGATATGGTATGCCAACCAGGTTTTTTTAATTTTATGAAAATAAGTTTTTTGAAAAATTAATAAACATAATAATATAATGCAAATGTAACTCTTCATACTTATAACTATATTATGAATTTAAAAAATTATATATATATATATATATATATATATATATATATATATATATATTTGATATTTTTCTATGGGATATCATTGAACTAATTACAAAAATCAATTAAATAATAAATACATAATTAAATAAAATGTATAGTAAAATTTTATTGATATTAAAATTAAAAATTAAAAAAAAAATAAAGGTAAGTTTTAATTAAATATTATAATATGATTTAATAAATGAGTTGATTCTATATCTTAAAAACATTATATATAATAGACTGTTTAGTGTAACATTATAGTATTTTTCTCATTGTTTTTAATTTAGAAACATGCTTTTCTATCCCTTAACAATTTTAGGGGTGGCATGTCATTTCGAAAATGAGCACTTCCTTTAGCATGATTATGTAAATTATATATGTTCTTATTGTTTACTATGTAGCATTATACTTATTCAAAGAAAAAATAATTGAAAATATATTGTGGGATTACTAGACATAACCAAAAGGAAATAAAGATCAACATATTTAAGGAATTTTCTCTAAAACAAATTTTTGCATTGTATATTTGTTTCTCAAGGTTTAGGTTTTGTATTCGCTTCAACATCAGTATAGTGGTTGGTTGTTGATCATAAAGGATAATGGTGGAGTTATAATTTTTCTTGCATAATCCATAGGAGGTATATTTCAATCTTCACCATTGACCTAAATGATATAAATACAAACTGTAAAGAAATCTTAAAAGTGTTTCAAGGTTTCCCTTAAAAAGTAGAATCATTTGTTTGAAGTCCAATGTATTTTTATTACCCTGGCGCTATTAGTCGAGCAACCATTTCCTTCATTATCCATTCACTTCCTCCATTGAAAGTAGTTGATCTCCTAGGTTCTCAAATTATCGATGTCAGGTACCACAATTTTTAGTTGAATGAGAAATTCAACATCTTAGGTATTGCACTGCATCATTTTGACGTTCTCCTCCAACTCATCTATCACAGGTTTGGTTATCTTCATGCATCCATGGAGAATTTCTCTATGAAATTATCACTTATTCCTCTACGTATTTACCTTCCATGAACTCAAGCAATCATGTCTCAATTCCAAATCCTTGGTTATAGTAGTTATCTTCACCAATTTCATGACCCCTCAACAATTCCATTATAATTAATGACAAATGACAAGGCATGTCACTTTGTCCTAATTCTAGTGACAAGTTATGACCATGTCTAAGAATAAATATTTTACCAAGCTCTTAACACCCACTTCCAAATTATTTAACACTCATCACACCCATATAATTCCCTATAAAACTAGTAAAATTTATTAACATGTATGTGGGAATGAAAAGAAGACTATAGAAAGAGATATTTGGAGAGATTATACTACTCATGATTTACATAATTAGAAACTGTATAATTTTTTCTTAAGATCCCCATCTATGTAGTCCCTTTCAATTCCTTTCTACCTATTGATATCCTATCTATATCCTTAAAAGCGTAATAACCTTGTTCTAGTGTTGAATTTGTAGTTAGTTCCCTTAGCCTTTACATTATATCACCATCTTACCTTATGCATCACAGAATTATTTTTATTAAAATTCATTCCATGTGTATTATAATGATGAAGGATTCTGTGATAGGTATCATAATTTATAATCTCCCTTGTATATTGTAGGATATTTGTAGCACAATATACTTTTATAAGGAGTTTCTATTTTTCATCATGGATGGGGTGAGTCATGGGGGGGCTATGAAATCCCTCTAAATTCCTTAATAACTCCCTCTTCATGGCTACTTCAACCTCCTCTACATTCCATGGCAAGTGATCATTACCAGTTCCATGTATTTTGTACCTTTTAACCCATATTTCCTTCAAAGAAACACATTATTTAAGGCCCTTATGTTCAATTTATAATCTCTGAGACAATAAAATCTAAGTGTGGGTGGGAATGCTTTTAGCCCTGTCCAAAAATTCGGTGTGTTTTCTTTGGGCACCCATTCATTGTCCAAACCATATGCAAGAGCATTATCCATCGAGTTTATGTAAGAGGTCATTATATCCTACATTTCCTGGATTAAATATGCCACTTTCCATATATTTGACATGAGACACTAGTTTCTTAATATCTTGTCTAGACTAGACCTATTGATGATTTTTAGAGATTTTCTATAGACATTTTATAGTCTCCTTCGACCACCAATTTGGAAACAATTTAATGCACTGTTTGACAATCCCATCATGACACCTAAATAGTACATATTTTATTTATTTACAACAAAATAGTTTAACATTTGGATGAAATTTAATGTACTAGTGGAAATTAGTAGGCTGAATTCCTTTATTTTTATTTATTTTTTAATTAGGATCCCAAAAATTCATTACATTTGTGACTATAGTTACATCTATAAGGATGGATATTTTGTCACAATATAGGTTAGAATTGAAATGGTAATATATAACATAAATTTATCACAACATAGACCCACAATGTAACAACATACTTTTGCATGTCCAATGAAATTGGCTATGCTGAGAACTGTGACTGATATTGTGGAGCTTGCCTAAGAGAATTTTTTTTTTGACTTAACATTTGATTAATAATTATAATAAAGGTCAATAATTGTCTTATTCGAAAATGTGATTAATATATATATATATATATATATATATATATATATATATATATAGATATATTATTTTCTTTTTACAAAAAAAAAGAGGATATTTATTAGAGGGACCTTTTATAAATATAATCCTTTCTCTTAATCTAGCTCATAAAATAAATGAAAGGAAACCTAAGAAATAAAGAGGAACATGTCGATACATATATTCGAGAGCACAATAATATTAAATAAAAACCCAAATTATACTCATAAATAAAATAACATGATATTGTAGAATACAAACAACTCAAAATGGTGGGATTTATGTCTAAAGGGAGAGATATGAAAACTACAGTCAATTTCCCGAAGTTATTAGAAGAGGATGAAAAAATGTCTATTTTATGTAGGAGCATTAGGGCTTCCAAGTCATCAAGTTTTTTGGAGA
Source organism: Pinus albicaulis (assembly GCA_034641835.2). Taxonomy (NCBI): domain Eukaryota; kingdom Viridiplantae; phylum Streptophyta; class Pinopsida; order Pinales; family Pinaceae; genus Pinus; species Pinus albicaulis. The sequence continues at coordinate 1,192,059,533 of CM076581.1, read as the reverse complement.
TAAAGTTCCAAAAGGGATTTCAATATCACAAAGGAATTATAATTCCTTAATTATAAATATTCTTATTTATTTTAATTATTATAGAATAGTTTTAGAAAAAGATAAGGCTAGGAAAGATTTTTTCCATAAGGAAAAATATAATTTACCATGAAAATCATGAGAGATTTATTGAAGAAACCATGAGAGATTTAGGGAATAAGTAAAGAGTGATTTATGTATATAGGAAAATATAATTTTATTCTAACTTTGTATTTAATAATTGTAATCCTACTCCCGGATGCGGGTGCTTCGGTGGCAAATGAATGTGAAAGGACAGGCGCCACCGGACGGGAGGCCACATGCCCTCCCTCGCGGCAGCATTCACTACACCTGTCCGACCGCAAACGTTAAGCCTGTTATCTCTGCTCGCAGTTAATACATTCCAGATTGTGTTTAATGGAGTTAGCTCTGATGGCGAAACTCATTTTCGGTGAGGCGATACGTTGCTGCCTCGACTGCAGAACCCACATCACGCACAGGATTTGCGAGATTGGCAATTCAATGCTGCCTATGAAGAGTTGCAGTCTTTGTTCTTTAAGAGCCATGGAGACGTTCGCCCCCATCCGCTGTATGCGCATTGCAATTCTGCTCTGAACAGAGCCACCGATCGCACCTCAACTGGTAAGCGAAGTCGGCTCACTTGCTGTCTGCAAGCTGACGACAGCTTACACATTTCTGTTGTTGGCTCCTATCGCCTCGCGACTGTTGTGCTGGGCATCCCTCCTGTTTCGAGTTCTCAGATTCCTTTGAACTCCAATCCTGCGAATTCTGCAACCATGCCAAGGTTAAGGCAGCGTATGAGGTGCAGGAGGGGGTCTTCGCGCTCTGCCAGAAGGCCGTCCCCCTCTCCCTCCTCTTCACCCTCGGACGACTCCTCTCACTCTGACTGTCTCCCTCGCCTCCTCCGGGGGCGTCTGCTGCGTTCTGGTCGAAGATTGGATTCCCCTTCAGGTGATGAGCTGCCCGCTCAGTCGCATACTGCTCTTTTCTCGTTTGATTGTGCATTGAACAAGCCTCGTGTGACGGTGGCCATCTCCGTGGTCTTCTTGGAGGAGCCTATTCCGGAGACTCCGCCTGAGGAGCCCGTTCCTGAAGCCGGTACTCACATGAACCAGATGCAGAAAAGCGTGGGGAGTCAGCCTGAGGCTTCCGGGGCGGCTCTGCAGACGGACTCTGTTCGTGTTCATGCTTCGGCTGCTGAGGCTGCTCACCATAATGACGATTTCCCCCATGATCACAGCAATCCAGAAGATTACAGCTGCAGGATTGAAGAGGTCCCGCCGGATGAGTAACTCGTCTCTTCTTGCTGGTTGCTTCTGTTTTTTCGCTACCCTCGTGGAGGGCTTGTCTTGCTATATCAATGTCAATCTCAATACTGGTACACTTTTTGTAAATTTCAGTTCCAGTCTGTTTCATAGTCTAGTCATGTTTCAGGTTCAGTTTCCAGTCTGGGTCTTAGCAAAATGTATGGTTACAAACCCAAGTTTTTCTAGCTCGATCCCCTGCGTGGGATTTTTCCATGTTCTGGGTTCTTCAAGTTGGCGCCCCTTGCAGGGCTGCCCTATTCCAGTCAATGTCAGTCTAATTGCCTCTCTGAAGGCACAGTAATGGCCTCGGCCAGTTGTACATTATTTTCCTACTGATAATAGATTAATTTAACTTAGCAAAAAAAAAAAAAATTGTAATCCTACAGGAAAAGGTAATGGCTAAATGAATGTTGAATTAGGCCAAGATAGAAATTTATGATTTTGAGGTTAGGCATGTACAACTTTTTTTTGTTAATGGACTTGGAAAATATAATTCCTACATGTGTTATTTGTGATGAGTTCTAAGTGAAGAATTTTTTTCCTATCCTCTAGGAGTTATTTAGATATATATATTTCTTATATTGGTGCTTCGTTAAGATATTCTATCAAAAAAGTGATGGTGTGTCCATGATAGTCTACCTATCTTAAGAGAAAACTACATGTATTTATATGTAAAATTATTTGAATAATACTCAGACTGATATGGAAATTTTAATTTGGTATAAGATCGCATTTAGGCCTAGGGCCTTGCCCCTTCTCGGCTAAGGGAAATAAAGATTTTGGTGAATTCTTGTTTGGCCCCTTAATTTTTATTTATTTTCCATTCATTCGGATCGATATTGGCTAACTGTGGATGAGTGAATCACTATTTTAGAAGTCTTTTATTGATTGTGTTGCAACTATTTTGAAGAGCCTATCAGAGCAATGGAGTTCTTTGTTGAGCTTGGGTGGAGGTAGATTGGTGGGGTTAGATAGGAGTTGTGAAAATATTAAGGCTCTGTCAGTGGTTGTGTGGATTATCTATATAATATATATTGAGATCCAAGGTGCTTCCTGCATGAATGTAGCCAAGCTATTCCATAATTTTGTGATCCCAGTATGTTTGTTCATTAATTATATAAGGAAATGATATGTTTCAGTACGATGTCTTTAGGGCATCCACACCAATTTCTAGTATGCAACATATTTTGGTTTTAATGGAGAAGGAATTATCGTAATTCTCTAATTCATGATGTTGAAAACCCATTTCTTCATTAGAGTGTTATCTTTCGCTTGTGAAATTTTGATTTTAAGAAGGTGCCAATTGCAGTGTCAATCGTTTTGAGTCACTGGTGTTGAACTTGGATATGGGATATTGAAGGAGTTCATGGAGATGTTGGTAATGTTAAATTATGTAAAGGTTTATTAACTTGAAAAATTAAATAAGTTATTTGAAACATCATCGACATGGAAAATTTTAAGGGCTAATATTCGCAGTTGGGCTAATTTTCCACGGTTTTTCCAAAAAAAAGATTCGCCGATTTCCATTTTTTTATAAAAATGATTCGCCCAAATTTTACAATATAAAATAATTTTACGTTAAAAATCGCCAACATTATATAGATAATATATATAATATCATTATAAATTTGAATAATTTTACAAATACATCACTAAATTTTTTATATTTTTCATATTACGGACTAGTGAGATTCGCCAATTTTTTAAACTTCAAGACAATTTTTCATCCTTAAAATTGAAGTCAAAGTGAATATTTAGAAGTTGGGAAAATTAGCTCAATGTCATAAAATATCACTGAAGTGCTTGACCTCTCTTGACTTCATCAATGGTGTTTACATTATGAAAATTTTCTTTCATGCTAAAATAAAGAGTCATTTTTTATAAATTTACTTAGTGTTTGGAAAGGTAAATATGTTGAACCTGATCAACTCAATGTATAAATGAAATTTATTAGAAATGGTTATAATTTCATTTTCAGAACCTCCGAAGAAAAACAAATTAATAATGGTATTTACAATTTTTTTGGAATTAGAAGCGTTTACATTGAGCCTACCTAACATAATCAAGTTTTTTTTGCTAGAATTATCTTCTCTAACTAATGAAAGGTGAATTCCATGACAACAATTAAATGATTATAATGAAGAGGAGACTAAAGACACTCAGTGATTGATAATAAGTTTGAAGTGCAAAAAATATTGGTTTTGTGCAAAATTTAGGTGATGATGGAGAACCGATCCAAATTTTGTCTAAGTTTGTGGAATAGATTCAAGAACATATTGTATTATGTGTGACATATATGTATTATTATGCACGTCTATGAGTAATTCAAAATTTTGTAATATTATGTAGCTGAAGTTGTGTTATAAGCCTTGTAAGACATGTGTACCCCAATGAAGTTCATGGTAATATTAAAACCACTTTGTAATTCCAGGTTTGTGGTGATCTAGAATCCACTTCAGATGTATAGGTTTGTACTAAGCCAGAAACCACATGAGAGAGTGTATGTAAGTGTAGTTTTGTGGTAAGCCAAAAAGAAATTTTCATTGTATATTTGTGGTAATATATTAACCACTTGTGAGAGTGAATTTGACATGGATTCCAATAGCATGGTTTAGGGTCAGCAGACAAAACCCTTGGCATGGTTTTCGGTCATTTAAAAAAAACCTTAGCATGCTTTAAGGTAAGTTGATAAACCCGAGAGCATGGTTATGGGTGAGCCGAGAAAATCCATGATTATCATAATGGACGAGGATTTAAAGGTACACGTACATGTATGGAGATAATGTTTGATTGAACCATGTATGCAAAGGAAATCCTAGTTACAATGGTTGGTAGTCATGCATTCCGGTAGATGGTTGTTCCTTTATATCAACATCGACATATTATTTTTTATAATTTTTGTGAAAAAAATGACCACAACTATACTGTTATGATTGAGATAGAGACAAGTAGTCATTAAAGGGGGGGCTTGGAAAATATAATTCCTACTTGTCTTAGTTTTGATGCATTCTAAGTGAAGGAGTTTGTTTCTATTCCCTAGGAGTTGTTTATATCTAGATGTTTCCTAGATTGATGTGTGGTTGAGACACTCTCTTAATAAATCGATTTTTTGTCCATTATAGTCTACCTATCTTGAGACAAAACTAAATGTATTTATATGTAACATTATTTGATTAATATTGAGGATGATGTCGAAAATGTAATTAATGGGAATGTATATTTTCTGAAGGCTCTATCTATGAATATTTTTATTATATTGTGTTATGTTAAATTATTTGAGTTTTCATGAAAACGTAAATTTAAGGTTGCATGAACTCATTGAAGTTGATCAATTTGTGTGAATTTTTGGACAAGTGAGAGTTATATTATCTTATTTAAAAGTATTTGGCAATGCCATTAAATGAGCATTAGCTATCAGGAATAAAAATTTCGCTATGAGCTTGTTCTACATATGGGTAATGTTGAATAATTATCTTGGTCATATATTAAGTTAAGATTGAAGGTGCATGGAATTGGACATTGCAATAATAGGTGAATTTTCCTGCATCAAGTGGTATGAGAGCACGAAATATTTTCTTCATGTAGTATGAAGGAAGAAGCATTAGATATGTAGACAATAGAAGAATTTTGCATGAAAATATGGAGAATAAATTAGAACAATATTAGGACAACGACATGTAAGTTTATTTTAGGATTTTTTTTAAATTTGTGGATATTGATGATAGGTAGCAGCAGAAGGAGAGATAGTGGATCCTAAATTGGATGTGTGATAGAGAGAACAATTGAAGAAAGAATTGTGGCAGAAGAAAATTGTAGTAGAGGAAGCAAGGAATAAGTAGAAGTTCTCAAAAGAAATAAAACAATTACGTGTAACAACTAAAGGAACGGGGGAGTGCTTCATCACCATTCACACCGATATCACTGGTCCCACACTTAGTCATATTTTTGAAAAAAAATCCCTAACAAAGAAACCTAGATTCACCTCACCTCCCTTGAGTTCTGCAATGTGCAGTCTCAATCCTATATATGTGACCTTAATTATTGGCACTCCACAATGAGAAGATCCTCCATCCTAGGGTTGCTTCATTTGATAGTTTCTATGACCAAGCCTTGACCCTGGCGTCCAAAATTTCATAGTCATGACCCCTAGCCTAAAATGCGTAATTATATAGTCACTGAGCCTCCCATCCCAACCTTTCACTTGTTCCAGACTTATTTTATGGATCAGAATGCATCATCTTAGGCTAAAAGTTCTCAAATTGATGTCATCTCATCATGTGTGAGTCGTAGTAACAGATACTTTATCATGTCATGAAAACGTGATGGAGAAGATGAGGAAGGAGGGAAACATTCTCAAAGACACTCCTTTAGCTGAAATAGCAAGATGAATGATCATGAGAAAGCTGAAAGTTCATAGGAAGTCAAATATTTATGATGGTAGTAAAAGAGTCACCTTTGGTTACATATACTCCCTTATTGTATGAGAAAAGGAATTTTCACCTTGACTCCAGCAGGAAATGATTAGAGAGATATACTAGTTATTTTGTGGAGCAAGGAGTGCCACCAATGCTCCACTACTGGAGCTAGCGATGTTCATTGTACATGTGTGTATTGGAACTTTTACTTAATAATATAATCCTTTCAAGGTCATCACGTTCTTCATGCATGGATTATGAAATTTTGTAAGATTATTCTACATATGCTTGTACTTCATGCTCACTTTCACATGTGCTAAATTAGTTGAACTATTTTGGTTATTCTAGTACTTATATAATTGAGAATTTGTTGTAATGGTTTTTATTGCTGTCCCATTGTTGTGGACTATTCCATAATATATTAGGCAGATATTTCTCAATTTTTGGTTGTAATGATCATTTCATCCCTTGTGAACTATATTATTGGATTTTATATGGATCCTTTGGATCATGTGTGTCTCTAAATGGATGATACTATTACCTCTCTCTTAGAAGCTCCCTTCTCTCTCTCCCTCCATAGTAGAAGAAACTTCACACACTTGTAATAAAAAAATCACCAGGAACACCCCCTCTTGCTTTTAAAAAGAGCATCCGCACCCCTCTCTCTTCCTGACAGTAAGATCCAAGGAATATCTTTAAGAATATGGAAATAGATCCCTTGTTCCATATGGGAATCCTACACTAAACAGTTTGAGGTATAAATGGGACTTCATATCAAGGAGTTCACTTGAATTTTATCAGTTACAACACCATCACCATGAAGAGGCCTTGATGAGGTATTCAGTAGAAAGAAGAGGATAATTTCTAGAGAGGATAATCTTCGTGAGGCGTTTGTGGCTAGAAATATATTTGATACTACATAGGTGATTTGCAGGTCATAGTGGGAAGTATGGAGCTCACAGACGGGGAAGATGAAGATGACTACAGGAATTCATTTAATGAATTCAAAAGGAAGACAAAAATACACCAAATAATTTGGTACAAATAAAATGTGTTATGAAGAATGAGAGAGGGAAATCATTGATATAAAATCACGTTCGAATGTGTTTTTACAGAGTTTCTACGGAAAAATGAGGAGAACTAAAGGTATGGGTGAAAGTTGAGGAAAATGGTTAAGTGGCTTATTGAAAGATTATGGTGCAAGAAGCAAAGGCATAAAAAAATTTTAGTCTTCACAATGATTATGTGCATGTTGGTGTGGTAGAAGTCATTATTAGTTTTCAAATTAATGCAAGTGGAACAAAAATCAAGGGTGAAAAACTTGCAAACGCTGTTGTGAATGAGGATGCAACAAAGTCAAAGGAATAAGACTTTGCTAGAAGCATGAAGACAAATACTGATCAACAGATTGCAGTGATACAAAGAGTTTAGGGACCTAATTTACAAGCATTGAATGAGGCTAAAACAATGCTACGATGGTTGCATATTTTTTTTTGAAAATTTTCACTTGAACTAGTGAGAAAAAACATGGTGAGAACAACTAATTTTCAATAAGGAAGGAAAAATCAAAATTATAGTGTAATTCAAGATGTTGCAGTAGAAAAAGTAAAACATCATATCAAAGCTGATGATCAGTAAAAAAATTATATATGAGATCCAGTATGACGTCAAAAACAAAAACTCAATGCAAGGAGACTATGAATTTTTTTATACCTTGGGATTCTGATGCAAGAGGATTAGAGCTTCCAAGTCATCAAGATTTTGGGATATAAACCTCCAAAATGGGTTTCAATATTGTAAAGAAATTATAATTCCTTAATTTTAAATATTCTTAGTTCTTTTAATTATCATAGAATATTTCTAGAAAAATATATGGATAGGAAAGATTTTGTTTGTGAGGAAAAAACTAATTTACCTTGAAAACCATGAGAGCTATATTGAATAAATGGTGAGATATTTAGGGAATAAATAAGGAGATATTTATGGATGTAGAAAAAAATAATTTTATTACAGCCTTGTATTTAATCATTGTAAATATACAGGAAAAGGTAATGGCCAAATGAACGTGGAATTAGGATAAGAGAGAAATGTATGATTATGAGGCTATGCCTATAAAAAATTTCCTTGTTAATGGAAAAAGTAGATTTTCCAAAGGCTCTGCGTATGAATCCTTGTATTATATTGTGTTATTTTAAATTAGTTTATTTTCATGAAAACGTTAATTTGAGTTTGCATCTCATTGAAGTGGAGAAATTTTTGTGAATTGTTGGAGAGGAGAGAGTTATATTATATTATTTAAGAGTATTTTGGGATCGTTAAATGATCATTGGCTATTATGAATAAAAATTTGGTTACCATAATTTTTTTCATATGGGTAATGGTGCATACTTAGCTTGGTCATATATTAAGTTAATGGGGTGGCAAGAGAGGAAGGGATTCTCATAAATTCCAATGGAAACATCGAAGACAAGTATGCTTGGAGTTTAGGTCGGAAAACTAACAACCAAGCTAAGGCCTATGGGTTACTCTTTGGCATGAATTTTTCCATCACAAAAGGAATCAAGAAGCTCCAAATCCTTGGAGACTCCATGATAATAATATACCATATGAGAAATAATACCTGAGCTAAAAAAATTGTCCTAAACCAAGTCATCAAGAGAAATCAAGGTTTGGCCCATTTTTTGGATGAAATAAATTTCTTCCACATCCTTAGGGGAAGCAATAAATGTCCAGATAAGAAAGCTAATTTGGCTTGTAGAATAAAACAAGAAGCCATGGAGGTGAATGGAACTGAAGGTTACCTATGTATTCCTTAACTATGACTAAGAATCCTAAGGAAAAGAAATGGTCTAACCAAATAGATGGAAATTTTGATAGCTTCTTTGATCTGTTGAGAAATTTTGACTGCCTTTTAATCCCTTCACCCTCGCTTCCTCTTGAGCCCTCCTCCCCCTCCATCCCTGGTCCTCGCTTCGTTCCCCCTCACCTAGAGAATTGTTATATCTCTTGCTATTCAACATGGCCCCATCCCCAATCTCCCTAACACCTTTTCCCCTCACCCCCACCCCTCATCCCACCTCTTACCCACCACCCCACCCCCCCCCCCCCCCTTATTCGTCCATGTTGGAATGACAATCATCTCCGCCCAACCTTTAACGAGTGGCCACATCTTGGTCAATCCGTAGATTTATTTACTATGCTAAGTCTTGTTGGAATTTACTACCCTTTCCTCTCGCTTGGCTTCTGTGGAAATATGTATACAGAAAACAATCTAAATAGTGGCGTCATGGTACTTGGCATCTTGCCACCTAGTCCCTATATCATCTCAGGTGTGTGGTTATAGAAATCCACCATCGATTCATATTATAGTCGTTGAAATTTTGGTACATTGTTTTTCGGAATGGTGAAGCCGTGGGGGAATAATTTACTCCATGGGCTCTTGAACTTACATGTGAAGCATGGGAAGATGGTGGCTTTGGAGTATGGAGAAGGTCTCAAAATTTGGGGAATAATGGAGCAACATTGGTATTCCAGCAACACAGGTACCATGATGTTGCTCCTCCATCACTGGGGTATTGTTGGTGGTTATTAAAGGGATAAAAGTCTGAGTAAAATAAAAAATCCTCAAGCTATGGAAGTTGGGGATGCCTTGTATCTGTCCATGTGTTTGCGGCTGTGTGTTAAGAGAAATTCTAGCATTCTGTAGCATGGTAGGGTTGTTGACTTGAATTTCTGGTTGGATGTGATATGAGGGATCTCGATACTGCTTGGAGGCCTTTGGGTTCATTTGGTCGATATTAGAACCTGGGGAATTAGAGGGGGGATCCAGTATACAACATGTCTATGGGAATTGAGGTGGTCATGAATTACCTGTGGATTGGCTTAGGTGTATGTTATATTTATTTTTGGTTCTTTGCATCTTATAGGAGTTCTAATATCATATGTGTTATGGTGTTTTTGATATCTAAGGTCATGAATTATGTATCTGTGGGAATCGTGAGTCTAATGATTTACCTGTGAACTGGCTCATTTGTTTTCTTTATTTACTTCTTATGTTTTAGGTCTTTTAGGAGGTTGGGGGTCATCTGTGTTCTTGTGTTTGTGTCTCGGTGTGGGGTGGGCGACCCTCCAGTGTCTATCATGATGAGTGAAAATGTGAGTTATGCTACTAAGAGCATAGGCTCGGGCTCCTAGGGCCTCCGCAGTCCTAGGACCAAGAGTGTTAGTTTCGAATGGGCTCGAGGAACTTGTAGTAGAGAGTTGAATTGTGATTCCTATCCCATGGAACATGGAAAGTTCATAAATGGAATTGCAATGATCAAAATGTTTGTGCACCAGTACCACAAAGATGCCATTGAGATCAAGGAATGACAATCGGATAAAAAGAAGAAATGCAGAGGCTGGAAGACGACGTGGAAGCCCTTAGTCCAGAAATAGAGGGCTTGAAGCTAAAATCAACAGACAACATCAATAATGAGGAGGAGGTGTTGAAGCCATTAGACGTCAACTCCTGAGCTTCAATGCAGGAATAAACATCCCTCTTGCACCTGAAAAGTTTGTAATATGTCTAATATTACTTGTATATATATCCTATTGTAGTTATTAAGGTTTATAGTAGTAGGAAATTAGTGCTAAATTTTGAGAATGCGATGGATGATGAAAAAATCACATAAGGGTTGGACCAATTGTATCACCCACAACCAAGGAAAAACACAATTTTTGTTGTAAAAATCCCATCTTTTGATCGTGTTTGGGCACGTTTTAATAAAAAATATATAAACACTTTCTAGTTAAGAAATATATATATTAAGTTAATATTGCAGGTACGTCAAAGTGGAAATTTCAAGAAGACGTGAATTTTCCTACATTACCATTTAGCATAAAAATAAAATCCTAGAGGTAGAAAATAGTAACCCTAGAAGATGAAACAAAAAATAAATTATGTGCATCGAGGGGATTAGGTTCTACGTCAAGTCCCTGATTGTGTACATTATGCATAAATGTCCATTCTGGGTGTATTTTTCCTTCTAGAAACCCCCTCAAGGATTCACTCAAATGGGTGTGATATTTTTCTCCTCTTATGATATTTTTTTCTCATCAGCATGGAATTATTATTCTCAATTCATCAGTTGTATTCTTATGCATATCATTCAATCACATATAACAATATATTGGTTCTCATTCTCTTGACCTTGTATGTTGTAGATGATATCTCATGCTTCTTTAGCTATTATTTATTATGTTTTTCCATTGTGTGACTTTCATTATTTATAAATTATGTTAAGGATTTAACTTATATATTATATGCTAGCATTAGATGAATATTTTATCACATTTAACTTAATAAAGATGTTATATTATTGCATTTCTAACCACCTTGATAAATAATTTTTTCATGATAAGTGTGCCTTAGTCTAGACCAATAGGTTCTACTGAGAAGTCAAAGTGGGTATTATATATATATATAATATATATATATATATATATATATATATATATATATATATATATATATATATATATATACCTTCCATACTTGACATTTTCCATTGAATACACTTAAATTTCCATTCCATCCAAAAAAATAAAAATCCCTTTAACATATGGTTAATTTACAAAAGATCGTTGAGAAAATGGTCATGAAGAAACATATCAAAACATAAAAATATCAAAATCCCAAAGATAAATCAAGGAAAAGAAACAACTAAAATGATGAACAAAAAAATAAATTAAAGAAAAAAACTAACTCATGATGTGCACCCACCACCCTCTCTTGAAGTTCTAGGAAAAAATGCTTATCCAAGGAGAAAAAATGATGTAGAAAAGATTAAATCAATGGAAAAATAAAGAAAGGGGATGTATATGTGGGCCTAGGTAGTAAAATCTCCCACTGATAAGATGTTGAAACTGAATGAAGTTCTAGCCATATTCCAATAATCTAGTTATGTCTTACTTACACCCTTAACACCACATACAATTTTGGAACTTAATTCAAATGTTACCCTTTGTTGTGGAGGTAAATCCCCTCTGCGGATAGAGGCGATCCCTACTAGCCCAGACCGAGTCTAGCAACAATCGTTCACGCTATATTGTAGGTTCCTAATTGCAGATAAACCAACTAGCGATGAAGGTTTACCTGGAATCCAACGTTGTCGCTCGTAGAGAAGGTAGCACTCCCATTCCTTGGCTCTGGCAGATGACAATCCTCACGATCTCTGTGATCGGACACCTGCACACACCAGAAACAAAACGAACGCAAGTGTAAAATCCAGTGCATACAACTATATGTCAGTCAGAGAAGACATAACTCATGATCATAATCAACAACAAGAGTGGAACCATAACCAATAGTCGCTTATCATTAATCAATCAAATAACAATACAACCATAGCTCTGACACTGAATTCTCCTTTGGAGGGTCGTCAGCAGAAGGCGTCTCGATAAATCCTGTTAGGGATCGGACAAACCTCTCTCTTCATATGTCTCGACAAGAATCTCCTTGCTTGGATTTGGCCTTAAGGGAATGGATCAAAGCTCTTGCAGCATTAGGCTCTTGGGAACCTGGAGACTATCTTGCAAATGAGATGAGTAAGCTTTTATTGATGGAGGAAGGGGAGTTGGGATCCCTATAATCATGGGATTGGCCCTATCCTCAAGGAAGATTCCATGAGAGGTGGAAAAACCACTTCCTCTACATGGAGATCCGGAGCCAAACCTCCCAACTCAAATTAGATACCAGTTCTTGGATCAGTTAGGACGAAACTTCTGCCATTTATTTTTAAAAAAAACTCCTTAAAATGGCTGGCGCGAGTGCGACTCTTGGATAGAGCGCCAATTGGCACACCCTCTTTCAAGGATTTCCCCCATTGGCGCGGGTAATGAACTGGCTACCCGTGCCAATGCAAAAAGGGGTGTTTTTAGGGTTTTTCACAAGGAGTTGTCTTCAAGGCAATGAGAGTATATGTTTAGAGGAATGCCATGAAAGTGTTTTCAATTTATGTCACTACTCACAGGTCACGGAATAATCCCTCCAATTATGCGGGATGGGGAATTGTAGGGATAGTGAAAAATTGATGTGTAACAGATGCCCCCTAAAGCATGAGGCCCGAGAGAGAGAGAGGGGTGAAATGCTTTACGAGAACGTGTCCAAACGAAAACACCATCGTTGGAAAACCTGCGTAGAGAAATACAACTGATGTCTCAAATACATGATATATACATGGTATGGGTGCAGCCATCCATAACAGAGTATGTAATAACCCAGATCCGAGGCATGGACACAACCATTCAGTGAGGATCGGTAAATAGACACAGGTATGGTCGCAGACATCCAATCAGTGAGTCATGTAACTAATCATGATAATCCACAAAATCCCAGCCTGCATCGTAACAAACTGGAATCCAGGGTCTTGCGCTCCATCTCGACCCGAACAAAGTACAAGTTCAAGCATGCGAATAAGTGAGATGAAGTCGAACATGCAAGAACATCGTCTGATTACCAGCCAATGATTAAAGCTGTTAACAAACACGAGAGGTACCACCATTAATGCCAATGGTCCTCAAGGTACTATAGGTACAATCTACGGCATGTGAAAAATGAGCTGACGTTGAACACCCGTAAAATCACTCGATCGGGGGCCAATGATGAAAACATCACGTCAAATGCGAAGAACCTGCCATTGAGGCATGCAGGCTCCAAGGTACTAGAAGGGAGTCTCTAGACCAGCTTCCTGGATAATGAGCTGAAGTCGACAGGAAGTGATCTTGATCAAAGGTGGGCCATAGTGTTTCCCACATCATCGACGCGAGACAGAGGAACATAATGTTTTTGTGAATCACGATAAGATGAGGATTAGAGGAAGGTTGATACTTGCAGAGGTCAACTTCTCTTGAACATATGGCGGCACGACAGTGAGTTTGGTAGTATTTGACATCAATGGATTAGAGGTCATAGCGACGAGGCAAAGAGCAGATGAGAGGTCAAAAGGATTACCCAAACCCATGGAGGCAAGTGGAAAACGAGATGAGATGTCCCCAACCCAACACGAATGCAGACAAGTGCCATGTTCAAGAGCGACATATTGCCGACATGACAATGATTCTGGTTCCATTTTTCCCCGCCATTTCTGGTGAGTACCCCAATTATTATTTTTTATAACAAGCTTGAAGGGGATAGCATATTCTTGTAATATAAGCTCGTCCTTTGGACGAATCCATCCTAGTACATTTAATGATCCCTAGGAAGGAGCGACTCGAATAACGTCATTGTGACTGAATCCAATGTCATCAGGGTTTAACGAGTTTGACAAAGGAAGAAATCAGTGTCTTTTCATGTTTAGAGAGTTTGAAAAGACAGCGGAAAAGAAAACTCCAAAGGTCCCTTTTCGTAAATAGTTCCTCAGATCGGAAAAGGTAGAAAACTTTGTCTGAGAAAACCTCCTAGTCGCGATAGGCTAGGGTATTCCTTTTTCGTAAATAATCTATCCCAGCCCAAAAAAGGGGTAAATGTATACTGGGTAGATGTCGTTTCGTGGCCACTTTAACGAGATCGAAACGACAAGGGCCTCGACAATCTTTTCATGTTTAGAGAGTCAGAAAAGAGCTGAAAGATGACTCCAAAATGACTTGTTCATGTATTTACCAAGTCCGAAAAAGTATAAAATACAACTCGTGTCACCGTTCAAGCCACATAAATACCTATTGTTGTACATAAAGGCAAGTGTAAAACGCATTTTTGACGAAATATATTAAAATATTAATAAAAAATGACTTTTAAAACCTATTTAGATTTCAAAAAGTTATTAATAAGTCTCAAATAGTAAAAACAAAATTACTTTTACTATTTACCGCATTGGAGAGCAACAGGTCCATTTGGTGTGCAAATTTCTGATGGTGACTGCGACCGATCCGGGCTACCATTCAGATCCTCGTTTGTCCTAGGTAAGAGGAACTTCCCTGAACTCTATTTTGATCCATTTTATAGAGATTTCCATTGCGGATTGGGCTTTTGTGGAAGATTTTTAAAATTTTAGGGCTCCGCCCATTACCGCGGGTATCGGGCATGGACCCGCGCCAATGGCCTTTTGCATACAAAGGGGTTGCACCAATGGCGCAACGCGGTTTTTCCATTTTAAATTTCCAAAAAGTGAACAATCCAATGGATTTTTCCATGTAACAGAGGTCTAATCAAGGGTTTTTGATCATTTTGATGCAGGAAACCAAACGCAATGGTCATCGAATGGAAGGAAAGGGAGCATGGGGAAGAGGATGAATTGGCCATGGAGAATGAGGCCTGTATGAATGCACTTAAGAACTGTGGACTCAAGAAGTTCTTCTTGACACCCTACTTACGAGCCCAGCCTGAGCTCCTACAGTACTTGGTGAGTATTTGGGACGAAAATGAAGGAGTATTCAAACTTTGGGACCAAGTGCTAGAACTGGAGGTTTCGGATGTATACTTCATAACCAGACTATCGCGCAGAGGTCCAGTGCCCATCTTAACAGGCAGCAGACCATCTGGTGAAAATATGGAGTAGGTAATGGCGAGGGTGTGCCCAAGGGCACGAACCGGATCAGGAAGCGGGAAGGTGGATATCCACACTATCGAGGATCTAGCACTGAGAGTAGTGCTACACACCATCACACGAGCGGCGGGATCGCAAGCTCCACACGAGGCCACCAAGGCCCAACTCCTATTAGCCTTTGAGTGTATGAATCCTACACTAGTTTATTGGGCTACAATGGTGACAACCAATATCAAGAGGCAGCTTACAAATTGCAAGCAAGCCAAGCTGAAACAGTTTGGCTATGGTTCCATTTTGGTATCGTTCATCTTGGAACGATTACCAATATTTCAGGGCCAAGGGGCCATAGTTGCTGAGCCGATACCAAGAGAGCCAAGGATGGCTCGCTGGGCAGCACTTATGCCCAGATCGAGAGGAGGCCAACAGATGTCCTGTAGGCTGAAGTTTTTTGGATGGTTACGGCGGCAGCTGATCGTGGTCGAGGTTTGGGCCTATGCCGGGACCGATTTCACCAGAGACCCAGACCTTCTGCTCCGAGAGGGGGATGACTGGGACGAAGAGTTGGGTATGACCTTTCTTTTTGATTTTTATGTTTTATGATTTTTTTTTGTAGTACATGTCCATTCTAATAACAGTTGTTATGTGTATGCAGATTTCGGCCCAGAGAGACCCGCGGGCATGTTTCCCATTGCGCGAAGAACCCATGCTGATCATGACCCTCAAGCTGAGGGTGGCGAGGAAGGTGAACTGATTCAGAACTTGGAAGGCATTGCCCGGGGGATCCCGGACTATGCACGACTAGCAGACGTTCCGCTAGCATACCAGCGACACACCGTGGGGGTGACCAGTCGCCTCCACCGACTACTGAGATGCTTAGTGCGTGCGGTAGCATGTTACCATGAGCACCATGCGGATTAGACTCCTAGGGCTTCCTTCTTGCATATTTTTTGAGAGACACGTCGTCTCCGGATGTATTAAGATGAACATGTATATTTTTTATTTTATGTGATGCACACTATGTAAACATTTCGACACATATATATATACATACCTATCTCTGGATGGATCTTCTCACATGTGATGATGTTTTATAAACTGTGCAAATGTCTATATAAAACCAAATTAGCTACTGCATATGTTAATGTATTCATATGTCGGGGTATGTGTTGATATGTAATATAGTAAAAATTTCTTTCCAGTAGACGAATACGTAAATACAGATGTAAAATAGATGGATTTCTTACTGAATAATGCTCGTTAAGTTGTAATACTACAAGTTGTGAGTCTAGATACACAAGTAATTCACGAATGCCGAGGTCCACAGCCTCGGTTAATAATTCCAATATAGCACTATATTCCGCGATATTATTTGTAGCAGCACCCAGACACACACCTTGCAGGTTAACTAACTCACCAACAGGATCATAGATTACCCAGGCTGCCGAAGAAAGATTCCTGGTATTGCGGGAGGCACCATCCGCGAAATCCACAAATGGAGTAATGGACATCTGCACAATCAGGAAGACCCGATCAGCAGAAAGACGCTTACATCGCACACCACACCACACATGCACACAAATGAATATACACACCTATGTACACACACCACACTAAAAATAACTTCAAGTGTAGTATTTCTTAAGGTACAACCCATTTCTAGGCTGTGCCAGTGGAACTCCTTCATAATCAATGAGCTCATAGGCCCCATTCTTAAATACTCATTTTACTATATAGGGCCCATGCTACATGGGTTGGAGCTTTCCTGCGATCAGTTTGTCGTGTGCTTGGTCATACAGGAGGACAAGGTCCCCTTCGACAAAGGAACGTGGAGAGACAGATTGATCAAAGTGTGCTTTGACTCGCTTTTTCTGTGCTTCAAGAACTAAAGTAGCCAAGCGGTGGGTTTCATCCAACCGTTCCAAATACAAGAGATGCTCTCCTTCAGGAGAAGTATCGGGAAAAATTTCCACAACTAGCTTTAAGGAAGGAATTTCGCACTCAACCGGAAGATTCGCTTCCAGACCATACACCAATTGGAATGGTGTGAATCCAGTTGCACTCTTTGCTGACATTCGGTATGCCCATAGAGCTGAGAAAAATTCGAGGTGCCAATTGGAATTATGAATTCCAACTGTTTTTTGAAGCATTGTGACCAAAACCTTGTTCACAACCTCAACCTGGCCATTTCCATGAGGGTAATATGGCGTTGAGCTATCGTGTCGTAAGCCCAACCTTGATATCAGCTCGACCATCATGTAATCTCGAAAGTGAGTACCATGATCAGTAAAAATGGCCTGAGGGACCCTGAAATGTACAATGATATGGTTGAAGATAAATTGGGCAGCTGTCTTACCATCAGCGGCTAGTGTAGGCATGGCTTCGGCCCACTTAGTGAAGTAGTCGACAACGATTATTATATATCCATGCCCCCCGACCGAATGAGGGTTACACGTCATAAAAGCTACGCCCCATTTTACGAAAGGGCCAACGTTAATGACAGGATGCAGAGGGAGGGGTGGCGCGTGCATCTTGCGCTGAAAAACCTGGCACGCATGACATTTGTAGACTGCAACAATACAGTCTTAGAATATTGATGGCCAGAAGTAACCCGCACGCAGAATATTCTAGGCGGTGGCATATCCAGACATGTGACCGCCACAGGCGCCACTGTGAGAGTCATTTAAGACTTTTTCAGCCTCTTCCAAAGTCAGACACCGACAGAGCACCGAATCTACTCCAACCCAGTATAATGTATCTCCTACAATGCGGTAGGCTGGAGACTGATGCCGAATCCGACGTCAGGCATCTTTGGTCAACTCAGAGCGAAAGGATGAAGTCTGAAGCTACACTATAATATCGCCATACCATGGGTCACGGGTGCTGATAAGGAAGATAGTTTCGTCTGGTATATGTTCTTTAGAATGAGATGGTGGGGAGTCTGTTGGGAGAGAGCAAATGAGATCTGTGAAAACCAGTGATTTGGTCAACTTAGCAGTAGTGAACTCTAGGTCAAACTCCTGAAGGATAACAATCCATTTGGAGTATTTTCCCCCCAGTAATTGTCGAGAAAGAATATATGTCATGGGGTTGCAATTAAAAACCACGGTTACGATACGCAGCAGGATGTAGTGGTGGAAACATTGCACAGCTTGTACAGCTGCTAAAGCTAGCTTCTCGACATAAGCGTAACGCATTTCCGTGTCGAGAAGATTCCGCGATAGATAGTAAACAACGTGTTTGTTGCCATCGTCGTCATCCTGTACCAGAACCATAGCTATGGTGCTAAATGCAACAGCCAAGTATAAAGTGAAATCACGGTGATATTTTGGAGGCCGAAGCAACGGAGCATTAACAAGTAACGTCTTCAGCTTCTCAAAGGATTGTTAAGAAATGTCGTCCCAATGAAAGGGAACATTCTGCTTTAAAAGACGTGTGAATCCTTTGGCCACTTCTGCGTCATTCGGTATAAAGCGTTGTAGGAAGTAAGCTTTTCCCTGCAGACTCTGCAATTGATATAACGAAGAGGGTGATGGGAGATTGACAATGGCCTTGACCTTTAGGGGGTCGAGGTGAATCCCGTCCTTGGAGACTATGAACCCCAAAAGACGGCCATAATCCACACAAAAGATGCATTTATGAGGATTGAGCTGGATATTATAGCGTCAGCAGCGAAGGAAAATTTGGCAGAGGTGTTCTGGGTGGTCCTCTCACCGAGCTGAATGAGTTGGCAAATCGTCTAGATAAGGCTGAATGATATGGCGTATGTCATGGAACGCGTAAGACATAACACGCTGGAAATTAGCTCCAACATTCTTCAAGCCGAACGGGAGATTTTTATAGGAAAAAGTACCCCACGGACAGATGAATGCATTCTTGTGTTGATCATCAGGTAGAATGTTTATCTGATTGTACCCAAAAAAACCATCCATCAGGGAATAAATCTCACTCCCAGCACATTCGTCAATGATTTGATCTATGAAAGGAGTGGGGTAATTGTCCTTTGGATAGGCCCGATTAATATCTTGGTAATCAACACAAACTCTAATAGTGCCTTATTTCTTATCTACAGGGACAATGTGGGAGACCCATTCTGTGAGCGGAATCGGGTAAATGAAGCCCGCGTTCAGAATTTTTTCAACTTTTGCTTTAATGGCAGCAGCTTTGCGAGGATGCACCAGGCGCAAGCGTTGGCGCACGGGTTTCGAACCAGGATAGGTAGGAATCTCGTGCACTACTATGCTGGGATCAATCCCGGGAATTTCCTCATAGGACCAGGCGAACACGTCTCTGAATTCTCGAAAAATGTCAGTATAAACTTGTATCTCATCAGGAGAACAAGTCACTCCCACATGTATGTTCTCAATTATCCCTGGTTTAATGGAGATGTCGATTGGAATGGTTTGAGTAATGTTGCTTAGGTTTCCCTCTGAAAGCACCTCATGTGTCAATATGGGCGTCTGGAGAGGTGTAGTGGGAACCTGAGATGCAAAACACTCTAGGAAATCTGACATTTCCCCCAAGCTAGGCATGAATGAGGAACGATGATGTCCATCGCTTCAAGGCAGCTCCTCAAGATACATCGTTTCAACAATGGATTCATTAGAAGGGAAAATCTCTTTAAGAGGATCAGGCGAGTCAGCCTCGCCGAGCCAGGGGGATTGAGAATAGATGTCTAAAGCCATGCTCAAAGGAGCATGCTGAGGAGGGGGAGGATCAAATGCGGCAATGATTTCACAGTAGTTACTCTCTACCAGAGTTAAGGGCATCGATTCTCCAAACTCAGCCACCTACTCAAGTGTAGGGATGAGCCATGGGTTGTCAGACGTAGAGATCATATTAACTTTAGTGGTGTGCAGTGGTGGTGCAGGAAAAATACCCATGAGGACGAGGTCCTTGAAGAGACCGGGTCCTACACTGTCAGGGGGATTTGGGATCTGATCCACGTACGGAACGTTGTTCTCAGAGGTGGAGGTGAAGAAAGACAACTGATCCACAGTAACGATTTTTCCCTCATGAGGGAACTTAACAAGTCGAAAGAGGGTGGATGGTATGCATAACATGGTGTGAGTCCAACTGTGGCCGAGAGGTATATTGTAGTTAAGCTTGGCGTCAACTAATTCTACTTCTACGTTGACTGTCTTCCCCTGTAAGGTAATCGCTAAACTCTATAGAACACCCAGGGGTTTCGATTCCTGACCATCAAATGCCTCTAGGGCATTAGGTGATGATGAAAGGGTCGGAGAGCCAATGGCCTTCCAGCAAGTAGACGACATGACACAGGTAGAAGCACCTTCATCTACAATGGATCTATGGATGTTAAGACCGTTGATCCTGACTTGAATAACAAGAGCAATCTTATGTGGAAGTTAGGGGGTAAAGTTCCCTAATTCGAAGGTGAGAAGATTATAATCAGTGGGATCCATCCCACCGATTGCAGACAACAAAGCTTTCCATTGTGACGGGCAACTCTGAAGAACTTCCAATGTACACATGGCAGAAGGCGCCTATGCCAAATCCTCAACAATACTATAGTTCTGAGCGGCACGGGCATTTGGATTGTAGGAAGATCTTCTTAGAACGCCTTTAGAAGGTGGCCTCACAACAGGTTCGGCAGTAGTCTTCTCAATCTCCAATGAACTGGACACAGGTGGGGGAGGTGGACCATCCACAACTGCCCTCCCAGGTGCCTGACGTGATTCATTGTATTCCTTTGAACGTGTTGCAATAGAGATAGGTGTAGCACCATTCATCATAAATCCCTGAGACCCAAATGGTGCAGATGGTGAAGGTTGTTCAACCATTTGGGTCTGTTGAGACAGGAACGGTTCTTTAAGAACTTCCGGAGTCCCTTTGGAGCCTTTTAGAAGTTGACTAACTTTAGATCGTCATGGACAATCATTTTTATAATGATCTCCTTCACAAATAAGTTAGGGGTACTTCGGTTTGCGTTGGGAACCGTCCTCGGTACGAGGTTTGGACTCTGGCTTTGGGGCGTCGGATTTGGCTTTACCTTTGCCCTTATTTTTCCCTTTGGAGGCTTTTCCGTAGGATTGGCCTGAACGGCATTAACCTCCACAGTTTTTCCAGAATCGGGAGGACCAGGAGGAGCAGAATTATTGGATGAGTTGGACTTCTACTTCCCATTCAAATATTTCTTCGAATTTTGAGACACGGAACCAATAACACCATCCACCACCGGGATAGGTGGAGCTTTAGAGGTTCCAGACCGTGGAGCATCAGGAAAAATATCATAAAGTGTGCAGGACTAAGAGTATACTAGATCCAGATATTGGGCACGCATTATGGCTTTTTCTTCCGTCACACACACTCCCATAGCAATATCTTGAGCGATTTTGTTAACGAAGGAGGTGGTGAACCAATGAGTTAGTATCTGATCAGGTATATGAAACTTGATCAGTTTATGACGACGTCGCCACTCATGAATGTGATCAGAAATGTGGGTGGCTTTTTCCTGCTTCAAAGAAGTGAGGAGGTGCATCCTGGCTTCGTAGCGAACTGGTAATTGAAAGTGAGTCAGAAAAGCCATGGCTAACGTATTGAAATCTTGAAAGATGCCATGGGATAATTCGATATACCACTTAGCAGTAGCGCCAGTCAAAGTGCGCTGGAAGAGGCGCAAACGGATTGAATCATCAACCCAAGAGTTGGACGAACACCAAAGATGGTAAGTCATCACATGAGCTTGGGGGTCCTCTCCAGCTTTTCCCTCAAACTTGGGGCAATCACCGGGCACCTTGGTAGGAACCGGAGGCCAATAAGGATTGTGCAGAATTGGATGATTCATTAATTTCGAAACATCCGGTAATTCCAAGGTAGCCAGAAATGGTAATGGCAGATTGGATGGCATACATGGCCTTGGATAAGGACCAGTACCTGTACTCCACGCTGGTTGAGAATAACCTTTCCCCAAGGGGTTCTGTCACGTAGGATTCTGACTGTAGGGTGTATAGGTCGTATATCCAGCCTGATTCGGTTGCTGGTAACCAGCGTACGGGGATTGATAATCAGAGTATGGACCCTGATTGTAAGTCGGCCTTGTGTAAGCAGCATTTGGATTTGGCTGCTGAGTATTGGTGTAGCCGGGTTACTGAGAGTAATAGTTAGAACCTTGGGGCTAGCTATAATTCGGTCGATATTTACCATGAGAATAGTAACCGCCTTGAGGTCAAGTATGTTGCCGATAGGTGGGACCCTACTGAGCCTGATAATTAGGGCGCGGCGGTTGATTTGGCTGCGGCATTGAATAAGTCAGCTGTTGGGTAGGGTTGATAGGATGTGCAGGCTGGCCTGGCTAAATAGGCTGACCTGGTTGAGAGGGCTTCCCTGGATAAACAGGTTGACCTGTGTTGATCATCTTAGCCCCTTACTAATTTTTGGCAAGAAAACAAGGGGTCAAGCTGTCTTTAAGCTTTCAAAGAATGGATTCCTCCTGAAAAGTCATCATCCTTGAAGCCTTTCATGATTCCTTACTCTTTAATCCCTCTCCCTCTACTTTTCTGGAGTCAATAAGCCTCACCAATCCCTGAAAATATGTGCTTCAAAGGCCTCTACTTATCCCTTGTATCTCTGCAAAACTCCTCATTTTCCCCTTTTTCCCCCTTTGGCCAAAGTCCCTTTTTTCCTCTCTATCGTTTCCCTTTCCCAATATAGAAATACATTTAAAAAGGGCCAAAAATCCGCTTTTGAAATTATCTAAGGCCTAGCCCCTTTCGGCCAAGCCCTGCAAACCGCTTCCCCATGCCCAAGACCACGCGCTTATGGCCTGGGCGCTAATCGCATTCATCGCAGATCACACTTATTGCATATCGAAATTTCATTATATGTATTCGATTGATCCATCGCAAATATTTGCGATGTGATTGGATCGCGTCACAAATATTTGCGATGCGATCGCCCATCGCATTTCCCTTCGATCGCCCCATCACAACATCGCAAGCGCAGATTTCTGTTTGGCGCCACTGTCCGCCGTCGCGCTTTCCGCCTTTGTGATTTGCGATTTCCGTATTGGGCCCCGCCTCGTACGGCCTTTCATTTCGCCCATTCCATCACATTTCACTGCTTTTCCCATGTATTACCTCCATAGTCCAAAGTTGCATTTTGCATTAAAATTCTGACGTTTTATATGCATTTCTGCCTCCGGTCAGGTCCCACCAGGCACAATCTATTCCGTGCATTTTCATAGCATTTTCGTCTGATTCCTTTGTATTTTGGCTTTTAGCCAAAGTTTCACGTTTCCCATTAAAGGTCGTCCCTCCGCTCGACCTCCGCCGTTGGTCTACGCCGCCACATCATGATCGAATGGTCCACGATGCATTTCTCCGTCAAACCCTATTGTTCACTTTTTACACCATATTATTGCATTATCCACCGTTTTTCTGCATAAACCACTGTCCCACCACCACCGCACCATTGTTCTCCCGTCCTCCATAATCACCCCCGTACGCATGGTTTTTTAAACGAATTTGCGGATTTTTGCAGGGATACAGCGGCGGAAAATTGCCATATTTCCCAGCCTCCATTACAGAAGTTGAGTACAATCCAAAGGACTATTTATATGAGACATAATTATGAAGCAAGGATTCGGGAAGATATGCCGATAATACTTCCATTAAAAAAGCAGAGTAAAAATCTGCCGAACTCTCCAGAAATTATTCAGATGCACAATATCGAGCAGGTGGAGATTTAATGGCGAGGATAAAAAATACTAGTGAAAGACAGAGAGATTCAGCAATCAGCATTCAATATCTCGAGCCTTAATTCAAATGTTAGAAGGCAGAGGGTACCCAGCATAGAAAAAAATACCCTCCATATGGCAGCCGGTAAAGATGCACTCAGCTTGCCAATCAGATTGCCAGCTCATCAGCGAACATCCCACCACCAGCATCAGCAACTACCTCGATCTTTCCACACCTGTGAAGAATCGTCAACTCATGATTCGGCCTCAGTGGCCTTTTTAAATTTTACTTAATTAGTTACTTTTTAAGTTTCAAGTGGGCATCATGCTCCACTCCAGCATTTTACCTTTTATCAGCCTATTGTCTAATTTTCTGTTTTAAAAATGGCCGAGTGCCTGACTATCCATGATGAGAGGCCTTTGTTCCTCATCATGAATTTTGTTATTCTGATAAGGACCTTTAACAAATTTTTGTCATGCGAGGGAGATATTTTTCCCAAAAATATCTTCTTGCTGAGTGAAGGAGTCTATATAAGAAATATCCAAGGAGAAAAATTAGGTTCCAGAATTTTATCAGAAAATTGTGCTGTGAAAGCCATTTTGGTATATAATTTGTAAAGCTTTTGTATTGAGGCTCAGAGCCCGTAGGGTCTTAGTGAGGAGGAGTTCTGCCTGTTTAGAGGATTCTGGTCTTTAATATCTCGCAGTATGTAAAATTCTCTTACATGTTTAATACAATTTTCCATTTCATGCATCTTCTCGTATCATGTTACTGGAATGCGAGTGGCTCACTGATTTTAGATAAGGATTCATCCTAGTTGATGCCCGTATTTGGATCAGTCTAGCACTTTAAATAGGCTCAGGCATGATATACTGTTTCGTATTCATTTCATCCACTTTTCTGCTATATTAGTTTCTTAGGGAGGGTGCTTTTAAAATGCCATTGTCATGTATGGATTCTTAGAATGATAAGCCCATATGTGGTTATGTTGTGTATCTGGGTATCAGACCAAAGTTAACTAATATCCTCTTATGTTTCTTTCCCTACATGCACTTTCTGAGATTTGATTTATGTGGCATATTATTTGAACCGGCCCTCTTTATAGTAAATTGTCTCTTAGCTGTCTGATGTTTTAATATTTGAGCTTTGCATTGTGCCTCGGCAACATTACCTTCCCTGTGATATTTTCTGTGATTTCTGGTCCCATTTCCAATCAATATTCTTGTTTAACAAGAGGTAGTAGGAGAGCCTTTGGATTGACAACCCATTTTTATCATACGCCTCCTTCTATGCTAAGATGTCCTAGGCACTGGTCTATAGCAACTCTAGGCTGTCTCTAGCATAGACAATAATTGTTGACAACATCTTTTTGGCGCCATTTCCGGGCACCGAAGTTAAGAAAGTCAGAATCCCTGGGCCTCGACAAAACCTTATTCACTCTCTAAGTAGGTGAGCACAGAGAGTTGAGAGTTGTAGATCCCTCACCTTGGCGACTCCACATTCATTTATTAGAATAATTTTATTGCATTCCCGACTCCGCTGGGGAAGAGACAAATGGCTTTGATTTGGTAAATCACTGTGGTGGACAGTAAGATCTTAAATCATCCACCTGGTGACTCCACAGTTCTCAGAAGACTCTGAGCTGGTTGAGAAGATCCAGTGACCATCTTTGCAGAAACATGGATCCAAACATGGATACGGATACAAAGTTAGATGCTTTGTATGATCAATTATATGAATTAATGAAAATGGTTTGATAGAGTGCAGGAGATGTATACAGCTAATATGAATGCAGATGATGATTATTTAGAGTAGCCCCTACCTCTTCCAGAACAAGAACAAACTCAAGACGTGGATAATGAGAAAGATATGTATGATGCTTTAAAGCCCATGGAAAATGAGGAGGAAAGTGAGCAGGAACTGCCTGATTGCTTACCTATATCTTGTATTATGCTGATCAGAGAGTATCACGACCTAATAGCAAAAGTTAATAGGGAGCGCTACCTTGAGGAAACAAGAGACCACATAGAAGAGGCAGAATATGATGGGGAA
Source organism: Pinus albicaulis (assembly GCA_034641835.2). Classification (NCBI taxonomy): domain Eukaryota; kingdom Viridiplantae; phylum Streptophyta; class Pinopsida; order Pinales; family Pinaceae; genus Pinus; species Pinus albicaulis. The sequence goes on along the minus strand of CM076581.1, from coordinate 1,192,033,500 downwards.
GAAGAGGCTCAAGTAAACACCCCGCCTCCAAATCAGCTAACACAAGAAAAAGAGGATTGTTGTTCTTCTATCCATGATGAGAGGGAAACCCCTCTTTTGATAGAAGAGGAGATTGATCAGATATTAAATCAGCAGTCCACCTCAGAAATATTTTATAGATTACACGCTCCTTCATCTCCTGAGTTTGATGATACAGATCCTGAAAGCTCCTCTGAGGATCAGGATGAAGAAAGACTCGCTGAGCGTCCAGGATGGTTGACTTGGTCGAGCCAACCTATTTATGACACTAATGGGGAGAGCTGCGTCAGTACAATAGCAGATGAAGATTCTTTGAATCTTCATTCTGCTTTACCATGTATCATCAATGAGACTGGAAACCGGCAGCCTTCCTTTTTAGAGGATGAGGAAGAGAGAAAAGAAGAGATTCTTGAGCAAGATGAAAATAACGAGCCTTCTCTTGAAAAAGAGGAAGAAATGGAACAAACCACTGCTCAAGAATACATAGATATTTTCATGGAGCTCAGCACATCACAGAAGAACATATCAGAGCTCCAAGAGGACTCAGCTGCAATATACGATGAGTCCTCCAGTTCAGAAGATGAAGGAGACACTCTTTCTCAAGAGAGTTTTCTTCTCCATCCAGTGGAAGAAGATAAAATTCTGGTTGAAGCCTGCCTGCCAGATATTCATAACCAGGTATCATTTCATGATCCTTATGTACATTTCCTGGAAAGATTTGAAGAAGGATCAAGGGTTTTTTTGAGCAGCATGTTGCAAACAGAAAGAAAATTTTTCAAAGCTGTTATTATGGAACAAAAAGAGTGGGAAATGCCCTGCTTTTCTAGCCTGCTCAAGGAGTTTGGCAAGAAGGACCAGTCATGGGATCACTTAATGGGCTGGTTGTGTTGGCCACCTATAAACTTTGTTCTACCAAAAGGTGGCCAAAACATGGTTCAGTCTTCAAGAAACAGTTTCCTGGTCACATGTTATATCTTTAAGCCTGTGGAAGATCTCATGTTCATGTCTCAAGGTTTTCACTGTTATTTCTCGGAAACTCAAAATTCTGCTAACAATTTCATGAGAAAGACTGCTCCAAATTCCATGTCTTTTCCATTCCTCCTCTCAGAAAATAACCTTCATTTGTTTCCCTTTTTTCTCCATAAAACTCCTTTGTTTTCCATTTTCCTCATTTTCCCCTTCATAAAATTGCCTTTGCAGGGTTTTAAACTCCTTTTGAACTCTGTCGAAACCCTCAGAAACCTTTGAAAACCACTGAAAATCTATGTAAAACCCCATTTCTGTATTAAGGGTTTAAGCCCCTTGGGCTGAGTTTCCAAACCACTTCCCCCATATGCCCTTGTCATAAAAACCAAGCGCCGAACCCTTATAGCGCTAATCGCATCGGAAAGATTTCAGACTGGTTAGATAAAAAAGACGAGGCCCGAAGTTCAGATTCCGATTGGCCCTTGTTATATAAAGCCTCGAGCCCATTGTGTTCCATATATCCAAAGGCCCCACAATCGGGCGCCCGACCATTTCGTCTATAAATATTTCCGCCCGATCCATTAAAAACCTTTCTTTATATTTAAAACTTTGGGTTTTTCATAAATTTGTAAAGGTTGTCGCCGGTACAAAGTTCAAAAGATATTGATCATTGATCTTAAATCTGATCAACGGCTCGCGCAAAATCGCAAAGTTTCAATCGCATCCCCTTTTCCGCGCCCCTCGATTGCGATTTCTCCGATCAAATCCTAGCCGTCCATCTCCCTGCTGATCGGACCGACAGCACTCAATCGCATCACAAGTTTCAATCGCATCCCCTTTTCCACGCCCCCCGATTGCGATTGCTCCGATCAAATCCTAGCCATCCATCTCCCTGTTGATCGGACGGACAGCGCTCAATCGCATCGCAAGTTTTAATCGCATCCCCTTTTCCGCGCCCCCGATTGCGATTGCTCCGATCAAATCCTAGCCATCCATCTCCCTCCGGATCGAAGGGATAGTGCTCAATCGCATCGCAAGTTTCAATCGCATCCCATTTTCCGTGCCCCCCGATTGTGATTGCTCCGATCAAATCCTAGTTGTCCATCTCCCTGCTGATCAGACGGATAGTGCTCAATCGCATCGCAAGTTTCAATCGCATGTGTTTTATGCGACCTGCCGATTATGATCCTCTGATTGAATCTGGACCATCCACATATCTGGATCGGACGGCCCAGATCTTTTCCCACATTAATCCATCGCCCTCTGCCTCTACTAAAGGGTTTTTAAAACCGATCCCCACCGTTCCTCATCGCGCGATCGACGGTTCTGTTTAATTCTTCCTGCCACGTCATTTAAAAATCCTCTCGATTAATCTCCACCGTTGGGTGATGCCATCCAACGGTCCTACTCTCTTCCTATGCCTCTGAAGCAGTTAACCTAAAAAAATGCAGGATTTCTTAATTAGTTGTGTGTTTTGCAGGTAATCGATGGATTTTCCATTTTATTCAAGGAAAGGCTGAACGCTGGGAATAGTGATTCCTGCGTCTTGATTTATCATCCTAAAGCACATATCTCAAACAACTTAAAGTGTTTTGGGAAGGAACAAAGACATTTGTCGATATGAGAGAGCTTCCATCGCCTTAAGCAGAGGCTAATCGAACCCTCTCCTACTCCTAAAGGCACCTTCAGCCTCACAGAAAACCAAAGGTTGTCGAACAATTAATGCTAATCGAGGATCTTATCTCTTAAATTGTCGGAAAAACTATTTTAAAGGATTAAAGATCATTTCAGAAGCAGATCTTTTCAATCATTAGGCCTTGGAAGGTGGAAACAGAGTTATGAAGCAGAGTTGGGAATGATTACGTCCCCGCCTTATGCCTTGCCCGGTTCTCAAAGGTCAAGAGATCGGATTAATCACATTATTAATGTAAACAAGTAAAAAAGGGTTGGTCTCGGGACATCTGAATGCATGTAATAGTTAGTCTAAAGCTACTGATGCCCTGTCTTGTAACTGAAAAAATACACAAGCTGATATGAGAATTTCAAAGCTGTAGAGACCCACCGGGCTTGCTGATTGTAACTGGTTTGAACATCAATACAAGCTGCTAATTCATGGAATCCTCAATTATGTCAATGGTGATGTGCTCCTTACTGTTAATTGTTATTTTGCTTAATTTTTTCACTCTGTTCACTTTCTCTGATAAAGAGCAGCAAACATAGAGTTAGGATATACTCTCCACGGTACCCTACTCTTACTGAAAGCTTTACTTCTATGTTTTCTTCATTTGAATGTTCTCTTTGAAGAGTATATTAATACATGCTAGTTTAATAGTACTTCCCTGATCTAGATTGCTCTTTAAAATGAGCTTTCCCTGTGTTTTCCTTAGAGTATATTAATGTAGGTTAGTTTAAAAGTACTTCCCTAATCTACATTGCTCTTTGTGATTATCATTTGTGTTTCCTTATTCAATATGCTGAAAGAAGGCTAGTTTAAAAGCACTTACCTGATCTTAAGCAGTTCGAACTATTTTTTTTAAATGTTTATGATTGAAAGTACTTCAATGCAGGCTAGTTTAAAAGCACTTACCTGATCAACAGAAATACTTTTATGTTTCCCATTAAGTACATGTTGAAAGCAAGCTAGTTTAAAATTACTTACTTGATATTAGACTGTGCTTTTTTCTTCATTTCATTTGGTCTTTCACTTCCTATCTGTTTCATTCCATAAAATCACTTTAAAAGATCCTTTGATATAAGTAACTTGCCCCATGGGCCCTTCTTGAATCTTTCTATCCAATTAAATCCTCCTATGACTCCATAGCCCAATGGTTAAAACTGTCTTTGCCCTTTTCTATCAGCTGAATCATTCCTTCATTTGCAGACATCTTCACCCATTATTTTGAATTTCCTTTCATCTTCATCATGTCTTTCCCCAACCAAAAATAAACAAATCAAACCCATGCTCTTCATAACTAGCCTAATATCACAATTTCAGCCTTTGAAGATCACATCTTTTACTCATTTATAGAGAGGTCCCTCTCTGGATTCAGGAGGGCTAGATCCTTGAATCCCAAAGTGGTCTGATGTTACCTCTGCAGTTGGACTTTTGCCAATCTTGCTAATTACAGGGTCCTAACATAATGGTGACTCCACTGGGGAATTTTTGAGTTCATAGTTTCTTGGCCAACTTCTATAAACTCTTTAGTTTTCCATACAACCACAATAACTCAGAAAACCCAAAAATATTTCAGATTGGTATCTAATAAACATGGTAGTGGACCAAAAAAACCTTTTACCTCTAAAAAGGAGCTAAAAAATTCCACTTGGCGACTCCACAATCCTGAACAAACCTTAAGATTCCACTGGGAAGAACCCTCATCACTATACTATCCTTCAAACTCTGTCAGAGGACTATAGGATTGAAATTTGCGTAAAACAGATTAGTTAACCTCTCAAAGATTATCATACCTGGTTGAACTTTCCTTTTTATTTGGGCCTAAAAAAAATACAGCATAGTGGCTCCTAGAAAGATTCACACTAGAGCCCATCCTGACCCAGATCCACCTGAAATAGTTGATGACCCAGAAAGCATCCTTTGGAAGTCTCCTAGGATTAAATTATCAATTGTTTTCAGATCACCCTTCAGAGCTAATTATGTCCCAGAAAATCTTTCAGCTCTACAACAATTACAAGATGACCTAGTAAATTCCTTTAGAACCAGGTCTCTTGGCGATTTAGATCAGTTAGATTCTGAGTCTTCACTTTCATCTCCTGAGACAAGTGAACATCCTGGTGGTAGAGAAATTACACATCCTGACTTACATTTCCTTAACAACCTAGGTCTCTCTCATCCAAGATCAGCTCAGCAATCTATTCTTGGTCCATCTACTTCCACTCACCCTACATCCACTATCCAAACCAGTCCACTCCAGCCTACTGTCCCTCTTGTAAATCTACCTCCACCTCCTGCCATGGATGCATGGTATGCTCCATTAGTCCTTCCTGTACCCCTAGTAAATCTTCCACATGACTATCAGTCCAAAATTCCATTATATGATGATAACAATGCTACAACTGCATCACAACATGTGGATAAGATGAATGACTACTTTGACAGAAATGAAATTGATAATGGTTTTGTCAAGCTTAGATTGTTTGCTCAAAGTCTGGGGGGAGAAGTGACAAAATGGTTCAAAGGTCTAGCCCCCCATAGTATCAATGATCTCCAAGCCTTCCAACAAACATTCTTAAACAAATGGGAAGTAAAGAAGAATCCCCTTCAAATCCTTGCTGATTACAACAACCTCCATAGAAACACTGGGGAAAGTGTACAAGCTTATTGTACTATATTCAACAGTATCTATAATGCACTTCCCCCAGAACTAAAACCTCCACAAGGCTCAGCTTTAAACAAGTTTCCTGAAGGGTTTGACTCTGACATGACCTATTCGCTAAGAGAGAGAGACTTTGCAACTCTTGAAGATATGCAAAGGGGTGCTATTTCTGTGGAAGTCAATTTAATGGAGAAGAGAGAAAGAATGAAGGCTGAGAAGAGAGTATCTTTTAGAGAGGAGTCCACACCTGCCACTTCAAACTCAAAAATGAAGAAAATGATGGAGGAAATGATGAAGAAAATGAGCATTCTTGAGAGAACACAAGCCAGTCAAAACCAAACTGCCTCTCAGAACATAAACCAGAACCAGGGTCAGAATTTTAGAAGAAATCAACCTCCAAACCGACTTAGGGAAGATGACCAACGGATCACCCCTCCCTTTCATCAAAACTTTGTAAGTGAGGTTGAGGAAACAGATGAGATAACAGAGGAAGAGGATGTCAACATGTTAGGGGTAGATAATGATGACTGTGAGATTAATTATGATAGAACACAAGGTTTGTATACACCTCATGATGACACAAGAGATGATGATGAAAATTATTATCAAGACATGGAAAATGTTGTCATAGAGTCTCAAAAAGAATATGACCTTAGAAGAAAAACCAGTCAACAAACCCCCAACTCCGAAACCTCTGACAAATCTTCACAAAACAGCCCTGTAACTAAGCCTAAAGTTGTCAAACAGAAGGATAAAACAGTGACTGTGAATTTTGATAAAGGTAAAGATAAAAGCACTCAAAACAATGAAAAACAAAGTGCAGACATTCGTATTACTAACATCTCAACTAGTACTCCTGTGAAAACCATTTTGTCAAGTGTAAATAGAACAAGTTGACAAACTGACGTTGCTGAGAAATTGACAGCTAATAAGACTGAAAATAGCACTTTAAAGAGTCAAATTCCTTTCAGCTTAGAGCAGGAAATTTCAAATATCAAAATCTCAGTTCCTTTGACTGAGTTAGCTACCCAGCATGCATATAGAGCCCAAATTTTGAAGGCTTTAAATATTGAGGATAGTAATGACACAGTCAATTCTAATGATGACCAGCCAGAGCTTATTTTTGGTCCTAAAATTGAAGGTGAATTTCAAGAAGGGGTAGTACCCCCTTTCTATGTCAGCCTAAATGTCCATGACAAAATCTTGCATAATGCTATGCATGAATCTGGAGCCTCACACAACCTTATGCCAAAAGTGATAATGGAAAGGCTAGGGCTAGAAATAACTCGACCTTACAAGGACTTATATTCTTTTGACTCTAGCAGAGTGAAATGCCTTGGATTAATCAAATATCTTTGTGTGAGTTTGAATCAAATCCCATCCAAGTGCATGGTTATGGATGTTGTAGTGGCTGATGTGCCCCGTAAGTATGGCATGTTGTTATCAAGATCATGGGGTGCCAAGCTGCAAGGTACAATGCAGATGGATGGAACATATGCTTCTATCCCTGTCTTTAGCCAGCTTAGAAGTCTATACAGAGAGGCGCACTTGAAATTCATGGTTAGTAGCCCAGAGAAGCCTGAAAATTCCCCCATTTACTCTGTCCATACTGACCCGGATTCATTTATCCTTTATAATGATGAACCTTCAAACCAGCCAGAGCTAGAAGGCAACGACTCAGCCGAATGGTTAGAAAACCCAAATCTAGAAATGAATGCAGTTCTAGAAATGGAAGAAAACAAGATAGAAACCTTCGAACAGTGTGTTGAAAAAACCCACCCGAATGAACATAGCCAAGATGGCAAACAACAGACTGCCCCTCTCCTTCAACTCCATGAAAATCTTGAGGAACAAGATCCAGCACAACATCTTCTGGATCTTAGAATAGAACATAATGATGACACACTTACTGAATCAATCACTTTAACAGGATTGATTGCCGATGGAGAGAAAGAGAAACACAACTCAGAGATGTCAAAACAGTTTGATACATGTCAAGGCGTTAGTAAACCAAACAAAGATCTTGAGCCATGGGACATCTACCCATCGCCCTTAAAACTTGAAAATCAAGGAAAAAACCTTCTGCACAACGAAAAACCTGAGAAATCTAAACCAATTCAACTGAGTGCTGATTTTCAACAACAATCAGAGAGCACGTTAGTTGACGAGGGCACGAACCAGGATGAAACCGAAAATGATCCTCTGTGGACTATGCACTTTGATGGGTCATGCACTAAGAGCACTGCTAGTGTGGGTGTCTGGATTACTGACACTGAAAACAATCACACATAATGCATTTCCTGCAAATTAAACTTTCAGTGTTCAAACAACATCGTCGAGTATGAAGCTCTTATCTTAGGCTTGCATCTGTTGAAAAAGTTAGGAGCCACAAGAATCAGTGTCCATGGGGATTAAGAATTAGTGATTAGGCAAGTCAATGGGGAGTATAATGCAAACCATCCCAGACTTAGAGCCTATCGGAATGATGTCATCGACCTTTTGAAACCTTTTGAGGAGTCCAAATTGATTTTTGTCCCAAGAAAATGAAACATTTCCGCACACAATTTAGCCTTTGCCGCTAGGACATGCTTAACCCCATATGAAAGTAAAGACTGCACAACTAAGATGAAATTTAGACCGGCCATGCCTGATAATAAAAAATATTGGCAGGTTTTTGAGGACGACAAACATATAGAGGATTTCCTGCTTGGCATAAATGAGTTTGAATCATCTGATTTAGATTTTAAATCTGATGAAAATTGCCTAAACGAACAATCCCCTAAAGAAGAATAACCATATCGTCTTGTGGAAATCAACATGCTAACTAACAAACTCGAAACTCATACTAAAGAATACGAGGACACAGAAAATGAAGACATTGAGGTATTGTCAGCAAAGGATAAGAACATACCTAGGGGGCTAGCACCATTAGAAGACCTGTTTGATTTTAACGACGTGGCAAAGAAACCCACAGTGGAATATACAGAGTCTGAGGTCGAAGAATGCAACATAGGCACCGAGGATCAGCCCAAAATGATTAAATTAGCTAGGTCCTTGCTGTCAGACATAAAAAATAAATAAATTGACTTGTTTAAAGACTTTGTTGATGTGTTCGCTTGGAGCTATCAAGACTTAAAAGCCTACGATACAGAAATCATCCAGCACAAGATTCCTTTGAGAGAAAAACAAAAACCCTTTAAGAAAAAACTGCGTCGAATTAATCCAATAGAACTGCCTCTAGTGGAAAAGGAAATCAAGAAAATGTATGAGGCAGGGATCATTGTGCCTATGAGGTTTTCAGATTGGGTTTCTAATCTTGTAGCTGTGAGGAAAAAGACAGGAGAAATAAGACTCTGCATTGATTTCAGAAACCTTAACAGAGCCTCCCTAAAAGACAATTATCCTCTGCCCAAAATGGAACACATTCTACAGAAGGTAGTTGGTTCAAAGAGGATTTCTCTGTTAGATGGTTTTTCAGGATATAACCAAGTTTTAGTACTCCAAGAAGACCAACTCAAAACAGCTTTCACCACTCCTTGGGGCACCTTCATGTATGTGAAGATGCCTTTTGGACTGATGAATGCTAGGGCCACTTTCCAAAGGGCCATGGACATTGTATTTTCAGAGGAAATAGGGAACTTCATTGTAATTTACCTTGATGACATAACAGTTTATTCCAAAACCGATGAAGAGCACCTTAAACATCTAAGGAAGGTATTTGAAAAATGCAGGAGATTTGGGCTATCTTTAAATCCAAAAAAGACAGTATTTGGCCTACAAGAAGGTAAACTCCTTGGCCATATTATATCATAAAAAGGAATTAAAATAGATCCAAAAAGAGTTGAGGGAATACTACAGATTAGCCACCCAAGGAACATACAAGAATTGTAGTCCTTTATTGGAAAGATTAACTTCTTGAGGAGGTTTATTCCCAACTTAGCAGAGCTCCTTAGGAACATGACTAATATGTTCAAAAAGAGTGTAGGAGTAAAATGGACTGTAGAAGCCAAAAAATCCTTCGAATTGGTAAAACATGCACTCACCCGGGCACCATTCTTGATCAGCCTAGACTTTTCAAAAGATTTCCTTATTTTTTCCTTTGCCTCAGAACATATAGTGGCTGCAGTCTTATTGCAGAAAAAATCAGAGGGATAGGAACAACCTATTGCTTTTTTCAGCAAGGCTTTAAGAGATGCACCCTTGAAATATAACATAATGGAAAAACAAGCCTATGCTTTGGTAAAGGCCTTAAAGGACTTCAGGGTGTATGTTCTTCATTCCCACACCATTGCTTATGTGCCTAACATAGTGGTAAAAGACATCCTGTCTCAAGACCCAGATGGAAAGAGGGTCAAATGGATTGCTGCAATCCTAGAGTATGATTTGGAGATCAAACCCACAAAACTCATTAAAGGTTAGGTCTTAGCTCAATTAATGGCTGAATATAATCTAAAAGCCCTTGACATTAACATGGTAGATGCCTTGGATGAACAAGAAGAATTATCTGCTCCCACTGTGGAAGAGCATTTCCAAAACTCACCTTGGTATGCTGACATCTTGTATGTACTTACAAATCTTAATGCCCCTCCTGATTTATCAAAAACAAAGGCAAGGTTTTTAAATTTGAAAGCTAGGAACTATTGTATTGGAAAAATGCTAATGGCTTATTACTTAAATGTTTGCCTGAAGTGGATGCAGAGAGGATCAAGCATGAATTCCATGAGGAAGAGTGCGGAGGTCATCTCTAATGGAAAACCACGGCCAATAAAATCCTTAGAGCTGGCTATTACTGGCCCACCCTCTTCCAAGATATCCATAAAATGATAGTTGCCTGTCATAAATGCCAAATCTTTGAGGGGAAAAGAAAACTCCTTCCCTTACCATTACAACCTATCATTGTTGAAGCTCCTTTCCAACAATGGGGCCAAGATTTCATAGGAGAAATCCATCCTACTTCATCTACCCAACACAAATGGATTCTCACAGCCACTGACTACTTCACAAAATGGATAGAGGCCATCCCTTCTAGGAATGCCACAGATTCTGTCATTATAAAATTTCTTGAAGACCATATCCTGTCTAGATTTGGCTATCCTAGAAAGATTATTACTGATAATGCTACTGCTTTTGGTTCCAAAAGGATGATTGATTTTTGTCACAGGTATCAGATTACACTTGGTCATTCTACTGCTTATTACCCTCAAGGTAATGGGTTAGCTGAATCATCAAATAAAATTTTGGTGACTATCATCAAGAAGATGCTGGAGGAAAATAAAAAATCATGGCATAAAAAGTTGGTGCATGCTCTGTGGGCAGACAGATTGACCACAAAGAAATCCATTGGAATGTCCCCTTACCAACTTTTTTATGGAACAGATGCAGTTTTTCCTACCAGCCTGGGTGTACCAGTGATAAAATTAGTCCAAGAAATACAGTCAGAAGAAGACAGCATGATAAGGAGGATCAATGAGACAATACATCTCTAGCAGACAAGAGAATAGGTTTACAACAGAGCTCAAAAGGTGCAAGAAAATATAAAGAAGTTGTTTGACAAAAGAACAAAGGCTTGTGATTTCATCATTGGAGATAAGGTACTCAGATGGGACTCCAGAAGAGAGGAGAAGGGCAAACATGGAAAGTTTGATAGTTTGTGGCAAGGCCCTTACATCATTCAGTCCACCATCGGTCCTAATGCCTATTTTCTACAAGAGCTAGATGGCACAGATCTGTTTGGGGGTCCTGTCAATGGCAGGGTCCTTAAACACTACTACTGCTGAGTATGATTTTAAAGCTTTCATTCCCATTGTAAATACCATTTGTTTGTTCAGTTTCAAAAAAAAAAAAAAAATACAAAATACAAAAACAATAAAAGATGGAAAAGAGGGCAGATTGTAAAAATAATAAAGGTATAGCCCCATACCAAAAAAGAGAAACAAATCTGAAAGTGTGCAAAATCAAATGCCACTCCTGAAAACCACACTTCTAGTTAGTCAAACAGCCTAATCTTGACTAATTATTTTTAAATTTTCTGCTGATAGGATAGTGAATTTGATTTTCCAAACTGTTTAATCTTGGCTTATCAGTAGATAGATAGGATAGAAATGAAAGGTTGAAACAAGCCCAAAACCTTAACCTAAAGTTTCCAAGCAAGAGATGACTCAAATCTGTTTTATTTTTCTGAGTCATAAAGATGTAAATATGGTTCTAATCAGCTCAAAATCTGAAACAAAAAGAAAGAAAGAACAGCTCAAACAAATTCAAACCAGAGCTGAAATGAAGGAAAGCAAGTGGCTCTAATAAGCTCAAAACTTGAGTCACAAACGAGAAGAAGGATGCTTCAAAATTTCAGATCTCAAGCCTTCAAATTTTTGTTTCAATTTTCTGCGAAATAAATATCTATGTGCAGCTTGTTTTCCATGCCATAGATCACAGCAAGTCAGACTGTTTAATCTTGACTTGACTGTTTTTAAATTTATGTTTTAGAATGTAGAGAATAAGATTTGTTGGACAGTTTAATCCCAACAGATAGTAGATTAGGTAGAGAAACATATGCACCCAACTGTTTAATCTGAGTCCATGGAGAAATAAGGAGTAGGATTAGATTAGTTTTCCTGTTTTCAAAAGAAATAAATGTTGTAAAGAGTTTGTCAATCCAAGCGCACTCTGAATGAAGAAAAAATGTTAGATCAGTAGGACTGGGTAGGTAGAAAATTTGTGTTGATGAAGATCCATTGTTTTTTCAATGCTGCTAATATGTTTTCAGAAAGATCATCCCAGCAAGGAAGGGCAACCCAATGGAACAGGCACAGATCAGCATCCCAGAGAACTTAATGGATGAGGCAACTGATTAACCTCCCAGAATGCAGGTCTGAAGTTCTTGATGCCTTCAAGAAGGCACCATCCCCAAGTGGAGCCACTGTTGGCCACCTCTAAAAATTTTTCTACCAAAAGGTGGCCAAAACATGGTTCAGTCTTCAAGAAACAGTTTCCTGGTCACATGTTATATCTTGAAGCCTGTGGAAGATCTCATGTTCATGTCTCAAGGTTTTCACTGTTATTTTTCGGAAACTCAAAATCCCGCTAAAAATTTCATGAGAAAGACTGCTCCAAAATCCCTGTCTTTTCCATTCTTCCTCTCAGAAAATAACATTCATTTGTTTCCCTTTTTTCTCCATAAAACTCCTTTGTCTTCCATTTTCCTCATTTTCCCCTTCATAAAATTGCCTTTGCAGGGTTTTAAACTCCTTTTGAACTCTGTCGAAACCCTTAGAAACCTTTGAAAACCACTGAAAATCTGTGTAAAAACCCATTTCTGTATTAAGGGTTTAAGCCCCTTGGGCTGAGTTTCCAAACCACTTCCCCCATATGCCCTTGTCATAAAAACCAAGCACCGAACCCTTATAGCGCTAATCACATCAGAAATATTTCAGACCGGTTAGATCAAAAAGACCAGGCCCGAAGTTCCAATTCTGATTGGCCCTTGTTATATAAAGCCTCAGGCCTATTGTGTTCCATATATCCAAAGGCCCCGCAATCGGGCGCCCGACCATTTCGTATATAAACATTTCCGCCCAGATCCATTAAAAACCTTTCTTTATATTTAAAAATTTGGGTTTCTCATAAATTTGTAAAGGTTGCCGCCGGTACAAAGTTGAAGAGATATTGACCATTGATCTTAAAGCTGATCAATGGCCCACGCGGAATCGCAAAGTTTCAATCGCATCGCAAGTTTCAATCGCATCCCCTTTTCCGCGCCCCTCGATTGCGATTGCTCCGATCAAATCCTAGCCGTCCATCTCCCTGCTAATCGGACGGACAGCGCTCAATCGCATCACAAGTTTCAATCGCATCCCCTTTTCCGCACCCCCCGATTGCGATTGCTCTGATCAAATCCTAGCCATCCATCTCCCTGCTGATCAGACGGACAACGCTCAATCACATAGCAAGTTTCAATCGCATCCCCTTTTCCACGCCCCCCGATTGTGATTTCTCCAATCAAATCCTAGCCGTCCATCTCCCTTCGGATTGGATGGACATCACTCAATCGCATCGCAAGTTTCAATCACATCCCCTTTTCTGCGCCCCCCGATTGCGATTGCTCCGATCAAATCCTAGCCATCCATCTCCCTGCTGATCAGACGGACATCGCTCAATCGCATCACAAGTTTCAATCGCATGTTTTTTATGCGACCTGCCGATTACAATCCTCCGATTAAATTTGGACCGTCCACGTGTCCAGATCGAATGGCCCAGATCTTTTCCCACATTACTCCATCACCCTCCGCCTCTACCAAAGGGTTTTTAAAACCGATCCCCACCGTTGCTCATCGCGCGATCGACGGTTCTGTTTAATTCTTCCTCCCGCGTCATTTAAATCTCCTCTCGGTTAATCTCCACCATTGGGTGATGCCATCAAACGGTCCTGCTCTCTTCCTACGCCTCTGAAGCAGTTAACCCAAAAAAACGTAGGATTTCTTAATTAGTTGTGTGTTTTGCAGGTAATTGATGGATTTTTCATTTTATTCAAGGAAAGGCTGAACGCTGGGAATAGTGATTCCCGCGTCTTGATTTATCATCCTAAAGCACAGATCTCAAACAACTTAAATTGTTTTGGGAAGGAAAAAAGACATCTGTCGATATGAGGGAGCTTCCACCGCCTTAAGCAGAGGCTAATCGAACCCTCTCCAGCTCCTAAAGGCACCTTCAGCCTTACATAAAACCAAAGGTTTTCGAACAATTAATGCTAATCGAGGATCTTATCTCTAAAATTGTTGGCAAAACTATTTTAAAGGATTAAAGATCATTTCAGAAGCATATATTTTCAATCATTAGGCCTTGGAAGGCGGAAACAGATTTATGAAGCAGAGTTGGGAATGATTACATCCCGGCCTTATGCCTTGCCCGGTTCTCAAATGTCAAGAGATCGGATTAATCACATAATTAATGATACTTGGCTCCTGGGGAATCCTCCCACCTTCTCATTCTTCTATAAATAAATATGTAAACAAGTAAAAAAGGGTTGGTCTCGGGACATCTGAATGCATGTAATAGTTAGTCTAAAGCTACTAATGCCCTATCTTGTAACTGAAAAAATACACAAGCTGATATGAGAATTTCAAAGCTGTAGAGACTCACCGGGCTTGCTGATTATAACTAGTTTGAACATCAATACAAGCTGTTGATTCATGGAATCCTCAATTATGTCAATGGTGATGTGCTCCTTACTGTTAATTGTTATTTTTCTTAATGTTTTCACTTTGTTCACTTTCTCTGATAAAGAGCAGCAAACATAGAGTTAGCATATACTCTCCATGGTACCCTACTCTTACTGAAATATTTACTTCTATGTTTTCTTCATTTGAATGTTCTCTTTGAAGAGTATATTAATGCAGTTTAGTTTAAAAGTACTTCCCTGATCTAGATTGCTCTTTAAAACGAGCTTTCCCTGTGTTTTCCTTAGAGTATATTAATGCAGGTTAGTTTAAAAGTACTTCCCTGATCTAGATTGCTCTTTGTGATTATCATCTGTGTTTCCTTATTGAATATGCTGAAAGCAGGCTAGTTTAAAAGCACTTACCTGATCTTAAGCAGTTCCAACTGTTTTTTTTATAAATGTTTCTGATTGAAAGTACTTAAATGCAGGTTAGTTTAAAAGCACTTACCTGATCAACGGAAATACTTTTATGTTTCCCCTTAAATACATGTTGAAAGCAAGCTAGTTTAAAAGTACTTACTTGATCTTAGACTGTGCTTTGTTCTTCATTTCGTTTGGTATTTCACTTCTTATTTGTTTCATTCCATAAAATCACTTTAAAAGATCCTTTGATATAAGTAACTTGCCCCATGGGTCCTTCTTGAATCTTGTTGTCCAATTAAATCCTCCTATGAATCCATAGCCCAATGGGTTAAAACTGTCTTTGCCCTTTTCTGTCAGCTGAATCATTCATTCATTTGCAGACATATTCACCATTTATTTTGAATTTCCTTTCATCTTCATCATGTCTTTTCCCAACCAAAAACAAAAAAATCAAACCCACGCTCTTCATAACTAGCCTAATATCACAATTTCAGCCTTTGAATATCACATCTTTTACTCATTTATAGAGAGGTCCCTCTCTGGATTCAGGAGGGCTAGATCCTTGAATCCCAAAGTGGTATGATGTTACCTCTACAGTTGGACTTTTTCCAATCTTGCTAATTACAGGGTCCTAATAGGTTGCATTGGAAGACATTGTTTGTAAGCTAGTCTGTAAATATTCCAGTTAGAGTAGGGTAGGTAGGAAAAGTCCAATAAAGCTCAGTCTGTGAGCATGTAGTTAGTTGTTTCAATTGCTGCAAAGTCCAGCAAGCCAGACAGTCTAATCCTGGCTTGACTGTTTTTCAATTTCTGTCTTAGAGTGTAGTGAAGAAATTTGCTAGACAGTTTAATCCTAGCAGATGTAGTTTAGGTGGAGAAAAATATGAGACCAACAGTTTAATCTGGTCTCATGGAATAATAAGGATAGAATTAGAAGTGCTGAAGAATGGAGTCTTCATAAAATATGATCAGGTGGTCTGCGAGTTCTCGACACGCCCAAGGATGAACGTGCCGTCCCCAGGTGGAGCCAATGTTGATCATCTTAGCCCCTTAATAATTTTTGGCAAGCAAACAAGGGGTCAAGCTGTCTTTAAGCTTTCAAAGAATGGATTCCTCCTGAAAAGTCATCATCCTTGAAGCCTTTCATGATTCATTGCTCTTTAATTCCTCTCCCTCTGCTTTTATGGAGTCAATAACCCTCACTGATCCCTAAAAATATGTGCTTCAAAGGCCTCTACTTACCCCTTGTATCTCTGCAAAACTCCCCATTTTTCCCCTTTTGCCCCCTTTGGCCAAAGTCCCCTTTTTCCTCTCTATTGTTGCCCTTTCCCAATCTGGAAATACATTTAAAAAGGGCCAAAAATCCAATTTTGAAATTATCTAAGGCCTAGCCCCTTTCGACCAAGCCCTGCAAACCGCTTCCCCATGCCCAAGACCACATGCTTATGGCCTGGGCGCTAATCACATTCATCGCAGATCGCACTTATTGCATATCGCAGTTTCATTATATGTATTCGATTGATCCATTGCAAATATTTGCGATGTGATTTGATCGCGTCGCAAATATTTGCGATGTGATCGCCCATCGCATTTCCCTTCGATCGCCCCATCGCAACATCGCAAGCGCAGATTTCTGTTTGGCGCCACTGTCCGCCGTCGTGCTTTCCGCCTTTGCGATTTGTGATTTCTATATTGGGCCCCGCCTCGTACGACCTTTCATTTCGCCCATTCCATCACATTTCACTTCTTTTCCCGTGTATTACCTCCATAGTCCAAAGTTGCATTTCACATTAAAATTCTGACGTTTTATATGCATTTCTGCCTCCGGCCGGGTCCCACCAGGCACAATCTATTCCATGCATTTTCATAGCATTTTCATCTGATTCCTTTGTATTTTGGTTTTTAGCCAAAGTTTCATGTTTCCCATAAAATTTCGTCCCTCCGCTCGACCTCTGCCATTGGTCTATGCTGCCATGTCATGATCGAATGGTCCACGATGCATTTCTCCGTCAAACCCTATTGTTCACCGTTTACACCATATTATTGCATTGTCCACCATTTTTCCGCATAAACCAATGTCCCACCACTGCCGCATCATTGTTCTCCCGTCCTCCATAATCACCCCCATACGCATGGTTTTCTTAATGAATTTGCGGATTTTTGCAGGGATACAGCGGCGGAAAATTGCCATATTTCCCAGCCTCCATTACAGAAGTTGAGTACAATCCAAAGGACCGTTTATATGAGACAGAATTATGAAGCAAGGATTCGGGAAGATATGCCGATAAGACTTCCATTAAAAAAGCAGAGTAAAAATATGCCGAACCCTCCAGAAGTTATTCAGATGCACAATATCGAGCAGGTGGAGAGTTAATGTTGAGGATAAAAATAACCAGTGAAATATAGAGAGATTCAGCAATCATCATTCAATATCTCAAGCCTTAATTCAAATGTTCGAAGGCAGAGGGTACCCAACACAGAAAACAATACCCTCCAGCTGAAAGCCGGTAAAGATGCACTGAGCTCGCCAACCAGATTGCCAGCTCATCAGCGAACGTCCCACCACCAGCATCGGCAACTGCCTCGATCCTTCCACACCTCTGAAGAATCGTCAACTCATGATTCGGCCTCAGTGGCCTTTTTACATTTCACTGAATTAGTTACTTTTTAAGTTTCAAGTGGGCTTCATGCTCCACTGCATCATTTTACCTTTTACCAGCCTATTGTTTAATTTTCTGTTTTAAAAACGGCCGAGTGCCTGACTGTCCATGATGAGAGGCCTTTGTTCCTCATCATGAATTTTGTTATTCTGATAAGGACCTTTAACAAATTTTGGTCATGCGAGGGAGATATTTTTCCCAAAAATATCTTCTCGCTGAGTGAAGAAGGAGTCTATATAAGAAAGATCCAAGGAGAAAAATTAGGTTCCAGACTTTTATCAGAAAATTGTGCTGTGAAAGCCATTTTGGTATACATTTTTTAAAGCTTTTGTATTGAGGCTCAGAGCCCGTAGGGTCTTAGTGAGGAGGAGTTCTACCTGTTTAGAGGATTCTGGTCTTTAATATCTCGCAGTATGTAAACTTCTCTTACATGTTTAATACAATTTTCCATTTCATGCATCTTCTCGTATCATGTTACTGGAATGCGAGTGGCTCACTGATTTTAGATAAGGATTCATCCTAGTTGATGCCCGTATTTGGATCAGTCTAGCGCTTCAAATAGGCTCAGGCATGATATACTATTTTGTATTCATTTCATCCACTTTTCTGCTATATTAGTTGCTTAGGGAGGGTGCTTTTAAAACACCATTGTCATGTATGGATTCTTAGAATGATAAGCCCATATGTGGTTCTGTTGTGTATCTGGGTATCAGACCAAAGTTAACTAATATCCTCTTATGTTTCTTTCCCTACATGCACTTTCTAAGATTTGATTTATGTGGCATATTATTTGAACCGGCCCTCTTTATAGTAAATTGTCTCTTAGCTGTCTGATTTTTTAATATTTGAGATTTGCATTGTGCCTCTGCAACATTAATTTCCCTGTGACAGTTTCTGTGATTGCTGGTCCCATTTCCAATCAATATTCTTGTTTAACAAGAGGTAGTAGGAGAGCCTTTGGATTGACAACCCAGTTTTATCATCTGCCTCCTGCTATGCTAAGATGTCCTAGGCACTGGTCTATAGCAACTCTAGGCTGTCTCTAGGGTAGACAATAATTGTTGCCAACAACCTGGATAAACAGGTTGTGCTGGTTGTGCAGGTTGTCCTAGCTGTTGAGCAGCACCAGGTTGTGCCAGATGAGTCGGTTGGCCCGGTGGAGGGACACCAGGTTGTGCCGGATTGGTCGGTTGGCCTGGTGGCGGGATACCAGATTGTGCCGAATGGGCCGGTTGGCCTAGTAGAGGGATACCAGGTTGTGCCGGATGGGCCGGTTGGCCTGGTAGTGGAATGGAGCCAGGTGGTTGCTGATAACCGGTTTGACCCGCAGCAAGACCATAAGATGGTCATGGCTGATGTGCAACATTGGGACCAAGAGGATACTGCAGTTGCAAAGGTTGAGAAGGTTGGACTTGCCCCCCAGGACTGTATACCGGCCCGGGTTGGTACCCCGGCTGACCTGTGAGTCCTTGAGGTTGCCCAGTAGGGACTCCAAGGAGAGGTTGCTCAAGTTGACTGGAAGGGTTGTAATACTGTCCTTACAGACCGTATAATGGCCCTTGCTGGCCCGGAGGGTAGCCTTGTATGGGTTGTCCCTGCGAGTCATAAGGATGGCCAGGCTGGCCCGAAGGTTGGCCTTGAAAAAGTTGTCCTTGCGGGTTAAAAGGTTGTACAGCCTGGTTATAAGGTAAAACCTGAGCATGAATTTGAGCCTCAGGAGCAGGTAAACATAAAGGGTTCCCATGCTCATCATACTGATATGGAAAAACGTACACGGGTGTACCATCCTGTGCATAATGCGAAAAGTACGAGAGGTTGGGATCCTAAGAGGACTATCTGACCTCGGGGTTCGACTGTTGCAGAGACAATTGATACTCCTCTGGAGAGATGTTCTCCGGCATAGCAGATGCTATGTAGATATCTTCAGGAAGGGATGTGGTCCTTACGGACTGGGTAGTAATGACGGGTGCAGATGCGGCCACAAAAAGAGTGGGCATGGAGGGTACAGAAGTAACCTGAGGGGATGATGTAATGGGCGTTTGTGGAGACATCCCCAATGAAGGAACAACCAGCCTCATAGAAGGAGCTGATACCCCCATAGAGGCAGCGGCAGCAATGATCTGACCCAAGGATCTAAACCCGGCGGGTAATGAAGGACCAGGTGATGACATAATAGATGGTTCAGGGTTGTTTCCTGGAAATAACCTTTGAGGAAACAACTGGTAATATTCACCGGACGTGGGGATTTCCTCGCTAGATTCACTCATGCTTGAGCCTGCCGCTAGATATCGTAATAGACGGCGAGGACTAGGAGGAATAACAGCAGCTATAAAAGGCAAACCCGATGTAAGAGGAGGGAAATCTTCTCCTACTCCCAATCCAAACCAAGGGTCGGAAAAGGGCCAATTGAACTCAACTAGTCCTCCAAAGGGCTGCTCAGACAGAACCGGGCCTCCGTCAGGAAACTTGGAAACGATGGGCTACTGAGGATCAGTAGAGGACTGAGAAGCCTCTGATGAATCGTCCGTATATGAACTACCAGTAGATGAAACAGGAGGTTCTGCCATTGTGACAACAATGAAAAAATATCAAGCACAACACACACGGGTTGAAAAAGAGTCAAGACACACAATCAAACGGCCAACAAGAAAAATCTCATAGGGCGTGTGATCGCGGGTGATTTATTTTACCACATTGAAACTTAGAGACTTCACCGTTTCATGTTTTAAGAGTCAAGAAACGGATAAAAGGTGACTCTATCTCTTTCAGTTTTGGAACAAGCGTGAAAGGACAAGCGCTTGGTGATCCTTTCAAATTTAAAGAGTCAGAAAAGATCAAATGACTACTTAGGAATACTAGGCAAAGGGTGTACCAAATAACCGTGATCTACAATATACACCTTGGTTTCAAAAAATGAAAGAGAAATCAACCAAGGACTTAAGGTACGTGTAGACAATCTCACCGAATGTTGTGTCTGGTGTATCATGGATATAGGGTGGCAGACTCAGCTTCCTATGGATAAAGGATAGAAACCTAGTGGGATCTCCCTTTATATACTCGACGGTACGGGGAGCACAAGTCCGTACTAGCGTTGTCTAAAGCCAAGAGGCGAACGACAGCTACTAGGTTTAAAGACGCTGGAACATGTCTCTAGCCTAGACCACTAAATGTTGCGTTAATGTTTCAATGCTGCCTTAGTGTAAATTGAGTAAATTTTAATGTTTATCTTCAATTACGTTTCAGTTTTTCAGGCCCTAGCGAGTGTGATGTCACAAAATCTCCTAAATACACACTATATGCCACAGTATATCATTTCATTCGATGAAAGCTAACGACGAGAGAGTTGAGAGCTTTCCACACAAACAAAATGATCAGAAAACAATCAACAAAGCCTTTAATGCAGCTAATGTAACCAAAAAATTTTCTCTGAAAGTCACTAATCACTAATAACACCAAAAATATTTTAATTTGCACTAACTGATCAAAAGCAAAAGAGATTTTTTTTAATATTTTCAATGTTTAATAACAATAAGCACTAAACAAAATGAAAAATAATGAAGAGCAGTTTGAGATGCGATAGTAAGGGAGAAAAAATGAGCAAATCAATCAATGAAAAACACACAATCAGACCTCAAATTGACAAAAAAGTCCCTCAAAACCAAAAGAATCCCAAAGACTCAAATGGACCATGTAATTTAGGCCCAAACGAGGCAAAGTGAAATCCGAATGAAGAAGAGAACAAACACTCAAATAATGCAATAAAGTGATAATCAATCGCTAAACGAATGTAAAGAAGCAATCACAAGGTCGACTGAATCGATAGAAACCCAAAACTCCCAAGGGAGGCTCGACACACAAGAGGACCTAGATGCCCTAGGGCCAAAAAGTGAAATCGATGGAAATGGGCAAACAACCAAAGGACGAAGGTCACAACCAGTCAAACAAGGCTCCAGAACACTCAAATTAGCGGAAAAACAAGGCCAAAGTCACAGATCATTCTCAAAAGGCTCAAAACACAGAAAACCCTAATACCTCACAGGATTGGTGCGACTGTGAGGCTGAAATTAGCGCCAGAATGGAATTGGCGCGGGTGATACACAAGCAATCTGTGCCAATGGGCGCGACTGTCAAGATAAAAAGCGCGCCAGTCGAGTTAACTATGGGAAAAAATAAAAAAGAGCAGTCCAGACACAGACCAGTGATGACAAGGCCAAAAAAAAGCCAAAAAAACAGAAAAACAAACCCAAAGAGCTGACCAAGCAAGCAAGGTCAAGAATCAACCGAAAAGAGAAGATGACACTCCAAGCGTTCAGTTCATAAACTAAACCGGAGATTGACTGAAGCAGCATTGATCTACTTCGCTAATGCAGAGAAAAATCGTTTCAGAGGCTATCTGGCTAACTTCAGGCTCCGTCCGTAGCTTACAAAGCAGAACAACAACAAGCCAACGGTCCCCAGCAGAGTCGCCAATTTTTTATGGAGGTAAATCCCCTTTGCAGATAGAGGCGATCCCTACTAGCCCAGACCGGGTCTAGCAACAATCGTTCATGCTATAGTGCAGGTTCCTAATTGCAGATAAACCAACTAGCGATGAAGGCTTACCTGGAATCCAATGTTGTCACTCGTAGAGAAGGTAGCGTTCCCGTTCCTTGGCTCTGGTAGATCACAATCCTCACGATCTCCGTGATCGGACACCTGCACATGCCAGAAACAAAGAAAATGCAAGCGTAAAATCCAGTGCATACAACTATATGTCAGTCAGAGAAGACATAACTCATGATCATAATCAACAACAAGAGTGGAACCATAACCAATAGTTGCTTATCATTAATCAATCAAAGAAGAATACAACCATAGCTCTGACACTGAATTCTCCTTTGGAGGGTCGTCAGTAGAACGCGTCTCGATAAATCCTATTAGGGATGGGAAAAACCTCTCTCTTCGGATGTCTCGACAAGAATCTCCTTTCTTGGATTTGGCCTTAAGGGAATGGATCAAAGCTCTTGCAGATTTAGGCTCTTGGGAACTTGGAGACTAGCTTGCAAATGAGATGAGCAAGCTTTTATAGATGGAGGAAGGGGAGTTGGGATCCCTATAATCATGGGATTGGTCTTATCCTCAAGGAAGCTTCCATGAGAGGTGGCAAAACCACTTCCTCTACATGGAGATCCGAAGCCAAACCTCCCAACTCAAATTAGATACCAGTTCTTGGATCAGTTAGGATGAAAATTTCGCCATTTATTTTTAAAAAACACTCCTTAAAATGGCTGGTGCGAGTGCAACTCTGGGACAGAGCACCAATTGGTGTGCCCTCTTTGAAGGATTTCCCCCATTGGCGCGGGTAATGAACTAGCTACCCGCGCCAATGCAAAAAGGGGTGTTTTTAGGGTTTTTCACAAGGAGTTGTCTTCAGGGAAATGAGAGTACATGTTTAGAGGAATGCCATGAAAGTGTTTTCAAGTTATGTCACTGCTCACAGGTCATGGAATAAGCCCTCCAATTGTGCAGGATGGGGAATTGTAGGGATGGTGACAAATTGCTGTGTAACACCCTTTCATTATCTTTCAAAAAAAATTATGTCATCCACATACTTTAACGTATATTTCGGTTATACAATTTTTTCTATCCCAAAGAGGAGCATAATGTGGTTAATATTATTTCCTTCGTTAGTGTAAAAGTAATATGTTGATGTTGGTAAGTTATTTTATGTAATTTATCTTGTCATTATTAATGTCTAAATAGTAGCTGAAGTTGGATGTATTATTAAAATTTTGTAACTATGCATTAATAACTGCATCAAGCAACAAGGATAAATGCATAATGTTTCATCATCTCTAAATTCATGTATCATGATTCATACAATATTATTTGGAAAATTTTGATGGGAGCTGGTATTGCATCAATTATGTTGCAACTCCCAAGGCTATCGACTTAAATTATCAGCTCAAGGTTTGTGTAGACGTAGAGGTGACAATTCTATGTGCACAGTAGGTCAATTTGTACTCATGACACTCTTAGCCATTAGATCAGTTCAAGACAAGAAGATACCAGTCATTCAACTAATATATGAAGAGAATTTTTGTGGAAGGAAAAAAAAACATGCTCTACTTGTAAGGAAAGGAGTTTTATGTAGAAATGAAAGTGTCATTCATTAAATGTAGAAACTACTTGTAATTGTCGGAACGAAAAAAAGCTACACTAGTTACAAGAATAAACCATGCTACTCTATTTTAAAACTAATCAAATCAATGTTCTACTTGCAGGAATCCTTAATCTAATTGAAAATTGTTTGATAAGAAGGGATTCAGTCATAAACACATAACTAGGGAATTAAAAAAACTAATTCTAATGTACATATTGTTTTTTGTTTGCAATGGAATAGGGATAGGTTTGGAGTGGTCCTCGAGTCTCCATATTCATGGAATCAAGGCCTGGAGGTCATCATTCAACATCAAAATGCAAGAGTGAAGGTCCTAATGAAAATCTAGTTGAATATGGATAGTGCTACAAGGTTGCTACAAGGTGCTAAAGGAACTCTTTTTTGCTACATGAGTTCCCTGTTTTTCGACAAGAGTGAATCTGAGGGATTTATGAGGGCGAGGATAGTGTTTGGAAGGTGGATTAAGGTGTATTTGGGTGGGTGAAGGATGTGTGAGGCATTTTTCTAAGCTTATCATCCCTCATAGTTCTATATTGGACAAAATTTCATGCCCAATGTGTCCTTCATTAACCATGAAAATATGGTTTCAGTGGAAGATCTTGAGAGAAGTATGAGGTTTCTAGGAGGATGAAATAATTTTATAGGTACATGTGGATGAGTGTGCCAACCCCTGCAAGTTGCTTGAAGACCCTAAATATTAGAAATCAAATACATGCATCAATATTGCAATGAAATTAATCAAACTGAAAAGGATGAGTTGAATTTTATTTATTCAAGTTATATTTTATCATGTGTCTAATCTATTTTCAAATCATGTTGTTAACTTCTAAAGCTTATAAATGAGGAATGAAAAATAATTTCGATCCAAAATATAGAAATTTCCAAAAAATCATAAACATGTATTTTTGTCTTGTTGTTATAGAACCATCAACTACACTTGCTGGGAGAGAGGTCGTGATCAAACCTACAACTACAGTTCTTGGAATATATTTCCTACTTAAACAAGGAAAGAGAGACAATCACTTGAACATGAACAAGGAAAGAATACATGAGAGGAGCTAAAGCCTATGGGTTGGGCCCTAACCTAACGATTTTAGCTCTCTTAAGCTAACTCAGATGCAAACCAGCAAGAAAACTTTCATTAACAAAAAATAGAGTTACAATTCATAATATCAGAATGAAGATAATATTATCAAGTTCTCAACCTATAATATCTCTTCCTAGCTCCAAGAATTAAAATACAAATAAGCGCTTAGGCATGTTTATAAAAAAGTGACTGAGGGGCAGGGCCCTTGAAAGGAGGATGACTTCCCTCAAGAATCTTGAAATTGGTGGATTTGGTTCCTTTAGATCTCGACATGAAATTATATTCCTTAGATACTAGTGAACATTGAGTTTTTTGTGCGTAATCTTTGGACACCAATCGAGTTGGAGAGCCAATGTAGTGTAAAATCTTGTTATATTCTCTCTAGATGCCTCAATCAATCCCATGCATAGTAACTATCTCCAAAAATGCTCTTTTTTCTTTCATATAAACCCCATTAAGCCCTTAAATATGAAATGTACCCTTCCCTCTCCCTACTAAGCATATTATGCTTCAAAATGAAAATTAATGTGATAAAAATATATTTTATGGTCTGGAGGATAGAATAATGGGCCTCAAAATATATCTATTGATGGGATCCTTCATCACCCCCTTGATGAAGGTGTTTCTCTCCCTTTATGAAACTCAGTCAATGATGTGGATTTCATTTATGACCTCGATATCCTCTCTTCTATCTGAAGGAATTTCAGATGGTGTTCTTTCATGTGGATAGAACCCTGCATTTGCTTATATGTCTTCCCATTCCCTTTGTTATTCTTCCTCATCTCTTCTCTAATTAGGAAAAACAACAAGGGAGGACTTAGTTTGAGCCTTGTCGAATTTATCATTAACCTTTGTAAGATTCTTTTATGGAGTGGGATTCTTTCCAGGGAATTCCTTAGTCTTTCAAGGAAGTGATGCTCCCTCATTTGCAAACCATGAGGTAGATCATGCCATATCCTTTGCCCAGCCTACAATATTTCAGTACCCAACAAACTAAATGTTTCCTTAAAGTGATTATATCTTCTTGCTGTGTTTTCATGTACCAAGGGGCCAATTTGGGATCGGTGGAGATGATGTTGTGGTTACTGATGATAGCGTTGGGGATTACTAACTTTTCTCTAATTTATAAAGGCTCATTTTATTATTGGTAATCACCCTGTCCACCTCTTGAATCCTTCTTTCCCCATGGGTCAACTAAGAGGTTGTTTCCATTAGTTGCATGTCCCTCAATCTTGAGTTAGCATCCCAAAATTTCATGTCTGTGAAGATCATATTATGCATATAGAAGTCGGCCATGTTGGCAACGTCCTTAGTACTTACCTTTTGACAAAAGCCAATGAACGTATTTTTGTCTTGGAATGGTAGAGAGCCATACTATGCTAATTATTTTTGTTTGTAATTTCAACCACATTTCCTTGAGGAATATGGAATAAGACTTGGATTTTTTCCTACATTGTATGGATTGTATGGATGAACTTCCCATGGTGGCAAGTTGTACTTCCTTTTCCTGTAGCTGCTCCATTAGCCTCTTATTTTTAGACTGTAGATATTCCTTCATGAATGGCTCCCTTAGCCTTAATTTATTCAATTCCTTGCTCATTTGATGCATCTTTTCGTCCATGAGGACCACATCTTATAACTTCTTGGATTTTGAAATTTGCATCCATATATGATTTCTACCTCTTTCCCTTTCCTACTCAAATAAGAGTGGTACTGCAAATTTGGTGGGTATAACTCTCCCATCCTCAATGAATCTATAGCAAGATCCAAGATCAAGTTTTGTAATATGCTCCGCGAGTGCTTGGAGGCCTTCTTATACCCCTTTAGATGTGATTTCCCCTTCCTATAAAATTTTTTGTTTCTCATGAAGTTGTTATGTTCCTTCTTGTAGCAGCTTTAATTTTGTTTGTAGCTCCTTTTTGTTTCCTTTGTAGCTCCTCTATTTTCTCCCTTGGCTCCTATGCCTGCCTATATCATGGTAAGTTATGATTTTAGCCTCTCAGATGTGACTTCTCTAGTGGTGGACATTTGTTTAGGTAATCTAATTACTTAAATTCCTTTTCATAAATTATCAACCTAGGGGTCTGTGGATTTCTGTGTCACACACGCACCATATGTGCTAGACATTGATTTCCAATTTCGAAAGAAAAATATTAATCTATAAAAATAAAAATAAAAATAAATCTATTCTAGAAATAATTAAATCACACCACACTTGCAGAATTAAAAATCAAACTTAATATAATGACAAGAAAGTAAATATATGCTAATGATATGAAATGAAATCTAATATAAGAAAGTAGGAAATCTAATCTATCATTTTTGCAACAATTGAAAATAACGCCACTCATGAAATGAAATCTATTATAATGATAATCAAGGAATTAATTCAAATCTATGAAACTCAAAACAATGCAATCTTAACTATACAAATGAAATGAAAGCAAAGTGAAAAAATCAATCATAACCTGAAAAAACACATAAATGAAATGACCATATGAAAGAAATAAAACTTAATCTATTAAATCACATAAATAAAATTTAAAATATACCTAAATAAATGAAAATAATATGATACATCTCACATTCATTAAATGGATTATCCAAAGAACATGAAGATGGAAGGTTGAGAGGCTCCAAATGCAAACATAACCAAATCAGAGTGAATATCACTCATGAGCATGGTGCCAAATTGAACTTATTTATTCAAAACATGAGAATTTTTCAAACTTTATGCATTCCTTTGAAAGGAGAAGAACCTCCTATCTATACAAGAAGATAAGAAGCTACCCTATTAATGGAGATCCACTATTTTCTCCCTAGATCGATAAAAATCTCATATAGTTATAACCAAATAGCTAATAATGAGACATATATAATCTTTTACCTTTATCCAAATCTCCTTCCATATATTGAAGGGAATTTGAATTT
This sequence comes from Pinus albicaulis, assembly GCA_034641835.2. Lineage (NCBI taxonomy): Eukaryota > Viridiplantae > Streptophyta > Pinopsida > Pinales > Pinaceae > Pinus > Pinus albicaulis. The sequence continues at coordinate 1,192,005,767 of CM076581.1, read as the reverse complement.
GTGCATTGGAGGCTATATAAGGGTGCCTTGGAGGCTTCCACATAAAGTCAAGCCACTTTTAGGCATAAGAAAATGCATGTTATTTTTTTGACTTTTAATCATAAATTCACTCAAAATACATGAAATTAAAACTTTGCATAATACAAATATGAACCCATATGGTAATGAAAGTCTAGGATTATGTAATGAGAAGGTGGTGTAATGAGGCAATAAAAGTGAGAATGAAGGTGAAACTGTATGACACTTTGAAGTCATTTTTGAGGCCCAACATACACCCTACCTAAATTTATTACATGTCGTCATGGAATCTACTGCATTGATCATGATTTTTTTGCTTCTATATGAACTTTGACTGAAGTTGATTCTTCTTGATACTTCTCATAATCATTTGATAACTTTGTTTATCTTTCAAAGTGTTATTTTGAAAAATATTTGGTCGCAACATATTACTTTGATTGGTTCTTGTGTAGCAACCAAATTTTATTAGTATTGGTTCTTGTGTAACAATACTTTTCTTATTTTTGTGTTGCATAAAAATATTTTTTTTATTGGAAATCATTTAATCAACGATCTAATGTCCTCATTATTCGATTATAATTTTCAAAACATATAAATTTTTGAATCATAATGCAATAGTATTTGTTTGGAAAAATATTTTGGTTAGGATGACATGTGACATAAAAGGTGATGAAATATGAATGTGATATGAGGTATCAATAAGAATTGGTATTCTCCCATCCCAACTAAAGGTATTTTTTATTTTTGTGAAATGAGAAAGGGAATATGGTGAAGTATTTGTGAAAAATTATAATTTTATTATTGAAGGAATTATATGATAAAAATCTAGAAAAGAACATACCTTTACTTAACTAAGAAGTGGACAAATTGTGCATCTGTAAAAATGTTGTGGCTATTGTTGGATCATGGAATAGAATGTAGAATTTTGTCTACTTATTGGTTACACAAATGGTGGATAAGGTCATGAAAGTGGAGTCCTTATTTTTGCTACTAAATGTTTTGTATCTGCTACAAAATGCTGAAGTGATATAATATTCACCTACTACAAAACATGATGGTACAATTCTAGTGATGTGAATTAATGTGTTGTTGTCGAGCATGAAGAGAATTGATTGGATTACCGACCATTAGTGAATTTCGTTAACCAATGTGAGACAAACTCACCATTAATGTCAAAGAGTGTCAAGGAACCTAAGTACATCTTGTGAAGTGCCAATAAATGAGTTGATGTCGAGCCACTTGCAAGATTCAATGATAAAGGGACATTGATGTATTCCCATGATTGTTAGCGAGATAAATTGTCATTAAGGCATGCAAGCCTCAAGGTACTAGTAAGGACTATAGCCTTGAACCTAGATAATGTGTTGATGTCGATAGGCCAAGACTTGTTAGAAGGGGTGCCTTAATGAATCCTCTAGCATCTAAAGCGAGCATAAAACAATAATTTTGAAGGACTATGGATGGAAATTTTTGCATCGGGCCAAAGTTTATTTCAAAAAATGAAAATGGAAATGGAATGAATCAGATTTGTAGAGGAGATGAATGGTTTTATTGCTGGGTTATACATTAATCAAAGTGAGGAAGTAAAGTATAATGACTATGAAAGAAAATGAGATGAAGATTTTATTAGCTGAATGAGTAGGAATGTAATGGTAAAAATGGTATTTGAGAGGCTTTTAATTGGTGTGATGGACATGATTTTACATTATTTATCCAAAATCATGTGTTCATGCTTAGATATCTCATCTTTCATGTTACTCTGATCATGTTCTTTTTCAAATAAATGTGGTCTTTGAGAGACACTATTTTTCATGGTCATCTGTTCATCTTCCTAGAACTTGCAAAATGTTATTACTTTTTATGTAATGAAATGTAATATTATCAAAAGAGAGAGGTGATAAATCCATCTATTTATCACATTTACACAAAAAAAACTGATAATTGGTACTAATAAAACAAATTCAAGAAACAAAATCAAATGAATTTTCACCTTTTTCAAAACTAGTGCCTAAGGTTACTTCTCATGTCTAGTTAACAAGTTTTTTCATTATTTTAATGTTTAAAATTTTGATAAAATATTTCTCATCATGTGGATCTCGTCGAGATCTTTCCAACTACATTTGAATCATCAAAAACCAATGTCGTATGAGAAAGTTACGCTTATTTGAAATGGTTTTGAAATAATGAAAATAATCATGTGTGACTGTGACGCGACAACATGATGTTGATGTGAAATATGAAGTAGACAGATGACATGGCATGTCGATCATGAGTTTTTTATTAGAATACATTGTTGACAAATAGACCATTGAGTTGAATACAAAGTTGCAGAATGTGCACAATTTTGTAGCTAAAATCTTGAACAGAGAGCTAAGTACACACAACTATGCATTTTTTTTTATAAAAAAATAATCAGCCCAATATTTACATTTAGTAATACCTCTTCTAGAAAAAGTTAACAAATACCCTAATTATTTACTGGAAAATGATTAATGAAACAGAGAAAATTATTTTGAACAATTTTTTCTCAAAAGGCAACGTATTTTTGATCTGCTTATTTCACCTATAAGTTTTCATTAGCTGAAAAATGGCAAAGAGATTCCAAGTTGTTAATTTCTTAGGCTTGTTCGTTGCTCTATTTGCAAGACTCAAAGTAATGTTATGATCATGTATAGAATTGTTTGTACAATTATGAGAGTGTTTTCTTTGTTAAAACAAATTGAAAAAAAAATTGCAGACTTGTAAAATGTATACTCTCTAATAAAACTTAAATGAAAGCACATTTATCCTTTCCCTCAAACATCCAATAACCTTGGCAGCATGTCAAAATCACTGTTGCTAAAGATTAACCCAATGATTCATCCAAATCCTAGCACCAAGACACCAAAAACTACTCCTTTCTCAGCAATAGATGCCGATAGATATGCATGATTTCCCAATACGATATGGTGATGAGTTAGACAAGAAAATTCTGGTGGAAAAACCTGATCTGGATAGTTTGAAATTAAAAAAAACAGTAGAAATAATCATCATGAATGAAAAATGTAAACAATACTGGTCTTGTGTTCTAACATAAAAAAATGTCTAAACGGATCTATCTTTGTATTCAGTAGTTGATTGGAATGTTTTCAATCATGCAGGAGATCTAATGCTCTGCAAAGAAGTCCAACATCTCTTGAGTTTCTTTTATTCTTCCAACCAAACTTCCCCCAATCTCAGCTCTCTAGGGATCCACATGATCTCCAACACTTAAAACACAATCTACTAGCATATCTCTGAGTGTTACCTTGGCGGATCCACCTCTTGTAGATCAGGTAAACCAGATCTGATCTTTCCAGAATGGCTGCAACTGAAGCAGTGGTGCAAAAAACCATTTTTCCATGTAACGTTAAAAATAAGGCTACAAAGAAACCCGAAAATATCTCAAATGGTTACGATGTTTATAAAATTTCTCATGAAGAGCATAATTGACCCAGTTCTGAAGAAAAACCATGTTTTATATTTTTGGAAATTTGCCTCCAATTTGTCATGAAACACGTTTTAAAATGATTGGTCAAAACTGCTATGTATTTGGCTTATGTTTGTAAATTCCATTGTATAGTCGGTTGTAGGTCCCAGAAGAAAACTTAGTGCCTATGAGCAACTGAGACATATCAATCAACCATTCTTCACCATCTCCAATAGAATTATCTCCTCCAACGAAATCCAAATAATGAGACCAATAATACACTGTTCGATACTCTTTCTTTGCAAAATTGATATCATCCAAGGTTTGATTGTCAATGGGTAAAGGAAGAGACCAAGTTTTATTCAAGTTGCTACTCAAATGATGAGTTGGAACTGGTGAGAAATTGCTCTTATCTTAAATTTTAACTTTCTTTGAGCAAAATTTGTGATCACAATGCTTGAAACCATTCTTCATTGTGCTGAAACTCTGTGACCTCGAAGGATAGGACCATCAGAAAATATCAAAAGTTACCACACAAAAATAACAAAGTTTCAAGCGTAACAAAATGAAAAAAATATTCCCTCTTAATATATTTCAAGAGATTTAAAAGCTTTTGTCATACACAATAAATCATTTCTATCTAAGGCTAAAATCCTTAAATTTTCCCCGAACATGACCTAAAATATTCTATTTTTCCATTTTGCTAGAGAATTTAGCCAGGTGCAATTATCTCCCGTCACCAAATGCAGGATATTTAACAACATATTTTAAATCTCCAAAGTTTTAAACATCTTCACAGGTACATCTAAAATAATTAGAAGAAATTTTCAGAATCATCATAATCACTTGAGAACCAAGATATGATGTTAGTTTCCATACAACGTTTTCTTATCCCAATTCTGGAAAAGCATGTGCTTGCGTTCCAAATAAAGAGCACATAATCACGAGCTCCAAGTCTCTTCGCACTGACAAAAACGCTCCATCATGTTGTGAGAAAATGCCTCTTAGGCTAACCATGAAAAATATGCCGAAATAATTTGGTTTAAATATTTTGCAGGCTGGAGAATTGGTTGGAATATGAGTGCATTTAAAATTGCATTAAAAATTAATGCACCAACCTGAGTAGATTTGATTATGAAATATCCACACCACAAATCAATTTCACAATGACTATTATTCACGCGTCAAGTCATAGAACATCTACAGAGACATTCATTTTGATTCAAAATCAAACTCATCCTCCTAAAAGACCGATCTCTCCATCAAACCATCGATTTATCCTTTTATAAATCAATATTTTACTCCACCAAACAACGAGAAGCATACTAGATTTGTGAGTGTGAGGCTACGTTTTGTTTTATTTCCTTATTTTCTGAATGGTTGAAACCTCCAACAACTAGATTGTGCACCATGCAATCTGCAATAGGCTTTTTAAACGATTTGCATTGGTTTGAAAGACTTTGTTTTATTTGTTTTTTTGGTTTTTATGCTTTATTCATTATATTAGTTGGTTTTTAATGAATGGCTTTTGTTTTTGTTATTTTTTTTTATTTGTTTTTTTTTTAATATGGGTTAGTTTTATTATTTTATTATTTTTATTTTTATTCTTTTGGGTATTTTTTTAATCGTTTTGTTTTTTTAATTAAGTTTTAGTTATTTTATCTTTTATGCATGTATGTGGGGTTTTATGTTTTGGGGTTTTTTATACACGTTTTGTGCTTTGTATTTTTATGTGTTTTTTATTTTTATTTTGTTTTTTTTATTTATTGTTTTTATATTATTTCATTATTTATGGTTTTTATTTGTTTTTTAAATAATCTATCCTAAAATTAAGAAAAATTATTTAGTCTATCCTAAAAGTTTATTAGGAAAGAAAAAAAATTGTATCAAACATTTGAATTTATTTTTCTATTATATATATATATATATATATATATATATATCAAAATGATTTCTAACTTAAATTTGGACTAAAATGAAAATTGAAATTGCCTAAAACTAAAATAAAATAAAAATGAAATTGTACAAACATTTAAATTGAAAAACTGCATGCATTTGAAAGTAAAAATGGAAATGAAAAACTAAATGGAATTCTAATTTAAAAACTTGAAGTGAAACAAAAATTTTAAACAAAAAGGAATTCGAAATCAAAAGTTGATGACTATGTACCCCTCCCAAAATGTTGAGGTAACTTAATTACTTAAATTCCTTTTAATAAAATATCAATTTGGGAGTCTATGGACTTGCGAGACGCATGTTAACCACATGTGCTAGATATGGGTTTCCAATTTTGAAAGAAAAATTTTAATCTATAAAAATGACAATAAAAATAATTCTATTCTAGAAAAAAATAAATCACACCACATGTTCTGAATTAAAAATCTAACTTAATGTAATGACAAGAAAGTAAATCTATGCTAATGATATGAAATTAAATATAATCTAAGAAAGTAAGAAATAGAATCTATCATGCTTGGAAGAATTGAAAAGTGCGCCACTTATGAAATGAAATCTATTCTAATGGTAATCAATGAATTAATTGAAATCTATGAAACTCAAAACAATTCAATCTTAACTATACAAATGAAATTAAATCCAAGTGAAACAATTAATCTTAACCTGTAAAAACACATAAATGTAATGAGCATGTGAAAGCAATAAGCCTTAATCTATGAAAGCACATAAATTAAATTTAAACTAGACATAAAGAAATGAAAAGAGTATGATATATCTCACATTCATTAGATGGCCAATAGAAAGAACATGGGCATGGGAAGTTGAGAGGCTCCAAATGTAAGAATAACCAAATCAAAGTAAATATCACTCATGAGCATGGTTCCAAATCCAACTTCTTTATTCAAACATGAGAATTTCTCAAACTTTACACATGCCTTTGAGAGAAGAAGGCTCTCATATTTATACAAGAACATAAGAAACTACCCTATTAATGGAGATACACTATTTTTCCATAAATCCACAAAAATGTGATATAGTTACAACCAAATAGCTAATCATGAGACACATATCGTCTTTTACCTTTATTCAAATCTCCTTCCATATCTTGAAGGAAATTCAAATGTATACATTAGAGGCCACATAAGGGTGCCTTGTAAGCTTCCACATAAAACCATTCCACTTTTAGGTATAAGAAAATGCATGTTATTGTTATAAATTTTAATCATAAATTCACTCTAAATACATGAAATTAATAACTTTGTAAAATAAAAATATGAACCCATATGGTAATGAAAGTGTAGGGTTATGTAATGACAAGCTGATGAAATGAGGCAATAAAAATGAGAGTGAAGGTGAAAGTGTATGACATCTTGAAGACATTCTAAAGGCCCAAGAACCTACATATGGGTGGAAAATGTAATTTACCCTTCGGATGAAGGGAGATGACCTCTTCAATCTTCCCTTCACAAGGTCCCAATTCTTCTTTTTGTCTGGATAACTCACTAATGGTGATGGGGAATATTGAGGGAGGCTTAGGCTTCCCTTTCTTTTTCTTGGTGCTCTCTCTCTTCTTAAAATACAAGGGGAATTTCCTCGGTTTCCTTCTCTTAGGTTTGATAGTTGTGCTAAGCATGAATAAGGTAGAAACCAACTCTTGTTCTGTGTTCCCTATTAAGATGCTTATTTTTTTCCCATTTTTTCTTCCATTTTGAGATATTGAGGGCTCTTTATCGATCTCTTATTATACTTCCTATTCTCCTCCCTCTTCTTCCGTTGTCCTTTCTCCTTAGTTTTCCACTTTCATTTCCTCTTATTTCCTACCTCCAACAGTAGATTGTGGTGTCTCTTCTAGTTTTATGATGGTGAGTGCATGTGTTTCATCGAATCTCTATTTGTCAAATTCCACAAATTCAGTCCACAATAATGGGTTTTGGAGGTGGTTTAAGGAATTTCATACAATGAGCTTGAAGAGGCCATGATGGGAAATATCTTGGTTCCTCCCTTCATTCACACTATGGCTCATTTCAATGATGGATGGAAATATTAAATTTAGAATACTAATCCATCTTTGAATTCGTAACTTTGGTGTTTTTCGACTCTCTTCAATTGAAACATACTCCCATGGCTTGTATTGCTACTTCCTTAAATTATTTTAAGGAAATTAATTTTTTTTCTTTTGAGTAGTCTATGTTGAAGAGGTAGAGATAGGTTGGCTAAAGCTTTTAGGTCAGAGAAGCATAAGGATGATACGCTTTACAATTTAGAAAAAAAAATTCCTCTTCTCTTTCCTTGCATTTCTTATGTGATAAAATAAATTTTCAAAGGAATATACTTGCAAAAGGGTTTACTACAGGATGCATGTAGCAATAAAAGTTCTCTATGGAATTGTATGGATAGTGAGGAGGGAGGAGGCCACTTACCTTCTCAATATGATTTCTTTAGCTTCATGAGGGTTTGAGGAAAATTCCTGGTGGTATGGGCTCATTTTCTCCTCTCAATTTAGCCCTGTAGTAGCTCTTCTACATTCCTATAGAAATCCAATTACTCATATAACAGTGGTATCCAATATTTTAGCTCCTGGAAACTTAGCCTGTAGCAATTCTATAGCACCCTAGGCAGCTTATGGTAGCATATATCTCACCTTTTGTTATGTTGATGGGCCTCTCCAACCATTTCTTGGGAATGAACATTGGTGTAAGTGGAATCATTCCTTGTCCTTTTATTTCCTTTTTTGGTAAGGGGATCACAATGCTTGGTTACGTGGCCCTTACACAAATTTCCTTTCTTATCCATTTTCCCCAGTCCTCATAATTATCACTCCCCCTAATTTGACTTTTTCATGTTTCATGGTGGTTTAGTGGACTATAGTTGAATAATCAAAGGTGTCCAAATTTACTAGCCCCCTTTATGCCATAAAAAAATTATTCTCATTCATTAAACAATTTTTTTTACCATTATGCACATAGGGAAAAGGTGAGGGGTGCCATACATTATCATACTTGTGATGTCGAGTTGCTGGAGATGCATGCTTGCTGCTATTGAATTGCATCAACAATAAAACTCTCTCTAAAGGTGCTAAATTCCCTTTTCTTGAATATGTATATGCCTTCTTTAACAAAACAACATGATTATGTAGCCGATAGATGAAATCTCTCTTCCATGTCATCCTTTTTCGAGTGTTTCATCTGATGTTGTTGGAGTGTATTGGTTATCATCTATCTACTCCTCAGGGATGTCATAACTTATATAATCCCGAGGGATTTTCTCTCTATTCTTCAGGGTGGCCAAATATTCAACCTTGATCTGTAAAAATCCTCGGTCTATGGTCTTCTTGGATATCCAGAGGACGCTATAGAATTGATCTCCTTCCTGTTGCAGTCACTCAATTCCTTCTGAAAAAATGATAATGCATTTAGCTACTTGTAAAAATCATAGTGATTCTAGCGATAGGATCCAAATATTCCAAAGGAGGTGAAAGTTCGTGAAAGAGAGTGAAGGTAGATTCCCTTGATCTATGTTTTTTTAATGGCTAGAGGTGGAATCCTGAGGATTGAATTACATGAATGGAGTGGATGAGAGGTAAAGGAATTTGGGTGGACCTTTTCTCTCCTTTTCAAGGAAAAAACTTACCTTGTGGCCCATTTTTCCAAGTGGATCTCATGTCTATAGAATTTCTGGTTGGTCTTGTAGTAGTGTAGGATAGTCATGTAAAAGTTCAAAATGATCTTGTAGCATTACATGATTAAGGAAAAATTTGGTGAAATTTCTAGCTAAGTGATAGAGAGAGGTAGGGAGGTGGATGAATTATGATGAAAATGTCATGGTTGGATGGGGGTAAATGGAGAAATGGAACGGGGGCCTTGTTATTCAACCGTTGTCCCCTTAACTGTTTAGAGTACTGAAAAACAAAAATGTTAGCAAAATTGATGTAAGCACTCATCCTTATGTTTTATTTTTTTTTTCTTTATTTTCTTTTGTTCTATTTTTTTTTAAGAAATGAAAACTCACTCTCGACAGTTTTTTAATATGCATGCCTTCATAAGACACATTAGGGGAGGTTTTAACCTAGAGATGTTTTCATCTTATTTCTTTCCTCTTTTTTTTCTCTTGGGTTGCCTCATAGATTTTAACCATAATGGAGGTTCTAATATTGGACATTTATTTTTATTTTTTTAAGAAGCTTGGTGGACTAACAAATTTGAGCCTCGCAATCAAATTCATCTTCTTTCTAATTGAACTAATAAAATCTTCTGTGGAAGGAGGTCTCTTCTGCAAATTAAACTTGTAACCCATTAGCAATAAAAGGAATACCCTCCTATCAATTGTTTTGATTTGGAGAGACCCATTCTCATGAAAATTTTCCTATAGGTAGGGCCACAACTATATTTTCATTAATTTTCCTTTGAAATCATTGAATCTTGAGTCATATAGAAGGGCCCAATCAAATTCCTAAAAACATATCTCCCTAATTTGTTTACCATGCAAAATATTACTCTACAACTAGACCACCTCAGTTTGCGGGAGAGCTTGCAGTCTGAGTTCATCTAAACCATTGAGTTGGAGCATCCTCTCTTGATGTGTTATAGTGAGGTTGAAGTCTAAGTGAGTCTCCATCCTTAGGTTATTTTATTAAAATTCATTGGAAAGCAAGGATTTCTTCCCATAGAATAATTCAAATGGGGTAAATCGAGTGGTGGTCTCCTAAGTAGTTATGTAGGCCCAACTAGCTTCTATAAATCTGTCTAACCAATCCTTTCTACTGTTTCTAACAACCTTGGTCAAAACTTTCTCCAAGACTATGTTTGTGATCTACACATGCCGATCTTCCTGAGGGTGATAGGAAATGAATGTCATGTGCTTGTTGTGGTGTTTCTTCATGATGTCTTCAATAAGATTTGAGGTGAATAGTGTCCCTTGATCAATGAACACCTCTCCTAGAAAATAAAACTTGTAGAATATGTCCTCCATCATTAAATGAACCACCTTATTCTCGTTTTTTTACTTTAATAAATTTTTGTGAACCCATTTATTAAAGTAATGAATGCACACAATGATAAACTTCTTCCATCTTGATGGGGGATCAATGGTCCCAATAAATTCCATGCCCCGTTTCTCAAATGGATCTAAAATAACTTGGGGTTTTAAGTCAATTGCATCCTTAGGTGTGAGATTACCCATCCTTTGTCATTGATCACACATGGTGGTTTACCTTCTCACATCTTGATGTAGAGTGGGTCAGTAGTAACTAGCTTGTAGAAAATTCAAACATGTTCTCTTACCAGCCAAGTGGCCTCAACATGGTCCATAATGGCTTGCTAAGAGGATTTCAAAGACCTCATGTTCCCTCACACATCTTCTCAAAATATGATCTAGCCCCATCTGGAAAAAATTTCCCCAAATCGAATTGAAGGGGTCTCTTTTCATAATAATGTTGCTTCTCTCCTTGGATGATAAATTAGGAGGGAATCTCCAAACAACAAAGTAGTTTCCTGTATCACTAAAACAAGATGTTAGGTCCCTATATTACTAGTTTGGTCCCTTATTGTTGTTAGTGTAGCCCCCTTATTGCTATTTTTATATGCTTGTAGCCCTCATATTGGAATTATTGTGCCCCATAAAAGCCACTATTGTTATTGTTGTGCCCTTACATCATTATTGTTAGGTTAGCTAGGATTGTTGAATTCTTAGTTAAACTGAGAGGGGGGGGTGAATCAGTTTAACACATACATGAGCTTTTTAAATTTTTCATCAGCTTATTTACAAATTACTTTTATAATCAACCTTAGTACATGAACAGTCTTAATATGTTGCAGCAAGTATTAAATTAATGTGTCATCAAACTTATTATGAGAGCAACAAACATTATGCAGATTTGGTAAATCATCTCAGTACACAAGCAACACAGATAGAGACAACATATATTAGTGGAAACCCATAAAGGGAGAAAACCACATTTTATTATTGTTTTGATGCAAAGGAAAGCTCCAACTCCCTCTCACCACTATTTTTCTGTAGGCACTAACCCACAGGAGGCTCCAACCTCAATTCTGCAAGCTACAACTTGCAAGGAAGCTCCAACTCCCTTCAATTTTCTGCAGGGACCAAACTACAAGAGGCTACAACCTCAGTCAGCTACAACTGATAGCTATCAAGCTTCAACTTGATAGGGAAGCTCCAACTTCCTCAATTTATCACAATAAATGTTTGCTGATTTACCTCAGATATCAGCTCTGTTCTGTAGCATCTCTTGTTGCTCCTTTCTTCCTTATCTTCTCTTCCTCAATCTTCTATTCTTTTAATTCTCTATCCTTACTCTCTCTCACTCCCTATGCATATCAAGTTGAAATTATATATAGAGTTCATTACATGACTATTTGTATTCCACAAGGAATTTGGAGTGAACAGCAATGACTCTTTGGCTTCTATCTTCTCATTCCTTTGTCCAACTTATTTTAAAATAATAACAATATTTACAAATTTCCATGTTATAGTGGGATTTTTACTTTCCTTAGGATACTTTCATTTGCATCACAAACAATATAACAAAATTGAACATTTACATTTTCAGTTTCAATATATAAACTTCACTCAGCCCTTAGCTTGCTAGTTTTGTCCTTTTGTAGCAGTCATGTAACTATCCTGCCTCTTTGTTCACTGTCATCTGCATATTCCACTTGTTCACTGCACTTTTGAATCCCTTTTCTGTACATCTCTTCAACTCTGCAATCTTTTTTTACCTCTGTCAGGCCTCATACTTCCTCTTTCTCTGTGCATATAAAATAGATACAACAAATTTGTACTCAATCCAACTGTCGATCTGGGCAATTTCAATACTCTATTTTTTGGACTGGAAATTTAAATAATTAAAACTTACTCGCACATAAAATAACCTGCACTCAATTTAGTACTTAACCCAATTTCCAATCTGAGCAATTTCAAATTTATGCTGAAGTTTACCTCCTTGAAGAATCTATGGCTTAAACCATAGTCGAATCAACTCGGACCAATCAATTTAGCATTGGTTAAATGACCAGGTTTCCACGCATCACATATATGGTGAATTTTTGCTTAACGCTCCCTTTATTAAAAAGGATGACCTTGCATTCTAACCTTCAACACTTCTTTTAGTCCGCACTCTGGTTACAATTTCTGAGCTCGACCATGGAAAATATCACCAACTTAACTCGTTCTGAACTTCATATCTCAATATTCAACTTGGGATTTTATATTCAAGTGTGTATGGTTTAAAATAAACCTCAATGCTCCAGGCATACGTGGAGGCAAACTTTGAATAGACCCACTAAATTACATTGGATTCATGGAGCTCAATTAAATTGACTTTCGCTCTCCATTGTGTTCACCTTGCAACTTCATTCATCATCCAATGGTGGATAATTAATCGCTCTTTCAACCTCTGATCCTACGAAAATCGCGCAGTTAACTTGAACGAGGGTTAATATTCAATAGTTGTGTGATGGACTGGGCCCCAGCGCTTAAACATCCCTTCTCATCTAACAGCTGAGAGCACATCGCCTTGCCCCGTGTGATCCGACGGATATCGCTTGGCTTAAATGTAGGAAAAATAATATGCGATGAGAGGGGTTTTCCGAAATCACTTGAGGCCATGTGTCAGACACCATATGGAATTGCTCTAAAATCTTGAATACCGCTTGCCCGACGAAGGCGGTGCAATGAAAAACAGAAACCCACTTTTACTGTTCACTCCTGCAAGGTTCCGCTGCTTTCTCCCTCAAGGTTCCATCTGCCTTTATTATTTATGAATTCCGCTCTTCTTTCTCAAGGTTCCATCCCTTTGTTCCATCATCGCTACGTTTTTCTTAGAGTAATTTTCAAATTCCAGGTTGTAGCTATTCGAAAACATTGATACAAGGCATGTCAAATGTCAAATTAAAAAGACCCCCACAAGATTGGGTTCACGGAAACCAACCTCGACATTTCATAGTTTCAACAATGCGTGCAGGGCCATCATTTACAATGTATTCTATATACAGGCATTCAACAGAAATACTCTTCGTCATACAGTAGGCGCCTCATTCGACCAATGGTCTTTTACCCTCAACAAAAGTTTTAATGCACATTCTCCATACACTTTCATCATTAAATAGACAGGCAGCTTTTAAGGAGATTCAAGACATTTTCTCATTGCCGCAGGAATTTAATTGTCAGGGACCTCTATATATATATACACACACAGAATTTAATTCGATCACTACAAAGAGAACCTGAAAAAATTTATTTCTTCACACAATGAGTTTACTTACAGAACTTTATGGTTCTGGCCAAGTTCTCTACGTAGTCCTATGCAGTTCTCTATGCAGGTCTTTTCACAAGGCTGTCCTCGATTAATAGTTTCCAATATTTCTCTTTGAATAGAGCGAAGCTACATCACTATGCCCGCATCCACATACTTCAAAAGGTGAATCACACGGAGACCCTTATTACAGAGTTTAAACATCACTGGTTCCCGTACAAGTTCTTATTGAAATCAAAGCTCTTTCATATAGAATTTGTTTCATCAACTTCCTAGCCTGCCTCTTTTCCTTGTCTGTTGCCTTCTCTGCTGCCTCTTTGCCATCTCCTTTGCCATCAATGACAACATTTCCAACAGTCTCCCCCTTTGGCATTGATGGCAATACACTTCCTTTGCTTTCCTTTTAGGACCCTTTCTTTTGTTGCTAGCTCTTCCTCCCCTTTTGACAGCAATGGCAAGGGGTTGCACATTTCTTTAGTGTAGATTGTATCCTTTATTTTTATCCTTTTTCAATATTTCTTGCATTTTCTCTCTCTGAGATCTTCTAACTTTATACCCTGCTGCTCCAAACTTTTGATTAAATCTAAAATTCTGACCCTTTAACCTTTTCATTGACTCTTTTATGTTGGATGTATTCTTTTCATAATCCTTTGACCTTGAGGACCTGTTTCATGTTTTCCTTGTTGGTTGATCTCCCCCTGAAACTGTGCTTTCTCTTTATATCAGAGAGTAGCATCTACATATACTACCCCTAGTCTATCTCTCAAATATTCAAATGGTTCTCTAGCAAGAGGTTTGGTAAATATATCAGCTTTATGTTCTTCTGTTGGTACATATTCCAGCTTTACTACCCTCTGAGCCACTTGTTCTCGAAGAAAATAATAATTGATTGGGATATGTTTAGTTTTTGAGTGAAGCATGGGGTTTTTAGATATACTTATAGCACTTGTATTATCACATTTGATTGATATAGGTTCATCAATGCTTACCTTCATGTCTTGGAGGGGTTGCTTCATCCACATGACTTTTGTACAGCATGTTGCTGCTACTATGTATTATGCTTCTGCTATAGATAGAGATATAGATGTTTGTTTCTTGCTTAGCCATGCCACCAGACTTTCTCCTAGATAGAATGCACCTCCACTTGTGCTTTTCCTCTCATCCACATAGCTGGCCCAATCTGCATCTGTGTATGATTTCAAAGTGAAGCTTTTGCCTTTTGGATACCAAATTCCATACTGTGTAGTTCTTTGTAGATATCTGAATATTCTTTTTACTACTACAAGGTGATTTTGTTTAGCTGCTTCTTGATATCTAGCCACTAGTCCTACTGCTAGCATGATGTCTGGTCTTGATGTTGTCAGGTACAACAAACTTCCTATCATGGATCTGTAGATTTTTTGATCTATATTAGTAGATCCATCATTAGAACACAGCTTGCATCCCGTGATCATGGGAGTTGACACAAGTTTGCAGTCCTCCATTTTGAACTTTTTGAACATTTATTTGAAGTATTTTTCCTGTGAGATGAATGTACATGTGTTCTTTTTCTAAATTTGAATTCCTAAGTAGAAACTGAGTTCTCCAATCATGGACATCTCAAACTCTGATTTCATCTCCTCAGCAAACCCTTTTGCTAGTTCATCTCTGTTGCTTCCAAACATAATTTCATCAACATACACTAAAACAATCAGGAGTTCATTTTCATGGGCTTTTATGTATAGTTTGTTGTCTACTCCGCCTCTCTTAAAGCCTTGTTTTTGGAAATACTTGTCCAGTCTTGAGTACCAAGCACGAGGAGCCTATTTCAGTCCATATAGATCCCTCTTTAGTTTTCACACATAGTCTTCTTTGTCTATTAAAGAGAAACATTTTGGTTGTTCCATGTAGACTTCTTCTTCTAGATCTCCATTAGAAATGCATATTTCACATCCATTTGATATAACTTGAAGTCTTGGTAGCATGCAAAGGCCAAAAACATTTTGATGGCTTCCATTCTGGCTACAGGAGCAAATGTTTCATCATAATCAAGTCCTTCGATTTGTGAATATCCTTTGCAAAATAGTCTGGCTTTATTCCTGATTACATGTCCTTGCTCATTCATTCTATTCTTGAATACCCATTTTGAACCTATGACATTTCTCCCAGTGGGTCTAGGAACTAGTTCCCAGGTATTGTTTTTCTCAATTTGGTCCAATTCTTCATTCATTGCATTCACCCAAAACTTGTCCTTGCTGGCCTCTTCAAATTTCTTCGGCTTTATCTTTGATAACATGGCTATGTATACCTCTTATGTCTGTTCAGTTAGTTACCTTCTTGTATGGACCCCTACTTTCTTGTCTCCTATGATTTGATCTTCAGGATGCTTCTTCTGAGTGTATCTTGAGAGGGCTTTCGAGCTCAGATCTGCATCTTCTGTTGCCTTGGTTGTTTCATCATCATTTTGGTTTTCTTCTTCATGACTGTCTGATGGACTGCAATAGTCTGTATCTCTCGTATTGTTTGGAAGTTCTTCAACAAATCTCACGTCAAAAATTTCTACTATTTTTCGAAGAGTCTTGTTGTATCACCTGTACCCTTTTCTTTTGGAAGCATATCCTAGAAATATCCCTTCATCTGCTCTTGCATCAAATTTCCCAAGATTTTCATCATTATTCTTTATGTCACACTTGCTTCCAAAAATTCTAAAATTCTTGACTGAAGCTGGCTTTCCATGCCATAGTTCCTAGGGAGTCTTGTCACTGCTTGGCCTTAAGTGAGCTTTGTTAAGGATATGCACAACTGTGTGTACTTATTTTTCCCAGAAGGTTTGAGGAATATTACTCTCTTGCATCATGGCTCTGGCCATTTGCTGTACAGAACTATTTTGTCTCTCTGCTACTCCATTCTATTGAGGTATCCCTGCAATAGTAAATTGTTGCTTTATCCCATGTTCATTACGTAGGTCAAAAAAATCATAATCTGTGAATTCACCTCCTCTGTCTGATCTGATGCATTTTAGTTTGCATCCTGTTTGATTTTCTGCTAATTCTTTGAATATATTAAATTTTTCCAGAGCTTCCGATTTATTCTTGAGGAATGCCACCCATGTCATTGTGGAGAAGTTATCAATTATTAGCATGAAGTAGGATTCTCCACTTGGAGTTTTAGTTCTTGCAGGTCAACACAGGTCCATGTGCACAAGCTGGAGTGGTATTCTTGTTGATAACTCATCTTTGGCCTTAAATGATGTGTGGCTCTGTTTTCCCAATTGACAATATTTTCATATGGTATTAGAAGGCCTTTTTATTTCTGGCATGTCTCTGACAGCTTTCTTCCCGTTTAGTCTAATGATGTGATCGAAACTGAGATGTCCCAGCCTTTTATGCCATAACCATGACTCCTCAAGTTTTCTAAGATGACATGCTTCATCTTCCTCTCTCACAATGTAAACATTACTCTTTGTTCGAACTCCTTTGAGCAGATTCTTACCTGTGGTGCTTGACCTGAATTCACAATCTTGTGTTCTAAAAATAACTTCATAGCCTTTATCACACATTTGACTGACACTCAACAAATTAGCTTTCAGTTGATCTACAAATAGTACTTCTTGGGCCTTTCCTCTTCCATTATCTAGACTGACTGAGCCTTTTCCTTTTATTCTTCCTGATTTATCATTGCCAAAAGTAACATTGCCAGATTTCTTTTCATCAAGAGTAATAAACTTACTTATGTCTCCAGTCATGTGTTTTGAGCAGCCACTGTCCAAATACCACTGGCTTTTTAGGTCTTGAGTAGTTAGAGCCAAGTCACATTTATTCACCTTCTTTATCCACTGGAAGCATCTTTTTGTTTGGTATCTTTTGTAAGATGATGAACTACTTCTTCTGAGAGGACATTTGGAAGGCATATGTCCAACTTGATTGCATACATAGCATTTGATCATAATTTTTGCAGAATTGTGAGTATGAACAAAATTTCTTTGATTCATAAACCTCCTTGAGGTGTTGAACATCAATCTTTGACCATACTTTCTACACTCAATGATCTTATGGCAAAATTCCTTACAATAAAAACAGTAACCATAGAAACTATTTGCATACCTAATGTAAGGTTGTCTTCTCCATTTGTTTGTTTGAGACAATCTCTTCACTGTTTGCATCTTTTGCTGGTTTGAATTACTCCTCCTTGCCTGACAATATGTAGCAATGTGTCAGAGCTTGTGGCAGACATAACAGGTGGCATTCTTCATAGGAGGAAATAATCTCCTTTGATGGTTTACAAATTTGACATACTTAGGGGCATATGATCCTTTTTCTGTTGTCTTAGTATTTATTTCCTTCTTTGTTACTAGAGGTTTCTTCTGATCTCTTTCTTCCTCATTACATGTTTCTTCTTTTGTAGGAATTGTTTGAGCTGCTTCATCATTCTTCTTAGCTTTTACAAAAATAATCTCTCTATTTTCCTTTTCTTTGCTTTTACTTGATTCTCCTTCATAGCCTATTCCCATTTTTATCATAGGATATATTTGAGCATCCAGAATTTTGTTCAACTTACTAGAGCTTGTTGTTTGAGAGGAATTTGTAGATATTTTCCTATGAGCATTTTCCAATTTCTTCCTCAGACATACAACTTCTTCTTCCAGCTTCTCTTGTTCTCGAGTTTTATCCTTGATTTGTTGAAGTAACATATCTTCTATCTTCTTGGCTTCTTCAAGCTCTACCTTCAGCTGCATGAAGGCTTCTTAATTCTTCTCTTCTCTTACATACTTGAGGAGAATGTCTTTTTGTTTTCTGCACTTCAGTTTGAGTCTGTCAATCTCCTCCAAAGCACTTCTTAGCCCCCCCTCAAGGTCGACTTCACCTTCTTCTTCTTCATCTTCTAGCAGGAGTCCTTCAATTTCTTATATGGCCATCAACAAAAATTCAGAGGTTCCTTCTTCACTTGAGGTTTCATCTGAGTCTTCAGATGTACCGCTGTCTTATTGAACATAGAAGGATTTTCTGCTGAACTTATCTCCTTTCCGCCACTTCTTTGATGTATTTTTCTCTGATTCTTGGGCCTGATTCCTTACTTTCTTGTGAGGACACTTAGCTACATAGTGTCCAAATCTTCCACAGTTAAAGAATTTGAAAGGAATTTTACCTTTGTATTTACCTGAGCCTCTATATAATTTCTTGACGAAATTTTCTTCTTCTTCATCTAAGCAAGAGCATATGTCTTCCTCTTCTTCTTTCGTCTTTTCTGTTTTAAAGGCTGCCTCCCTAGTACTTGGATTCTTTTGTGGGAGCCTCATTTCATATGTTGTTAGATTTCCAAGTAGCTGGTTCATGGTCAACGTCTCCCAATCAACTGTTTCTTCTATTGCAGACACCTTGGGATTAAATCTGGGTGGAAGAGATGTTAGAATATTTTGTACAATTACAACTTCTTTTATGGTTTCATCTAGAGCCTTCATGTTATTTACTATTTTTGCAACCTTTAGAAAGAAGCTAGCAATGTCTTCATCATCATTCATTTTTAAGTTCTCAAAATGGGCTCTATAGACTTGAAGTTTAGTAGTCTTAACCTTCTTGTCTCCTTCATGGATTTTCTCCAGAGTATCCCACATTTCTTTGGCAGTGTCTTTGTGCATTACTTTGATAAACTCTACTTCACACAATCCATTTAAGATGGGATTCATGGCTTTTGCGTTAGCTACAAAATCTTGTTTGGTTTCTTTCTCTGTGTCAGTTTCCTTTGGGGCATATCCTAATTCCACAGCAGCCCAAACTTCTATTCCTAGAGACATTATGTATGTCCTCATTCGGATTTTCCAGAAAGCATAATTTGCACCCGTAAAGAAAGGGGAATTATTGGTTGAGCATCCTTCTTTACTAGCCATCCTGAGAACCTAGGATCTCCTTTCAGTTGTTAAACTGGTACAAAGGAACCTGCTCTGATACCAATTGTTGAATTCTTAGTTAAACTGAGAGGGGGGGGGGGGGGTGAACTAGTTTAACAAATACACGAGCTTTTTAATTTTTTCATCAGCTTATTTACAACTTACTTTTATAATCAACCTTAGTACATGAACAGTCTTAATATGTTGCAGCAAGTATTAAATTAATGTGTCATCAAGCTTATTATGAGAGCAGCAAAAGTTATGCAGATTTGGTAAATCATCTCAGTACACAGGAAACATAGATAGAGACAACATATATTAGTGGAAACCCATAAAGGGAGAAAACCACATTTTATTATTGTTGTGATCCAAATGCAAGCTCCAACTCCCTCTCACCACTGTTTTTCTGTAGGCACCAACCCACAGGAGGCTCCAACCTCAATTTTTCAACCTACAACTTGCAAGGAAGCTCCTACTCCCTTCAATTTTCTACAGGCACCAACCTACAGGAGGCTCCAAACTCAGTCAGCTACAAATGACAGCTATCAAGCTTCAACTTGATAGGGAAGCTCCAACTTCCTCAATTTATCACAAGAAATGTTTGCTAATTTACCTCAGATATCAGCTCTGTTCTATAGAATCTCTTTCTTCTCCTGTCTTCCTTATCTTCTCTGCCTCAATCTTCTATTCTTTTCATTCTCTATCCTTACTCTCTCTCACTCCCTATGCATATCAAGTTGATATTATATATAGATTTCATTACATGACTTTTTGTATTCCACAAGGAATTTGGAGTTAACATCCATGAATCTTTGGCTTCTGTCTTCTCATTCCTTTGTCCAACTTATTTTAAAATAATAAAAATATGTACAAATTTCGATGTTATAGTGGGATTTTTCTTTTCCTTAGGATACTTTCCTTTTCATCAAAAACAATATAAAAAAATTGAACATTTACAATTTCAATTTCAATATATAAACTTCACTCAGCCCTTGGCTTGCTATTTTTGTCCTTTTGTAGCAGTCATGTAACTGTCTTGCCTCTTTGTTCACTTTCATCTGCATATTCCACCTGTTCACTGCACTTTTCAATCCCTTTGTTGTATATGTATTCAACTCTGCAATCTTTTTTTACCTCTGTCAGTCCTCATAATTCCTATTTCTGTGTGCATATAAGATAGATACAGCAAATTTGTACTCAATCCAACTGTCGATCTGGGAAATTTCAATACTCTATTTTCTAGGCTGGAAATTTAAATAATTAAAACTTACTCTCACATAAAATCACCTGCACTCAATTTAGTGCTTAACCCAATTTCCAATCTAAGCAATTCGAATTTATGCTGATGTTTACCTCCTTGAAGAATCTATGGCTTAAACCATAGTCGAATGAACTTGGACCAATCAATTTAGCATTGGTTAAATGACCAGGTTTCCACACATCACATATATGGTGAATTTTTGCTTAAGTCTCCCTTTATTAAAAATGATGACCTTGCATTCTGACCTTCAGCACTTCTTTTAGTCCGCACTCTGGTTACAATTTCTGAGCTCGACGATGGCAAATATCACCAACTTAACTCGTTCTAAACTTCATATCTCAATCTTCGACTTGGGATTTTATAGTCAACTGTGTATGGTTTAAAATAAACCTCAATGCTCCAGGCATATGCCGAGGCAACATTTGAATAGACCCACTAAATTACATTGGATTCACGGAGCTCAATTAAATTGAATTTTGCTTTCCATTTTGTTCACCTTGCAACTTCATTCATGATCCAATGGTGGATAATTCATTGCTCTTTGAACCTCTGACCCTACGGAAATCATGCAGTTAACTTGCACGAGGGTTAATACTCAATAGTTGTGTTATGGACTGGGCCCCAACGCTTAAATGTCCCTTCTCATCTAACGGCTGAGAGCACGTCGCCTTGCCCCGTGTGATCCGACGGATATTGCTTGGCTTCAACGTAGGAACAATAATGTGCAATGAGAGTGGTTTTCCGAAATCACTTGAGGCCACGTGTCAGACAGCATATGGAATCACTCTGAAATCTTGAATTCAGCTTGCCCGATGAAGGCGATGCGATGAAAACCGAAAACCCACCTTTACTCTTCACTCCTGTAAGGTTCCACTGCTTTCTCCCTCAAAGTTCCTTCTGCCATTATTATTTATGAATTCCGCTCTTGTTTCTCAAGGTTCCATCCCTTTGTTCCGTCATCGCTACGTTTCTCTTAGAGTAATTGTCAAATTCCATGTTGTAGCTATTCGAAAAAATTGATACAAGTCATGTCAAATGTCCAATTAAAATGGCCTCCATAGGATTGGGTTGACGACAACCAACCTCGTCATTTCATAGTCTCAATAATGCGTGCATGGCCATCATTTACAATGTATTCTATATACAGGCATTCAACATAAATACTCTTCATCATACAGTAGGCGCCTCATTTGACCAATGGTCTTTTACCCTCAACACAGGTTTTAACGCACATTCTCCATACACTTTCATCATTAAATAGACAAGCAGCTGTTAAGGAGATTCAAAACATTTTCCCATTGCCGCAGGAATTTAATTGTCAGGGACCTCTATATATATATATATATATATATATATATATATATATATATATATATATATATATATATATACACACACGAATTTAATTCGATCCTTTATACAGATAACCACGAAATAATTTTCTTTCTTCCACAATGGGTTTACTTCTGGAACTTTAGGATTACGTAGGATCTCTACGCAGTCCTATGCAGTTCTCTATGCAGGTCTTTTCACAGGACTGTCCTCGATTAACAGTTTCCAATCTTTCTCTTTGAATAGAGCGAAGTTACATCATTGTGCCCACATCCACATACTTCAAAAGGTGAATCACACGGAGACCCTTATTACAGAGTTTAAAAATCATTGGTTTTCGTACAAGTTCTTATTGAAATCAAAGCTCTTTCATATAGAATTTGTTTCATCAACTTCCTAGCCTACCTCTTTTCCTTGTCTGTTACTTTCTCTGTTGCCTCTTTTCCAACTCCTTTGCCATCAATGACAAAATTTCCAACAAGGATTATACTATGACCCCATGGAATCCTATATATAGAAAGAAGGTTTTTTAATTTGTATCATCCAAAAATTGTTCATTTATGTAATGTAAAGTAGGTTTACCCCTCAAAGAGGTTTATTTCTAATTATTTGATCTCTCTTTTCTTATATTTTGTGAGCTGGTTTCCTAACATTCGGTATGAGAGCTTTGGATTCTAGGGTTTCACTACTTGAAACGATTCACCATGCAAATTTTGCTATAAATTTTTGGCTATGAAGGTCCAAAAGCTAAAACAAAAACCCATTTGTGAAGACATCCTGAGGAACTTCTTGTAACAATTTTTCATCTTGGTTCACACTATTTTTGGAGATATGATCTGTTGAATCTAGGGTTATGGCAGGGTTCCAAATTTCATCTAAAAGAGGTGAACTCGGGAAAACTCTCACTACTCTCTCTCTCTGAGCATCAGATTGGAATTATGTAAAAAATGGCCAAACGTACATGTACTGTAGTTTCCTATGCATCAAAGTCAGAGCTGAAGGAGAAAACACTGACATGTGGCATGTCGTACAAGTTCACTCTCCTGAACGAGTCCATAATTAGGTAATTATGGGATATTCGTCATAGCTTGGTCTTAAAGAATCTTGTTGAAGTTTGCAACAAGAAACAGTGAAGGAGGCATCCTGAAACGTCATCCTTGATCCTAGTTGGAAAATAATCACCTAAACTAGGTGGGGCCCATACAGGCTATTTTTACGGGTATGTATATTTTTAGACATAGTAAGAATGTTCTATAAGTTGCAGGATGCTATTTTTAGATGGTTGGTCAAATGTGAACAATATATTAAATTCTATTTTTAGAAGATTAGGTGAATTCTATTTATAGATCGTTGATCTAAAAATAGATGCATGTCGATTATTATTAGCTCTTAATAATAATCAGACTCTAAACAACAACTTATTATCTTGGAGCACTTAATTTCAATATACATATTTGTAAAATTAGTGGGCCGAAGGAATTACGCAATTCCTAAGGGTTTACTGGAGTTCATGCATGGGGGACTCAGTTAGAACTAAAGTGGTAAAGTTATGACAGAGTTGGAAGAGTAGTTCATGGAGTCGTATTCAGTTTAACTCAATTAGACTCAATTGAGATAGTTGTATCTAATATAAATGAATGATACACTAGTGAGAGTGGAGTGAATTAATTACTTAATTAATTCACAAATAATAACTCATTAATCAACTGAACAATACAACAATTAACTATAGTGCATGTCAGATCCAGTGGAGACCTAGTGCAAAGATAGGTGAAAGGGTGAGATAGACTATCTGTTGTGACCATAGTGATGCATGAATTGCATCTACATATACATTGGAGTTTCCAATGATAATCATGCATTCAAGGAGAGTGGGATTGCATCGAATTGATCTTTTTAATCAACTTGTACTGCGCAGTGGAGGCAGGCTAGTAGGAGGGCAGAGATCGGTGCATGTATTTGTAGATTTCTTCATGATAGTGTGTGACGATTGTATTTTACTGAGAGCTTGATGTACTAAGCTTTGTATGATATTGTTACATGATATCCATGATACATAATATATGACAGTTGGGGTTTTTAGCTTCAGGCTTTCCCGTTAAACAACTGTGTTATGTGTGTTTTTATTGCTTCATGTGTTTTGCAATTGTTGATTAAATTTAAGAAAGAATTATAGTGGAAGGATTCTGTATTTAACAAGAAGATAAATATTTTTAGATCAAGAGAGTCTGGATATATACATGCATATATAATTTCTACATGGTATCAAAGCAGTGTTATAAATTTTCTATATGGTATGAGAGCAAGAATTATTTGGGTGCACAAGTTTGTAGAGAATATATGAGAATTTTGATGCAAGGTTTTCAGAAAAAAATTAGAATATTTGGATTTCTTCTGAAAAATACCCAAATTGAAAAAAAAACCAGTTGAATCGGAGCTCAGATGAGGGAGATATCATTGATTTAAAATAAAATCTTTTATTAGAAAATTTCGTGATGGCGAGACAATTACAATGTGTGTGATTTGGAAAAGGAAAGGTGTTCCTTAGACTCAAAGCCATGAGGCAAGTCAATAAGGTTATAATTCGAGATAAGAATCTCTACATACTTGATGTAGATGGGATTTCTACGGAGCTTCCTACTGTTGGGAAGTGCGAGAAAGCCATGCAATTGATGCTTGTGAGGGAGTAGGATTTTCATGCAGGTCAGAGTGAACCTCGGGATGTGGAGAAGCCACAATATGATGATCATGGAGTGGGAGAAACCACTCATGCAGAGAAATTTCATGCCAGATGGGCGGAGGGAGTGCATGCAGCTATACCACTAAGTGAGAGGTGGGGCGACATGCATGATTAATCCCAAGAATAGATTTATGGGAAGGATTCATTGAGATGGTGTGGATCACATGAATTGAACCTATCTATGAGGATCTCACATAGCAGTAGTAGCGTGATTAGTTGGATTGATGGAGGCAGATCAAAGTGACAGTGTCAGATACTGGAGTGCGGTTTAGAGTTGACAGCAAGTGCAGAGTGCATGGGTGAAAAATTCAACAATGCAGTGGTTCCTAAAGGCATGTGCAGTAGATAAGTAGAATTCGAATACTTTGATGATAGATGCATTAGACTGATTGAGTTGTTTGGAGCCTTTCAGTATCAGAAGTGTTGCAGAAAGAGTTGCAGAGTGGATGCATGGAGTTGTAAGGCGCTTGCAAAGGTTGCAGGGTGAATGCATGGAGTTGCATGTCGCATGCAAAGACAATCCTTTCTTGTTCCATCCTGAAATATCATCCTTGATCCTAGTTGGAAAACAATCACCTAAAATAGGTGGGGCCCACACAGGCTATTTTCAGGTGTATGTCTATTTTTAGACATGGTGAGCATATTCTATAAGTTTCAGGATGTTATTTTTAGATGGTTGGTCAAATGTGAGAATATATGAAATTATATTTTTAGAATATTGGGCGAAGTCTATTTATAGATCGTTTATCTAAAAATAGATGCATGTCGATTATTATTAGCTCTTAACAATAATCAAACTCTAAAAAACAACTTATTCTCTTGGAGCACTTAATTTCAGTATACATATTTTTCAAATCAGTGGGCTGAAGGAATTATGCAATTCCTAAGGGTTTACTGGAGTTCATGCATGGAGGACTCAGTTAGAACTAAAGTGGAAAATTTATGACAGAGTTGGAATAGTAGTTCATGGAGTTGCGTTCAGTTTAACTCAGTTAGACTCAGTTGAGCTAGTTGTATCTAATCTAACTGAATGATACACTAGTGAAAGTGGAGTGAATTAATTAGTTAATTAATTCACAAATCATAACTCATTAATCAACTGAAAAATACATTAGTTAACTACAGTGCATGTCAGATCTAGTGGAGACCCAGTGCAGAGGTAGGTGAAAGGGTCAAATAGACTATCTGTTGTGACCATAGTGATGCATGAATTGCATCTACATATACATTGGAGATTCAAATGATAATCACACAGTCAAGGAGAGTGTGATTTCCTTGAATTGGTCTTTGTAATCAACTTGTATTGCGCAGTGGAGGAAGGCTAGCAGGAGGGCAGAGATCAGTGCATGGATTTGCAGATTTCTTCATGATAGTGTGTGACGATTGTATTGTACTGAGAGCTTGATGTACTAAGCTTTGTATGAGATCATTACATGAACTGCATGATACATAATATATGATAGTTGGGGTTTTTAGCTTCAGTATTTCTCGTCAAACAAATGTGTTATGTGTGTTTTTATTGCTTCATGTCTTTTGCAATTGTTGATTAAATTTTCGCAAGAATTATAGTGGAAGCATTTTTTATTTAGAAAGAAGATAAATATTGTTAGATCAGGAGAGTCCAGATATATACATGCATATTGTATATAATTTCTACAAATCCAAACCAGGCCAAACCTATGGCATTGGAAAAAATATTCAGAGGAATATTAAAGGACTGAATATAAGATCTCAATGATTCAAAATTGCAGAGATACATCAGTTTAAATATCAAGATTCTCAAAAGAAAGAAAGGGGTGTGTATTTTTTTCAAATTGCATAGGTCTTGTTCGAAAAATTAGTTTGAAGTGATTCCAAGGGAATATTGAAGCATATATATTAGTATTGGGTTCTAAAATTCCCCCTAAATATAATTCAACACCCATTAATCCCTCATAATTCTCTATTATGACACATGAAGAGGAAGAAGTGCAACATGATATGTCAAAACTACAAGAGAAAGTGCAACAACTTTCGCTCTCACAAAGAGAAATAAAAAATGAAATGGAAGTTTTGAAGAAAGGCATGGAAGCTAAGATGTATCGTTTGAAGAAAGTCATGGAAGTTGATATGGACGATTTAAAGAAAGGCATGGAAGCTAAGATGGATGGTTTGAATAATGACATGGAATCTAAAATGGATGACATGAAATAAAAATGGAAGACATGAAGAATGGTATAAAAGCAGACATGGAAGGTTTGAAGGAAGGTTTGACAAATATGATACAAGAAGTGATTTCTACTAGAAAAAATATAGTAGAGGAAACTCATGATGAGAAAAAAATAAATGTTAATCGTGATTTCATAAACTCTAATGTTGTATTGAAGACCCACCATATTCCAAAGATTGATATGAGGAAGTTTGATGGCAAGGATCTCGTGACATGGACATTCATGTTGGCAAGAAGAAATGAATGTAAAATTATGGTGCCAAGGAATCCTAACACTCACATCTATAAAGATGGAATTGTTGGTACTCCTAGACTTCCACCACCTACAAGATTGACACCACAATAATTAGAAGAAAAAGGAGAAAAATGGCTTTCCTAAAGTTGGGATAACAAATAAACTAAAGGTCATAAGTTTGATGAGAAGAAATTATTTTACATAGATTGTGAAGAGGAGGAAGAAAATGAAAAAGAAACTTCAAAAGAAGACGATATACATGAGGAACCAACCCTATAGGAAGAATAAATGAGTCTGACCATATCCTGTAATGCATTGGCAGGAATTAACACTTCTCAAATTCTCAATATAGAAGAACATATCAAGAAAAAAAATGAATAGTGTTGATTGATTCGGGTAGTACCCATAATTTTATTCATCATAAGGTAGCGAAGAAATTGAATTGCTTCCTATAACCAACACCAGAGTGTCAAGTGTTCAGTCACAGAAAATGTATCTTTTTGCCCTTATATTATCTTGATAAATCATTTACTTTTATTGATTTGTCCTAATTTTTGGAAATAATTTGGAACAAAATATTTTGAAAGTTGAGTAAAATAAATTTTTAACAAATTGCATGATTTTAGCACAAGAAATGACTTTTTCTTGCCTTTATGTGCAGAAAATAGGATTTGGACAATTGTTGTTCATTCAATGAAACAATAATGCCAAAGAAACATAGAATATCGCTTCTTGATTGCATGGGCTAGCGAAACATAGGGAGGATAATTCTAATTTTATAATATAAATATGATTGTTAGTTTCCAAATCCTAAGGATCTCCTAATCCTTAGGATTCTCTTACATCCATTAATTTTTCTATTAGGCTATTTAAAGTTGATGGGTGAAAAGACAAGAACTTAAACTTGAATATTTAACATTCACCCTCGTTATTATTATATTTGTATTAAGAAAAGAGCATACTCATTACGGTGATTTTGTACATTTATTACTTTGATTAATGAGAAACACAAATTTTTCCTTTTAATTGTGTTCTAATAATTTTTAGCAGGAACTTGTGGAGGCTTCAGGCCTGATCCCTAGAAGATTTGTTACTTCTATGTGCCATAATTATTTCCTTCTTTTCTATGATTATTGATTATTGTTCTTTCATAGAATGAATTTAATTTAATTTTTGTGTGATGTTACAATTATTCTTTACAATTTACCTTTATGTTTGAATATATATTTAGACGTTGTTATTTTTACATTAAAATAATGTTCTTTGATGAATTTATTAGATTAAACCATATGTTACACGTAATTGGTGTTATTTCTGATTGATGTTAGAGATTGAGTGATTGATTACTATTATTTCCAATTAATTCTTGAATAATTGATTGATGTTCACTTGTTGTATTCTCTCTTTTCAATTAGTTAGTGTAGATTTTAGATAGTAATATTTTAAGTGTGATTTCATTTAATTCATATGTTTCAGTTTATTTTCCTCACAAGTCAATTATTATTGGATCTATATTGATGGTTTGAATATGCTTTAAGATTTTTTCTTAGAATCGTTTTAGATGATTGGAGTTTTAGAAGTAGAGATTCATTATTGCAACGATTTAGTAAAGTTTAGAATCATTTAGTTCTGAAAAAACCTCCAATTTCAATGCACAAATAGTCCCAACACTCTTGAAATTAACAGACATGTCCTAGGTTGATAATTAATGTAGGTATTACTATTTCTTTATATAGCCATCTTAGTGCACCAACATTTTGGCATCATTTCCAGGGAGAGTGTTAAAAAGTGATCCTGTTTTTTAATTGAATTATTATGAAGAGTTGGGTACTGAAAACTGGAGGTAAGAAAATATGTACCAGCAAGTAAAACAACTTCTCAAGAGCTCTCTCTCTGTAGATACATAGAGGTCAAGTAGGAATATATGTTTCTTTTATGAATGACTATGAAGAAAAAGGTAGGAATAGATCTAAATCCACCACCTAAATCCACCAAAGCCAAGGGATCGGTGATCCTTAGGACAACGACCTTTATAGATGGAATCATAAGAAACGTAGAATATTAGGCATCAGTAGGACCCCATAACACATCTAGAAAAATCCCTACCATAATCCATCAAGCGACAGACTCACCATCTGCAGCTCACGTTGAGATCCATAGTAAAACCGAAGGGTCTGAACAAAGCTATACAATTATAGATAATTTTCATTTTGATCCTTCATAGGAGGGAAATTCATGCAATCTGTAAGAAGGAGAGGGAGAAACTAGTGGTCTTGTAAGAACGGATCTACAACCACTAGTATCTTGATCTCGTGAGATATCAGTTGAAGGAAATATACTTCATATCCCAGATCAAGGTAGTGGTGTAAGACCCTTTTCTAATCTTACTACTAGTGATCTCCGAATCAACCTTCTAGACCAAGAGATTCCTGAAGGTTATTGGCACATATTTGACCAGAGGGTGAAACAAGAGCCTCAGGGATAGACATTGACATTCAAATATTGTATTGTTGACCCAGTCACTAATGCCCCCATGAAATCCATTCCTTTGCATAGCATCCCTAATTTCCATGGTCTAACCTTAGAATACCCAGATGATTTCTTATTTGAGTTTGATGTTTGATGTAAGGGTTATGATTATACCACCAATCCCGAGAAACTAAAGTTGTTTCCCTCTACATTAAAGGGAGAATCTTTGCGATGGTTTATGGGGCTTGGTGGAGGAATTATTAACTCTTGGGATCAAATGAAAACTTCCTTTATTACTAAATATTAAGGTTACTACAGGACTAGAGATTTGAATGATGAAATTTTTAAGATGACTGCAAAAGATGATGAAACTCCAGAAGAGTATGTTCAACAGTTTCAATATAATTTATGAAGGTCTCCTTATGTTGCATTATATAAGGATGTTTTAAAAATAATCATGATAAAATATATGAAGGATGAATGGATAGAAACATTAAATTTAATGGGAAAATGAGATGTTTATCAGAAATATTATGATGAAATTGTTCAATTGTGTATCAGGTGCTCTCAAGGCCGTACGAGCATCAAGGCAACTGAGCGAGACACTATTGTTAGAAATATTAAAACTCCTAGTGGGAGCATGACTCAAACAAAGATCAGAAATCTCTTGGATAATTTTAAAACCGATATCCTGGCACCCTCATAACACAGTTAGACATCCTACAAGCCAGGTAGAAGTCGAAGTAGAACAAAATTTATCCATCCTCTACCAACATTTTCGAAAGAAGCATAGCCAGTGGGAGTGTCTATTGGACATCATCCCGACATATGCTATATCCATTAAGGATCATGCCACTGAGAAGTGCCCATCGCTTATGCAGGAAAATCCACTATGGGGACAAAGACGATCCCTCTAGCCGTAGGATGGGTCTAGTAACAATAGGTAACAATCTAATGCCTACTTTACTATATTGCAAATGGATATCAATCATATATAGATGACCCACCTCAATCTTATTTTTCTCCTCGCTCGAGTCTTTTGATCCATTTCTCTTCTCAGTCAGATCTTCTATGCGCTAGTGCTTAGTTACCTACACAAGAGATCAAACAAAACAAAACATGAAAGCACAACATGTATTTCACATAAACAATCTATCTAGTTGATCAAGGATTACTAGAAATAAAATCATGCATCATAGAGAATAGTCGAAAGAAAGAATCACTTGTATCATATTACAATACGAGGGGGATTTACAACCTGCGCCTTAATGTTGCAGCTCTCCGTCAATAGGTCTGGATCCTGGCACGTCTCTGAAGCACTCATTTCAGCTTGGAATGACAAGGCCAAAGGTCGAGAGGAAGTCGATATTCCGAAGGAGGGCCATAACTTGTCACACATCATTGACATGAGACAAAGGTAATAAGATAATGATGAAATTGAACAGAGAACTGGGCAAGGAATAAGCCACAAAAGGAACTTCTCTTGAACATATCAGCGACATGACTCCAGAGCTTGGCAGTATTTAACTCTAATGAAATCAGGGGTCATGTTGACGAAATTGGTAATTCAATGAGAGGAAATAATATTTCCAAAATCCATGGAGGAAAAGTGACAAATGTAGGATATCCCCAACCTGACATGAAACAGAGGATGTGTCATGTTCAAGAGCGACATATTGTTGATGCAACTGATAAATGCCTCTATTTTACAACACCATTTTTGGCGAGTACCCCGATTATCTTTTAATAGAGGCTTCAAGGTGATAACATATGCTCATCATATAAGTTTTTCCTTCGAAAAAATCCATCCTAGTACATTTAAGAGCCCTATGAAGGAGGAACTTTGTGTCATCAGGGTGATGGGTCCAATGCCAATAAATTTTAACGTCCCCAAAAGGTCAAACTTGAGGAATTTTAATGTTTAGAGAGTTTGAAAAGAGGTGAAAAGAAAACTCCAAATGCCCCTTTTCGTAAATAGTCCTTCAAACCCGAGAAGGTAGAAAAAAAAGTCTGAGAGAACCTCTTAGCCACGATTGACTAAGGTATTCCTTTTCTGTAAATAATTTATCCCAGCCCGAAAATGGGGTGAATATATATTGATTAAATGACGTTTTGTGCACTTTAACGACTTCAAAATGACAATAACTCAACAATATTTTCACATTTAGAGAGTCGGGAAAGACCTGAAAGATGACTCAAGTGGTTACTTTTTCATTTATTTTTTAACCGAGTCTAAAAAAGTAATAAATTGGAACTCATGTACATGTCATCCATTGAATAAATTAACCCTATCAATGCACAAGAATAAACCCATTATCTGTTTTCGAGGTCAAATTAATTAAAATATGTTAAAATAAGATAAAAGCCCTTAAAAGTGACTTGAACGCTTATAAAAAATGAGCAAAGTAAAAAAAAATTACTTTTTACCTTCACAAGTTGTGGAAGAGGTTTTTACCCTTATTTACATCAGTCCATCAGGAGCATATCATGGGAGATCTAGGAGGCTTATCGATGAGTCTTCGACACCAGGTAATAGTCACGCTCATTCTCTACATTTTCATACACGTTTTAACAATTTTTACACAACATAACAATTTTTTGAAAAAGATGTTTAATCATGGAGTCGCAACGGATTGGTGCAGGGACCCCATATTGAGAATGCATTGGTTTTCTATTTTAAAAATGGGAAGAGCATCGATCAGTGCAACTATTTTTAAAATCGCGACGCCAATTACGAAGCAGAAAAAAACTAAATGTGTCCAAAAATCTTCATGCAAAACTGAGTTTCAAGTATGGATTCTGATAAAAAGTCAGGTAAATGTTATGACACGAAGGAAAAAACCAAGCAATCATGGTGGTTGAGTGGAAATACTGAGATCACGATGAAGTAGACAGAGCAGCTATGGAAAATCGAGACTACCTTGCTGCCTTGAGGAACTGCAGTATCCTCAAATTATTTTTGACCTCTGGCCTAAGAGCACGACTGGAATTACTGTAGTACTCGATAAGAATTTGGGATATGGGACGAGAGTGATTCATGCTTGGTGACCAAGAGCTCAAAATTGAAGTAGACGATATTAACTTGATCACCATCTTATCACGTAGAGGAGCACGGGCATGTCTAACTGGGGCCTCAATCATAGGCGAAAGTATGGATATGCTCATAGCAATGGCATGTTTAGAGGCGACTAAATATTCTAGTGGGAAGATAGAGATAAGAAGTGTGAACAATTTTCCACTAAAATTAATCTTATACACCATTACACGTGCCACCATGGCACAAGCACTGCATGAGGCTACCAAGTCTCAATTGAAAACTGTCGCGGACTGTCTCTCACCCACGATTTTTAACTAGGCAGAAGTTGTGTTGGAAAACATGAAGAAAAAACAAAAATTGTAAGAATGGTCGACTGAAGCAGTTTGGGTATGAATCAATCTTGACAACAATATTATTGCAACGTGTACCATTGTTCCAATTCAAGTGGGTGGAAGTAGTCGCGCCAATACCATGAGAGATATGTTCGATGAGATGGGCTGAGCTAATGCCTCGTTCAGGAGGTGGGCATAATATGTCATACAAATATACCTTCTTTGTATGGTTGAGTCATCATATTATTTTCATGGAGGATTGGCCATACTCTGGGACTCATTTACAGGGTGATCCAGATCTACAGCTTCCAGAGAGCGAGCAATGAGATGAAAGACCTCAAAGCATATTTTATGTTATATATATATATATATATATATATATATATATATATATATATATATATATATAGATATATAGATATATATATATATATGTTTTATAATTTGAGAGATTTATGTGTGAAATGTGAATACATGAGAGACGGATGGGGATGTCCCACCTTACAACTAGAAGAGTGGCAAGGGAGTTCGAGGCTAATCCATACGAGGAGGGAACAGATGCTGAAGAAGAGATTTCCCGAAATCTGGATGTTTTGACTACCGTGATTCTGGAGTGCACTCGTGTTGAGGATAGTCCCCGCCATTATCAGAGGCATACCGTAGGGGTGCCTGATCTTATTCATCAACTACTGAATTGATTCATTTCCGGAATGGCCTGCTACCATGATCACCATGCTGATTAGTCTAGTTTTGATTTCTGTAGTTGTAGCCTTGTTGAGACCTGCGAGTCTCGTTATGTACCAGAACATATATTTTTTTGGGGTTATTATGTACTTGAAAATTTTTTTCAAACCAAACATCTATATATATATATATATATATATATATATTTATCTGTGTGTGTGTGTGTGCGCGCGCTATATTTTCCTGTCTTATACATGAAGTAATGATGATCATGGTTTTACTATTATTTTGAATGTCTATCTAGAAAAATGCATTTGTTAAGTAAAATAAGATAAGTAGGAAAATAGTTTACAAAAATCACACCAAAACAAAACCAAAAATTCACATCGATGCAGAAAAATGTAATGCAGTTTCATTTTTACACAAGCTAGACACATGGGAAAATCTTCTTGAAAAAAGAAAATTTGCATGCCCCAAGTATGATAGCTTAATTTGAGGTACATGCCCCCAAATCTTTAGTTCATTCACCTAAGTAGATTTCTAATTACTAACAAGTGGATGGAGTGAAGGTTCAGTTATGAGATTAAGTGGAAGACTCGAACTAAAGTGGAACCAATTTCATTGTTTAAACGAGGTTGGCATAGGAAAATAACTATCCTCTTAAAAACGAATTCATTTTTTAATGAGGTTGACATCATAAAAGAACTATCCTTATGAAAGCTTGTTTTATTTTTTAAAGATCTTGACAGAAGAAAATAAATTTTCTCTGAAGAGCTTGTTTCATTTTTTAAGGGTCTTGACACAAGAAAATGAAATATGCTCCAAAGACATAATTAAGACATATAAGAATTCATGGCTTCCAAGAGGTTCTCATCTGACGGGAGAAAAATATTATGGAAATCAAGATCTAATTGCCCCAGTACATGGTACACAACGACACTATCATTGGATGCGAACAATGAAAAGGTGGCCACATAATTAACCTGTGGTGGGGAAGACACCACTGACAAGTAAGGACCAGGAAGGGATGATCGTAAGCTAGGTGTCATATCATGACCAATGAATGAAAACTGATCAATGGTCATGATCCGACCTTCGTGTGGGAAACATATCACATGGAAGAGGCAAGATACAAGCGCTCCGATGACATAAGTATAATAACGCCCTAGGTGTAAGTTAAAATCCAATGGGCCTTGGACAACCACCACGTCTATATAGACAATATTCCCTCCTAAAGAAATAGGCAACTTCAGAAGTATTCGTAATGTTTGACTTGTTCCTCTATTAAAATCCAATAGATTTTGTGTAACAGGAAGAAGTTGCGGAGAACCAAAAATTTTCCAGGTAGTTGAGGACATAATACTAATCGATGCGCCTTCATCTATAATCATGGTTGGAATCGTTCAGACCCTGGAACAATTGCTGAAATTACTAAAAATCTTATACCCACTCAGAGGAACTCTTCCTAAAAAGGCGTAAGTGTACTAAATCCATATAGGGCTTATTTCTACTTCAAAGAGACATATTGAGAATATATAGGCCTAATATGGGTTGAAACAATGGTCAAAAAATCCAAAACAGTGCTCTCGGCAAAACCTAAAATTTTCAGAAAAAATCTTGATTTTTTTTTTTAAATTGGTGGTTCTCACCCGAAATAGGAAGATAGCACAAGTTTTGAGCCACAAAGTGCTATATGGAGCTAACAATTCGATTTTGGGGCTGAAATATGTGAATTTCCCTCCTTGATTCTCAGGTGACAAGTTCAGGTAGATTTGTCATCTCATGTGCGGCTGATACCTGTGACCTACGGAAAACACCAAAAGATTAACAAAACATGGAATTTTAACTAATTAAAGGTATAAAAGTTGAAATAGACATAAACATGCTAAAAAAAATCAGAATAAAAACCCATATTACTGCATATATTGGTCACACACGAATCTGCATTACACCAATGGAGTTGCCATTTATTAACGACAATGTGCAATTAAAAACCTAGTGGAGTCGCAATTTGTTAGCATAAAATATTTCAGAAGATGTACCAAAAAGGATTTAATTAAACAACGATTGGATGATGTCCCTGACAACAGATATGGTCATCCAATTCTTCATATCTACAACATAAATTTAGAATAAACTTTCAAAATAATATATGTGTACGGAAAAATATATTAAACAACAAAAAGGTCAACTAATGTAAAACAATGTACCATGGACAAAGCAATTTAAAAAACTGAATGATAGTATGATTAATGTGTTACGTCTAGAGAAGGAGACTCATATGATGGTTATAGATCCCCCTCAAATGCGATGGGTCCTTTGGTTGTCCTCTATGCTTCAGTTTTTTTGATCTCTCTTTCTCTCTGATGTATGAAAGCCAAAAGTATGTGTTGAACTCAGGTGGGAGCTCGATTGAAAAAAGAAGATATTAACAATGATCCCAATGATCATGGCGAGGAATGGATTTAAAACCCTCTTATTTATAAAAAAAATATTAGGTTATTATAAAAAATAGAAATTAATAAAATATTTTTAGCCACAATCTAGATCTCATCGCTTAGAATATTTATTATATTTTTTGGAGGGAAAAAATATTTAAATTGTTTAAATACCTTTAATTGGAGATATTAAATAAGTAAATGATTTATTTATTATTTCAAGGATGTGTTTAAGGAATAATAATAATAATAAATTATTTTTTAATCATTACTCGGTGATTTAGTCAAATTTGACAGGAAATATTAACTGAATAATGATTTAATTAATTATTCTTAGAAAAAAATCAAATAAATAATTATTTATTTAATTATTTCTCATGATTGGGTCGATGAATATTAAATAATAATTATTTATCTAATTATTCCTCATGGGGTTTCTTGTTTTAATCATAAATAATTTAATAAAATATGGTTTATCGAATTATTTCCTATAGTGAAAACAATTTTACTATGGTAAAATTGGTCTTACATGGCGTATTTCGATCCACCTAGTTAGAAATGGTTAGGTGATAATTTTTTGGTGATAACACATATCATAGGACATGTAGGAGGGACTGAAAATATGACTCAGGATGAGAAGTATTTTAGGAAAACATTCTTTAACATGATTGAGATGCTGAAAGTTATTTATGACAAAAGGAATTCAAGGTTACAAGGTGAGAGATGAAATCATCCAAAGGGAGATGGAGGAAATGGAGAGAAGCCTCCAAAAGGGAAAAAAGGAAATGGTAATAAACCACCTCTACCTCCAAATTTTTTCTGACATGTTAATATTCTAAAATGGAAAAGACAAGAATATATAACATCTGCAACATTCCAAATAAAGTGAAACCAGAATATAGCACTAGAATCCAAAAAAGGCCGGAAATATGTTGCAACTGGAAATTACACTAAGACATCATAACCATGAGAAAAAACAACTCGGTCAAGTCATTATAATCAATACCAAAAATAAAGTACATAGTTCTTCAATGAATATGAACTCAAGCCAACAAGAAGTTGCCGAAAATAGCTCTAAATCGTAGCACTGGAAATGTGGTTGCTGTTATTGCTAATGGAAGGTTGTGTATACGTAGTGCTACTGGAAACTCCTACTGTTGGGAAGCATAATCATGTGCAAGAGACTAATGGAGTGCTCAAAAATATCTAGTATTTATGCACAGACTCTGCTCGACAAACTCAGAAAAACCCAGAAATGGTTATGCCTCGTTTTAACTTTGGAAATTCGGCCCTCTAGGGTTGCAAAGCACACTCATGCTAGCTGACTTACACACTGTTGTTGGGTAACTGCTACAATATTTCTGAACTAATGATAAAAAATTTTAAAGTGTTACCAATCATCTCTATGGATGAAGGGTTGATCCCCTCACTAGATTCCAAGCTAGGAAACTTGGATCCTTCCTCCTCCTTTGAAGCTTGCACTGCTAGATTGCGCAATTTCTGAAGGGGACTGCACCGCTAAGAGGGACAGTAGTATGGCCTGATGTAGGATGATGATATATTGCTCTATATTATTGAAATACACTTGAGGGGGTGAAGGGATGATCCCTTCATAGGATTCCAAGCTGGAATTCTTATAAATTCCTTCCATCTCTGAAGCTTCCATTGCTAGACTGCAAAATGTTGAAGATGACTACGCTACCAAATATAAGAAAAATATTGGCCTGATGCCAAATAATACAATAATTCTCTAAAAATACTGAAATATACTCAGAAGTGAAGGGTTGATTCCCACACAGGATTCCAAGCTGAGATGCTTGGAACTTCCTTCCTCCTCTCAAACCCTACTATTGGAATGCGTAATTCCTGTAGGTGACTACTATTGCTTGGAGGTAAAAATGATGGTTTGATGATGGATGTTGAAGTTCTTATCAAAAATTACCTTTGCTAACTGGGCACTCGAAGTCCGCCAAGGATAAGGGTGGGATCTCTGGTCAGAGACACCCGTGTGCTAAAAAACATAGAAATCCTAGCTAGATAGATGAAGCCTACAAAAATTCATAAATGATAATAAAATATCAATATTCAAAATGCCCTCTATGGTTGCCATCCCTTTCCTTTTATGTTTGTGAGCCCTCACACCCTTGGCCCCACACAATAATGATGTTCCACACTTTTCCACTAACCTCCATAATAACTGTGTCATCCTCCACTATCTCCACTACCTCCATGACTGTATTGTTGATTTGGTCATTTTGACCACATCCACAATCACTGACCCACATTCACACTAAGAAGTGGTTTATTCATCTTGACCGCATCCATATGCATTGATCCACATTCACACTAAGAAGTGGTTTATTCCTACTAAAGGGATTTATGGGTCCCTCTACCCTCTTATTCATCTATCTTATTAGCAAAACAAAATCTAATATTCCAACTAGATGAAAGCTAATTAGGAATATTACAGTCATCCCCACCAAAAATTTCTTCTCCTCAAGCAATGCCTAAACAAGAATCCTTTCTATTAGCACTTCCCCACGGTCATTGAAAGATTTTCACAGGCCCCAGATGCACCAGTGTATCATCCTTAGTCTTGGCATCGACTTGATCTCAAGATATATATCAATATCAGGATCCCAATCCATCCTAATCAATGTGAAGCACACCTTTCTCCACCTTTTATCCAATTGGATACATGTGCCAGAAGGCCTCTGCATACCACTAGTAAATAAAGCGTCATAATCATATAAAGTATTATTTGTCTCCATGTGCAACTGCTCTACTAATTCATCCATCTCATCTACTCCAAGGGTGGGAGCCTAAAGGTAGAATTTGATTCCTGTGGGAATAATTACTTACCTGCACTAGCTTCTCTTGAACTCTCCCTACTAATTATCACTCCATGCTGCTAAAGTTACCCATGCCAACAAAGAATCACTAAATCCCACTAGAAGATCTAATTGACCTTCCCCTGTAGGGACCTCATCACCTCTAAGGGTAAATGAACCGTTAAATCCAATAATCCTGGATCCCATGCCAGTGTCATGAGAGTGCTACCATGATCACTATTAGGCTCCTGTAATTTACAGTATCAAAAGGTGACTAAGTATCTCATACAGGTGACTTTTCATATTGTACTTGACTATCAATATTCAAAGGATTTCCAAATAAAATATGAAAAAAGAAAAGAAAAGAGGGTATAAAAAAAAGGAAAAATGAAATAAAACCCCAAAAAAGAAGTAATACTGAAAGTGCTACAAATCAAAATGGCACTACTTCATAGATAGGTTTGTTCAATAATAAAATTTAAACATGATTTTTCCAATTCTGAATTTTTGTTGATAGGTTATAAAATAAATATTGGCCAAATAGTTTAATCTTGGCATATCATTAGATAGGTAGAAATGAAATCGGTTCAACAATTTAACCTGAAGCAATGGGGGAAATAAGGGATAAATTAGGTTAGAAGTTCGCTGAAAAGGGAAAAATAATGTTAGGGTCTAGAAGTCCAAAAGCACCCTACAAAAGAAAAAAAAATGTTAGATCTGTAGTTTGGGTAGGTAGAGATGAAGGGAAGAAATAAAGTAAGGATAAATTAACTTTACTCCTATAAGTTTATCCTACAAATTTCATATTATCTATGGTTGAAGAGAAACATTAAAAGATAAAGGATTAGTTGTTCCTAAGTTCAGGAATCCATGTTCATGTCAATACCTATTGGGGCATATTTATTTCATATTATATATTATCCTAAATCTTGAGCCCCATATTTATTTTTACCCTAAATCCCAATATATCTTATTTCTCCCTATCCTAACTTTGAAAAACCCACATTTTTCTATAATACTAAGTCGCATACTATACCTCCCGCCATACATATTCCCTGATCCCACCATCGTATTGCACGTCCCATTGCTACTAACCACCCCCCATCGTCCCATCATCTCCACCCATCTCCTCACCATCTGATGTCCCATACAAAATTTAGGCCCCCCCTCGACCTCCGACTGTTAACGTCGGGGGTGGGTGAAATAAGTGGTGTTTGATACCACCCTTGATGCTACATGGCGCACCCGGGCCATTTCGCACCCCCTCCTATTACCATTTATGACTAGCAGTCCCCTATAAAAGTGGTTTCTGCCGCACTTGAAACCACTGCACTCACCTAAATGCATTGTGCCTATTGTCAAGTATCGTTGCACCACATAACCCCCTCCACATCACTTCCACTCCTGCCAAACAACCATTATGCATTTAATTGGTTTGGTAGTTTCTTAAGGGCCTGCACCACATCAAATTGCCACCCAATTACATGATAAAACAAAAATTCATGACCAAAGGCAAGGTTTACACTGAATTTCTCATTTAATTATTACAGGTTGCCAAAATGAAGAGAATTCACAACGAATATAGGTGATGCAAAGCCCCATTAATCAAATAGAGTATTATCAGTATTGTGCAACACTGTTCACAGTTCTATTTTATTTTTCACTCCAACCCACTTTTAGATACAATGAGTTCCCTCACTCCATTCCCTACTTCTATCAATCCCTTCCTTTTCTCTACATTGAAAACACAGTGAAATTTAATCATAAAATATATAATGCCACCAAAGCAAGATTAGTTGCCATTTAATCCTATGGTATACCCTCAAGTGGACCTGGCTCACCTAGCTTTAGCTGATTGGGATTGTAAAATCCATGAGACAGAGTCAGAATCCAACCTATTCGATGTCTACTATTGGCTCAAAGATAAATTACTTGATGAGGTTGATGAAATTGGCCTTTGGGAAAGTAAATTTCCCTACTACATTTTCCCCAAAACCCATAGCTTTCTAGAATTCATTAGGAAGTGCCATGCCTAATACTACATCCAACAGAGGACTATAGTAACCCCAACTAGAGAAATTCTATTACCATCAATGCCCAATCAATCCAACAGATGATGCAGGCCCCCACTACTGAAGGAACCATTCCCTTCTTTTATGAGGCTTTGGGAGAATTATATTAGAAGCTGGACTTTTCCAGCAGATCTAATACTTTTGAACTCTTCATGGCCACTTATTCCCCAATGCATAAGAGAAACCCTCCATAACCTGCATCCTCCTTCCCTCGTAGGATCCAACAGATTGTTATTGTCTTGTCCTATTTGCTAGGATATCATACAGACCAGTGGGTTGATGAAACTATGATAGGATTTATATCTATCATGTTAGCAGAGTATAAACCTTCCCTCATGTTTTATTTTTCCCAATTGCTTATTGATGCCATCAATGACTAATTGTTGAAGTTTCATACAATTGAAGTGTTCAAATACACCACTATTTTAGTTTATATATATATTTTTTTTTTCAGTCCAACAAGTTCCAATTTGAGAAGAAAAATCTCAATGATGATTCCCAGCCTCAATCTCTCATTTTTCGACCACTCTACTAATAAAATAGCAAAACAAATATACATACAAATATTTTGTGGATTCATTTTTGCATCCATCCATCATCACACCCAGTAGTAAAACAGAGCCAAGGATGAATGAAGAAATCAAGAAATCTATGGAGTTA
The DNA here is from genome assembly GCA_034641835.2 of Pinus albicaulis. Classification (NCBI taxonomy): domain Eukaryota; kingdom Viridiplantae; phylum Streptophyta; class Pinopsida; order Pinales; family Pinaceae; genus Pinus; species Pinus albicaulis. Next base: position 1,191,963,910 of record CM076581.1, on the reverse strand, counting down.
ACAGTTCAAGTGAGAACAACATATTGGTACTTATATGAAAATTATATAAAGGTCTGAGTTTATGGGTGTGAGTTGGCCCCCTACAAAATGCCAAAGATCCTATCCATGATGATCTTTCCATTGGAGTATATCAGACAAATGATAAATGCATATGATCTTCATTTGTCTTTGCAAAGACAAAGTCCCAGTTCAAGATCAAAGCACAAATTGGGTCTTTCAATTATAATAATAGAGCAGCATGGGAGGAAGCTGATAAGATACTAAAAGAGATGATTTTCAGTAACAGTTTCACCTGGTCTTATAACCCTATAGTTACAATCTCCAAGAAGAGGGTGTAAAACAAGTCAACACCATATGTCCATATGCACAGACTTGAAATTGAATAGTATGCAAATCAAGCAGAATGGGTGGACAATGCACTACAGTAAGATGAAGAAAAGGTGATTTCCATAGTAGCAAGAAAGGAGGCTGATAAGATACTGAAAGAGATGAGTTTCAGTAATAGTTTCACCTGGTCTTATAACCTTGTAGGGATCATCTCCAAGAAGAGGGTGGAAAACAAGTCAGCACCTCATGTACATACACACAAACCAGAAATTGAACAATATGCAAAACAAGAAGAATGGTTGGCCAGAACACTACAATAATATGAATAATAGGTGATTTCCACCTCAAGCATTCAAACCCCAACCCCACAAGAAAGGAAGGTTACAAAAGATAAAGAGGGCAAGGGGAAAGAGCGAGAGAAAGAAATAGGGAGCAAGAGGGCAAGAGAGGATCAGTCACCTTCGGTGGCTGTTACCTCTAGTAAATAATTCAAGATAAAGTAGAGGAAGAGGGATAGAATTCATATGGATATTGATAAAGGGGGTGAATCAGAGCAACATACAGTGATACACATCAGATACACCCCTTGGTGATCTCGAGTAGGTGGTCAAACAATGACCTCCCCTACACCTTTAGCTACAATGTCTATTCAGCAACAGGGTCTACATACATCTACCTCCACGCGTGCCATATAAGCACAATAAAATTATGTATATTACATATTCAGAGAGATAAATTTGAAGAACGAAGTGCTGAATACCAACACCTACAACCAATTCTGGAAGCAGACATCAAATTCACAAAGCAGGCAGTTGTCTGAATTTGATACTGAAAAGGGGAGGATGTGACTGGAATTTCTAGAAGCCCTGGTTCCACAGCCTCAAGGAGTAGAAGAATACAAGAAGGCATAATTCAATTTCAGTGCCAAAGACATCCACCCTATTGATCAGATGGAGCTACATAAGCAGACTGGAGAGATGGTGGCCTCTTCTTTGACAAGTACTGCCATGAGCTTGTCTAAACTTTAGGTATCTTTAGCTAATACTCAATCAAAACTTAAGATGGATAAAATTCCTGTTGTGGCTAAAGAATCAATAGTCAAATATTTGGACGATTCGGTAGTGAAGATTGGATATGACGTAACCAATGTTCAAGCAGTTAAGAGATTTTGAAGAAAAAGAATGTTGATATAGCAGCCCTCAGGATACAACTTAGAATGTCACCAAAAAAATACGCCTTGAAAAAATGCATTAAATAAAATGAATCACAGAAGGCTTAGATGATGAAGTTAATAATGGAAGAGTCTGCACAAGTGAAAGAAATGGAGACAGAAATGGAGAAATTGTTCAAGGTAAAAGAAAAACAAGCCCAGGTAGCACTCATCCCTTTAGATGTTGTGCCTACTGCATCAATTCCATTTGTTGTTCTATCAACTGTAGGGACATATAGTGGGATAGGTCAGCTATCCAAGGCCATAGAAAACATGACCCTCAAGACACAAGAAACTAAGAAGTTTGAAGCACAAATTGGCATCCTTAGAGATCAAAAGGAAATATCTGAAACTTCGCATGAAATAGCCACAAAATAGAGTGAAAGGTTAGAGAAGGCAAAAAGGGATTTATTAGCTAGTAGTATTTTGGGGCCAATGAAGCGAATTATCTGGGGTAGTATCATAGAGTCAGTTGATGAAATTTGGAATTCCATACATATCATATTTGAGAAGTAGGAGTTGATTGGCAGGTGTCAAGTAGCCATTGAAAAACACAATCAAGGGTTGGGAAATATGACTACCACAACTCCCAAAATCATACTGTTCCTGAATTCTAAAACTAGTTTTGAACTTAAGGAACGAGATCTACACGACATAATAGAGACTATATTGGAAGTGAAAAGGGTCCTCACCAAGAGGAATTTGGTCAGAAAACTGGAGGAGAAATGTCAGGAATTGGACGTGGAAATTGGAATTTTCCTCAATAGAATTGAGCCCTTAAGGGAAAAAGGGTTTCCTTCTCTGTATGTAATTAATGAAAAACTCATCTAAAAAGGATATTATCTGATGAAGCTCAAGGAGAAAGCCAAAGACAACACAAATTTCTCCAACATTAAAGGAAACATGAACGAGAAAGTTGTCTTGGAAATCTTGGGCATTGAAATTTTCATCTAGCATGAACTGAGACATGCCTTCCTCTCCAAGCCCACATTTAGCAAATATACAGAGGTGGATGAAGTTTATCGACAGCTCGTAGGGATGAGAATTCCATGTAAGAAAAAATGGGCATAGATATGCATGTATCAGGATTAAATAGCATGGGGAATATGTCAGTACAACCACCGATAAGATAAATGTGCCAGCGATGCATCATATTTAATGATCTTGCAAAGGTTTTCCGAAAGGTAGAGCTAGATGTCAAAGTCATCTACCATTTCCCCTTCGTAACCACACCAACCAATTTTTTGGCTCGCTTTATAATTCATAAAGGTTTGCCAAAGTTAATACCGCAAGTGGTGATTGCCAGATGTATTTTTTCTTGGCCATTGCATGGCCACACTTGTCTATATTTGGTTATTTGTAAATAATAATAGATTGCTGAAGTAGTTATGGAAATCAATGTAGTTTGCAGTTAAATACTGCATGTATTAGAAAGTTTCAGGGGTTGGACCCTGGACTATAAAAAATTTTGTATTCGAACACTGTAAATTTTTTGAAGCTGGAGCATCAATAATAAGAGATCATTTACAAGATACTTTAGTTGTGTTTTTCTGGTGACGTGGTTCCTTCTCTGTGTTAAATTTTTTTCATTTTTCTTCTTACTGCGTACCATTTTACGCTGATTGTAAAGCATAAATTTTATATTGAGGTTTTCTATTGGAGCATCTTAATTTTTTCTGTGTTTACAATCTAAATGTTTTCTTCCATATTCTCGTTGATAAATCCTTAAATTCTTTTTAACCATTACTGAAATTCACTATTCCTTTCAGCTCACAATTCATACTACTTAAAGACCCATTAACATAGTTAGCTTTCCCTGTGATGTTCTAGAAAATTTGATGTAGTAATACAACCTTTTATGACTCAATAGCCGAATGTATTAGTTTACATATATCCACTTATCCAACCAAAACATTCGATCAAAAAAATCTAATTCCCATAATCAATATAACTGGCCTAATTTTAGCAATTCATAACATAAAGTTAAATCATAAATAGAGAGAGCCCTCTCCAAGTCTAGGGGGGCTAGATCCTGGATTCAAAAGGGGTTTGATGTTGTCCTTTATATTTTATTCTTGCCAATCTTATAAATTATAGAGAAAAAACATAATGGCAACTTAATACTAGGGAACTATTGAAAATCTTCAAATTTCATTCAAATTTAGAAACCCAATTCAAAAAAAATGTATAATAAAGTATTTTTCAAGATTGGTTTCCCAGATTTTTGAAAATACTCAAGGTGTCTGTGCTTCAGGTCTAAATTCTACCTCCTAGAATAATATTCAATAGATCTCACCCTGATCCAAATCCTTTTGTACTATTTGATAATCCTAAGAAAATACTAAGAAAAACCCCTAGTACAAAGAGTCAAATTGGTAGCCAAATCCTTCACAGAGAAAATTCCCTCCCTGGAAACCTTGTGACCTTGCAGGACATCCAATTTGCTCTACATTTTGAACAAATTTTTTTGATAACCAAATCTTAGAATTGGATAGCCTAAACAGTCTTTGACCCATCTATCCTACAACATAGTCTAGTTAGAGAAGCTTCCACACCAACCCAAAGTAATGTTAGGCTCCTCCAACACTTTTATTCCTTTCAGGATCTGGTAATAGGGCTCACTTCAGTTGTTGAGTAGAATTATCTGGTCTAGCTGCAACAACTTCATCTATTGCTTCCAAGTCTACTCATCCTCAATCAAGTTGTCTAGGTGTTTCTATAACCCCTATCACATTCTTGAACATCCCCCACCAGAGTGTCCAAGCCACCACACATATACGCACTATCTACCTTCCCCAATTTAATCCTCCACCTCCAAGTTTCAACCCTCCTCTTGTCCATCCCCCTTTGGTCCCAACACCACAAATCATGGAAGCCATATATGCTCCATTGGTGTTGCCACCCTCTGTGATACCCATGCCACAAGATTATTAGTCCAAAATTCCATAGTTTGATGGGACTGGTCTTGGAATTTCCCAATAGTATGTTGAAAAAATGAATGATGGTTTTGACCTTTACGAGATGGATGATGAAAGTCTCAAGTTGAGGAATTTTACTCAAAGTTTTGGAGGAGAAGTTAGAAAATGGTTTAAAGGATTGAATCCAAATAGTATCCATGATCTCCCTTATTTTCAGTAGCTATTCATCAATAGATGGGAAGTTAAGAATAATCCTCTTCAAATCTTTTCAGAATATGAAAACATCAATAGGAATACAAGAGAAAGTGTACAGGACGATTGCACTAGGTTTAATAGTGTCTATAATGCACTTCCTGCTCACATGAAACCCCCATAAGGCTTGGCCCTGGTTAATTTCCTAGATGCTTTTGATCCATAAATGGCTTATCAAATCAGAGAGAGAGATCCTGCAACATTGGAGGAAATGCAAAGGGATGCTGTAAGTGTAGAATCCAACCTGCTAGAAAAGAGAGTTAGGATGAGGACCGAAAGGAGAGTTGCTATAAAAGAAGAACCTGCACATCTGATTTGAAAATTGATATCTTGGTTAGAACCATGGAAAGAATGATGGAGAGGATCATCCTAACTGAGAGAGCTATTGCTAGGGAAAATCAACCAGCTCCTCAAAAAATAAATCAAAACCTTAGGAGAAACCCCCCTCAAACAAGACAGAGAGAACATAGAGTCCCAGATTAGAAGATTAGGCCTCCATTACAAGAGCATTATGTCGATGAATATGAAGGAGTGGTTGAATAATTAGAATAAAATCAGACTAATTTAATGGGAATTAACGAAGATGATTCTCTTTTCCTGACTGAAGAATAATAAGGTTTATTTTCCTTAACTCAGACTGAGGTAGAATATGAAGAATCAGAGGATTATAAAGAATGGTTTGAGAATGTTATCATGGAGGTGCATAGACAGTATAACCTTAGAAGCAATAAAAACTCTAATAACTCTAAGAAAAATAATACTAAAAATCCTGATAAAAATATCTCTCGAGCTAATCCCAAGAAAACAATAGAAAACTAAAAGAAAGCTATAAACATCTTAGAAAAGAACGATATAGAAAAAATCACTAGTACATCAGTTGAAAACCCTGTCAAAATTTCTCAAGCTGATATCCCCACTACAAGTCAACAAGTTGAACTTACTGAAAAAGAAGTGCCTGAAAGGACTGATTGTTCAAATCTGCTAAAAATTCAGACACCATTCAACATTGAGAACGAAATTAGTAAATTGAAAATCGAAATTCCTCTCACTAAATTGGTAAACAAGGATGTATATAAGTCTCAAGTCCTAAGGTACTGAACATAGCAGAAATTAATGACACTATCAATCTAAATTATGATAAGCCTGAACTTTAATTTGCACTAGAAGTGGATGGTAAATCCGAGGAGGGAGGTGTTCCCCCATTTTATGTCAGTGTGAATGTTCATGACAAATTCCACCATAATTCCATGCTATATTTTCATGCATCACACAATCTTATGTTCAAAGTAGTAATGGAGAAAATTGGCCTTGAGATAACCAGACCCTACACAGATTTGTACTCATTTGATTCTAGCAAGGTTAAATTCTTAGGTCTCATCAAACATCTCTGCATCACTTTAGCTCAGATACCAGAAAAAGTTCTAGTGATTGATATAGTAGCGGCTGACATCCCTCCTAAGTATGGAATTATTTTTTCACACTCATGGGGAGCCAAGTTACATCGGACCCTTCAAATGGATATGACTTATGCTACAATACCAATGTTTGGCCAAAAAATAAGACTGTATAGGAAAACTTAATGAAATACCTGGTGAGAAGTCAAGAGAAACCACATAACTACCCCCTTTAATCTGTTCATTCTGACCTTGACTCCTTCATCCTCTATAATGATGTAGACATTGATGAACAAGTTTTTGAATTAGAAAAGGACTAGGATAAAGAGAAAGAAGGTCAAATGGAAATTTTTCAACACAATGTTGAAGCTGAGCCTTTTTGGAACATGAGCTTTGATGGCTCTTGTGGTAAAGCAGGATCAGGAGCAAGTCTGTGGGTCTACAATATTGGATATAACCATGAAGAGGGGAATTCTTACATAATCAATTTTCAGTGCACAAACAACATAGAATATTGTGAGGCACTTCTCTTAGGCTTAAAAGTGCTGAAAAGATTAGGGGCCAAAAGAATTTCAGTGCATGGGGATTCTGGGTTGGTCATCGAAGAGATCAAAGGAGAATACTGAGCCAAACACCCTAGATTGAGAGCATACAGGAATTTTTCCCTTGACCTTCTGAAAACATTTGAATAATATGATATTGCTGCAATTCCAAGAAATCATAATTTCTTGGCCAATGGTTTAGCATTTTCAGCAAGTACATGTCAATTGGCTCATCCCAACAAGTAGTACATAGTGCAGGTTAAACACCATTCAACAGTTCTTGATAACATGAGATATTGGTAAGTATTCGGTAATGATAAATAAATCGAAAATTTCCTCCAATCCAAATATGGATTCGAAGATGGAAACTTCGACCTACATTGTGAGGAAGATCATCCCACCGACGAGAAGATGAGTATCGATGAACCACCTCATGATTCTTATTAGTATGAATATTAATTCCAAGCATACGAAAAAATACCACTTTAGCTGCGCATAACAAAAAACCCTAACAACATAAATGACTGATAATATCTTTAGATCTGCAGTTAGGTGATCAAGATAAATGCTACAAAAATATAGATCTATGCATTAGAAGACATTAAACAGTAGAAAAAACAAGATTTACTCCATGCATCCAATAGACAAGACAAGAATATATTGAATGAATTTTGTATTAATGGCACCTGGGAGGAAAAAAAAAGAGGGTGTTCCGTGTTCTCCTCAATGGGATGGGTTCTTGTAAGTCCTCAACACTTCAGATCTAGAATTCCTCTCTCTTGATGGTGTAGAAAACCCAGACAAAAATAGTAAAATATGACTATGATGGTGGATCAATAGCGAGACCAAAAGTTTAGATCCAGAGTGATCTTTAGGCAACAAAAGGTGGTAAATGAATCTGAAAACCCTTCTATTTATAACAAAATATTGATTTAGTCTAGATATTGGTGCATAACTAAAATATTATTAACCAAATCAAGATCCAAATTTTGTGGAATATTTTATTATATTTGTTGGAGGGAAAAGGAATTTGACTTGGATCAAATCCCTTTATTTGTAAATAATAAATAAATAAATGATTTATTTATCATTTTAAGGATGTGGTTGAGTAATAATCAAGTAAATAATCATTTATTTAATTATTTAAGGGTTAATTAGTCATATTTAACAAAGAATATTATTTAAATAAGGTTTAAATAATTATTCTTAAAAAATAATAAAATAAATAATGATTTATCTAATTAATTTCCTTGTTTTGGGTTAAATATAACCAGGAATATTAATTAAACTATTGCTTACCTAATTATTCCTTGAGGAAAATAAAAAAAATGTATATTTATTTAATATTTCCTCATGGGGTTTCCTGTTTAGACCATAAACAACTTAATAAAGGTGGTTTACTAAGTTATTTTCATAGTGAAAGAAATTTTACTTGGGGTAAAATTGGACTTACATGGTGTACCTGGGTCCATCTAATGATAATAGTTTGGATGAAAAAAAAATAGTGTAACAGATTTCTCCCCAGTGTGGGAGCATTAGGAGCTAATCGTATGACTGAAGTACGTTGTAAGAACTCGATCACTACACATCAAAGGGGAAGTCAAAGAGAGAGAAGTATATGGTATACCAAAGTGCTGAAAGAACTAGTCCCTAAGAAGGCAAGACTTACAGGTGCGATAAGTCTCCTTGATGCATGAGTACCTATGCTATAGGCGGTGGGGGAAGCATACCTATGCCCTCCGAGGCAAAGTACAAACATTAAGGCGTCCGGAAAACCACGGGACTGGGAAATATAGTATATGTTGGCATAAACATGAGCCAAATAAGCAACATGATAATGATTCCCATATACATATTGTTCTTGGGATAACAACTAATACTTGCACAATAATATCTAAGTACATGACATATAAATACAACTGAGATGCCCTTGAAAATAGGAAAGGGCTCTGATAACTTGACTGATACATGCAATCAAAAAGGCGCTGCAAGCAGCTGAGGCTGACGTCATCAAATGTATGGAGCTGCATCAAAGGATGTAATGGAGAAGTCGTCTGAGTGTGTGGGGGGCTACCTGTAGGGCCACCCACTCATGAGGGTTGAAACATCTCACACACACCCAGGAATCACTGACGTCAAATGTTGCATCACTGAACCATCGTGTATATAGATCTCGATCATGCTCAAAGGAGCTGTAGCTGAGAAAAGATCAAGTCAAAGGGCAATAAAGAGTCCCTTTGCTTGATCCGAGGCACCGAACAAGAGTGGAAGTTGGGACCAAGGTACACTGCCCTCTAGACCTGTCTTCTGGAATGAATGAGCTGATGTCGATAGAAGGAGGTCCGCCATAGGTGAGGCAATAAGAGATCCTCAACTAAGGCAAGAGAGAAAATAGTAGAGTGACTGATAGACTGACCAATGATGATGATGATGAAATGGGGGGTGTTGAGTAGTGATGGAAAAATTCCCTTGTTAGAGCATAAATGGCATGGATGACCTGGTAGCGACCGACACAATATCATGAGAGATAGGGGATAGTAGGACTGAAGTTCATGGTGTGTGACATGAGAGAGGGACCAAGCAATGAAATATGGAGGACTATAGCGAGATGCAAAGGGAATTGTGGTAGAATCCATGAATGCAATGATGACTCAACTCAGATGCTCTAAACAAGGGTGACTCGATGGTGCTACCACACAAAAAATGTCTACATGGAACCATACAAACATGAGTACAAGATGGTAACTCATGATGAAATTCGACATGATCGTGGATTAGTATGGAGGAAAAGTGGTGCCCCCAGTATGAGTGTTTCAAGTGAATAAATTTGATTTTGAGGAGGGGTGAAGTGATGCTTCATGGAAAAAATGTGTCCTGGTGGAGTATCAAGTCACTAAAAACTAACAGATACCCATTTGAGGCCTTGGCGGGAAATTTCCAAAGCTATAGACGGTTCGCCAAATTGAGCTATGGTTGGGTCGCGACAGGCGAAAGAAAAGTCAGGGGTTTTCTTTTAATAAGGCATTTTCCCTCCAAATTCACTCATTTGTAGGTGGAGTTGTGGTGAATGTAGTGAGGAGATAAGGCCCTAAATATTGTGAAGATCGTAGCAGAAAAACCAACCGTTGGAATTTGAGATCCGTTAGTTGTAGGTAAGAGACCTAATCTGACTCTTTCATTTGAGTGGATTGAAAGTTCATTTTAGGTACCTAGAGGTCATGAACAGGTCAGGTCGCACTTTTTTGGGGTCTATTCTGTGACCTATCCTAGGAAATGACCTGAAAAGTGAGACCTCTCAGAGAAATTGGGTTTCTGTGTTTTTTTTGGTTGATATTTGGGATTTTTATGGTTGAGGGCCATAGGTGCCCCCAAGCATGTTGTGGTCATGCCAAGATGTTTTTAGAAAAAGGGGGATCTAAACACATTTTAATGATGTGGTGCACCATTTTTTTTCGATATGGTTATGCAGTTTGGGAAAGGGAATGGAGGATTACCAATCTCTTTTGGTACTAAATATATGAATCAAATGGACTTTAAGTTTTTAGAATGGCATACATGGTGTCACTATCCCAAAGAGAGGATTTTGGGATAATGAACTGGTGCTCTCCCAGAAAACTCACAGGTTGGTCAACAACAATGTCGAAAGGACTTGGTTTTTTATGTAATATGAAGGAATGATGAGGGGTATAATCCCTAGAGTGATCTAGAGTGATATGGGATTCTAGAGGTTATTCTAAATGTAGAAGAATAATGGTACTAAAGCCGACATGACCAGATACACTCGGAGAGTTTTGGAGAATTTCTTCTCCTGTATTTGGAACTATGAGTGCCTCCTTACCCGAACATTGGCTGTCCATGTAATGGCCACAAGGTGTTTGTGGATCGGATGTATGGCTACGATGTAAGGGGGGATAGATAAATTCAGGGGTGGTGACTACTTCCACAATTTCGTCATCGTAATAGAGGATGGGGTGACTGGTGGAAGAAATACCACTTGACGTAGCAAAGATACCTAACTCATCATTATGAGAAGAGAGGTTCACATGTGCATCGTCACAAGTGGTGAGAGAAGAGTAATCAGATAAAGGATCTACTGATGTTGAGCCCAGGTTGATCGCTGAAGGGAGGTTAGGTGAAACATCAGGGGGAGTTGCGAAGGGGGTTTCCATCGAGGGTCTCATGGATGACAATAGATAGTAGATGGAGGACCAAGGCTCCGTCATCTCGACATCATAAGGGCGAATGTCAATAGGATAATTTTTGTCCTCTGGTTTTGCTGAATCAAGATGCAAAAATAAGAGAGTGGTGGACTCATTGCGCTTGGCCTTGAATTGGCCTAAGGCTTCTAAAGAGGAATGATACTCTTCGAGGTGAGGATAGATGTGAGTTTAGTGGCCATGGAAATCACACAAATCACAAGGGTGATTTTTGCACAATGGTTTGAGTTACGGGATTGAATCGGGTATAGTGACATATACCTCTGGGATATCAGATTATGGAAACGTCTCATTGACCATGGACTTAAGGTGAGGAAATTCCAGACAAGTATGGGTGGCATGGCCAACAAAATCACACAAAGCACACTGGATGGTACACTTTGGAGGCCCAGAAGGGGTAGGGTTTGTCACGGGAGCCTTGTCCTTTGATGCCCCCTTGTGAGCTTTCCCCTTCTTACCCAAAGTGGTCACAACAGGAGGTGGTTCCTGTTGAGGTGAATGAGGCACTGTTACAGCGGGAGAAGTTATAGGGACCGGTTGAACTGGGGTCAAAGCAAGATAAGGTTTGGGTTGACCAGGTGGGGTAGCGGCTGGAGGACCGAGGTACCAAACGAGAATCCCAAGGGTTAGGTTAGGAAGAGAGAGGGTGGATATAACAGGTACCATGTACACTCCTGGAATGGTATCTGACCAGAGGGGTAATGACTAGGAGGGACGGCTCCAAGATGGTTAAGGCTTGGAGGAACTATTCTAGGAGGATAAAGGAACTCATGAGTACTAGCTGAATGTGAAGGGCCAAGATAAGACGGTTCAGAAGGCTGATCAAAAGACATCATGAGAATCTGGTAATCGGGGGAACCAGATGGAAGAGGTTGAGTGGCCGCTTGACCTTTAGGTGGTTAGGTAGCCACAAATCCTTGCTGAGGGAAAGGATCAGTAAGCACAACCGGTTGACTAGGTGCAGGACTAGGAAGAACGGAAGGGACGACTTGCTATCCTCTCAATGTTGCTTGAGAATCCCATAGATGTTGTAACTGTGGCAAAAGAGGACAATCATGTGTATAATTACCATAAACACCACAACAAGAACAGGGCTTGTTTGTATGAATAGGTCTATCCTACTTGGGCTGAGTTCCTTGTTGCTAGTTTGTAGTGTTAGGAGCATTACCTTGATTAGGTCCAGGATTACCAAGGGTAGCTTGATTTTGAGTGCCTTTCCTCTTCCTTTTTTAGGGAGGAGGATTAGTCATGCCCTGTTGTGCATACACCGATGGTGGTTGTTGTTGTGGGTGTTGAGAAGGCAAGGGAGGAGGAGGTGCTAATGCTGGAGGAGCTAGAGCATAAGGTTGTGGATACAAATAATAAGGAGGTTGGGTAACATTGTGGTAAATAGGAGGTCGGGCAAACAGAGGAGGTATGTCGTATCCTGGATACGTGCTACCAGGAGGGGGAAAAGTGTCGAAGGTGTTGGCGCCTCCCTGAGGAGAACCATAGCCCATGGGAGGATGAGCATGCGGATTAAAGAGAGCTCCAATGATACCGTCGGCAGCGTGAGATGCCCCTGGTGCGTTGGCACTACTGGGTTTGGGAATATTAGGTAAAACAGTATAAACATAACCTGACTGAGCGTAAATCAGGTCGTATTTTAATGCAATTTGGAGAGTGGCTTCTTAGATTTAAGGAAAGTGCGATGCAACATCTTTCCCAATAGGCGGGAAGAGAGATCTAAGGAACCAGTCCATGTAGACATGGAATTTAAAGGTAGGGACTCGACATAGGCTCTTTCTTCTCCACCATTCCTGAACATGATCGGATAGGTAGGTTACAGACAATTGACAGAAAGAGGTCAAGAGTTCGGTACTAGTGTCGTAACGAAGTGGAAGCCAGAAATAAGACAAAAAAGACCGAGCAAGTGTCACAAAGGTGGTATGGGAGGAAGGGGCCTGATCAACATACCACTTAGAAACTTCACTTATAAGCATTCATTGTAACAACCAAAGACGGATAGAGTCATTGGTAATTGAGTTAGACAAACTCCACATCTGGAAAGATCGAATATGATTTGAAGGATCTTATCCAGCAACGCCTTCGAACTTTGGGATGTCTAAAGGGAGCTTTTTTGGCATAGTAGGCCAACTAGCGTCATGGTGTATAGGGTCATTTATAAACTGGTCAAAATCGGGGAGGCTGAGGCCTGCCATAAAGGGGAGTAAGGGTGCGGCCGGGGTAGTGTTCGTTGTGCTCCCACTAGTGGTATTCGCAAGCTGAGGGCCGGAGTTACCACCAGTAGCAGGTACTGCACTAGACATGGTGAAGGTGTTAGGGGGATAACCAAAGGTAGAACAAGAAGGAGAACCTAAAGGACCAGAATAAGAGTCAGTTTGCAGACTCGGTGGAGGACTAACTCAACCCCTACGTGGAGTAGTAAGTAATCCTACCGGAAATTGAGGATGAAGGCCAAGAATTCTCTGAGATAAATGCCTTGGTGGCACAATGGTGATGACACAAACATGGCACAAAGAAAAAAGGGACAGACAACGGTAGGGAGGTGCAAGATCGACAGATTACAATGTCAAAACAAGGGCAGGGAGGTGCAAGATCAATTGATTTCAATGTTTTTTAGATTCTTTTCTTGGTGGTGTTAACCAAGACCTTTTTCGCTTAGGGTGTTTGTGTAAAAGTGTGTAAATTTTAATTTTTAAACCCACACGTTTGTAGAGAAAAAGAAAAAGTGTGTTGTATAGCTGTAAAAAAAAACCTGCAAATGACAGTATATAGGCCTGCAACAACAGAAAATAAACAACTAATAATGAAATAATATAAACCCAAGGAGGCGTGTCTCTCAAAAAATAGTCTATAGGTGAGTAAAAAAATAATCAAAACACACTAAAAAAGCTAATTGATATAAGTTCAAGAGGGAGAAGGATCTAAAAGACAAAATCTGTTGAAATGTGGTGCAGAAAACAACAACAAATCAAAGGAGAAATTGTTGTAAAAAAGGTGGTGAAAGGCTATCTTTTGGAGGGAAACAGAGTGAACCCTAAAGGAGAACTCAAAAAAAGCTAGATGAGGTGATTTGGATGGATAACATCCCAATCTGAAGCAGATTTGACGGTGAGGTATGAGATCTGGAAAAATGGCTGAAGACTCTAAAATTTCAGACAACCTGCATCAGCAAAAACTCTTCCACAAAAAGTGGAGGGTATTGAAGCCCTAGGGGGCTAGGTTCCCACTTAGTTGAGTGAAAATGAACAAGTACAGGTACAAAACGGGCAGAGACGGAGGTCAAACAACCCTGAAGAGAGGCTCAGAAAAACCCAAAAAACTTTCAGAAAAATCCCTGCAAAAAGTCCAAGTCGCAGTTTCTGACTTGTTCTCAGCAATTGTCACAGTTTTTGGGCTGCAAAGTGTGCCCTGAAGGTCCAGGTCGCAATTTTTGGGCCAAAAATTCTGACCTACACTTTTGACACTCTCGGTAGCAAGTTTCAGAAAAAGTTGACGTCTAAGCTGCAGCTGATGTCTGTCACCTGCGCAATAGGTTTGAAAACACACTAAAGTCAGAATTTTTATCGTTTTAGGGTTTTATAGGCTAAAAAAAACATCATGAAAAGAAAAAACAAGGGGCTAAAGAGAAATCGTAGGGTTTGAAGTAGCTATATATGCAAGGATCAGAAAAACGACAACAGTCATAATCGTGAAGCCTTGTGGAGTCGCCAGTTGTTAGTATGAATCTTAATTCCAAGCATACGAAAAAAGACCACTTTAGCTGCATATAAGAAAAAATCCTAATAGCATAAATGACTGCTAATATCTTTAGATCTGCAGTTAGGTGATCAAGATAAATGCTACAAAAATCTAGATCTATGCATTAGAAGACATTAAATAGTAGAAAAAACAAGATTTCCTCCATGCATCTAATAGACAAGACAAGAATATATTGAATTATTTTTTTATTAATGGCACCTGGGAGGAAAACACAAGAGGGTGTTCCTTGTTCTCCTCAATGGGATGGGTTCTTGTAAGTCCTCAACACTTCAGATCTAGAATTCCTCTCTCTTGATGGTGTAGAAAACCCAGACAAAAATATTAAAATATGACTATGATGGTGGATCAATAACCAGACCAAAATTTATATCCATTGCAATCCTTAGGCAACAAAAGGTGGTAAATGAATGGAAAAACCCTTCTATTTATAACAAAATATTCAGTTAGTCTAGATATTGGTGCATAGTTAAAATATTATTAACCAAATCAGGATCCAACTTTTGTGGAATATTTTATTATATTTGTTGGAGAGAAAAGGAATTTGACTTGGGTCAAAACCCTTCATTTGTAAATAATACATAAATATCATTTATTTATCATTTTAAGGATGTGGTTGAGTAATAATCAAATAAATAATGATTTATTTAATTATTTAAGGGTGAATGAGTCATATTTAACAAAGAATATTATTTAAATAAGGTTTAAATAATTATTCTTAGAAAATAATAAGATAAATAATGATTTATCTAATTAATTTCCTTGTTTTGGGTTAAATATAACCAGGAATATTAATTAAACTATTGTTTAACTAATTATTCCTTGAGGAAAATCAAACAAATGTATATTTATTTAATATTTCCTCATGGGGTTTCTTGTTTAGACCATAAACAACTTAATAAAGGTGGTTTACTAAGTTATTTTCATAGTGAAAGAAATTTTACTTGGGGTAAAATTGGTCTTACATGGTGTACCTGGGTCCATCTAATGATAACATGTTGGATGACCAAAAAATGGTGTAACAATTCTGATATTAATATTTCAGCAAATGAAACTTTGCATAGAATAGAAATACATAAAGACCCATAGAAAGAGGAATTTGAAGTACTCCAACTCAAGGATAATATCCTGCCTATAGGGATATTTCCTTTGGAGGAGTTTTTTGATTTCAATGATGTGGACAAAAAACCAAAGATAGAAATGACTGAGGTAAATATTGGAGAATGCAATTTAGGTAGTGAACAAGATCCGAAAATGATAAAATTATAAAATACACTGCCTGTGATTACAAAACATAAATACATCGCTTTGTTCAAGGAGTTCATCGATGTGTTTGCTTGGAGCTATCAGGACCTAAAATCCTATGATACTAGTATTATACAACACAAGATTCCAATCAAATAAGATAAAAAACCTTTCAAACAGAAACTGCGTAGGATAAATCCTATCCTAATGCCCTTGGTTGAGAAGGAGATAAAGAGGATGTATGATGCGAAAATCATAGTTCCAATCAAATATTCTGAATGGGTATCCAATATTGTGCCTACAAGAAAGAAAACAGGCGAAATCAGACTTTGCACCACATATTGCAAATCGTAGTGGGCTCCAAAAGGATTTATTTGTTAGATGGATTTTCAGGGTATAATCGAGTGTTGCTGCATCTTGATGATCAAGAAAAATAACCTTTATCACTCCTTGGGGAAATTTCATGTATGTGAAAATGCCTTTTGGATTAATTAATGTTGGTGCCACATTCCAAAGAGAAATGGACATTTATTTTTTAGAAGAAATCGACCATCTCATTGTAATCTATCTTGATGATATTACTGTATATTCAAAAAATAATGAAGAATATCTGACCCATTTAAGAAGATTTTTTGAGAAATGTAGAATAACATTTGGAATCTCCTTGAATCCCAAGAAATCATTGTTTGGTCTTGAATAAGGAAAGCTTCTTGGCCACATTATATTTGAAGAAGGAATCAAATTTTATCCTAGTAGGATTGAGGGCATCCTTCAAATTATTCATCCCAGGAACATCAAAGAGCTTCAATCAATTATTGGTAAAATCAATTTTTTGAGACGATTCATACCAAACCTTGTAGAACTGTTGAGAAACATCACCAACATTCTTAAAAGAGATTCAGGAGTTAAGTGAAACATGGAGGCTAAAAAATCCATTGACTTAGTAAAGCAGGCACTCACTAAAGCATTAGTTCTAATTAGCCCTAATTTCACCAAGGATTTAACCAATTTTTCCTTTCCATCAGAACATACTATTACTACTATATAGTTGCAGAAAAACAAGCAAGGACAAGAGTAGCCCATAGAATTTTTCATCCACGCTTTGTGGGATGCAACTTTAAAGTACAACATCATGGAAAAACAGGCCTTTTCTTTCATCGAAGCACTAAAGGATTTCAGAGTTTATATCTTACATTAACATATCATTTCTTTTGTGCCCAACACAGTTTTCAACGAAATCCTAACGCAGAGTCCTGATGGAAAGAGAGGAAAGTGGATTTTTGTTATCCTGGAATATGATTTGGAAATTAGACCTACCAAACTGATCAAAGGACAAGGATTAGCCAAATTGATGGATGAAACCCGTTTTTAAGCATTTTATATCAACATGATCTATTCATTGGATGATAAAGAGGAGCTGGCAACTCCACCTATTGAGGAATCATTCCTAAATTCTCCCTCATATGTAGATATGTTATATGTTCTTTTCAATTTAAATGCTCATATTTGTTTGTCCAAATCTAGAGCTATATTCTTTAAATTGAAAGCTGTCAAATTTTGCATCCTATAAAATGCCTTCTACTAGAAAGATGTTGGAGGCATATTACTTAAATTTTTACTAAAGGATGATGCATATAATGTTATGCAGTAATTCCATGAAGGGGAATGCGGAGACCACCTTTACTAGAAAAACACTGCTAATAAGGTCCTTAGAGTTGGTTTCTATTGGCCTACTCATCTCATATGGTAGCTACCTGCAAGAAATGCCAAAATTTTGAATGAAAAAGAAATTTTTTGCCCTTGCCCTTACAACCAATTTATGTTGAGGCCCCTTTTCAACAATGGGGTTTAGACTTCATTGGAGAAATTCACCCCGCATGCTCTGCCCAATTTAAATGGATTTTTACAACCATATACTATTTCACTGAATGGATAGAGGTTGTCCATTCCATAACTGCCACTGACTCGGTTATCATCAAATTCCTTGAAGCCAATATTCTTTCCAAATTTGGTTGTCCTAGAAAAAGTATCAGAGATAATGTTGCAGCTTTTAAGTCAAAGAAAATGGTGGATTTTTTTCAGAAGTATCATATCTCCTTGGGAAATTCAATAGAATATTACCCTCAATGTAATGTATTAGCTCAATCCTCCAACAAGATTTTAGTTAATATCATCAAGAAGTTGTTAGAATACAACAAGAAATCCTAGCATAACAAACTGGTGCATGCATTGTGGGCAGACATACTGACTACTAAGAAATCAATTGGCATGTCACCATAGTAGTTGGTATATGGAAAAAATGTGATTTTTCCAACATCATTAGCAATACCATCCATGAAAATCATTCAAGAAGTATAGGCTGAAGAAAACGATATAAAAAGAAGGATAAACTAGACCATTCAGCTACAACAATCCAGAGAAGAAGTTTGCTACAGAACTCAGGCTACGCAAGAAACTGTAGGTAATATCTTTGACAAAATAAAAAAGGCAAATGATTTTAATATTGGAGATAAAGTAATGAGATGGGATTATAGAAGAGAAGATAAAGGGAAACATGCCATGTTTGACAACTTGTGGAGGGGCCCATATATTGTTCATTCCTTCAGAGGGAATAGTGCACTTTGTCTACAAGAGATGGATGGAACAGAGCTGCCTAGAGGTCCTGTCAATGGCAGGATGTTGAAACATTACTTTTCCTAAGGGCGGGAAATTCCCCACTCCATTGTAAATATTATAATTTTTGGTTTGGATTTTATTTTTAAAATGCCATTTTTATGCTAAAAAATAGCAAAAGGAAATCCATCGAAGTCAATGCAGAATAAAAATATACAAGGTTGTTGGTCTTAGTGTTCTTGACACTTCCCTAGGAGAAGTGCTATCCCCAGCTGCAGCCACTGTTAGACTCCTGTAATTTATAGTATCAGAAGGTGACTGAGTATGTCATACAGGTGAATTTTCATATTATACTTGACTGTCAATATTGAAATGATTTCCAAAGAAAATATGAAAAACGAAAAGAAGAGAGGGTATTAAAAAAGGAAAAAAGAAAGAAAACACCAAAAAATAAGTAATACTAAAAGTGTTGCAAATAAAAATGCGACTACTTTTTAGATAGGTTTGTTCAATCATACATTTTAAGCATTATTGTACAACTTGAATTTTTGTTCATAGGTTAGAAAATAAATATTTTCCAAATAGTTTAGTCGTGGAAAATCAATAGATAGGTAGAAATCAAATGGGTTCAACATCTTAACTTGAGCCAATCGAGGAAATAAGGGATGGAGTATGTTAGAATTTCACTAAAAAGGGAAAAAGAGAGTCAGGGTCTGGAAGTACAAATGCACCCTGCAGGATAACAAAAAAATGTTAGATCTATAGTTTGGGTAGGCAGACATGAAGGGAAGAAAGAAATTAAGGAGAAATGAACTTTACTCCCAGAATCTTATCCTAAAACTTTCATATTATCTATGGTTGAAGATAAACATTAAAAGATAAAGGATTAGTTGTTCCTAAGTTTAGGAATTCAAGTTCATGTCAATATTGATTGGGACATAGTTATGTCATATTAAATCTTATCCTAAGTCCTAAGCCCCCTATTTATTTTTGCCCTAAATCCTGAAAATATCTTATTTCTCCCTTTCCTAACTATAAAATCCCACATTTTTCTATAATCCTAAGTCTCATACTATACCTCCTTCCATACATATTCCCTAACCCTACCATCGGATCACACATCCCATCGCTACTAACCACGCCCATCTTTCCGTCATCTTCGCCCATCTCCTCACCATCTGATGGCACATACAACATTTCGTGCCCCCCCCCCCCCCCCCTTGGCCTCTGAATGTTAATGTCAAGGGGGATGTTTGAAATAAGTGGTGTCTGATACCATCCCTATTTCTACATGGCACGCCTGGACCATTTCACACACCCCCACTGCCTATTATCTTTTACCACTAGCACCCCCCTCCGAAAGCGGTTTCTAACGCGCTTGAAACCACTGCACTCACTTAACCACATTACGATTGTTGTAGAGTATTTTTGTGCCACATAACCCCCTCCACGTCACCTCCTCTCCTGCCAAATAACTATTATGCATTCAATTGGTTGGTTCATTATCCAACGGGCCTATGCCACATCAAACGGTTGCCCAATCACACGATAAAACCAAATTTTATGACCAAAGGTAAGGTTTACACTGAATTTCTCGTTCAAATATTTCAAGTTGCAAATTGTAAATAATTAACAGCGGATACGATTGAAGCAAAGCACCATCAATCAAACACAATATTATCAGTACCGTGCAACAGTGCTCATAGTTCTCTCTTTTTTTTCTACCCTCCCCACTCTGATCTGCAAAGAGTTCCCTCTCTCCATTCCCTGCTTCTATCAATCCCTTTCTTTTCTGTACATTGAAAAGGAAGTGAAATTTATTCACAGAAGACAGAATGCCACCAAAGCAAGATCAGTTTCCATTCAATCCTATGGTCTACCCTCAGGTGGGCCTAGATCACCTAGCTTTATCTTATCAGGATTATAAAATCCATGAGATAGAGTCAGACTCTGACCTCTTTGATGTCTACTACTAGCTCGAAGATAAATTACTTGATGAGGTTGATGAAATTGGCCTTTGGGAAACTAAATTGCCCTAATACATTTTCCCCAAAACCCATAGCTACCCAAAATTCATTAGGAAGTTCCTTGAATGCTATGATATCAATTACAGGATTGTAGTGACCCCAATGGGATAATTTTTTTTTACCATCAATGCCCAAGAAATCCAGTAGATGATGGAGTCCCCCACCACTGAAGGAACCATTCCCTTCCCTTATGAGGCTTTGGGAAAATTATATGAGAACCTAGACTTTGGAAATAGAGCTAAGACTTTGGAACTCTTCATGGCCATTGATTCCCCATTTCCTAAGAGAAACCCTCCATATCGTGCATCCTCCTTTCTTGGTAGGACCCAATAGATTGTTACTGTCTTGTCCTATTTTCTAGGATATCATACAGACCAGTGGGTTGATGAAGCTATGATAGGATTTATCTCTATCCTGTCAGGAGAGTCTAAACCTTCCCTCATGTTTGATTTTTCCCAATTCCTTGATTATTCCAACCATGACCAATTTTTGAAGTTTCATATAGAGGAGGTGTTGAAATACACCTTTTTTTTTGTTTATATGTTTGTTTATTTTTAGTCCAACAAGTTACAATTTGAGATGAAAAAGCTCAATGATGACTCCTAGACTCAATCTATCATCTTTTGGAAAACTCTACTAATGAAATAACATAAAAATTATACATGCAAATATTTTTTGCATTCATTTGTGCATCCAACCATCAATACACTCAATAGTACAACAGAGCCAAGGGTGAATGAAGAAATCAAGAAAACTATGCAGTGGACAGATCAAGTGAGAACAACAGATTGGTAGTTATACCAAAATTATATAGAGATCCAATTTTATGGGTGTGATTTGGCCCACTACAAAGTACCAAAGTTCATTTCCATGAGGATATTTGCATTGGAGTATATAAAACAAACGATAAATGCATGTGAGCTTCATTTTGTCTCTGTAAAGAAGAAGTCCTAGTTCAAGATCGAAGAAAAAATTGGGCCTTTCATTTGTAACAACAAAGCAGCAGGGGAGGAGGTCGATAAGATACTTAAAGGGATGAGTTTTAGTCACAGTTTCACCTGGTCATATCACCCCACAAGGATCATCTCCAAGAAGAGGGTGGAAAAAAATTCAACACCTTATGTCCATAAACACAGACCTGAAATTGAATAATATGCAAATCAAGAAGAATGGGTGGCCAACACACTATAATAATATTAAGAACATGTGATTTCCACCTCAGGCATTCAAACCCCAAACCCACAAGAAAGGAAGGTTACAGAAGATAAATAAGACAAGGGGAAAGAGACAAAGAAAGAAATAGGGAGCAAGAGGCCAAGAGAGGATCAGTCACCTTCAGTGACTGATACCTCTAGTAAGGAATTCAAGATAAAGTATAGGAAGAGGGCTAGAATTCATATGGATATTGATAAAGTGGGTGAATCAAAGAAACAAACAGTGATATACATCAGAGACACCCCTGGGTCATCTCCAGTAGGTGGTAAAACAATGGCCTCCCCTACATCTTCAGCTACAATGTCTATTCAGCAAAAGGGTCTATAGACATCTACCTCCAGGCCTGCCATAGAAGGCCAAGAAAATTCTATCTATGACATATTCAGTTAGATAAAGTTGAATAATGAAGAGCTGAAGACCAACACCTACAACCAATTTTGGAAGAAGACATCAAGTTCACAAAGCACCTTGTTGTCTACCGTTGATACTAAAAAGGGGAGGATGCGAATGGAAATTCTAGAAGCCCTAGTTCCACAGCCTCAAGGAGAAGAAGAATACAAGAAGGCATCATTTTAATTAAGTGCCAAAGACATCCATCGTATTGATCAGATGGAGCTACACAAGAGGGCTGGAGAGATGGTGGCCTCTACTTTGACAAGTAATTCCATGATCTTGTCAAAACTTTAAGTATCTTTTGCTTATACTTAATCACAGCTTAAGATGGAGACATTTTTTTCTATGGATAAAGACTCAAGAATCAAATATTTGGAGCATTTTGTAGTGAAAATTGGGTATGACCTAGCCAATGTTCAAGTGGTGGAGGAGATTTTGAAGAAAAATAATGCTGATATAGCAGCCCTCAACAAACAACTCAAAATTTCAGCAATAGAAGACCCCTCGAAAAAATGCATTGAAGAAAATGAGTCACATAAGGCTAAGATGATGAAGTTAATCATGGAACAGTCTACACAAATCAAACAAATGGAGACAAAAATGGAGAAACTATTGAAGGAAAAGGAAGAAGCAGCCCGGGTAGCACTCATCCCTTTGGATGTTGTGCCTATTGCATCAATTGCATCTGTTGTTCCAGCAACTGCAAGAACATCAAGTTGGACAGATCAGTTGTCCAAGGCCATGGAGATCATGACCCTCCAAACATAGGAAATTAAGAAGTTGGAAGCACAGATTGGCATTCTGAGAGATCAGAAGGCAAGATCTAAAGCTACCCATGAAATATCCAGAAAACAAATTGAAAGGTTAGAGAAGGAAAAAATGGATTTCTAAACTAGTAATTTTTTGGGGTAAATGAAGCTGATTATCTAGGGTAGTATCATAGAGTCATTTTATGAAATATGGAATTCCATCCATATCATATTTTATCAGAAGGAGTTGATTGACAGGTGTCGGGTAGCCATTGAAAAAACCAATCAGGAGTTGGGCAATATTCCTACCACATCTCCCAAGATCATAAAGTTCTTGAATTATAAAACCAATTTTTAGCTTGAAGAACTGGATGTGCTGGATAGAACATAGACTATACTAGAAGTGAAAAGGGTTCTCATTAAGAGTAATTTGGTCAGACAACTAGAGGAGAAATGTCACAAATTGGACGTGGAAATTGGCATGTTCTTCGACAAAATTGAGCCCTTGAGGGAAAAGAGGTTTCCTTCTCTATATGTAATGAATGAAAAAACCATCCATAAAGGGGATTATATGATGAAGCTCAGGGAGACAGCCAAATACACTACAAATTTATCCAAAATTAAAGGAAACATTACCAGGAAAGTTGTCATGGAACTCTTGGGTAGTGAAATTTTCATACAACATGGACTGAGACACGTCTACCTCGCCAGGCCCACATTTAGTGAATATACAGAGGTGGATGAAGTTTATCGACATGTCGTAGGGACGATAATTCCGGGTAAGAAATAATGGGAAAATATATGCATGTATCAGGATTAAAGAGCACGGGGAATATGTTATCACAGCCACTGATCAACTAAAGGTTACAGTGCCATATCAGATTTAATGATCCTTCAAAGGCAGTGCGAAAGGTAGAGCCACATGTTAGAGGCATCTACCATTGCCCTTTCATAACCACACCAGCCAATTTTGGGGCTAGCTTTATAATTCATGAAGGGCTACCGAAGTTAATACTATAAGTGGTGATTTTCAGATTTATTTTGTCTTGGACATTTCATGACCACACTTGTCTAAATTTTCTTAGTTGTATTTAGTAATAGATTGCCGAAGTAGATAGGGAAATCAATGTATTTTCTAGTTAAACAATGTATGGATTGGAAGTATTAGGGGTTGGACCCTGAATTGTAAAAAATTTTGTATTGGATCACTGTAACTTTTTTGAAACTGGACCATCAATAATAAGACACCGTTTACAAGATACTTGAGCTGTGTTTTTCTAGTCATGTGGTTCCTTCTCTGTGTTAAATTTTTTTCATTGTTCTTCTTACTGCATACCATTTTAAGCTGATTGTAAAGAATAAATTTTAAATTAAGATTTCTTGTTGGAGCACCTTAATTATGTCTGTGTTTACAATCTACATGTTTTATTCTAAAGTTTGGTTAATAAATCCTTAAATTATTTTTAACCATTACTAAAATTTCTTATTCATTTCACCTCACAATTCATGCTGCTTAAAGACTTGGTTAGCATTGTTATCTTTCCTTGTGATGCTCTCAAAAATTTGATGTAGTAATCCAGCATTTTTTGACTCCATATCCCAATGGATTAGTTTACATAGATCTACTTATCCAAAAAAAACATTCAATCAAAACAACCAATCCCCACAATCAATATAACTAGCTTAACATAAACAATTCATAACATAAAGTTAAATCATAAATAGAGAGAGCCTTCTCTGAGTCTAGGATGGCTAGAACCTGGATTCAAATTTTTTTTGATGTTGTCCTTTATAGTTTATTCTTTCCAATATTATAAATTATAGAGCAACAACACTTATGTTGCACCACTCTAATTATGAAATAACACTCCTCTGCATAGATCTGGACTCTATGGTACAAATATATGTACCACTTAATGCCAATGCCATAAAGTACCATAGGGAAACCCACGTGTACCCATGCATCCACCACTCTGCTAGTGCATCCACCACAATGTGATCTACACATCCTCATCTTCCCAGATACACCTAAGCGGTTCAACTCGTCACATGCAGTCAAGAGTAACATTTCTATGTCGAACCTCATTAGCTCTAAGGCCCAATGCATCAATTATTGAGCACTGTTTCCATATAATTTTCTATCCATAAGTATCCTTGGAGGCAATTCCCCAAGTGCCTACTGCGTCACATCATGGGTCATTGCACACCACCCAGTGTTTCTGCACTTCTCAACATGTTGCAACCTACCCTTGCACACCACTAGATACCTCCTACTACTATTGTACCACTCTATAGCATCCCATACCTTATCTGTGTCAAGGCACTATCTGGTGCCCTACCAATGCCACCTCCTTCGATCAACTCCTGCCAAATTAGGTTAATCACCCTATGAATCCATGCATGATCGATATACTGAGATAGCTCCTAAAAATGGTGTACCCCCCTACTGAACCACCCTCTCACTAGGGATGTCTGAGGTTCTGATAGAGATTTGAAAATGTGTGTGTGCCCAAACATCCAACCCATCACACAATTACTACCATCAATGATTGACTATATTATGTGATGGTAAATCCCACCTAGATCTCAACAGTAATATGGACTTCATGTCCCTCTGGTAATCCATGGACTCTGCTGGAATGTGGCCATGGATGCATCGAGTTGCCTAACCTACTCCACAAGGTACCAACTCAGAATCTCTTGCCATCCAATCCCAACATGCTGATGTTTTACCCTGGACAACTCAGATCGTCTCATCCTTCTATACAACACTTCACAAGTGAAGAAGTCCTCGGAATACTCTACTAGAAACTAGGCCCTCTCGATTGCATCATTGCACATCATGAACAACGATGCTAGCCTCTGTGATAATGCATCTGCTACCACCTTGTCCTCTCCTTGAACATATTCAATCTCAAACTCATAGGTTTGACTTATGTTGAGCCACCTTTTCGGCCTCTCCTATAGCTGCTCATGCTCAAGAAAGTGTTGGACATGGTTCTAGTCATTCTTCTCCTGAAATCTGCTTCCTACCAAATACTGCCGAAATTTGGAAAATGCATGCATAATGACCAGTAACTCTTTGTCATATATAGAATACAAAAATTCATGTGAAAATAGCTTTCAGTTCTCGAAATATATAGTATGGTCTCCCTATACTAGAACTACACATATTCCCTCCTCTGATGCACCACACTCCAACACAAAGTGTTGTGTGAAACTCAACAATGTCGACCTGGAATAGCTTCTCATCTCCTCCTTGATCCTATCAAGGGTCCTATGTATAGTGACTGTCCCCTGTTATAAATCAACCATGTGCTCCAACCCCTAGTCATGTGACTACCCCAGTGGCATGTCCACAAAAATCTCCATCTAATGTGCTGAGACTATCTGGAGTGGATATGTATGCATGCCTCAGATCGGCTGATTCTCGGGAACACTTTGCAAAGATGAAATATTTCCTTCAACATGTGAAAATGATCCTTTTGTTGGTGGTCGTGGTAGTAGCTAATCTCCTCATAATGCACTGGCATTATCATCTCCCTTCTTCTCCTCATACACTTCCTCTTCTCCTTCACTGTCAGAGAATGCCTCAATGTATTATGCCTCCGAGTGTTTTCTATCAAACCTCTCCACCAATATTCGAGTGAACTATGCATATGTAGTCACTCCTGCATGACCCAATCCATGGAACCACCAGTCATGTGCTTCATTTTCAAGGTGCAGCGCTACTATCTCAATAGACTTCACTTCCTCTACTTGGTGTAGCTGGAAATAGATATCTAATTTCTCGACCCAAGCCTTTGATGTACTCTTGGATGACCCATCGAATGTAAGAAGAAATAATATACCTGAGGTACGTTTTTTACCCTCCATGTACTGTCCTCCTCTATTGTTGTTGTAGGGACTTCGACTGTCTTTGATATGGAAAAATGCTGGGAAAGTTAGATTATCTCTAGAATTCTGGTTCTGAGATTGGTACTCTGCAAGATAGTCAGTAAGATTATTCTGCTCCTGATGTCCTCCAGCCTGATATCGATACTCTGAAAGATATTCGCTAAGATTCTATTGCTTCTGATGTCCTTTAGCTCCATTTCCTACCGCTAGGAAGGTGGGCATAGTAGGGTTCCGTGAGACTTGTTGCACCGCCGGTTGCTCATAGCACTGATGTCAAGTACTCGAATTCTCTATATATTGTAACCCTCGTGGGGTTTCCCTTTTCCTTTATAATCTCATCTCTTTGATCTGTCTAGCGAGATCCTGCATAGACTTGAGAAGGAGTTTCAAAAATTCTTTCCCATCAATTTCTTCTGCCATTGGGAACTTTCCTCTATCCTGGTCTTGTCATAGAATGAATGGTTTCCCACAACCTAAGATAAAATTATGCTTTGATATCACTGTAATATTCCAAAATGGAAACAACAGGAATATAGAACATTTGCAACATTCCAAATAAAGAGAAAAAATAATATAGCACTAGAATCTAAAAAATGTCATAAATATGTTGTAAATAGAAATTACACTAAGACATCAAAACCATGAGGAGAAACAAATGGTTCATATCATTAGAATCAACATAAAAAATAAAGTACACAATTCTCCAAAGAAGATGCAATTAAGCCAACAAAAAGTGGCTAAAAATAGCTCTAAATCATAGTACTGGAAATGTGGTTGTTGTTATTGGTAATGGAAGGTTGTCTCTGCGCAGTGCTACTGGTAACTAATACTACTGGGAAGAATAATAATTTGCATGGGGTTTTCGGAGTGCTAAAAATGATCCAGGATTTTAACCACATAATATACTAGAAAAACCCTGAAAATCCAAGAAATGGTTTGGCATGGTTTTGACTTTGGAATTTCGGCCCTCTGAGGTTGAAAAGCACACTACTGTTGGCTGACTTATAAACTTATATTGGGTAACTATTAATATATTGATTATATAATGATAAAACTATAAAAACTACTCCCAATCATCTCTATGGACGAAGGGTTGACCCCCTCACTAGATTCCAAGCTAGGAAACTTAGATCCTTCCTCCTCCTATGAAGCTCCCATTGCTGGATTGCGCAATTTCTGAAGGAGGATGCACTGCTAAGAGGATAATTAGTATGGCCTAATGCAAGAAAATGAGATAATTCTCTGGAATGCTGAAATACACTCAATGAGGTGAAGGGTTGATCCCGTCATAGGATTCCAAGTTGGAATGCTTGGAACTTCCTTCCACCTCTAAAGCTTCCACTGCTGGACTACAAAATGTTGAAGATGACTATGCTGCCAAAGAGGG
Source organism: Pinus albicaulis (assembly GCA_034641835.2). Classification (NCBI taxonomy): domain Eukaryota; kingdom Viridiplantae; phylum Streptophyta; class Pinopsida; order Pinales; family Pinaceae; genus Pinus; species Pinus albicaulis. Next base: position 1,191,935,762 of record CM076581.1, on the reverse strand, counting down.
GAAAGATCTTGGCAGGATGATGGATAATAAAATAATTCTCTCAAGATGTTGAAATATACTCACAAGTGAAGGGTTGATCCCCACACAGGATTCCAAGCTGAGATGCTTGGAACTTCCTTCCTCCTCTCAAAGCCTACCGCTGGAATGTGTAATACCTATAGGTGGATGTTGCTGAATGGAGGAATAGAATGATGTTATGATGTAGGATGTTGATTTTTTTCTTAAAAATTACCTTTCCTGAGTGGGCACTCGAAGCCCCCTGAGGATAAGGGTGGGATCTCCACTCGGAGACACCCATGTGCTAAACATCACAATAGACTTAGCTAAATAACTGAAGCATGTAGACATCCATAAAAAACAATACAATATCAATATTCAGAATTCCCTCTATGGCTTCGATCCCTTTCATTTTATGATTGTGAGCTCTCACACCCTTGGCCGCACACAATAATGATGTTGCACACTTCTCCACTAACCTCCATAATGATTGCGTTGTCCTCCACTATCTCCACTACCTCCATGAATGTTCTGTTGATTTGGTCATCTTTACCCATCCACATGCACTAACACACATTCAGACTAAGAAGTGGTTTATTCATCGTGACCCCATGCATATGCACTGATCCACATTCGCATAAAGAAGTGGTTATTCCTACTAAAGGGATTTATGGGTCCCTCTACCCTCTTATTCATATATCTTATTAACACAACGAAAATTAATATTCCAATTAGCTAAAAGCTAATTAGGAATATTATGCACATTTATCTTCACCCTCATCATCTTCTACATCAACGAATTCACAAACACCTCCACATTTTTGAAAGGGACATGGTAAAACTCCATTTTTAAAACTTGACATAAATTTTGAATTACCTATGAATAATGGAGAGGTAAATGTTGATAAATTAGATAATTGGATTCATCATCTTTAATTGTATTGTAGGATACAATGGATCAAGACAATGATACCAAAATTTATCTTTCTTCATTAAGGTTGGAAAGTGCATCACTCATTTGGTGGGAAGCCAAAACTCAAGAGGATCTCAAGAAAAGAGAAAAAATCATAAATTATTGGAATGATTTTTTGGTGGAATTAAGAATACAATTGTATCCTTTAGCTTACATGTAGAAAACTATAATGAGTTGGATAAAAATTAGGCAATTAAAGGGTCAAAGTGTGCAAAGTTATACCCAAGAGTTTCTAGGGAGAGAATTGATATTGGGTGTATATTTATCGTGTCAAAAAACTTTACTTAAATACATTGGAGATTTACATAGCTACTTGAGAAACATAATTCTCATGTTTAACCCTACAAAGGTAGATGAGGTTTGTGTACATGCAACACATAAATAAGCAAGATAGAATAATTTTCCACAAGAGGGAAAAAAATTCCATTTAAGGGTGGAGACAAAGGAAAGGGAAAATTCAAAGGAAAAGGGAAGAAAAATGCTTCCATCAGGAAACTGGGAGAAAAAATCATATGCAAACATTGTTAAAAATAAGGCCAGGATGAATACCATTGTTGGAAACTTCATCCTGTGATGAGAGCCAAAACGTTTAACAGCAAAGGAAAACAAAAGATAGTTGGAACTACAAAACATGATTTACGATCTGATTCAGGAGATGAAACAAAGGTCACATCCATGGGATTGAAAGGTAAGGAATCCATTTCAAGTGCTTGTTCTTCAAATAACCTCAATGAAACTCAAAATGAAATGAAAATAATAGAGATTTTCCATATCATAGTTCTCTTAAAACATAACAAAATAGACGCTCTATTTGATAGTTGCCCACAAGAAAACCTCATTTCTGAAAACATTGTCATGAAATTAAATTTGGAAACCATTCCTCATCCCAAACCTTATCCTTTAGTTTGGGTGTGTGCTAATGAATAGTTTCAAGGAACTATAAAATGCAAATTAAAATTTAGCGTTACTACAAACTTCATTGATGAGGTAGAACTTCATGTATCGCCATTAGACATATGTCGTATTGTTTTGGGAAGCCTATATCTTTGTGATAGGAAATCCATCTTTCATCACCATGAAAACAAGAATCATTACTTTAAATATGGTATTGAGTACATTGTTGGAGAATATCGCAAGAAACTTAACCTTTCACTTGTGAATTCTGGACAAATGAAGAGGATTTGTTAATTATAGCAAAGTTTTTGTAATTTGGATTATCAAACCCAAGAATGACGTTGAGAATGAATCCTTTGAGGGACGTGATACAAAGTTGAAATCTGATTTTTTTTACATTGTTAACCAATATTATGAGATGTTTCTGGATCCTACAGGATTTCCTCCTAAAAGAGGAATCCAACATGAAATAAAATTGCAACAAGATTGCCCTTTTCCTAACATTGGCATGTACATGATGTTAGTGATGTGAAATGCATAAATTAATAAACAAATCCAAGAGCTTCTTGAGAAAGGGATCATTCGATAAAGCACATCGCCATGTGGTTCACCTATTGTTCTAGTGCCAAATAAGGATGATGCATGGCACATGTGTGTGGACTTTCATGAAATGAACAAGATTATGATAAAGAAATGTTACCCTCTTCCTAGAATCGAGGATTTACTTAATTAATTGAAATATGTTGTGTATTTCACTAATTTGGACTTGAGGAGTGGGTATGATCATATTAGGATTGTTGAAGAGGATATATGGAAGACAACCTTCAAAACAAAGTAAGGTTTACTTGCGTGGTTGGTTATGCCATTTGGATGCTCCCGCTACATTAATGCGGGTAATGCAATATTTTTTAAGGAATTTTCTATATGATTTACTAATAGTCTACATAGATGAAATACTGATTTTTAGCATGTCCCATGAAGAACACATCATGCATTTCAAGCAAGTGTTAGACATCTTAAAGATGGAATAGTTTTTTTTGAAGATGCCTGGATGTGAATTTGGGAAAACTTATTTAGTCTACTTGGGTCATATTGTTGGAGGAGGTCAGCTGAAAATAGATCCCTCCAAGGCCGAAGTCATTTTTAATTGTAAAGAACCCAAGACAGTGACAAAGGTTAGAATTTTTTTGGGAGAAACCCAATATTGGAGAGAGCTTATTTCTAAATTTTATTCCAATGAAACTCCATTGCAGGCATTGACAAGTGTGAAGAATGTTTTTTATTGGGTAGGAAAACAACAAAAAAACATTTGATTCATTTAAGGAAAGAATTATTTCAACACCTATACTTGCACTTCCTCACTTGAGACAATCATTTGAGATAAAAATGGATGCAGGTGACTATCACATGGGCACAATCTTGATGAAACATGGTAAGCCCATTTTTTTTCATTCTGAAACTTTTAATGGTGCAGTGATTAACTATCCTACATATAACAAGGAATTGTATGCATCGGTGAAAAGTGTGAAAAATGGGAAGCATTACCTGATGTGTAAGGAAAAAATAATTCACAACGATCATCAACCATTGCAATACTTGCAATCAAAAAACAACCTACCACAAGCGAGGCACTTTAGATGGATGGGTTTTCTTCAACAATTACACCCAGTGATAACGTATAAGAAAGGCATCTATAACAAGGTTTTTGATATGCTTTCTATAGCAATTTTTGGTGCATCCATTACTATTATGCATAATTTGGTCATGGATGAGACCTATATTGAACAATATGCTTTACACAATGATTTTAAGGATGTATAGGTGACCCTGTGTCAAGGAAAACAAGTAGAGAAATTGGATTATCAAGTTCATGATAACTTGTTGTATCATCTTGGTAAGATATGTATACCCTAGTGAGAGGGAGTCAATATCATAATGGAAGTGCATACTTCTCTTATTGTTGTTCATTTCGGTGTAAGTAAGACAATGGCATAATTACATACGTATTTTTACTGGCCTCATATGATTGAAAGTGTGTTAATATTTGTAATAGGATGTTATTTATGTGTTGTAAGTAAGCCTAGAAATAGAAATTTGGGATTGTATATACCACTTCCAGTACCTTCCCATCCATGGGAATGTGTTTCTATGGATTTTTTAGGAGGTCTACCTATGTCTAGGATAGGTCATGGTTATCTTTATGTACTTGTGGATAGGTTCAACCAAATGTGTCTTTTGATGCCTTGTAAAAATTATTTTACAACTGAAGATATTACACATTTTTTCTTTCAGAATGTATAGGTACATTTTTGGTTGCTCACATCCATTGTTATTGATCGAGATTATCAGTTTTTCAGAAAATTTTGGTCAAGCTCAATGGCGATTCATCAACACCAAATTGAAAAAGAACACAAAATTCCATCTGCAAACATATGGCCCAAAAGAGGTGGTGAACAGAATGGTGGTACATATTCTTCATGGTTATTGCAGCAAGCATCCTAAGTTGGGGGATGAACATTTTCACTAAATTTAACATGCTTAAAACGAGGCCAATAATTCATGGAGCCAAACATCACTATTTGAGACATGCTTGGGATAGTTACCAAAATATCATTTAGATTATATATTTGGGAAAGAAGTTTCTATCAATGAAAACAATGACAGAGATAAGGCCAAAACATTCATTGAAAATTTTTAATTGGTGCATCAAAAAGTTCAAGAAGAATTGGAAAAGAGTCAAGTCAAGTATAGTAACGGACATCATAAGGATCATGTGGATCATAGTATCCAAGTTGGTGATGAAGTTTGGCTTCACATTAGCAAGGAGAGACTCCAAAGAGAAGATAAAAATTGAAACCAATTCGATATGGTCCATTCAGGATTTTAGAAAATATTGGTAATAATGCATTCAGGTTGGATTTTCCTTCATATATGTAAATTTATGTAGTTGTTAATGTTGAAATTTTGAGATTTTACGAGCCTCCTTTGATTTACGATCAAAGAGATAATGTTTATATTAATTCAATTGAATATTTATATCTTGAATATCTTGAATAATTGTAGCACGACACCATCATTGATAGGAAAATAAGGACTTTAAAATGAGGGAACGTGGAGTACCTTTGTGTGGGGCTCAAAGGAAAAAATTCAAGAAAAGAAAAATGAATTAAGATTGGAAGAGTGAGGGAATTCTACCCTCACCTATTTCTTGAATGAAATTGATATTTTAGAGTTCCAAAGATTCTACTAGGAAGGAATGATCTATTGAAATAGTAAAATGCTCAAAATTAAAAGTGTTAAATACTACTCAAAACTGGTGCCAAAACGAATATCTCATCACCCATAATCCAACACAACTTGAATTGCTCACAATTGATATATTATGCTTAGGATATCATGTTCTGACCATTTTTCCATATAACAAAAAAAAAATATTAATTGGGTTGTAGGTACATCTAGTCAGTAGTTCGTACACTCACTAGGAATGTGACTGGATTGATTGACTGTGTATTTTTGGGACGTTTGTTGTTTAGCAAGTTTCCTATTATAATTGGTCCAATTTGTGGTGGTTTGTGATTGGTTGACTTATTTTTTATTTTGGCCAATGATGGAGGGCCATGTGGGTCAATGGTTGGCTACCACGTGACCTCTCAACATAATTGTAAAAATTTTTATGGGTTGAACTAAGCTCCATGAAAATCAAACGGGCAACGTCCTGTGTGGAAGCATTGCATGCTACCTCAATTCCACCAGTGTTCCTTGCTAACCATGGTGCACATCTCATTTATAAATTTTATTGGGTTTTAAGTTGGGGGTTGGGGAAAGGGTTAGACCCTGGCCACCAGTCCACCCAAACTGAGGAGACTACAGATGAGGGCATCCAGGGGTGCAAGCTTAATCCAGGCCCAAACAACACAAATAAACATATTTAAACCATAGTGAAATGAGCAGTTAGTTGGAACCAATGATAATCAGAACCATACCACATTTATAACGATAGCTCAATGTAGTTCAAACCTCGGTGGAACCTTGGGTCATTACCATAGTTTCAGAGTATTCTTTAAGTTATGTTGCCATGTACATCAATGACCTGACCATGGTACAACAAAGCTCACCACAGTTCATTTTGTAGTTCAAAAGTGATGTTAACACTAACCCTCACCAAAGTTATACCATAGTCAGAAAGGTGGTTATGGAATTGGAGTGTTAGTTCAACTGACCTTTCATCCAACGACGGAGAAACCGCCATGTGGCCCTCATCCATCAGTTTGTGGGGGTCACCATGCCATTTAAAAAGGTGAAACTTTTCACCCAAATCAGAAAAAATCTCGTCGGTGTGGGGCAAATGTTTCGCTCCATGTGGCCCAAAAGTGCAAAAAATATAGGATGCATTAGAAGTGGGTGCAAATTGTAGCACAATTAGAAGAGAAATTGTTCTAAAGCATAACCTAGTCATTTTTTGACCTTTTTGGGTGCAGAAAGAGCCCAAATAGTGGTTTTTTTACTATTATGGAGCTATTCAAGACATTCTTTTTTTATTCTAAGCACTAAAAAATCTATGTAAACATATATTTTTTATCATAATGAAAGAGGCCCAACTTTGGAAGTTGGACCAAGAGATGTGGCCCGTGAGGGGTGAAATCCTTCATCATTTTTTTCGTATGTTTCTATTATTGTATTATTTTCTATGTTTATTACTACAAAAATGAGTTTAAAATGTAATTTATGTGCTATGTAAGCTTGTCTAGTTGCATAAAAAACATAAAATTTCACTTGAATACTTTCATCAAAACTTTCAAGTTTTCTAATACATATCAGTGCATCACATATACCCTAACCATATATTCTAGGATTATATTTTTGAGCTCTAATTTCCCATGTGTTTGTGGATGATAAGCTATACTTGAAGTTAATCCTATGCCCAATCCTGCAAACAATTGCTTCCAAAACTGGGAATTGAAATTGACATCTCTATATGAAATATTTCTCTTAGGAAATCCATGCAGTTACCTCACAATATCTTTGATGAATATCTGAGGCAGTTCAATTTTGTAGATATTATGTTGTATATTTTGATTTTCTCATGAATTTTTAATAAAAATCAAAAGACATAAACCTATTCTACTTCTTTGCATAAAGTACTTGAGAATATAGAACAAAAATTTTAGACATGCAATAAGAAATCACACACATAAAAAGTATTTTCCTTTGGAGAAATAAATATGCTAAAACCCCTAATTCCTCTTGCATTAATAAAATTAATAGAGATGTATTTATATTTATTTTCTCAATTGAGCTTACCTTGCAAATGTGCAACCTATATCTCTTCTCACTAAAGGCCTCTGACCCATACTTAGTCAAATTCTACCTTGCCTTGAGCTATTGTTTCCTTGCACTATTCCTTGAGGATTTATGCCCCTATTATTTATGAAATTCCACAAATTGAATTGTGCATTTCCTTAGGGTGATCATGTGGGTGCATGAAATAACTATAGACTCAAGGGTAGTATACAACTAATGATACACTTCCTTGGAATCTCCAACAAGCCTACAGAACTTGAATTATCTACATCCCATAGATGTTTTGGGATGATTGATAAGTTAACTAGATGATCAGTCAGTTTGACTGAAGTCCCACTGTATAACATGACCCTCCACTAGTTCCTCCAACAGTTGGAACTAGTTTAATCGAAAACAACCTTAGATAACTAACTTTGATTGCTACAAATTAGCAAAAAAACTTGCTAAAATTGAAATATAACTCCTCTACATGAATTTAATAAGTAAATTGGGTAACACAAGAAATTTCACACGATTTAACATCATCCAAGATATTTGTTGACGTGAAAATTTAAACTTTTTCAATTTAATCAAGGAAAAATAAAATTGATAAATTTTTGCTACATATTTCAAAGTTGTAGGCATACCATTTAGCTCAAATGCACAAGCTCTTACCCAATTATGTAATTTTTCATAAATTATTACCTGTAACCAATTGCACCAATCAATACCTTTCATGAAATTATTTTCTTAAGCCACACTTATCCACTAGGATAGGATTAACATATCTATACTTTGATATAGGGTTAATCAAAATAGAAACAACTTGATCATATAACTTACCTTCCATATAAATAATGGATTTTTGATGATCCTCCTACTTATTATCAAATGTTGCATAGATCCAAACACTGTTTTTTTCAGCATCCCCCATGTGTTCCTCCTAAGAACCATAGATTTTAGGCATACCACCCTGATACAATGAACAATCCTTCCTGCGATGATCCTTTCCACATACACAACACTCCCATTGTCCACTACCATTGTTTTGTTTCTCTCCGAGATATGACCCATGTCCCTTCTTAAGTACATTAAACTTCTTGTAAGGATCAACATTCACTTTCCCACTTGCATCCTCAGGCCTTGCTTGCCTCGATCGCCATTTATCTCTAGCCTTATCCTTCCCTTTCCAACCTTTCTTAGATTCAGCCTTATGATTTAATTACTTATAATAGTGCTTCAAATTCCCAACGAATTCTTCCATATATCAAGGCTCATCATACTCAATTTTGTTGTTAAATTCCAATTTAAGTCCACTAATAGATTTGTAAACCTTTGTCTTCTCATCCTAAATATATAATGAATACCTCAACAACTCCAAGAACATAGTCGTGTACTCATCGTTTTTCATAGATCCCATCTTCAGCTCATAGAAATCCTCGAATTTTCCATCCTAGTACCTATATAACAAATACTTCTTCCTAAAAGGACTCTTGAACTCATACTAAATCAACTCCTCTATCGTGATGTCTTTCACAGAATTCACATATTCCCACCAGATGTTTCCTTTTCCTTTGAGACTAAAAATAGCCATCTTGGCCTTCATGTTTCTTGTCTTGTCATGAAACTCAAAGAACTTCTTCACCCCATGTAACCATGCCTCAACATCTTCTGACTTATCAAATCTCCATAAAATCTAGATTTCCAATATTCCTTAAAATCATCTGGAAAATATTCCTTATCACTCCTCCTACAAGGATGATAGTGATGATTACCATGATACCTATATAAATAATAAATAGAGTAGAATCGATATCCATTACCTCTCCTGTCAATATGTATTCAGGAACCTGTTATCTGATAGTGTCATCTCTATCCAGCTCATTCCTGTTAGAGTTGGTCTTTACATCCCTCCGTCAGAGATCATTCCTCTTATTCCATTTCATTTTTAGGTGTCTCATTCCGCTCATTAAAATACATTCCATTAGGGGCATGCCATTTTCTGACGGAAGGGCTTGGTTTTCTCGTTTCCCTCATGTTTGTACCTGCTGGGTTGGTAAAAATTTCTCAGAATTCATCAAAGTTCAGTTCATGTCATTTACAGTCATAGATGGTTATTTTGGTCAAAAGAGTCATTTCACTTTCTAGGTCTAGGGTTTGATCTTCAGAAATGTTAAATAATGCCCGCAGGCCATGAGGATGTTTTCAACAAGTTTTCATTTCAATATTTTCATCGTCAAATATGCTCGAGGATGTTTCTTCTTCAAAACTCTGTTTTGAAGAAGAAATTGTCAAATTTGTTTTTGTAATAAATATGTATCTTTCCACCATGAAGTACTTCAAATGAAAACTCTGGTACTCCTTTGCCGAAGTCCAACGCCACCGTCCCTGAAAAAATCAACCAATTTCATCATTCAAGCTCAGAAAGTCAATGAGGAAACAAAAAGACAGAAGTTGTATTAAATGCAAAAAGTGCCAAAGTCAAAAACATTACAAAATGGGTTATTGAGAAGAAAAAATTAAAACCATCTCTATATGAGATATTTCTCCAAGATTATTAATCCATTTGCATCAAGATTTATTTGGAAAAATCCAAGAGAAAATTCGAGTTGGAGTTCAAAGAACAAAACTGTGATTTTAGAAGGGCCGACTGTGTGTTTAAATTGAGCGCGGCGCATTGGGATAGTGCGCGGCGCACCCACACAGCGCGGCGCATAGAGCCAAAATACACAGTGCATTTTCCAAAGGGCACGGTGCACCCACAGAGCACGGTGCATTGAGTTTTCTGGCGTGGCGTATAGAAGAATTTTGCCCAAATTTCACTTTTCAGCTCAGAAATTTGGCCAGTTTGACTAGTTTCACTTTTGGATGTAATTATTGATCTATCTTGATGTAATTTTGTAGCTATGATGTAAATTTGGCATGTTTTTACTTTTTCTAGAGGATTCATTCACTAAAAAATGAAAATTAAGTGAATGTATTAGTTTCCTAACATATAGAGGCAAGTTGTTTGGCTGCCTAGATTTCAGCTCCATGTTTAGAATTGGTTGAAACAGCTCCTAGAAGGATGAGCTCGACCCTTAGAGGCATGGGAAGGGGTTAGGATGGTATATATATTGTATTTTTTGAGGCATTTTCAGGGTTGGACTCTTGGAAAAAGTTTGGCACTCCATTGTATATCCATTTTCTTTTTTTGGCAAAGGAAAGACCAGAGTTTTGCAGCACTTGTTGGGATCCTTGTGGCTTCTGAGTTTTGATAATGTTCTTCTCATGTTATTGTAAGTTGAATTAATGTTATATGTATGCCACTTACCTTCTCTTTTCTTCTAAATTAAACAAATGAGTAACTGAGGTAGAATTCTTTGATTTGCTGCTGCTCTGCCTTAGACTTTTGTTTAGTTTTATATGTTTTTCGTCAATTTGAAGAGGATCCTTGCACTCTCTTTCCCTCTTCAGCTCCTCAGCAATATTTTCCATCCATTAATTTGATCTAAGAAATCACATCCGCTGCCTACCTCGCCCCAACTTGAACTCTGCAAGAAATTGGCCTCATCCCCAAGCCCGAAAATTGTCTTTCCCCTTTTTCCAACAAAATCCCAAAAAATCAAAATCAAACCCTCCTATTTGTTTATTTAGCCTAATATCAGTTGTTTTTTTAGTCATCTCAAGCCCCTTTGAATATTTTCGTTGATATTGACCCGGAGAGAGCCCTCTCCTGTCCTCATAGGGCTAGCTACGAGGCTGAGCGTGGCTTGGTGTTGTCCTTTTTCTGCCTTATTTCAGCCTAAGGTGGATTTAGGCACTAACATAGTGGCGACTCCACTGGGGAAGAAAAGTTTGTTGTTTTCTTTATAAACTATAGACAGAGCCTGAAGTTAGCCAGGTAGCCTTCGAAGCGCTCTTGCTTTGCATTAGTGAAAGTAGATGAATGTTTCTTCAGTCAATCTCCGGTCTAGTTTATGAATTGAACATCTGGTTTCCTCAATAACATGTATCAAGTTCAGATCTGATTGTTGATGGTGGACAACAGTCAGACACATATGAAGGCTGAAACATTCACCTGGCGACTCCAACTCAATCCAGAGATTCCAGTGGTCACTGATCCATTCATGCACTAAAATAAAATGGTAGGGTATGTGGCAGACAATGCTCTCTGTGAAGCTTTAAACGAAGTTAGAGATTAGCTAGTGGATATTGAAATTGATGAAGTATTTTTCATTGTCGTGCTTTAGTGTTTGAGATCTCCGAAGTTTCCTTCTGAAGCTAAAACTGGCTTCTTTGAGTTAGTTGTTGAAAATTTTGAGAAGGAGATTCAGTATTTAAATGATCAGATCCAATCATATGAATTTCGAGATCCTAAAAAGTTTTTGGAAACTCTCCCTCCTTCAAAAAAATAAACAATAGAGCTGCCCGTGGATATTTGCATTGATATTTTGCAGCTGGAAGCATGTATTGAGGAGTTGGGGCAGCAAATAGAGTCTGGTTTTTTCGATCCTATTGCAACGTACATGGAAATTTTTTTCGGTTTGAATGATAGATCAAATTGTCTTTTACATAACCAAACTTGTTGTGTGCATGCATGGCTGCCAGTATTTACATTTGTGTCCTGGTTGAAGCGCTTTCAAGCGGCATCCTTGTCACAGTTACTTGATTGGTTGATCCGGAATTACAGTGTTACTTGATCTATTGGTTTCGCAACAAAGTAGGGTAGAGTTTGTAAATAAATAAGTAGCCAAAGACAACATTTTATTTAAGTTTCATTGCAAGTGTGTTGCTGTGATATTTTCTTCAGTCCGGGGCCTGAAGTGAAGGCTACAATTCTGAAGAAGGATTTCAGTTTTGGTTTTAGTTTGCTGAGCCAGTTGTTCAGTCATTTCAGTTTCAAAATTGAGTCGGTTTGAGTCAAAGTTTCAGTCAAATAAATTGGGTCCATAGTCTTGAGTTGTTTTGTCAAAATAATGGATTCCATAGCCCAATGGACGAAGGCACTGGTCTGCTCTCCCAAATATCTGCCATTCTCGGCACCTCCTAGGAGCTACCATCCCCATTGGAGCCAATGTTAGAGTCGGTCTTTACATCCCTCCGTCATAGATCATTCCTCTTATTGCATTTCATTTTTAGGTGTCTCATTCCACTCATTAAACTGCATTCCGTTAGGGGCATGCCATTGCTTGACGGAAGGTCTTGGTTTTCTCGTTTCCCTCATGTTTGTACCTACTGGGTTGGTAAAAATTTCTCAAAATTCATCAAAGTTCAGTTCATGTCATTTACAGTCATAGATGGTTATTTTGGTCAAAAGAGTCATTTCACTTTCTAGGTCTAGGGTTTGGTCTTCAGAAATGTTAAATAATGCCCACAGTCCATGAGGATGTTTTCAACAAGTTTTCATTTCAAGATTTTCATCATCAAATATGCTCGAGGATTTTTCTTCTTCAAAACTATGTTTTGCTTCAAAACTCTGTTTTGAAGAAGAAATTGTCAAATTTGTTTTTGTAATAAATATGTATCTTTCCGCCATGAAGTAATTCAAATGAAAACTCTGGTCCTCCTTTTCCAAATTTCAACTCCAGCATCCCTACAAAAATCAACCAATTTCATCATTCAAGCTCAGAAAGTCAATGAGGAAACAAAAAGACAGAAGTTGTATTAAATGCAAAAAGTGCCAAAGTCAAAAACATTACAAAATGGGTTATTGAGAAGCAAAAATTAAAACCATCTCTATATGAGATATTTCTCCAAGATTATTAATCCATTTGCATCAAGAGTTATTGGGAAAAATTCAAGAGAAAATTTGAGTTGGAGTTCAAAGAACAAAACTGTGATTTTAGAAGGGTCGACTGTGTGTTTAAATTGAGCGCGGCGCATTGGGATAGGGCGTGGCGCACCCACACAGCGCGGCGCATAGAGCCAAAATATACAGTTCATTTTCCAAATGGCGCGGTGCACCAGCAGAGCACGGTGCATTGAGTTTTATCGCGCAGCGCATACAGGAATTTTTCCCAAATTTCACTTTTCAGTTCAGAAATTCGGCCAGTTTGACTAGTTTCACTTTTGGATGTAATTATTGATATATCTTGATGTAATTTTGTAGATATGATGTAAATTTGGCATTTTTTTACTTTTTCTAGAGGATTCGTTCACTAACAAATGAAAATTAAGTGAATGGATCAGTTTCCTAGCATATAGAGGCAAGTTGTTTGGCTGCCTAGATTTCAGCTCCATGTTTAGAATTGGTTGAAACAGCTCCTAGAAGGATGAGCTCGACCCCTAGAGGCATGGGAAGGGGTTAGGATGGTCTATATATTGGATTTTATGAGGCATTTTTAGGGTTTGACTCTTGGGAAAGTTTTGGCACTCCATTGTATATCCATTTTCAGTTTTTGGCAAAGGAAAGACTAGAGTTTTGCAACACTTGTTGGGATCCTTGTGGCTTCTGAGTTTTGATGATGTTCTTCTCATGTTATTATAATTTTCCTTAATGTTATATGTATGCAATTTCCCTTCGATTTTCTTCTAAATTAAACAAATGAGTAATTGAGGTAGAATTCATTGATTTGCTGGTGCTCTGCCTTAGACTTTTGTTTAGTTTTATATGTTTTTCGTCAGTTTGAAGAGGATCCTTGCACTCTCTTGCCTTCTTTAGCTCCTCAGTAGTATTTTCCATCCATTCATTTGATCTAAGACATCATAGCCACTACCTACCTCGCCCCAACTTGAACTCTGCAAGAAATTGGCCTCATCCCCAAGCCCGAAAATTGTCTTTCCCCTTTTTCCAACAAAATCCCAAAAAATCAAAATCAAAGCCTCCTATTTGTTTATCTAGCCTAGGATCAGTTTTTGTTTTAGTCATCTCAAGCCCCTTTGAATATTTTCATTGATATTGACCCGGAGAGAGCCCTCTCCTGTCCTCGTACGGCTAGCTACGAGGCTAAGCGTGGTTTGGTGTTGTCCTTTTTCTGCCTTATTTCAGCCTAAGGTGGATTTAGGCACTAACAATTCCCACTATCATAACTACTACCATAAGCCCCATTAGTATTTTCCTCCTGTCCATAACTAATATTTTGTTGTCCCTATCTTTGAAATTCTGAAAAAATATAAAGGATAACTGCCTTCACCTCTTCTTGTTTCTCTTGTCCCGTATCAAGCCATTTCTTTGGGTGAATTATTCTATCATCATATTCTTTTTAATTTCTGATCTCTTCCTTTAAACTCCTCAAAGTATCTATAATGTCAACAGAGTACCCATCTCTTGGCTACTCATCTAATCTATAAGGTGAGGGTCATGAACTGTAATACGCCATTTTTCTAGTCATATTTTATCCTCTTCTTCTTGAAAACATACCATGTCAGATAAATAAAATATAAAAATAATCAACATACTGTAGAAACTTTTATGGGAGGCTATCTCATTTGCAAAATTAGTCCATATTAAAATGATAAATGTATATACATAATCATATCAATATACCTATATCGTGCATGATAATACTAATTGAATACTATGACCTTATGAAAAACAACCATAAACATGATAATTCATACATGAAAACCAGGTAGACACTAACATGTTGTTGGGCCTCGAATATGCCTCGAATATGCCCATTTTTCCATCATACACAACCATTATTCATAACCGACATTTTGATACTTTTACACTCATTTCACATCATAATTCCATCATTTGTCACCAATACATATCCTACACCTCGTGTTTAAGTATCATTATTTTTCTCAAAATTTTATATTATTAGATATGATTTAGTCATGATTTGATAATGATGGTTTTGCTAAGTCCATTTGTCATAGGGTTCCATTGCCGAAATTCTCCAGAGGTCAGTTAAACTAGTTACTGCAGGTTAAGTATAGCATAAAATTGCTAAAGGTGAAAATATCAAATTTGTTACCAAATGGTGAAGAAAATTGACATTATGAAACTTGGATCATGTTCAAAATAACCCCTTTTAGATAGCCAATAATTTTTTTGGAAAAAATCATTAACAAAATGAAGTTAAGGTCAAAACACTTCTTAAGTACATGAATGAGTTCTTAAGTACGGTATCATCTGAACGTGTCAGGTTAAGTCGGGCTCGGCCTCAATAGGTCATTTTGGGTTCAGTTTTGAGTGCCTTTTGCTGAACGCCTGTGTTCTAAATGTGGAATTGGTTCCTCCTTCCATGCATTGATTATAATGAATCCAACCAAATGTTATTTGAAGTATCTCTATAGGATTGATGTTTTCTTTTGATAGTTAGTTGTTATGTATTGATTTTATCCCCAATTATGTATAAATTTAAAGCTCTGCCTCACATGTATGCTAATTCGAAGAAGGAAGACGAGAAGGAGCAGAGGATAGCGATTGTATGTAATAGGAGCAGGAGCGATGATGTGCACGCCATTTACATTCTGAAATTCAATACATCAATTGATTAGGCATGAATTTCTGTAAGTCTTATGGTGTTTTATTTATGAATAGCACTGAGTTAATTTGACTTGCTCCAAGAGTGGCAAGGGCCCACCACACTTGGAAACATGTCTTACAAACTAGTATAGATCTCACGATCACGTTTAATTAGTTATTTAGTGGAATAATTATTTAGATTTCTGAATTATTAAATTTTTTTAATACTTAAAATTGTGCTCTATTTTATAAATATCAATTGAGTTTAAATTTTAAGTCTTGTAGCGCTATACTCATTTCTCAAATGCTCAGGGTTATTTGGTTTTACATTCCTTTGATTACATATCTAATGCATTAAGGGAAGGATTAAATCATGATTGAAACATCGTGTGCATTATTATGATTTTTCTGCATTATAAGTAAAAAATCAGATTTGATACTGAGCGTTAAGTACATAATCAAATTTAAGGTTCTTGTATTGAGTATAGTTGGTTCGAGGTTATTCACTTCAATTATAAATTTGAAAGTAGTGTTTCCATCTCTTTTTTTTGAGTAATGTCTTTTAGTTGAATTACATATTGCATATTTAATGATTGTTTAATTGATAGTTTAATTCCTCGCATGAGATTTATTTGTGTTATGGTTTGATAATCATTGGAATAGATCATCTGATATATCTCTTTTGTTTTATAGAAGGCTCTCTCATAGAAGAATTAATTGAAGCTACCTTTTGGTTTTCAAGCTTTATAGAATTGAAATTATGAAGTAGATAAGATTAAGAGAGAAGTTTGAAACTCTTATTGATTTGTGTGATCCTGGAATTAGATTAGTTGCAGTATTGTTTGATTATTTGTTTTCTCAGTTTAAAATTGTTTGGATTAGAGTTAATTTTGCATAAGCATAATACCTTTTAAAGGTAGTCTCACTTGATTTAATATTCTTGCATTTAGATTAAATATATCTTAGTGTTTGATTTAAGATTTCCATTACTTAGATTAATATTGAAATCATTCGAATGATAAATTGTATTTCTTAGTTTATGATTAATTAGAGTTGGTTTTATTTTCGCAAAAATTAGAATCTCTTATTTGTATTGTTTTAGCGTATTTTCTTCAATTGATTAGTTTTAAACTAGAAATAATGATATGTACTTTGACAGTAATTTGATTTCAGACCCTAGTTTAGATTAGATATCTGATCATGCATTACCTACGCTTGTGCCTCTAAGTCTTACGACCTTGGGTTAATAATTTAATGCTGGAAATTATAACACATATGATTTCCCCAACACATGCATGTATGAAAAAAAAATTACCATTCAGCTCAAGTGTTTGAACCTGGAAGTTCTGATACCAAAATGTGCTATCAGATATCGCTTGAAGAGAACAAAAACATGCTTTGATACCAATATGTAACCACCCCCATGAAATTTACCTACTTTCACCGGCCTCTAAGGGTAAACATGAGGTAAGGGATACTATGATTTGAAAAAACCTCCTAAGTAAAGTTGAGGAAGTGGAATCAATAAATTGGAACCCTAATTACTTTTGTAACAATATACAAGACACCCAGGAGCCAAAAAACCACTCCTAGTTCACAAAACCTAAGCTGGAATGATTTTTCAGTGGCTTGGTCTCCCAACTACATGCATGGAAATGCCTCCATGCAATTGAGGGCCACCAGGCGGATGTATAAGAATACCAAGGTGCGTCTTTGATCCAAATTCCTTAGTCCACAGGGGAAATCCAAGATTCCAAGCCTAAATTATATTTAATATTCTATACCACTTCCCAGAACTCAATGAGACCTTCTAGAATGATAAATAATATCAGGACAAAACCATCCATATGAAAATTTGTCAAATACTATAGTTAACCAGGCTTAACCATGAGAGTAATTGCATCAAGCATATTAAGAACATGTAATCTACAGGTCATGAATGCATACTTGAACATAGGGTTTTGATGCTTATCTAAGAATAATCAACAAGGTTGAATGTTCTCTCATAATGGATGCAATGAATTTTTTTAGCTCATGCACTCACTAACCATTAATTAACTAATAAAACATATCAAGATCCATAGCTAGAACCTGTTATGACAACATGCTTATAACCAACATATAGCTAGAATAATATCCATGATAGAACAACCATAAAATCCACCTAATAAAAAGTAAAAGTACTCATGAAATACAATAGGAAAAGAGCTATTATTAACAAATTCAAAATATAACCAAGCCAGGGACTTCCATGTACCACCCAACCACGGATTGAGTGGAGCCAAATATTTCTTTCAACCAATCACCCCCTCTCCATATTCCAAGAATGAATGTGGGACTCATGACAGAAATAGCTAGGGATTATCGGATATTAAAGCACTCCACCCTCATGCTCCCAGGATGCTATCAAAACTGGTTAAGATATTAGATAAAAAAAAACATAATATAATAACCAGGGGTTCTCAGAGATTAAACCACCTCCACCTTCAGGCTATCATGATCCTGCCAAAAGTGGAGAAGAGATCAATAAGTGCAAAATAATCTTATATGTCTCGGAAATCTTCATCAATACCTTGAGGAATTTTCTTCTATCCACCCCCCCATCAAGGGCTTCCCATATATTAAACCACCTCCAACCCAAACCCTTGGGAATTTTCCTGAGACCACATCACTAGGTTCCAAAACCATCTAGCAATCAAAAGTTCAACCAAATAATTGAACCCCATCACACCATGGATATCCATAAATGGAAAGGAAAGGCTGAAATGACTTTCACACCTAGAAAAACCCATGCCAATGACAATAAGTGAACCAAATACACACATACATGAACCATGTAATAAAAAACAATCTAGAAAATCACACGTTCAACCTATTACCTGCAATTCATCCTGTTGAAGCTGCTTGATCTAACCTATTAGGGTGCTATAAATACATTCATTAAGGTATGATTATCTATACATTTATCCCAGTGGGATGTTGTAAATTATTTTTCATTTTAAGTTTTTTAACTGTTAAAAATAGAAATAGAAAAATAAGAAAGGAAAAAGAAAAAAATAGAAAAAATTAAAAGAAAAAAGGAAAATACAAAGAAAGAAAAAATAAAAAAGGCGAAACAAAAATAAAAAATAAATCCCCAAGGGGTTGCGCCAGTCAAAATGCCACCAATAATTAAATTGATATGTTAAATTTTGTTTTAAATATTTGAAATGAAGGATATTCAATATTTTTTCCCGCTTTTCATAAAAACCCTTCACTTTTGAATGGATTAGATCGTTCCCACCCAGATAAGTGACGGGGGATAATGTTCCAACCCTCGGGACCTTTCATGACTTAATGGAGGGGGGGGGGGTGGTGTTTCTGAAAAACTATTTACAAGAAAAATGCCAAGGTAACATGGTGACCTCATAATTATTTACAAGAAATTTCCTACCTTACCTCTTACCATTCGACCCACCACCAAAAACTATCTCCTATTTCCATTTTCCCCCGCTCGCACTGGCTCCCGCTAGCTCCTACTCCACTCATACCATTTCACCATGTCATGCCACGCCATCACACCCATCCATGCACACCAGCACACTCATCCATGTCACCTTAGCCTCAACATCATATAATTATCAACCTTTGAATCTCTTACCAACAGTCATATATACGTTGACCATTAATTTTCTCGAGCCAACTTACAAATTTTTTAATTCCATGCTCTAAAATGGTAATAATTTCACTAGTCACCCTCAATTATCGTTATAAAAAACATGTTTTAACCTACATTATCCCCTTTCACCAGTTTTTTTATCTATGTCGATTAAGCTTAAATGTTTCTAAATTTCACCAATGCCTTGTGCAAAGCATTCCCTTATGCAACCAACTAATTATGACCTAGTAAAATTGTCTCCTTGAATTTTCCATTGAAATTAAATATGTATTTTCCTAAAGGGAAGGGAAAAATCACTGAAGATAATCCTATGTTACCTCCTTTGCATGATTTATATAAGTTCCCTTTGATCAATACCTAATATAATATATGAGAAAACTCAGTGTGAATTTTATTTAGACGAACTTCATCTCTAGGAAAATCGAAAGTTTTTATACAATAGTGAGAATTGAACATATGGGAATCAAGGTTTCCTCGGTTTATTTTTCCCAAGACTCATATTTTTCCATAGTTCATCACATGGTGTCATATTAGGTACCTTCCCAGCCATAAAGTAGTAATTTATCACAACAATGAAATCTTATTCTCAATTACCCCATAAGTTATTTTTCAAGCCCTTTAGATCTATTATCAAACTTCTTTACACCATTTTTCGACTGATGCACTCTTTAAAAGATACCAAAATATTTCCTTCTCGCAACAAGCCTATATTTTTTAATGTTTTTAGCTTGATAATTTCGAATTTCCTAGAACTAATCCCCCATACTCTGCTTCCATTTTCCCTGATATTTCTAGGAAAGTTATTTACATGGTGACTTTCATATTAGGTTATCACACAAACCAATGGGTAGATGAAGTAGTGGAAGGGTTTTTGTTAGTATTTGCAATTGCTAATAACCTATCAGTCATTTTTAACTATAGTCAATACAAATTAGATGTTATTCATGAGAAATTTATGAAATTTAAATTTGAAGGTGCATTCAAACGCCATTCAGTTCTAATATATTTGATTTTATTCTATAAAGTAGACAGGTTCAATTTCCAACTACAAAAAATGGATGAATAGGGAATCTCAATATCAATCATTCATTAGACTTATTTATTTAGAAGGAATTCAAAATATTATTCATTCAACAATTATGTGGATCAATTTTTACATTCATCCTTGTGTATTTTTAACAGTGATATTATACCAATAATTTCTCTAGAGATAAAGAAGGTTTTGCATCTTACATAACAAGCTAAATTGGGAGACTGGTACGTTTACTAGAATTATACATAGATTCATATATATGGGTGTGAACTCCCCCCATACATATTACTAGTATTTGTACGATCAAGGATTTTTTCCTTGGAATACATTAGACAAATGTTAAATATGAGAATGACTTACATTTTTTATCAAGCAATAAGAAGGCACAATTTAAATTGAAGGCACATGTTGGTACTTATATTTTTAATACCAGAGCAACAACAAAGGAAATAGAATAAATACTAAGGCAAATGAATTTTAAGTTAAGCATCAAATTGATCCACATGGGATTATTTCAAAAATGAGAGTTGACTAGAAGACCACACCATATGCGAATACACCTAGACCAGAAATCGAGTAGTATGCCAATACGTAGCGGTGGATAAAGAAAAAAATAGAAGAGTCTGAAGAGAAAATTATCAGTCAAAAATCTCTACAAATTCCAATATCAAAATACAAGGGGTGTTTTGGTTCCTACATATCCAGATTCTCAAGCTGCCTATTTTCATGATTTCAAGAGGAGAAAGAAACACCCAAACACAAATACTAATAACTATACAAAAAAATATACTCAGATAATAAATATTTATGATGAATATTCTAAATAAAAGGGCACACAAGAGCAAGCTAAATTTGTTTTAAGATGTCTTCCCACCACTCCATTTTAATATATTGAGGTAACAACACAATCACCTCGACCTTTCACATCTCAAATTGTGACACAAAAGAATATTTTTGTGACATACAAGGACATCAAGAGGAAGTATAAAGCATCGAAAGCCACAACTTATTCAAAATTTTGTAAACAAAATGCTACTACTCAACACATGTTGTTGTCTACACTTGATGTAGAGAAGGGAAAATTTCAATTGGAATTTTTTGAACCTAAAATTTTAGTCGCCAAAAGTGAAAAATATTACAAAGCCTTAGTATTTTGTTTTGATACCAAAAAGGTTCATGCAATCGATAAAATCGGTTTGCATAAACAAGAAGTTGAAATGACCTATTCAACAATGAAAATTTTGGCCATGGATGCCCCAAAACTATAGGCCTCTTGAATAATATGCGTTCACAAATAAATATAGAATGAATTTCATATTTGGCAAAAGACACTAAGACTAAATTTCTAGAAGATTTGGTAATTAAACTAGTATATGATCATAGTAACATAAGAGAAATTGAGGAGATGATAAAAAATAAAAAATGACAATATTCAAGCTCTAAGAAAATATCTCAAGCTACTAGCCACCGAGCACCCACATACCAAAGAAATGACTTAGCTGGAGATAGAGAAGGAAAAATTCTTTAAATTGATAGTAGAACAAAATGTTCAAATTAAGAAAATGGAGAAAAAGATGGAGGTACTTCTCAAAGAAAAGAAATGTTAGCAACTACAAGTACACATCAAAAATTAGCAACAAAAGCATCAGAAAGAGTAGAAATATCCATTGTAGACTCTTCCGAAAATTTAGTCAAAGTTTTGTGATATTTTTCATTGACTAAGTAAGAAAATTATAAACTATTAGCATAATTGGAAAGAGCATAAGAAAATAAAATAAAGGATAACAATACATATTTGTCAAAAGTGCAGAAAAGTTTCAAATTGACTCAAAAATTTTAAAATATGAGAATGAATATTCTACAACATAAATGTTGGCAGAGGCCAAAAAAAGTATAGGGAAGAACATCAATTCCAATATTACTGACTTGTGGCCATAATTTCAGATTAGATTTTAGCATGAACAATTAGTAAAAAGTTTCAAAGTAGTAGTTGATAAATTAAAGGTCGAGATTGGACAAATGTCAATAGAAACACACAAAATTACAAGGATGATAAAATCCAAGACTAAATATGAGATTGAATAACTCCATATTCAAGATAGGATAGGCACAATCATGGAAGTAAATATAGTTCTCACTAAAATAAACTTCTTATACAACTAGAGAATAAATTCAAAGAATTAGAATTATAGGTGAAAATATTTAATAGAACATTTAATGCATTGCAAGAGAAAGGGCTTCCAACTTTGTAAAATTGATCCCATTAGAGAACTACCACGAAAGGTTATGCGATATAGTTGTAGGTACTTCTAGATTCACCAAAGTAAAAGGAACAGTAAATGGTGAAGCTTTCTTGGAAGGCATACAATATGATCGCCACATTCATCATGAATTCCATCATCTATTCCTAAATAATCCATATTTTTAGACATACACCAAAGTCGATGAAAGAGTTGGAACTATGGTGATTTCACTATTCCAAGTGAAGGAAGAGGGGATAACATTTGGAACTTGTTGAGTGAAATTAAACATAAATTCCACAGCTTTGGAGCAGAAAAATAGAAGAAGTAGAAAAATAACTACAATCAACAACATCATTCCTCAAAATATTAACAGAAAATCCAAATTAGTCAAAAATTCCTACTATCTTGATATATTTTGAAATACATACATATTTTTCTAGATATTATTTTGTAAATTAGTTTATTTTGAAATACGAATTGAGATTGAGACAAACCATATAAGTATATCAAAAATATATTTATAAATGGTTGGATTATGTAAAGGAGGAGATGTTTCTTAATTGTAAGCTGCGATTTTGTCTTTTTAAGTAACCAATTTAGAAATAGAAATGCAGTATTGTTCTAGGATCCTTATGTCAGATAAAAGGTGAAGTTTTCTCTTATGTTAATTTATTTTTGTTTCTGAGGTTTCACATGGATTTTCCTTCCTGATCATTGTAAGAAGATTTAAGAGATGAATTTACTTGTTGTAGTCTACTCTGGCTTGCTTAAAAACTATTAATGTTTTCTTTTTGAGATTAAATATGAAATTAATTTAAATATGCTTTATATTTAATTGATCATCAACTCGTTAATCTCATCCACACCATAAAAATTTTTAAGATACAAAATTTTTCCTACCTCGCACTGTTTCAGCTACTTTATTAGTTTTTAACTAATTACTAAAAAATTACATTGACTCCTTGCTCAGTGGAATTTTCCATCATTTTTCAACCATAATTTTAAAACTAATTTCTTCATCTTCATACCCAACCTAAAACCTTATATTTTGATTGATTGTAATCATATAGAGAGAGCCCTCTCTAGGATTTGAAAGTCTAGTTTCCAATTCTGGTAGTGGTTTTTGGTTACCTCTACAATTTTCCTCCTCATCCAAGGAAAAATACGGAGTGCGAAAATTTTGGTGACCATATTCGAGAACCAAAACAAAAAGATAAATAAACCCTAGTAAATATTGTGAATTAAAATTTTTTTAAGCCTTGTTCCTATGGATGACGGTGAATTAGGAAAATTTAGGTTGATTTCTTCATCCAAAAGGTTTTGTTTAAAGATATATGTGACAATTTTCATTGAAAATCTGGCTTCTAGAAAAATTTACACAACATCCCATCCATATCCTAATCCTCCTACATTTATGAGTGATCTTGCATGGTTTATTAACAAAAATAAATTTTAAGAAATTCAAGCAAGCGATATCATTTTTCGAAGATGTCACTCACATCCTGAAAGCCTTATGACAGTTGAAGATATTGAGTCTGACCTGCATTTTGAGCATAGTGGTTTTAGAACCAAATCAGAAATTTTATCCATGAAACAGTCTTCGATAAAACCAAATTTAAATTCTATATTTATATACAAAAATATGTTATTTTATAATGTGATAAGGAAATATTACAACAATTTGAAAAGCTTTAAAGTTTAGTAACTCAGTTAAATCAGGCTGCTAAAGGGCCATTCATAATTCGACATAATTTATTTTCTTCTCCTACTCCATCATTTACCTTCCCTTTGATTCCTCCCTTTTTCTACTGTCTCTTTTACATCTATGATTATTACTCCTTATATTCTAACTCCGTAGGTCACAACTCCACCACCTTTGACACACCCAACACCAGGCATAGTTGTAATTTAAAAATTTCCTCATATTCCAATCATGGGAGCTCGATATGCTCCTTTAATTTTGCAATAACAACTAGATGATATGACACTGAATTATGCACAATGTATACCCAAATTTGATGGCACTAATCCTATCATAGACCAACACCACATTGATAAGATGAATTATTTTTCATACCTAGAAAAGGTTGATGGTGATTATGTTCAAGTAAGGTTTTTTTCTCAATTTTGGCAAGTGAAGTGAGAAAATGGTATGGAGGATTGGAAGAAGGTAGTATTCCTAATTTACAGTAATTTCATCAAGTTTTCCTTTCTCGTTGGGAGGTTAAAAATAATCCACTTCAGATTCTTACAGAGTATGAAAGTTTAAAATGATATCCAGAAGATTCCATTCAAGACTATTTAGATAGATTCAAGAACCTCTACAAAGTTATTCCATCATAAATAAATCCTCCACCTAGGTGGGCCTTAGTTCAATATCCAAAAGGTTTTCATGAATTTATGGCTTATCAATTGAGAGAAAAAATTCTAGATACATTAGAGGATATGCAACAAAATTTTGTCATTGTATAGGCCAATCTGTTCCCAAAGAAAGGTAAGTTAAGGAATGAGAAAGAAGTGACTATTAAACAAGATCATTCTTCTTCATCAGATGTAAAATTGGAAAATTTAGTTAAAAATGTAGAGAGGATGATGGAAAGAATAAAATTGATAGATAAAAGTGCACCTAGAGATTCAAAAGGAGGTTCATAGCTCATAAATCCAAATTTTAGAAGGAGAAAACCCCAAATCAAGCAAAGCGACCCAAAAAATCCATCATATTGGCAACAAATTAGGCCACATTTTTAAAAATATTACGCCAAATAAGAACATGAGACAGTGGAGGAACAAGAAGAATATGAGATGTATATTTTTTGTGAGGGGGAATAAAATGATATATTCTTAACAAAATAGGAGAAATGTTTGTTATTTTTTTCACAACCAGAAGTCATGTTTGCAGAATCATAGGATTATAAAAAGGGTTATCAAAATTCCATTATGGAAGTGCATACACAATATAATTTGAGAAATAGAAAAACTACAACAAATCCTCTTAACAAGATCGAAACAGATACTCCTCTACAATTCAAATGAAGATTAATTCCTCAAAGGAAATCGCTCAAAGACAAGATACAAATGTGAAAGAAGTAGAAAAAAATCAAGCTTCTTTTGATCTTGAAAATGAGTTCTCCAAGGTGAAAATTTATGTTCCATTGCCTAAATTAATAAAAAATAATTTGTATACAAATCGAATTATAAAGGCACTAAAGATGGATGAAGGAACATATACCGTAAATATGAGTGATGACCACCTTAGATTGCTGTTTGGGCCAAAGTTTGAGGTAATTTCACAACATGGTAATGTACCTCCATTTTATATTATTATTAACATAAATGATTTCATTTTTTACAATGTCGTGTTGGATTCAAGTGCTTCACATATTGTGATGCCAAAGGTGATTGTTGAAAAAATTGGAATAGATATAACCATACCATATAAGGAACTTGTATCTTTTAATTGAAACAGGGTGAGATGATTAGGTTTAATCAAGCACTTGTGTGTGACCCTTTCTAAAATCCCAATAAAAATTATAGTAATGGATGTTTTTGTGGCTGATATACCTCTAGAATATGGAATTCTCTTGTCAAGATCTTGGGGAGAAAAATTTCAAGGCACATTGAAAATAGAGATGATAGATGCAACCATTCCTATTTTTTGAAAACAAAGGAGATTGCATAGGGAGACTCTTATGAAATACATGCTAAGAAGGGAAGACAAACCTAGTAATTATCCAACCTATTATTTGAACTTAGATATGGATTCCTTCATTTTACATCATGACACATTTTTGGAATAAAATATTCAATGTATAGATAACAAATAATACAAGGAATGTGATGTAAAGTTAAATACTGAGATAGAAAATGAAAATTATGAAGATGGCTTATGTAATATGGAAATCTATGGGGATGTAAGTAAGGACGGAGTAGGATCTGGTATATGGATTTGAAACACAAATATAGCTAGATCAAAAAAACATTCCTATAAGATTTCTTTTCAATGTACAAATAATGTTGCTGAGTATGAGGCTTTAATATTGGGGTTGAATTTATTGAAGATATTAGGAGTTAAAAGAATACTAGCCCATGCAGATTCAAAACTAATTTTCAAACAAATCAAAGGTGAGTTTTATGTTGAACATCCTGGGATGAGGGCATACAAGAATGTTGTTTTGGATTTTCTATAGTGTTATTTTTCTTTGATTCCTAAAGACAATATTGTGTTTGTTTATGCATTGGAAACCTTAGCAAGTACATGTAATATTCCCTTCTGATTCACCAAAAATATTGAAATAGAGGTAAAACATAGGCATGTTGTCCCTGATAACATAAGGTATTGGCAAGTGTTTCAAAATGACAAACAATTGGATAGTTTTTCTACAGTTAAATGAGTAGTTTGAAAATTTCCATATTGATACAGAAAATAGTATTCATTAGAATAAATAGGAAAATATTTTGAATCAAATTAATGATAATTATGATGAGAATTAAAAAAAGCTTGAAATCCTGCAGGTAAAGGATAATATAATACAAAGAGGCTTAGTACCACTTGAAGAATTATTTGATTTCAATGATGTGGAAGATAAACTAAAGATTCAACCCACTGGATCAAAAGTGGAGTACTACAATATTGGAATTGAATATTTTCCAAAGATTTTAAAACTTTCTAAGTATTTACCCCGAGAAGAAAAAAAATACATAGAGTTGTTGAAATAATATTCTAAAATTTTTTCATGCGGATATGAGGAGCTAAAGGTCTATGATAAAGGTATTATTCAGCACCTTGTTCCTGTTAGAGAATATTAGAAGTGTTCTAAGAAAAAACTAAGGAGAGTAAATCATGTTTTGTTTCCCTTAATTGAGAAATAGGTAAAAAATATTTTTGATGCTAAAATTATTATACCTCTGCTATTTTCTAAATGATTATCCAATCTAGTAATATTAAGTAAGAAAACTAGAGAAATAAGGGTATGTGTAGACTTCTAAAACCTTAAAATCTTTTCCCTCAAGAGAAACTAACCCTTGCCAAATATGGACCATATTTTTCAATGGCTAGTTGGTTCGAACATAATTTCATTGCCTGCTAGTTTCTTAGGGTACAACGAGGTTTTAGTGCATCCAAATGATCAAGGAAAAAAAACGTTCACAACACCATGGAGAACATTTATGTTTGTGAAGATGCCTTTTGGACTTATGAATGTAGGGGCAACATTCCATAGAGAAATGGACATTACATTTTTAGATGAGAAGGATAGGTTCATTGTAATTTACCTTGATGATATAACAATATTTTATAAGTTTATTGAAGATCATTTGTACCACTTAAAAATTGTTTTTGAAAAATGTAGAAAATATGGTTTTTCCTTGAATCCAAAGAAGTCTTTATTTAGGCTTGAAAAAGGTAAGTTTCTAGGTCATATTCGAAAGACGACATCCGAATTGACCCAAGTATAATTTAAGCTATACAAGATGTTGACAACCCAAGAAAGAAAAAGGAAGTGCAATCCTTCCTTGGCATAATTTATTTTATAAGAAGGTTTATTACGAACTTGGCTAAAATTTTGAGAGATATTACTAATATGTTAAGAAATGATAGTGAAATAAAATGGAATGCTAAAGAAAAAATATCACTAACTGAGGTAAAGTCAAACTTGACACATGATCCTATTTTATCCAACCCTGATTACACTAAGGATTTCATTATTTTTTCTTTTGCTTCAGAACATACTATTGCAGCAGTGCTGATGCAGAAAAACACAGATGGATATTAGCAGCCCATATCCTTTTTCAGTAGGGGATTAAGAGAGGTTTCTTTCAAATATAATATTATGGAAAAGTAATCTTTTCCCTTTGTAAAATCCATGAAAATTTTCACAGTGTATATACTGCAATATCATTTAATTGATTTTCTTCCCAATGCACTATTAAAGGACATCCTTACTCAAAATGATCCAGAAGGAAAAATAGGTAAATGGATAGATGTTATTTTAGAATATGATATTGATATTACACCCACAAAGCTTATTAAGGGTTAGGGATTGGCCAAGTTGATGGGAGAATCAAATTTGCATGCATTAGACATAAATTTTCTTACTTCTTTAGATGGTGAAGAAGAGTCTATACAATGGGTATCTGATAATTTTGTTAGTTCCCCCTATTATATAGACATTGTTTACATTTTTAAGAATTTAAAAGATACACCAGGTATGGCTAATACTAAAGCTATATCTCTTAACTTAAAGACTGTCAAATTCTGCACTCTAGGTTAAGCTTTATAGGAAGAATTTCATAAAGGTGACTGTGGAGGGCATCTTTCCTGGAAGACTACAACAAATAAAATCTTGAGAACTGGATTTTACTAGCCTACTATGTTTGCTAATATACACAAAAGGTTTTCCACTTGTCAAAAATGTCATTTTTTTTAGGAAAGAAGAAAATATTACCCTTGCCTTTCAAGCCATTTTAGTAGAAGTACCTTTTGAGTAGTTGGATTTCAATTTTATTAGAGAGATTCATCCTAGTTATTTCACCCAACACAAGTGGATTCTAAAAACTACAGATGTTATCACCAAAATTTGATCATAAAGCCATTCCTAACTAGATGAATCACAGTACATCATGTAAGACAAATTTTACAATAGTAAAATTTCTTGCACTATAAGAAATAATTTAGGAAACCATATTTTATTATGTTATTTCTGGTTAAATTAGGAATCCCCACGAGGAATAGGTAAATAAAACATTATTTATTTGATTTTCCTCAAGGAGTAATTAATTAAATCATTTTTTAAATAATTTATGTGGTCATATTTAACCTAATTATGAGAAATAATTAGATAAATCATCATTTTTCTTATTTTTCTCTACGAATAATTAATTAAATCATTATTTAGTTATTAATCCTTGTTAAATTTGACTAAATAACCTAGGAATAATTAAAGAAATCATTATTTGTTTATTACTATTTGACGACATTATTGAAATGGTAAATAAATCATTTATTTTTTTATTATTCCTAAATAAAGGTATTTAACCAATTTAAATACCTTTTTCCTCCAACAAAATATAATAAAATATTCCAAGCAGTTAGATCTAGATTATGGTTAATTATATTTTATTATTCTCCATTTTCGAGGATAAATCAACATTTTGTTATAAATAGGATGGTTTTTTGATTCATTCTTCACTTTTAACATTCTCCTTCTCACTATCATTTTCTCTTGTTATTTGAGCCCCCACTTGAGTTCATAACATATTTTGGTTTTCTACATCATTGAGAGAGAGAGACTCATGAAGTTTAATCATTGAGGAGAACTAAGAACCGATCCCATTGAGGGGAACTAGTAATATTTACCTATTTCCTTCAAAAGGTGTTACATAATATAAAAAATCATTCTTTAAACTTTTCTTGTTTGTTGGTCGTTTGGTGTTATTTTGCATCAGTTCTTATTTATTTTTATTGTTTAACTACTTTTGCTGTATAGATCCAAGTTTTTGCATGATTTTTTCTCATTTTCTGTTACATATCTAAAGGGGTTTACAACCATTTCTTTTGTTAGGGATATATTTCATCCAGAGCTTAAGTAAGGTCTTTTTGGTACACTTGTTGAAATATTTTACACTAAAAAATGGTGACTCCATTGTTGTAATTCAAATTCCTGGGTGATGATCAGCTTCAACAATCAGGGTTTTTATTTATCTTCTTTTCAGTCTCTTGATGTTGTTATTTAAATTATTTCCATAATTCATTCAAAATTCTAAATTCTGAAGGTTTTCTGATGTTTTCCACAAGTAATAGGTACCAACCACACTAGAGATGACAGTTTTTACGAAACCTACTGTCGGAGAACCAGGGAACAAAAATAGAACTTTTTGTCCCCAAATATGCCTTTTGGAGGTCGAAATTTTACTTATTGGCTTAAAAAATACGATCTAACCTAGAAAAAAGTCAAAAACTCCGATTTGGGATATCTTTTTGATTTTTTTCTGAAAATGTCGGGGTTTTCCAAGAACACTATTTTGGGTTGTCTGACCTCCGTTTCAACCCATCTTAGGCCTAGATATGTTCAATTTTCTCCTTGACGTAGAACCAAGACCCCTAGGGTTTCAATAAAATTCCACCTTTTTAGGAGGAGTTGAGTTGAGTAGATAGTCTGAAATTTGTAGCGGTTTCAGCCATTGTTTCAGGGTCTGATCCATCATTTTTACAGATACTTAAGATAAATTATTGTGACATATAAAACTACCTCTTGAGTTTTGTTTGGAATTTTTCCTTAGGGCCCCATTGTTTACCCTATGTTTTTTACCTTTAGCCCTACCTTTTGCAGTACTTTTCCCTTATGGTGTCTTGTTGTTCTCTACATCATTTCGAGCAGTATCAAGTCATTACATTCCAGTCTCATCGATATTAGATATTTTGGCCATTTTAGTATTTTTGGAGTCAATTTATCCCCCATATAGTCTGTTTGTTTGAGAGACTTTCTTGGGTTTCCATTTATGCATGATATGATGCTTATTTTACTATCATTTTAGGTTTATTTATATTTTGTAAACATTTTTTTCATTTTTAAATAATCATCTAGGCTTAATTAAAATAAACACATGGCTTTCACAAATTCACAGCTAAAGTGAAAAGAGCTTGGTTACATAGTGAAGCCAAGAAATAAACATCATAATTAATTAATTGGTCATACAGATGCTTGTTTATCACTCCTCAACATTTTTGTGTCAATTGTGTCTTTCCAACATTGCGCCCTCAAGGTGTTTTTTGTGGAGACTCTAAGGTCTACCCTCAGTTTCTGTTAGGATGTCTTACTCCACCTTGAAGGGTCCTAGTTATCCCTCCCCCGAGTTCCCATTCTGACTCTGGTTCTTCTGGTTCATTGGGTTCTCCCTCTGCTACTGCTTCTTCTGAACCTCATATAGCCACCATCTCAGGTGCCAATGTAAGTGCGGGAGGAAAACTTGATAGTGACTCTCGCCCTAATCGTAGAGTTTCTTCTAGAGGAACCACTACAGTAACCATTTTTGGTACTCGTTTTCTACCTTTCATGGTGGGTTTAAGCCTTCTCGATTTAAACTATCTAATAAATGACCCCATAGTCCATGCTGAAACTTAGCCAACTATTCCAACTAAGCTTCCTTATGACATCACTAAGTTTGAAGGGAATAGTGGAGAGGACCCAATGTAATATTCCTAAATTAGCATGTAGCTAATAGGAATGTTAATTTTTCTTTTAAAATATAGTTAGATGAATAAATGGGCAAGGAGGCTCATAAGTTGTTTAAGTAGGCATAAAATCCCTCATAATGTGAAAAGTGATCATGTTAATAACTAGATAAAACATCCTCATGTGTGAACATATTCTAAAATATGTGGAAAAAGTCAATTTTGACCAAGTCAACATCATTGTTATATGAGGAGTGGATCCTAAATAAAGACAGCTCAATGTGAATGAATATCAATCTAACTAGTCAAAATGAAGGCACCTTGAGTGTGAAAAGAGACAATGCATGAAGATCTAGTTAAGGTTGATCTAGTCAAGATTGATCCAGTCAAGATTGAATAAATCAAACAGCTTTATAAAAATATGAGTAAGACTAATGGAGACAACGTAATTTTGGTGGAGGAGCCTTAGGATGGAAGCAACCTCATAATTGGGTGGGACCCTTGGTGAGGAAGCTCATCAACTATATAATGAATGGAATGGAAACCATATGGGGAAATATTGGAAGAATATATTTTTTATGTGGTCTGTTTAGACTTCTTTACATTCTTTGGCTGTTTAGATAAATTTTTTGCACTGTTTACTGCAAGGGTTTTCTCATGCGGGAATTCCCCACTCTTGCTTGGAAATCTTGTTTAAGAAATCTGAGGCGAGCATTTTGTACTTAATTTTCCACTATTTGGTGTTAGGCCAAGTAGTCACCTTCAGCAACAATGAAGTCCCTTGGAGAAACTATGTTATTTCTTAAGGTATTGTAGTGGAGGGGTTTAATCCCTTGTTTTATGAGCTAGTTTCCAGGGAGGAGGATCAACCTTTTCTCTGGAAAGCTAGAAGGAGAGTCTACTTCCATTTCTTTGAATGATCAGCCATATTTATGCAGTGCTTCATCCATACAGCATGATTCGGCCATAGATCTATAGCAGAAAATTTCATGTATATAATTTATGTCAAGAAACCCTTCCCGGGTCATCTTGGATCTATGTAAAAGAGAGTAGATCTCTGTTTTTATGCCTCATTGATTAATATAACAATAGATCTGATTTGTCTCAATATTTATAACTATAAACCCTCTATAATTGCGCTTTCACTTTTTGCAGTAATTTGTGTTGCAGTAAATCTTGGGGTTTTCAGTGTTTTTGGGTTGTTTTGAGCATGGGAGGCATGTTTAACTAGGCTATAATGATTTTTTTCTAATTTAATTTCAAATCTGGTTTTAATAATGTCAGATCTAATGGATCCATGGGCTGCATTTTTCTGTTAATTCTTATATTTCTAAAAAATGTGTTTTTCATGAATGTATTTCTGAATTTCCCCTTTTGGCATCTTACACCCGGTTAATCATGTCTACTCCTTTCATATGTGAAGTTCGTCTAATTCCATCACCAATGACTCGATTTATCTTTGGTTCTTCCAACACACGCTCACTAAAGAAGCTGCAAATTGGTATTTTGACCAACCCGCTACATCCCATACTAATTTTGTGACAATTTCTAAAGAACTTCTATGCTATTTCTAGTAACCCCTCCGTTATGATACAGGTACCGAGTTTTTGATCACATTCTTTCAGAATTCTTCCACCTACCTTGCTAACCATGTACAATAATGATGTCGAAGAAGGAGCATGTATATATATCCTACATTCGATGACTGTGTCTATATGGATTGGTTCCTTAGAACTGTCTTAACCCGCATAGGAAAATATGTCGCGTCTTATTTTCCTCAGATCAAGGAAGAATCCCTCGAGATTTCTTTAAAATATAGCTTGATCTATGCCCAATAATGTTATATTTATATTTTTTTACCATATCTTCCTAGATGTGGTGGTGCCACTGCACTGGGGGCATCTCACGATGCTGATGGTATCTTTGTATCCCTTTCACACCCATCGCCATATGCTCATCCTCACATGAGTTATGGTTACCCTTGGGGGGGACCAGTTCCTCCAACATCTATCCCCCTCCAAGCAACTCATATCTCAGTCAAAGCATGTCTTATGCATTTTCCCAACTACATCAAATGATGCCAGGGCTAGCGGTTTCTCAACATATTTACCCTAATGTTTCCCCAACTCCTTTTTATCCTTATGCACATCTCAACACTCCATATCCTCTGACATTAGTGTCCTCGCCTCCTGTGCCTTCTCCACCTCTTCCATAGCAGCAACTACCTCCTCAAGGTGAAGTGTATGATCAGGAGAGCATGACTAATCCCCCCATTTCAAACAAAAAGAATAAGGGGAAAGGAAACCAGAACAAAAAATCGTAGGGTAATGAGGGTCGCCAAGGTACTCAACCAAATTCCACCCACGGGTACCAGCCTAATACCACAACCCAACAATAGAGTGATCATATTAAACAAAAAAAGCAAGTTCACATGAATAATCCATGTACATGTTGTGGTGTACATGGCCATTATATGCATGATTTTTCCATTCTACCCCAGATACCTAGAATTTGAGAAGCCCAAGTAGTGTCTCAATGATAGTAGCCCATGACATCGCTTCCTCCAAACACTACTCCACAACAACTTGCTATGTTCACTAATCCTTTCCCTCAATAAGTATATATAGCCTCCCAACCCCCACAAGGTGAGGTTTCTCCTCAACCTGATCATTCTAGTAATACTGATAACTATATTCTCATGATGAGCTCTAACAAGTTCAATACTACTAATTTCAAACTTTAGACCTGGTCACGCCAGTATGACAAGAAATCCGCTGCATCTGTAACTAAGTCCCAAACCAAAGTTTCCACATAGTCCATTTTGACACCAAATGGTCCCTTGCATGTCCCTCATCCTAACGCATAGGTCATTCCCAAGATCCCCAAAGGGTGATTACATCGTGTCAAACTAGGAGGTAAATTCGCAAATCACAATGTGTATTAGATGGAGAATGTGAATGTATTTATACATGGAGGTGAGGCTATTGGGATTCAATACGCAATGACTCTTGGCCTTCCTTATTTCCTAATATAATTTAATATACAATATTAAATATCCTCACCCAACCCTTAGGATTAGGTGTCAACATTCCCCCCTTTAATCCGAAGGGATGATGGTGAGTCCAAGCATCGATCTGAACTTTTAAAAATTTTCTCTTCCAAGTGATTTGGTGAAGATATCAGCAGTTTTCTCATTTGTGGAACAATGATGTAGATGGATGGTTTTGGCTTGAACATGATGTTGAATTAGATGGTATTTTGTATTGATGTGATTTGTTCGATCATGGAACTTTGGGTTCTTGGCCAACTTTATTGTAGAAGTGTTGTCGATCATGAGTGGTGTTGAATACATTTGTTTCATTTGCAAATCTTCTAGGATTTTTCTGAGCCACACAATTTCCTTTGTTGCTTCAGCTGCTGCCACATATTCTGCCTCGGTTGTGGAATCTGTTGGAACTGACTGTTTGTGTGATCTCCATGAGACAGCTCCTGATCCAAGACTCATGGTGTAACCTGTAGTAGACATCCCTGTTTCTTTGTCTCCATAAAAGTCTAAATCAGAGTATCTGATTAAGCTAAAATCACTTACCTATGTATATTTGAGTCCAAAGTATTGAGTCCCCTTTAAGTACTTTAACACTCTTTTTGCCGTAGACCAATGTCCTTCACAAGGTTTTTGCATAAACCTTGAGAGGATTCCAACAGAAAATGAAATGTCAGGTCTGGTGGTGGTCAGGTAGATAAGAATTCATATAAGCTGTCTATACTTATTTGCATCCTCGAATTCCTTCCCTTCAATGGATGTGAGCTTCAACTTTTGTTCCATTGGAGTGGTTAAAGGATTGCATTCATCCATGCCAAACCTGTTCAAAAGATCTCTAATGTACTTCTTTTGAGAAAGAAATATAAATTTAGAATGTTGAATTACTTCAATACCCAGATAGTAATGAACATAACCCAAATTAGTCATTTGAAAACCTTTCTTTAATTATTTCTTCATGGATGCAATATAAGTCTCATTGTTCCCTGTCATCAAAATATCATCTAAATACACCACAAGATATACAACTGTTTTTCCAACTTTCTTAACAAACAAAGTTGCATCATCAAGATCAAAATGTTTGAAGTCAAGTTTCAAAAGATGCTCGGTTAATTTCTCATACCAGGCTCGTGGTGCTTGCTTGAGGCCATACAAATATTTTATAAGCTTGCAAACTTTGTGTTCTTGGCCCTTTACAAAAAATCCTTCTGTCTGGGACATAAAAAAATTCTCCTTTAGATCCCCATTCAAAAAGATGGTTTTTACATCCATCTGATGGAATTTCCATCCATTCTGAGATGTTAGGCCAAAGAGAGTCCGGATGGTGGTCCATTTTGCTGTCGGAGAAAAAGTTTCTTCATAATCAATTCCTTCTTTTTGTGCAAAACCTTTTTCCACAAGCCTGGCCTTGTGCTTGTCAAGTGAGCCATCTGCTTTATACTTTTTCTTGTAGACCCACTTATAGCCAATTGGTTTTGTTCCCAAAGGCAAACCAACCAGCTTCCAAGTGCCATTCTTTATCAAGGCATCATACTCCTTTTGCATTGCTTCATTCCATTCATCATGAGAAGCAGCTTCTTGGAAGGAAGTTGGTTCATGATCTGTAGAAAAACTCAATTCATAGTTATAAGAAATATCCATATCAACAGGAGAATAAAAATTATCTACGTCACCTTCGTTTTGTTTAGTGGAACTTCTTGTTCCTGCTTTTCCAACCTCATCGGGATGAAAATTCTCTAGTGTCTTTGTCAACCATTTGGGAGGACCTTTCTGAGATGGCCCAGGCTATTCATTTGAATGAGTTGGGATTGAGTCAAGATTTAACCCCTCAATTCTGTTAATCACATCATTCAATGTGTCATCCATGGTTGTTTCTTCATGTGGGGGAGAGAGTGCTTCAGGAAATGATTCCATAGTTTGATTCAATATAGGAATCCCCCCTTCAAGATGTGGAATTTGATTATCAAATTCTTGAAAATAATTTGCATGTGTGAATCTATCCAAGCGATCAAGTTGTTGCTCGACAACATTGTCAGTCTTGGAATATTTAAGGAATATGACATCTCTTGCTATTACAAACTTCTTATTGGCTTCATCATAGAGACGATATCCTTTGGAGGTATTGGAATACCCCACGAAGATACAGTTTCGACTTCTACCACCAAGTTTATTCCTTTGTACCTTGGGTATCAAGGAATAACAAGTGGAACCAAAGACCCTAAAATGATTTACCGAAGGAATTTGGCCATGCCACATTTCAAAATGAGTTTTGTTTCTAATTGAACTTGAAGGAAGCCTATTCTTTATGTATACAGCACATAGAACTACATCAGCCCAAAACATCAATTTTACATTCTTGAAAAATAACATGGAGCGAACCATATTTAAAATAGTTTTGTTCATTCTTTCAGCTACACCAATATGTTGGGGATTATACGGCACAGTTGTTTGATGTTTGATCCCATGTTGACGAAGATAATTTTAAAATTTGTTTGAAGTGTATTCTTTTCCATTATTAGTATGTAGAGAGCCAATATGAGTTTGTGCATCAATTTCAATCCATGCATGAAAATTCTTGAATGTTTGAAAAGCATCAGACTTTTTCTTCAATAAGTAAACCCAACACATTCTGGTGTAGTCATCAATAAATGTCATCATATATTTATTTCCATTTTCAAAAGCAACAGGCATAGGGCCACATAAATCTGAATGAATAAGGTCAATTTTTCTATGTTCTCTTGAGTGTGAATCATGAAATGGTTTTTTTCTATGCTTTCCTAGAATACAGGCATCACATTCCTTAGGTTTCCTAGGAATTGTAGGCAGTCCATTAACACCATTTTTATTGAACAAATGAAGGCTTTCATAGTTTAAATGTCTAAATCTAGCATGCCATAAAAGACTTGATGGGAATGTACCTTCATCATAATGTGAACTGAATGCAAATTTTTGAGCATGAGCAGATGAACCTTTCAACTTCAAGAGTATTCCTTCTTCTATTCCCTCCATGACAAATGAGTGATCTGATACATTTCTGACCTCTTCCTTGCCATCAAACAAGTGAATGGAGTGTCCTTCCTGGATGATTTGGACCAAGGACAACAAGGTTCTCCTCAACTTAGGGAGGTATAGAACCTCATGTAGAATATGATCTAGAAGACCAGGCAACTTAAGCCTGACTGTGCCAAGCCCTGATGGCTTGAGTTTGGATTTATCTGTGAAGTATACTTCTCCATCAACGTTTTTAGTAAATTCATCAAAAAAATCTTTTCTAAATGTCATGTGACAAGTTGCTTCTGAATCTAGCAACCAATCATCTCTCCATGAAGTAAATGAAACATCAAACAAGTCTTCATTTACTCCATTGTTAGAATGTGCTAGAACATAATGAGCGGATTCAGGTGCTTTACCTTTGTATTTGTCATTATTTTTACCTTTGTATTGATTTATTTGCTACTCAATTTTATCCCAAGGTTTCCTCCATGTGGATGCATCATGCTCGTCTTTATTGCAACATATGCAATGAAGATCAGATTTTTCAGATTGTCTACCACCCCTTCCTCTGAATTTTCTTCTTCCTCTTCCTCTTCGGCCACCTCTTCCTCTGGAAGGATCTGGAGCATGACTCTTTTCTCTATGTGAAAATTAAGCAGCCTCTTCAGAAGATGAATGAGCTGTCATCTTCCTGAAATATTTCTCTCTTTCTGCAAACTTTTTCTCAAGGGAATCAAAGGTGATATGGTCAAGGTTTCCACTTTCTTGGAATGACTGAAGATAATGTGAGTAAGTTGGAAATAATGCCTTAACATTTTCTATGAGAGATATGTCAATTTTTACACCAGTGTTGTCAATGTCATGCATGATATATCTTACTTCTGAAGCTAAAGCAAGGGGATCATCATTCTTCATTTCAAGACAGAATAGC
Source organism: Pinus albicaulis (assembly GCA_034641835.2). NCBI lineage: Eukaryota > Viridiplantae > Streptophyta > Pinopsida > Pinales > Pinaceae > Pinus > Pinus albicaulis. The sequence goes on along the minus strand of CM076581.1, from coordinate 1,191,897,152 downwards.
TTAATCATCAATTGAACAATTTATGGTTTTGAATGTGAGTCATAGCGTTCTTTTAGCTTTCTAAAGGCTTCATAGGAATTTGAAAATGGTGAAATATGGCAACTCACCTCTTCATTTATGGAAGCTGCAATCAAGGCATAGGCCTTCCAGTTCTTGTTTTCCCAAATGGCGAGCTCCTTCTCTGAAGTGGGCTTTGCTGGTGGATTTCCTTCTTGTCATTCACAAATTCCTTTCCAAAAATCATTAAAAATGAGAGTGTGCTTGATTTTCCAAGACCATTCAAGATAGTTCTCCTTGCTAGAGAGAACCACCCCTACAATAGATATGAGAGAATGCATTATTTTGAAGGGAAAAAAGAATTACTTTGCTGGAAAATTTCTTTTGAAGGAGGGAAAAAAACATTGCTTGAAACATACTCAATTGAAGTGGAAAAAAATTTGCTGGAAAAATACTCAATTCAAGGGGAAAAAACTTTGCTGGAAAAATACTCAATTGAAGGGGAAAAAATTTGCTGGAAAAATACTCAATTCTGTAAAAAAAATATATATTATTATTTTTATTTTTTATTTTTTGGGAAAAAAAATTGTGTGGGTGGTATTATAAATGGGGGTGGTATTATAAATGGGAGGCCATGGTATTAAATGGAGGTGGTATTATAACTGGGAGGCGGTGGTATTGTGAATTGGAGGCGGTGGTATTAAATGGAGGGAGGTATTATATGGGCGGGGGGGGGGGGTTTATTAATGGGGGGAAGGTGGTATTACAATAGAGCATAAACAAACAGCATAGGCCACCACCCTGGGGATCGTAAATAGAGCGCTGCTGTTAGGTAGGGAGTTGGGCTTTATTACACAGTAGTGAGGGCGGTATTACACAACAGTAAGGGAGGTAGGCATTATTACGCAGCAGTGAGGGCACTATTACTTATGGTGAGGGGAGTCAAGCGGGGAGGGAAGGGTTCGGTGGGGCATAGCGAGATAGGTAGTCAGGTTGTTGAGGGTAGTGGGGTAGGGGTTTAGGGAGTGGATGTAGCAGGGTCGGTGTATATGGGGTGTAATTCAGGTGGTGTGCTAGATAGGGGGTCGTGGGGGATTGGAGCGTTGGGAGGAGCTCTGTGCGGGATTGAGTGTGCAAGGGGATAAGCGCAATAGGGAGCGGGAGTGTGGAGCTGTAGCCTGGTAGGGGGAGGTCTGTGTAGGGGGGAGGGCCGAAAGGCCAAGGGATGGCGAGAATGGAGACAACGTATGGGGAATCGGGAGGCCGAGAGGCCGTTAAAAAAATTAGAATGGGAGGATTTTAACCATGAAGAATTCTTAGGTATGTGAAAGAGCTGCAAATTGTAGAATTGCAGGAACTGCAAATTGCAGAATTGCAGAATCTTCAGAAGCTGCAAAAAAAAATTCAGAACTGGGAAAATATTGCAGAGATAATTTTTAAAAAATTGCAGAATTGTAGTATATAAACTCATAATGGCATCAATATACTGGAGCAGCAAAAAACTAGATACAGAGAACATAAAACTGAATGTACAAAGACTATTAGTGGAAATGAGGGAGTTACACCAAAGGAAAGAATGCCAATAGTGAGACTGGCTCTGATACCATGTTAAACCAGGAGGTAAATCTGCAAATCACAATGTGTATTAGATGTAGAATGTGAATGTATTTATACATGGAGGTGAGGGTATTGGGATTCACTTCCAAATGACTCTTGGCCTTCCTTATTTCCTAATATAATTTAATATACAATATTAAATATCCTCACCCAACCCTTAGGGTTAGGTGTCAACACATCGTAATGTTTATTCAGCCAAAGCCACACACACCTACAAAATAGTAGATCACTTGGTGAAATCTCCTGCTACCATGTCAACACTGGAAGTTCTCCAGATGTGTCCATCCCAAAGAAAATCTCTACTATTTTCTCTGGGCTTTATGAATACTTCATATGATCTCTTGATCATATTTGATGTTGAAAAGTCATAAAAACCCCCTTTACCCTCATCCATTTCATTCCAAATACCAGTCAAGATCCATAACGCCACTTTCCAATGATGTGTCATTGACGAGTGAACATCCACCTGTGTTATGTCCACCTCTGGTTGGAAGCAACTCAGATCCCCATATCTCTCCCCATCCACCATGACTTTACATGCTTGGGGGGCTCACCCTTCACATCGCCTTGGAATTTTCTACAATTTTTCTATCACACTTGCAGGAAAACTGTTTGTATCAACATATAAGTCATCGATGTCCCTTTGTATCATAATACCCTCTTAGGTCCTAGCTACACATATGCGGTGTCAATTTTCAAATCTGTAGTTCACTGTAAAATGTGCTTCCCCCATAACATAAATATCGTCACCATCGAACACTTGACATATAACGAGCTCAAGTCACATACCACACCTGAGTCTATTATATCATTAGTGGCTGATTAAAAATGGTCTCACCTCTCACCAGTGTGTCACCTAGAGTCTCATACTAACGAAAAGCATCTCGGTATGACTAGCCAGCAGCTAGCACCTTCACAACCTGATGTTGTTCATTCAACACTACCATAAGGACCATCTCCACAAGGACCTTATCCTTCTTATGGTGCCTCTCCTCATATTTTTCAACTAGGAACAGTTCCCCAAAGCCTTAACCATTTGGGTGCCATTCCACTAGGAAATTATCCTTCAGGTGAGATACCATTTCTAGCTCCCCCGTCTGGATTATTTTTTGTGCTTGTTATGGCTACGTTGAGTTTACCAAATATTCTAGTTTGGTACATTGATCCACATGCAAACACTCTAGTTGATCAACTCAAACCATATAAAGCTTTGAATCTAGTTCAAGTGGTTGCGATGAACTCTTCCTTTGCTTCAATTCCACAAAAAACTCAACAGGAACTCACTCATGTTGCATAAGCATTTGATGAGCATGCCACCAATAGTTACCCTGATCTTCCTCCTCTTAAACCTATCATCGATGAAACATTTCCTGAATCTGACATCCCAGAGGTCCATGTTACCTTACCTATTTCAGCCAAGAAACTAAAATATTTATATATGAATCACCCATCTAATTTGTGCTATCATTTTGGACACTATTCCCATCATTGTCCTCACATCGATGACTTTATCGATACCCTTCACATGGTTCTTGAAATGGAGGCGAGTCGTAGTGGATCATCTACTCCTCTACTTATGATTTTTTCTTCACCAGAATCAGAGGACAAGTATGCACCCATTGTGATACCTCCCCACGATGTCGATATGATGGAATCTTCAGTAGATATTCTCTATCCATCATAATCCATGAGATCCATGGAGGAATACCCCTCTCAAGCTTCCCATTATGTTTCTTTCGAACCTCCCTCATCGAACACCTTGGTCTCGACATCGGTATATGTTTCATCTAATAGATCTTTTTCTACCCATAGTAGCGATGTATATGTGAAACATATTTCTCATGAAGATGTGCTAGGTAGATCCATCGCATCAATTGGCCAGCCTTCATCCAATTCTCCCATCTTCCATTCAGATGAAGACATTATGGAAGCCATGATCACCCCTGATTTTCCTTTGGATGATGTGCACCATCGTTTGTACTTCCTTTTTCAACAAATCCATGACCAATATGTTGTGGAGTCCAAAGAGTTCATCCATCATGAGGTCGATTTCTTCTATTATCCCTTACATCGAACCTGTGAATTTGATCTACATCCATCTTGTGGCCATTACATTTCCACCCAATTTTAGGGCAAGGGGGCACAAATTCTAGAGAATTTCGAAGCCCAACGCCTTCCTAACCCTAGCAATGCACCCAAACTTAATAAATTTTACTAATAGCATCTCCCATTGACATGCCTATATTTATTTCTGTCATGCATTTATGTAGCTTGCATATCCCACCATGCCATTTGTTGTCTTGTGGTGCCTTTCATATGTATGAATCATCCACACTGTATATCGGCCATGATGATGGTGGAAGTCACTTCCCTCAAAATCTATCCTCGGCATGTTGGACAATTTTTAACCCCTTTCATCGTTAATTCGCTCCAATGGCATCTAGATTGAACCTCCCACAAATAACTAGGCCAAATATGACACAACGATAGTCTTTTAGTCGATGCCCTTGATCATCACATCCTTAACATTAATTTTCATTTATATTCCTTTCTACTTGTCATGCAATTGAATGGAATTTATCGTGTGAATAACCATGTCCTATTTAGAAAATATATGCAAGTGCAACTTTTAGGACGTGAATTTGAATCCATTACATTCAGTGATGTTCCTAGAACCCAAAATAACTATGTAGATACCATTGCAAATAACATTCTAGATTATAATTTATCACATGCATTTAACATAAGACAACCATAAAACAAGATGGTGAACCACAGTCATCATATAAAAAGATGCATATCCATATAATGTATCATCACATAAAATCATAATTTTTTTGAGCCCACTACTCTAAATACTTCCTATATGCCCATAGCATTTTACAAAAAATTAAACTAGAGGACTGACATGTCCCCATCCAAAGTCACTATCTTCAGGCTCTTGAGCCAATGGCCCTGCTCCACTAACTTGTAGATCACAAATAGCCTGACCGACCATCGCCATGCACCGCATGATCCCTTTCCACTTTGAGGGAAGACTCATGCACTCATAAGTATGTTGATCTTCTAGCTCAAGCCACATGCACTCTGATACCCTAGTCAACACCTCATCACTTTTGCGATAGAGATCCTCCAAAAAAACCTCATGATCTAGTCTCTGGTGTGACGTTGATCCATCCTGTTCCGCAACCCAAGGTGATGCAGTTCATCACGCATATCCTGTCTGTTTTACTGGTGCTATATATGGATACAAAAATTTAAGAATCAGTACCACATACATATTATAAAAACTTTAAATGCACCAAAAATTAGCAACTTTCACTTATCATATGGTTCCCATGCTCATCTGGGCAGAAGTGCCAAGTTAGGATCCCCCTGATAATTCATACCACTGTATGGATATTTTTTTATGTATAATGGCATATGATCCCAATGTGAAAAAAAATCTGGTTGAAACACACGCCTGACTCCCTCCCCCCCCCCCCTCGCTCCTATACGCAGTATCTGCCCCTAGTGGTTCATTTTGGGCTCCTGTGGGCCCCCATCATGGATCTGTACATGAGTTTGGATGGCCAGAATCTTCTCAAAGAAGAGAGAGAACAAAATTGTACCAAATGTATACTCATGATTCACTTTTCATTTGCATAGCGATAGCTGTCATTTCACCGATGAGAGAATCATCTAGGCCCACCCATTTTAGGTCCTGTTCAAAAAAATCTCCACTAAAATTATCTTGCCCATAGTGATGTTATGGAATTCCTGGTTTCGCAAGATCCACAACACCACTACAAAGATATATTGTGTCTCTAGCCTCTTTAGATCACTAATCACGACAGTTTTTCCATTTTCATGAGCACCCAGTCCATAATGGTTGTCCACAAACTTTTCTATGTTCCTCCCACGAGGTAAAACTAGATTTATATCCCCCAATAACACTAGTGGAGGGAGTCTGGTAAAAAAATATATATCCTAGAAGGTGAGCTCAATCCTATGCCCCTGCACCATGACGGCCTTCTTTTCTAGATCCCAATAGCTCAAAATCCTTGATAGAAAGGGCTCACCTACTCTTAAATGTGTTCTTGAACAACTTGAGAACTTTAAAATTAGCATGTGCTCCACTCACCACACGATTCCCCTAAATATTGGAGTGAAGAGCATCCAAGTCTCATTCACGGTAGTCGATTTTAAACTCTACCATATCTACAAAACATCATAATGTCATGTCATTTCAGAGCTAAAGCAACTGCACCATATCTTCACTATCCTAGTCCTCGTTAAGCCAACAACCAAAACTCTATCCCAGCCCCAACTCGCACTTTTCTAGTTAAAAATATCAATCTCACAGGTTTTCCACCTTTTCCTCCAAGGCATAACACAGTTCAGGCCCTGAAAAGTGTGATCCAGCTGTGAGTAGGGGTAGGGGACTCTAACTAAGCTACATGGCCCTAATATGAAAAAATAATCCATTAGAAATGAATTTTAAGGGTATTCCACCTACCTCCCACTAATAGATCCTGATTTCGCTGGTCAGTTTATCCACTACAATCTCTGCAAGATTTAGGGCCTTCTCCTCCTCTCAAAATTCACCACAACTAACTCAGAAAAACAATTGAGATTGGAAGGAAAACATCATTTCATAGGAAAAACCCCATTTTTTCCATTGCCCATTCTGACCAAACCCTAGCTCAGTTTGAAAAACCATCAACACCGTTGGAAAGCTCTCACTAAGTGCTATAATGGGCCTATTTTTTTATTTTTTTTTGTACTTTAGCACTTCACCTCAAAGCCATTTTTCCCAAAAAGTTTCACTTTGCTGCCAATTCAAAGAAAATGTCTTCATATAAGTTGACTATACTTTGGCACCACTCTACCTTGGTACTTTTCACCTCATGTGTTGATTTTTTTGTGAGTAACCATTCTTTACTAATGTTTTTGTGGTCCCAGTTGGCCTATCCTATGTGGCATCATCATCAATTCACCCCTATTCAGGGTATCCGAGTTGAGTCATCATCACATTCATGGAGTCTATCCCGAGTCCCTTTATCTCTTGTTACAATATTCGATCCATCTTTGTGTTGCATTCATCATGTGCTTGCCATTTTTGCCTCTAGTCATACTATCCCTCATCCCCTCATAAGTCGAGTTAGTCGCTTCCAGTTCAAAAAAAAAATTTATGCTCCAGGAAGGGCAGTCCTTCATCCACCTCTTAGTTTTCCCCCATTCCATCATTATCCCTGGTGTCAATCCATCAGTCGCTCTACTATGATCACTTGCACCTTAGTTGAGGATTCCTCATTGCCTCAGCTATGGCAGGCCCTATTCTGTCGACTTCAACACATTCATTATAGAAGAATGGTCTAAATGGTAGTGTTCCTTGTTTCCATCTTTCATTAATGTTGGTCCTCTATTTTTCCTTGATTTATATCACATTTTAGTTGAAATCCCTCATGCTTTTGTTCAACTTGAATAGTTATTGTCATATTTCTATGCATTATTGGAGATAATAAGTACGTATTTGTTATCCCCTTGTCTGAACGATATTTAAACATTAAAAAATGAATTAATAATAGTTTTTGTGTTTGAAGGTTCCTGCCCCATGCATTCCTGCACGAGCATTCCTACACCAGCATTCCTGCACTGATTTTGGGCTTTCATACAATGACACATTTCTGGAAAAATATAAAATATGTTTATGTCAGAAATTTCATTTGAACACCTTCCCCTGGGTTGGATTGCACCGAGGTCACATGTGTGGGCTTCTATAAGAAAATTAATAAATCTGCTCAAAATCAGCATAATTTCTAAACGACCAAGTTTGACCTCGGTTTTCATGAAAATGGAGGTGAATTACAGAAATCCAAGAAAATAGGTTTTTCAAAAATATGACCAATTACCCATAACTAAAACAGTTTCTTGATATTTGAAGTATTCGAAAAGTTATGAACAGGTCTTTGAAGAAATTTTATAAAAAAGACAGTTTTCTCCAGAATTCTAGAAAACACACAGCCAACAGTTTCCAGACTACCTATTTCCTCCTCGATTTCCACGATGATTGTAGCGAATCCTAAAATTTAGAAACATTGATTTTTTTCCCATCATAGGAAATTGAGTAAGACACTGGACATTTTCCAGAATTCATAATGGCTAAGGAGATATGAAGAGGTCTTTGGAGGTAGTTTTTTAAAAATACCAATTTTTCCAGAATTCTAGGAAATGCCCAGATTTGGGAAATATGTGGTAAATCTTCATTCCTTCAATAGTAAAACATTCCTACTGATATTATATTGATTATTATTATTTTGGATTCAATCCCTATGTCTTTGTAAAGGGTTGGCTTGTTTAATTCGAAATTTGTAATGTAAAAGGTTATAAAAGAAGAGTTATGGCTCCAAGCAAGAGGGTGGTGGAGGAGAAGAAATTTTGATTATAACTTGATGTTTTTGAACTGAGTGTTGGGAGTTCTACCCCCTACGTTCTCATTCTGAGACGGACTCCAATTCATAATGTACATTTGTTGATTTTAAATTAATAAAAAGGAGTTATGCCATGTTGTTTTCATTCTGTGTTTGAATCTATTACCGATGTGTATTCGAGTTTTGAAGCTTCAAGTTTCCTAAAATTGGAAACAAGATGGTTCGCTAGGGCCCAACCAACCCATCTTATTTTCCCTCTCACTTTCGTTCAATTAAAGGTGTGTGTGTTTTTATTCATGCAAAGTGTGGATTGAGTTTATGATTTATTTCTTCATAAGGATTATGGTTTTATTTCATCAACAATCGAGTGTGACGGTTCCATGGTGTGGTTATTAATTAAGTTTGATTTACTCTCAAGTCATTTCCTTTTTACGAATCTTAGTTTATTTCCACCTGGAATAGTGCAATCACATTCCTGCACTAGTGCATTTATAATTTCTGCAACTTGGTTTTTTGATTCATCACAGCAAGATTGTTTCATGCCTTTCCTTTATAAGAATTCGATGAATTTCTATAAGTGAATGTTCATTAGAAAATATAATTCTTTTTGATACCAAGAGTTGAAATCATAGGAATTAAATATGCTTTGATAAATTATGAACAAACGCTATTATGATGCATCGATCTGTGCATGCACTTCATATTTTTAAAAGGAAAGAATTAAAATGTAAATTTGAATAGTTGAAGTGAACCTTTCTATGTTAACAAATATTAAAGGTAGATCTAGTTTATATGAGTAACTATAATAGGGATAAAATCCTTCTCTCATTCTTGAGTTATTTCTTTTACTGCATTGAAGAAAGTGTGCTTGGAATTTTGAATATTGTTTAATTTCAAAGCTTATTTTCATTATGAGACTCAGTTTGATTGAAGCATTCTTTTGCATGTGAAAGTTATTCATAATTCTGATACGTCTTTGCAATTCCTTTCATATTTAGTATAGTCTTTAATTTCTCCCGAAAGAAATTGGAAAAATTGGTGCAGGAAACTTTGTTCTGGTACAGTAACCAGTATCCTGATACAGGAACAGAGTGTTCTAGTCCCAAGGCTGAGAGCCCCTACATAAAGACATAAATCTCGAGTAAAACATATTTCCATCACATAATCCTTGTACCTCTACTACTACAAGAAGATTGCAAGATTACAATAATAACTATACTGAAGATAAACATATAACTATATTTTGGTAATTTGGATTGTTTGTAGCAGCTTGAGATTTCCTTTTATTTTTTTCAAAGTACTTTCTTTTTATTCTAGTTTCTAGAATGGTGTGGTGTCATTGTATTTACTAGTACAGGTTGCTGAAGTCTTTCTCTGGCATTTCCAGTGTTGGGCATATACATTTATGAACTCTCGGATTGAAAATTAAATGTTAGTTTGTTTATTACGCCCAACATTTTTGCATCGTTGTCAGGGATTTTTTCATGGAATTGACCTTAGTAACATGTTGTTGTTTGGTTTTCCCTTTACTTAGTTTTCTCGCAAATTTTATTTCCTTAGAATTGATTCTTCGAATTTGTTTCTTTCCTGCATTATTCTTAATTTTTTTTCATTTCTTCGGAGTTTTAAGAACCCCCGTATTTATTCAACCACATGCTAATAATATATACCAACTAGCTGTTGAAAACAGAGAAATGGTATTTCAATGCATTTTTCAATGAGGCGTTTTAAGGCTAATATCAAACACCCAATGTACTTATTTCACTGATCAATTGGAAAGAAAATTTGATGAAGGAGTCTCGAAGTAGTACATGACCTCTTTTCATTTGGTAAGAAATGGAAAACATTGTTACTTTTGATTCCTTATCAAAGATCCAGGAGTGGCACAAATGCATAGTATTCCTCCATCTGCACTACCAAAATTTCATGGTTTGGAAAATAAATACCCAGATACATTCTCATTTTAATTTGATGTACTTTTTAGAGGATATGGTTATTGTATTAATGCTCAAATATTTCAAGTGTTTCCTCTTACTCTTAAAGCAACCGCTCTTCGATGGTTCATGAGCCCCAGAGGGATCCACATTCAAACATCGGAATACATGAAGAATGTATTCTTGGAGAAATAACAAGACTACTGCCAAGCGAGTGAAGTTATTTTTGGGATAACATAGGGGAAAAATGAAAGTTTGGAGGATTATATGGAGTGATTTAGATACAACATCCAAAAATCAAAACATAATAATTTGGTAAAAGAGGCCTTGAAAACACTCCTACTGAAAGGAATCAAAGATGAATTTTTAGAATCTTTAAGTCTTATAGGAGCAGGTTATGTTTCTCACTTACCATATGATGATTTTTGTAAATTGTGAATTAGTTATTCAAGAGGAATATCCAAGCTTGGTACAAAATTTCGAGAACCTTCTTATCAATTTTTGAAATCTACTGCAAAAATAGGAGCTACAAAATCTTGTCTAAATTTACAATTGGATGATTTGCAGGAAGAACAGAAGAAGTGAAAGGAGGATCATTCAGAAGATTATTTTCCATCACTATTGGGGTTTCAACATGTGTTTAAGGAATAAAGTAAGGAAATAAATCGATCGCCAGGTATAACTCAAAACTCATCATCATTCAATACTTGGAATAGTATTTATTATCCCCAATAGGTTCCTTAACACATCCACAACCCTACATTTCCATGGAAAACTTATAATCCTCCTCTATCTCAATAACCCACCTTATGGACACATTACACCTCTGCCTCGAGCCATATATTCCCACAATGATTAGGTCATCATGTCCAAAGTTAAAAAAATGCTAAAAAATGGAACTGCTCAGAATTGGTTGCAATCTAAACAATCGGAAAGGCCTCGTTCGATTCTGGTGCCATGAACAACACTCAAATCCGACGTTGTATGTCAAAATTATGTATGTTTGAATTCTCCAGTATCCTTCAAAAAATCAGTTGACCAAAGTTGACTTTTTGACTTTGGAAAAGTTTAAAAAAGAATATTCTTTGAAATATTTGAAAGTGGGCCTATTACATTTTGAAAAGTGTCAATGTTTTATTTGAGGTTGGGTTGACTGTGCAATTATGGGCCAATCATGGGCTGTCACGTGGCAGGCCCGGAGGCCGCCACGTGTCCCCAAGCCATAGTGGAAAGGCATATCAAAAACTTGTTGCACTCCACTGGATTTGAACACGGGTGTAGCCCCCGCAAGCACAAGCACCCGACCAACTAGGCTATCCAATGGTTCTTAACATGGATAAGTGGAGGCACACATTTGAAGTTTGAAATATAATGGGTGGAAAACTTAAGGGCTAGCCCTGCCCGACAACACCAAACTGACCATCTGAAAACCGCACTGAGACCATGGCCTAAGGCCCTATGCACTAGTCGGGAGTGGACGGTTAACTCAATCGGGTTCATGTGATAGCGTGAACATAACATTTATGATAACCGTTTCAAAAACTGTTAAGGGCAATGTTAAACCGACAGGTTAAACGGAGACGATCATATGTGGGCACCTCATCACAAAAAAATTAATGCCAAATTAAATAGCTTCGATAGTTTAGTGTTGTTCTGCCTTTTTAGGAAAGCCTACCATTTTTAGTTGAGTTAACTGGAGTTCCTCCAGTTTTGGAGGAGGATTTTGGGGGACACTGGGCAAAAATTTGTTTTTTCCATAACTTCCTCAATATTGAACCAATTTGGACGAAAGTTTAGTCAATTTTGGGTTTCCTAAGCATTTTGGAGTGTTTGGGACAAGTTTTAGAGTGAGAAAATGTTTTATTCAACCATTTTTGCTTCAGGTAAGCTTGGAGAGCCATCAGGGCCATCAGGGAAATGGAGTTGTATTGGGCTATACTTCACTGTTTGAGATGAAACAAAAGCCATTTTTAGGTTATTTCTATCTTCTGAAGTCAATTTCATAGCTGGTTTTGCATGTTTAGGCATATTTATCACTATATAACAAATTTTAGAAACTTAATAGAGAAAGGACATGCCCATTGCAAGCCTTGGACCCAACAGATGTAGCCCGGGAGGGGTGAACTACCTCATCATGTTGTTGTGTTATGTTATGGTGAATTTTATATGTTTTCTATTTCTGACTTAAGATGTTAAACAATAAATTTAATTAACATTCCCTCACACATAAGACTCAGAAACCTTATCAAAAACACTTTGTTTAAACTGCAAGACATGGAGAATACTTTGCACATTTATTTTAATGGAAATGGATAGTTTTCATAGCATTACACATACTTATATTTTTAGATTATATGGTATCAGAGCTTAGGATTTGAGCCTTAGGAGCTAGATTTTTACTTAGCATTTGTTTTTGTGCAAATATATATTTGATTGTTTGCAAGTTTTGATGCTTACTAGGCTTAAACTCAAGAGAGGTGAAGGACACTTGGTTAGTGCACAAAGTAATCCACAACCAAGAAGGACCATAGATCCACCTCCAGGAGCCATTGAAGAAGCCTCAAGCATGTCTTCAAGAGAAGGAGAAGCTCCTAAAGATATTGATCCCAAAGAAGAGGAACGAGTATTCCGAAAGGCTTTCCTAGACATGACAGAGATGGTAAGGATACTGTACCAAGAAAGGAATGATAGGCTTGTTGGAGAAGGGTATAAACACCAAAAAGAAGAAGAGGGTTCTTCAGGAGGAAAGAAAAGTGATGACAAGTCAAAGAAAGGACATGGAGGAAATGGTGATTCACCATCCCCATCTTCATCCTCTTCCTCTACATCGTCATCCTCTACTTCGGTGAATCAATTTCACAAGTCTAAAACTACTGGTAAAATTCCATTTTTAAAGGTTGATGGTAGATTTGAGTTTCTTATGCTTAATGGTGAGGTCAATGCAGATAAAATTGACAATTGGATAAGACATTTGGATGTTTACTGGAGGATACAAAATCTTCATGAAGACGACACCAAGATACAGTTAGCCTCTTTAAGAATGGAAGAAGCAGCATTGGTATGGTGGGAGGCAAAGACCAAGGATGAAATTAAAAAAAATGGTAAGATCACTTTATCATGGGCTGAATTTATTTCCGCAATTAAGCAACAATTTTATCCATTAGCTCATTTACAAAAGGAAATTATGAATTGGAAAAGTTTTAGACAACTTAAGGGACAAAGTATTCAAAATTACACTCAAGAGTTTATACGAAGGGCTTTATTACTTGGAATTTATTTGCATAGTCAAGAGAATTTGCTGAAATATATAGGTGGTTTACACACCTATCTTATACATACTATCCTTATGTTCAATCGTACTAGTCTAGACGAAGTTTGTGTACAAGCTACGCATTTAGAGGCTAGAGGTAAAAAATATTTTGATGGAAATGAGGGTAGTGAATTTAAAGGAAAAGGTAGAAAAGGAAATGCAAAATCTAGGAAAGAAAAAGGGAAATTATTTTTTAGAACTGTTCCAAAATAGGCCACGATGAAGACCATTGCTGAAACTTCATCCGGAGCTGAAGACAGAAAAATTTAAAACCAAAGATAAGGCCAAAGAAAAGGGAAAAATGGTTGCAACTGGTGAAAAAGACTTAGGGTCTGAATCAGGAGATGAAACTAAAAGCATATCCATGAAACTAAAGAAAATAAAGGGGAAAGATATTGTAAAAGAAAGAAATCCTAGTTATAGCACTTTAAACTGTCACATAGAAGCTCAAAATGAAGAGAGGAGGATAAAGTTGTTTCATGTGAGGATAATCTCAAAACACACAAACATAGACACACTATTTGACAGTGGGTCACAAGTTAATCTCATCTCAGAAGACTTACTAAAGAAGTTGAAACTTGAAACCATTCCACATCCTAAGCCATATCCAATTGGTTCGATTTGCAAGGATGCTAATTTACAAGTTTTAAGGAATTGAATGCTACGCTTCACCATAACAGCTCATTATGTCGATTTGATTGAACTAGATGTGGTACCACTTGACATTATAGGTGTGGTGTTGGGTATTTTGTACTTATATGACAGAAAAGCGATCTTCCATCACCATTAGAACAAGTATCGTCTATTGAAGGATGGCAAGGATTTTATTGTGAGAGCACATCAAAAGAAGCTAGAATCGTATTTAGTGAATGAAGGGAAATTGAAAAGGCTTGTCAATGCAAGTCAAAATTTGACTTTGTTGATGATTAAGCAAAAATATTTTGTAAATAATTCTTTTCATGTTATTTCTGATGTAAATGATGATATGTTTCAGTATGAAAGTCGGACGTCTTTGGAACAAGATGACAAGATGTTGCAGAAAGTGCCTTTGGTGTCCATTGGTGTAGAGAACAAAGTGTCGGTGCAAGGTGGTGAAAAAATCCAAGAGAGGGTAAAGCATGCAAGCAAAGAGGGAAAATTATTTGACATGGGTCATTGTTGGTTACAGAATGGCAGATTGGTATGGCGAGAAAACTTGGTCGAGAATCGACACAAGTACATGGCTCATTCGGCAAAAATTTTCCACGAGGACAGTTGGTAAGGTGAATCTAAATTTCAGTTTCCTTTGAAGTTAGACCATTGTAGGAGGAGTATTTTTTCTGCAAATTATATTTGTTTTTCTGCAAATTTAAAATTTTTTTATCATGACCCAGTCAAGGTTAGCAACATTTTGGCAACAAATTCAAGGAAAAAATTATCTTTTTATGAGAAGCTCAGTCTGATGAAGTCAGGAAGATTTTAGTGGTTCAAGGTTGGAAGAGTGGAGAATCAGTCTCCACATCTTCAATTTCTGTAAATCATAGAGCTTTTGGGGTCCAAAAGCTTCCCATTTGGGAGGTGTGATCATGTGATCATGTCCAATGTTGAAAAAAAGCTCAAAAATTGAACTTCTTAGAATTGGTTGCAATCTGAACAATTGGAAAGGCCTTGTTGCTTCAATTCTGATGCCATGAATGGCACTCAAATCCAACATCCTATGTTAAGGTTATGTAGGTTTGAAGTCTCTAGTATCCTTAAAAAATTAGTTGACCAAATTTGACTTTTTGACTTTCGAAAAATTAAAAAAATAATATTCTTTGAAATATTCCAAATAATATTCCCTTAGAATATTCCCTATGGGCCTATTACATTTTGACAAGTGTTAATGTTTTATTTGAGGTTGGGTTGACTATACAATTATGGGCCAATCATGGGATGCCACGTGGCCCCAAGCCAGAGTGCAAAGACATGTCAAAAATTTGTTTGCACTCCACCAGATTCGAACGTGGGTGTAGCCCCCACAAGCACAAGCACCCCACCAACCAGGCTATCCAATGGTTCTTGACATGGATAGGAGGCGACGGAAATTTGAAGTTTGAAAATATAATGGGCGGAAAACTTAAGGGCTAGCCCCGTAGGGCTAGCTCAACAGCCACAAACCAACCATGTGACCACTGCACCGAGACCATGGCTTAAGGCCCTCTGTGATGGTTGGGAGTGGATGGCTAAGTTAACTGGGTTCATGTGACAGTGCGAACATAGTATTTATTATAACGGTTTCAAAAACCGTTAAGGCCAACGTTAAACTTACGAGTTAAACGGAGAAAGCCACATGTGACCGCCCCATCACAAAAAATTTAATGCCAAATTAAACAGCTCCGATAGTTTAGCATTGTTCCACCTTTTTATGAAAGCCCACCATTTTTAGTTCAGTTCACTGGAGTTCCTCCAGTTTTGGAGGAGGATTTTGGGGGACACTGGGCAAAAATTTGTTTTTTCCATAACTTCCTCTGGACAACATTTTAGTCAATTTTGGGTTTCTTGAGAATTTTGGAGTGTTTGGAACAAGTTGTAGAGAAAAAAAGGTGTTATTCAACCATTGTTACTTCAGGAAAGCTTGGAGATCCATTAGGGCCATTAGGGAAATGGAGATCTATTGGGCTATACTTCACTATTTGAGGTGAAACAAAAGCCATTTTTAGCTTATTTCTGTCTTCTGAAGTCAATTTCACAACTATTTTTTCCTGTTTAGGCATATTTGTCACTGTATAACAAATTTTAGCAACTTAATAGAGCAAGGACATGCCCATTGCAAGCTTTGGACCTGACAGATGTAGCCTAGGAGGGTGAACTACGTCATCATGTTGTTGTGTTATGTTATGGGGAAATTTATCTGCTGTGTTTTTGTTATTTAAGATGTTAAACAATAAATTTACTTAACATTCCCTCACACATGAGACTCAGAAACCTTATCAAAAACACTTTGTTTAAATTGCAAGACATGGAGAATACTTTTTATAATTATTTTAATGGAAATGGATACTTTTCATAGCATTACAAATACTTCCATTTTCATATCAGGGAACCTCAAGGATGGTTTGGAGCATCTTCTATAGGGAAATTCCCCATGAAAACTCCATTACCTGAGCCACAACAAATTCTATTCCTATCTAATGCACCACCATTTTATCCTGCTCTATGATCCCAATCATTTGTGTGATAAAATCCTAATTCTGATTCTCAAGTTGAACATCAATTTTAAAAAACTATTTTTCTTACGCACTCCCCTACTGAATGTAATTCCATATCATGTGGAGGGGAGAGGAGTGAATTTATAAACTTCCCCCATTACCACAAAAAATTCACCATGGGAAGAAAATTTAATCCATAAACCATTAAAGGAGAAATATATAATTAGAACTTGTTCAAAAACCATTGTTGAAGCTCACCAAGAACAAAATCCTATAATTTCCACTAACCATCCTTGTCAATCTGAAGAGAGAAAACATTAAGATGTGGAATATTTGTATGAGTTTGAGAATCATCAATATGTGGGTCCTATTTAATGTTGGTTCCAAAAAATTGTTAGCACACCCCATTCCCTCATTAACTGGAAACTCTTGGTACCATATCAATCAACGCAACTAGTTTCTCACACTTTGGTGTGTTTCAAGGTTTATTCTTTAAAAATAAGTGTGAGTATATTTAGAATTGTATTGCATACATGGCTACATTGGAAGTATGAGTATACTTAAAAGGGATCTTCCTCTCTTTAAAATAGGGTAGGGTAATGAATAAATATGTCATCTGAAATAAAATTTTAGCACAACACTCTTGAAATTGTGATTCCCTAAAGTACAACTTGTAAAATTTATATTATTATGCACTCTCGTGGTAGGAATCATCAGAAGAAATTCACTCTTAATGCCTCATTTTTTATAAAGTGACTTTGATTATTGACCAATAAATATCATCCATAATTTTTTTTAAGACCGTCTTTGAAGGTATTGATGAGAATATTTCTATGGTGGACCACACCTACAAAAATATAACAAGTTTTCACAAGAACACTGACATTACCAATTTGAGGAATTTTTTAGTAATTATCTAAGATGTTTTATTTAAAATGAGTCTTCAAGGTAGAAGGACCAACCATTAAATATTAGTAATTAAAAACATTTCACACCATCCGTACTCTTAAGGAGGAGAATCGCCTCCCCAACTATTAACTAACTATTTAAGGTTCATTATAATCATATTTTTTTATATAAGAGAGATTAATTGATGGATAGGAGGTCTCATTATGAGCTAACCTACCATGATCATGGGTCCTAACGAGAACTACTTTACTGCATTGGTCACCAAGCCAGGGTAATTGCATTTAGTTGAAAATCTAGATGACAAGAGGTATCATCACAAGCCGAATTATTCTTTCTTGTTAGTTCTTGTGAATGGAACTATCGTTAGTTGGTTACCAAGCCTAGACAATGGCCTTTAATTAATTTCAAAACAAATGTAAATTATTTGAAAAAACTCTGAATCTATATCTAATAGTTGGGACAAAGGCATTTCATGGGTTAAAAGGCATCCTTGTCAAGGCCATTGATCCCTACTGGCAGCAAGGCCATGCCTGTGGTATTAAAGTTAATTTTACACTATGATTATGAGCTTCAACTATATGTGGATAATGGTAAGATGGTCACTATGGGAAAGTATTATTATGACTAATTTTAACACCATGGATTTCAAATCATGTCGCCCATATTTACAATGAGGATATTAAAGTAAAACTTAAAATCAAGGATGCCCCAGAAATGTTGATGGAAATTTTAATAAGTTGGTTATTTTATTCAAATAACACCATCCTTGCAATTTAGTAATCCCATGGCAGCCTTTGTGTTATATTTTCGTGAAATCAGCTTAAAAAAATAAAGATTCCAATAGAAACCTTGTTTTTGGAACAAGCTCTATCTAGTGAAGGAAATATCGGTCACACAGAATTGTGGGAACATTATTACGAGAATCCATAAATGTTTTAATCTTGTTTTTTTTCAAGGGGTCGATAATACAACAATTGATTTCCTTGCATGAGGACATGCAAGAAGGTCAACATGGGGGGATGTTGGGCCTCTATATTTCCTTGATTTATATAACCTTTTACTCGAAATCCCTCATGCTTTTGTTCAAATTGGATAGTTATTATCGTAGTTTTATGCATTCTCAGAGATAATAAGTAAGTATTTGCTATTCTGTTGTTTTAACGAGATTTAAACATTAAAAAAATAATTAATAAGAGGTTTTTTGTTTTCATTTTTATAGATTTAATTATATCCCTATTATAATAAAGGCCAAGTTCCTGTATCAACATTCCTACAATATCATTCCTGCACCAAACATTCTCGCACCACCATTCCTGAACCAATTTGGGGCTTTCATACATTGACACATTTCCGGGAAAACATAAAATAGGCTTATGTTTGAAATTTCGTTTGAACACCTTCCCCTACGTTGGATTGCACCTAGGTCACATGTGTGGGATTCTAGAAACAAATTAATAAATATGCTCAAAATACACATAATTTCTCAATGGCCAATTCTGACCTCGATTTTCATGCAAATGGAGGTGAATTGCAGAAATTGAAGAAAATGTGTTTTTGAAAAATATAACCTATTACCTATAATGGAAACCATTTCATAAGATTCGAAGTTTTCCAAAAGCCATGGACAGTTCTTTGAATAAATTTTATAAAAAAAAAGGTTTTTTCCAGAATTCTAGAAAACACACAGTGAGTAGTTTCCAGACTGCCTATTTCCTCCTCAATCTCCATGCCGAACATAGTGAATCTTAAAATTTTGAAACATGGGTTTTTTTCCCAGCATAGGAAATTGAGTAAACCGCGACCCATTTTTAAGAATTCATAATGGATAAGGAGATACGAAGAGGTCTTTCGAGGAAATTTGTTAAAAATACCGATTTTTCCTGAATTCTAGGAAATGCCCAAATTTGGGATATTCGTGGTAAATATTCATTCCTTCAATCCTTGATTTTTTCTCACGTGCTCTACACCAACTCATTATTTCACGATTGAGGATTATACACTTGATGGTTTGGTGATCCAGTTGATTGTACCAATGATTCATGGGTTTGTGTGAGATGTTCTAGACCTAATACGGGGGTGGCCCTTCTAGTATCCCCCCACATGCCTGGATGACCACAGATTATGCTACAAACTTAGCTGCAGTTTCACAGACTTGATGGGTTTGGTTTCATCAACTTTCATCACCCATAGCATGCATATATCATTCTGGTGATCCAATCAGCTTTGTAGAGCTCTTTCTTGTTTAGCACAACTTCTTTGGTTGTTATACCCACCCCCCCCTCCCCATGTAATATGGAGGGGCATTATTTATGTCTCATGTACTTATATGTCATCATCTTCATTATTGGCCAATATTTTTCCATGCACATTACATATAAGGGATCCATTATATTATTTTATGGCCCATTGATGCCATCATGTCATGTATCATGTATCATATATTTTGTAGCTCAATCACACATTGTTGGGCTGACCATTATTCTTTGTACTTTTTCATCTTGGCAGGTATGGGAATTCCTCCCCCGCCTCATTGAGAACAGGTGCTCCAATATAAAAGGAGACTTATATCAGTTCGTAGGTATTACCCCCTCAGTTACTATCCTCTCTCGCTTTGCTTCATTTACGTGTCTCTCTCTTTGATTCCCCTTAAATGTCAAGTTATTTTTTCTTACAACGTACTTTGATCATAAGATTTTATCCTAAAAGTCATATGTTGGGGGAAATTAGTTATCACCAAAAATTGATCTTTTAGCAATTCCTAACTAGATGGATCATAGTACACCATGCAAGACCATTTTTAGCATAGTAAAATTGCTTTCACTATACGAAATAATTTAATAAACCATATTTTATTAAGTTATTTCTGGTTAAAACAAGAAACCCCATGAGGAACAATTAAATAAATCATTATTTATCTGATTTTTTTCTAGGAATAATGATTTCAATCATTGCTGAAATAATATTCCCATCTATATTTAACCCAATTATGATAAATAATTAGAAAATCACTATTTATATTAATTTTCTCTAGGAATAATTAATTAAATGATTATTTAGTTATTATTCCTTATTAAATTTGACTAAATCACCTAGGGATAATTAAACAAATCATTATTTGAAATAACTTTTCACTCCAAAAAAATATAATAAAATATTCAGAGCGGTTAGATCTAGGTTATGGTTAATAATATTTTATAATTCTCCATTTTCGAGGATAAATCAATATTTTGTTATAAATAGGAGCTTTTTTCCATTCATTATTGACTTTGATCCTTCTCATTGTCACTATAATTTTCTTTTCTATTTTAGCTCCCACATGATTTCATCAAATATTTGGGTTTTCTTCATCATTGAGAGAGAGAGACTCACAAAGTTGAAGCATTGAGGACAACTAAGAACCCATCCTATTGAGGGGGATTGGTAGCATTTACTTGCTTCCTTCACCAAGTGTTACATAATATAAAAATCATTCTTTAAACTAAACTTGTATGTTGGTTGTATGGAGTTATTTTGTATCATTTGTTATTTATTTTTGTTGTTTAACTACTTTTTCTACATAGATATGGGTTTTTTCAGGATTTATTCTCACTTTCTATTGAAGATATAAATGGGTTTACGACCATTTCTATTGTTAGTGCTATATGCCTTCCATAGCTTAAGGTATTTTTAGTACACTTGCTGAAATATTTTACATTAACAACAAATTAATTCACCAAGTGGACAGAAGCAGTTCCATCTAGGAAGGGCACATACTCATTAATTATTTAATTCATGGAAGGTAATATTATTTCTATATTTCTTTGTATTTACAAAATCATCACTGCAAATGATTTTTCTATTAAATATAAAAAGAGGATATGTTTTTGTAATAAGTATGATACGGTTCTAGGAAATTTGACTGCCTATTTCCATCAAGGAAATGGGTTGGCCGAATATTCTAATAAGATCTTGGTAAATATAATAAAGAAGTTGCTATAGGAGAATAAAAAATCTTCGCACAAAAAATTGATAAATTCTCTATGGGTTGATAATGTACGCACTAAGAGAAAAATTGTATTGTCACCTTTCCAACTGGTTTATGGAGTTAATACTGTTTTTCCTACCTCCCTAGGAATTCTAGTGCTGAAATTATTGTAGGAATTAGAGGTTGAATCAAATTATGTGTAGAGAAGGATAAATAAAATATTAGATTTCTAGCAGAACGAAGAAGATGTTTACAACAATACACAGATAATTTAGGAAAACATCAAAAGGATTCATGATAGGAGTGTGAAAGCTAATGATTTATAGCTTGATGACCTTGTTTTAAAATGGGATGCCAAAAATGATGAAAAAGGAAAGCATGGAAATTTTGATAGTCTATGGAAAGGGCCTTACAATATTGAAGCTTTGCGGGGAACCAATGCATATTTTTTGAATGATATAATAGGGGAATTACTTGTTGAAGAGCCTGTAAATGGTGGGTTTCTAAAAAATTATTTTGCTTAAAATGCTGCTAGTCTCAAAAGAATCATTGTATATACAATTTTATTTTTCATATACTACAGGTGAGGGTGACTTCCATCATAAATTGAAGCTCAAAGTGAAAGCCCTAGGTCTCAAATGAGTTGCTACAATATGTTATGAATTTTCAGTCAATAAGGTCATTTTAGTTCATTGAAAGTAAAATAAATACCTAATGGAGAAGGCTACTAGTTTATAGTGTTCTTGGCACGTCACAAGGAGGATGCCATCCCCATGGGAGCCATTGTTGGGGTCCTATAAATATAGTGATCAAGGTATGATTATCTAGCCATTTATCCCAGTGGGATGTCGTAAATAAATTTTAATTTTAATTTGTTTAATTATTAAAAATAAAAGTAGAAAAGGAGTAAAATTAAAAGAAAAGAATAGAAAAAATTGAAAGAGAAAATAAAAATTCAATAAATAAAAAGAAAAGAGGGGGGAGAAAGATAAAAAAATAAATCCCCAAAGGGGAAAGACAATTCAAATGCCACCAATAGTTAAATTTATATGTTAATTTTTGTTTTAAATATTTCAAATAAAGGAGATTTGACATTTTTTGTTACTTTTCTTAAAGCACCGTCGCTTTTTAAAGGATGAGATCATCCCCACAAAGATGAATAGCGGGGGACGATGTTTGGACCCCGCCCCCCACCTTTTGGTACTTAGGTTACAGGAAAATTAGGGTCAGAAAATTAGGTTACAGGAAAACCAAAAATGTAAGGTGGTAGCCTTACATGTATTTCGAGGCCCTTTCCTCACTTACCACTTACCATCTGACCCACCCCTGCCGAAAACCATCTCCTGTTTCCATTCTCCCACACTCCTGTTGGCTCCCACTCCTCTCATACAATGCCACCACATCACATGAAACCATCACACCCATATATGCTACTCCACCACAATATTCCATGTCACCTCAACCTCCACGTCATATTATTGTTAGCCCTCAAATCTCCCTCCAACAGTCATATAGACATTGGCCATTAATTTTCTCCTACCAACGTATGAATTCTTTAATGTCATGATCCAAAGAGGTAATAATTTCATTAATCACACAAAAATTGCATCCCCTTTTTCCAGTTGTTTGACATATGTAGGTTTGGATTGAATATTTCTAAAGTTCATCATGACCTTGTGCAAACCATTCCCTTCTGCAACCAATCAATTGCGCCTGGGTAACTTTGTCTCCTTGAATTTTCCATTGAAATGAGAGATGTATTCACCCAAAGGGAAGGGAAAAATGACTTAATATAATCCTTTGTTACCTCATGTTCATGATTTATATAAACTTCCTTTGGTCTATACCCAACAGAAGATAGCATACACCTAGTGTGACTTTGAATTATACAAACTTCATAACTGGTAAAATTAAAAGTTGTTAGACAATAGTGATGAATTGAACATTTGGGAATCAGGTTTCCCTCAGTTTATTTTTCCCCAAACTCATATTTTTTTAGAGTTCATTACATGGCATGATCTTAGGTACCTCCCCAGCTAGAAAGTGGTCATTTCTCACAACAATGAAATCCTATTCTCAATTACCCCAGAAGATATTTTTTAATCCCTTCAGATCAATTCTCAAAATTATTTACACCCATTTTCCAGATATGCACTCATGGAAATATACCAAAATATTACCTACTCCCAATGAGCCCATCATTTGAATTTTTTCTACCAAAGAATTGTGAATTTCGTAGAACTGATCTCCAATACTCTGGTTCCATTTTCCCTGAGATGTCTAGGAAAGTTATTTTCATGGTGAATTTCCTATTTGGTTATCAAACAAACCAATGGGTATATTAAGTAGTGTTAGGTTTTTTGTCAGTATTTTCAATTGGTCATAAGCCATAAGTAATTTTTAACTATAGTCAATACCTATCAGCTTTTATTCATGAGAAAATTCAGAAATTTAAAGTTGAAGATGCATTCAAACAATAATGAGTCATGGTATATTTGATTTTATTCTATCAAGTAGATAAGTTCAAGCTGTAGCCATAGAATGTGGATGAACATGGTAACCCACTATTACTCATTCATTGGACTTATTTAGTTACAAGGAAGTTAGAGGATTATTCATTCAACAATTATGTGGATCATTTTTTACATACATTTGTTTGTCTTTTTAGCAACGATGTTGTACCAAGAATTTCACCAGAGATGAATAAGGTTTTTCATCTTATAGAACAAGCTAAAGTTGGATAATGGTATCTTTACTAGAATTATACATAGATTTAGATCTATGGGTGTGAAATTCCTCCCTACATACTACCACTATTTGTACCAGTGAGGATTTTTTCATTGGAATACTTTAGACATATGTTAAATATGGATGATTTACATTTTGTATCAAGCAAGAAGAAGACACAATTTAAATTAAAGGCGCAATTTGGTCCTTATATTCTTAATACCATAGAAACAACAAAGGAAATAGAATAATTACTAAGGAAAATCAAGTTAAAGTTAAGCTTCACATGGTCTTATGATCCATTTGGGATAATTTTTTAAATAATTGAACATAAGACCACACCATATGGAGGCACACATAGTCCAGAAATTGAGCAAATATTCCAATAAAGAGAAGTGGACAAAGAACACATTATAGGAGGCTAGAGAGAAAATTGTGAGTCAAAAATCTCTACAAACTCCAATATCAAAAGGCAAGGAAGGCAAAAGACCAAGGAAAATTATGTCTCATACAGAATCATAGTATCAAGATACATATTTGTGTGTTTTCAAAAGGGGAAAGAAATACCAAAAGACAAATACTAAGACTGATACTAACAGGGGAAAACTAAATTTGTTTTAACAAACTTTCCCACCACTCCATTGAAACATATTGATGAGACAAAAAAATCACCTGGGTTTTCCACATCCCAAATTGCAACACATGAGAATATTTTTTCCATATACAAGGAGATCAAGAAGAAGAATGAAGCACTAAACGATACAACTTATTAAAATTTTTGGTAACAAAATACTACCACTACTCAACACATGTTTCTCTATGCACTTGATGTAGAGAAGGGATAGTTCCAATTGGCCTTTTTGGAACCTACATTTCTATTCTCCCCAAATGTGAAAGATAAAAAATCCTCAGTATTTTTTTTTTTATACAAAAAAGGTTAATGCATTCAATAAAATTATTTTTCATAAACAAGCAGGTGAAATTATCTATTCAACACTAACAATTTTGGCCAAGGCTTCCTCAAAATT
Source organism: Pinus albicaulis (assembly GCA_034641835.2). Lineage (NCBI taxonomy): Eukaryota > Viridiplantae > Streptophyta > Pinopsida > Pinales > Pinaceae > Pinus > Pinus albicaulis. The sequence continues at coordinate 1,191,872,083 of CM076581.1, read as the reverse complement.
GTAGGCCTCTTTGAATAATATCCATTCAAAACTAAAGATAAAAATAATGTCATCTTTGGCCAAAGGCACCAGGACTAAAGCTATAGAATATTTTCTAATTAAACTATGATATGATCCTAGTAAAATCATAAGAGATGAGGAGATGATAAAAAAACAAAAATGAATATATTCAAGCTCTGAGAAAACAATTCAAGCTACCAAACACAAATCACCCACAGACCAACTAAATCACTCAGCTGGACACACAGTAGGAGAAATGGTTCTCATTGATAGTTGAATAAAATTTTCAAATTTAGAAAATGAAGACAGACGTGGAGGAACTTCTGAAAGAAAATAAAATATTAGCAGCTAATGGTACATGACAAACAACACCGACAACATCATCAGAAAGAGAAGAAACATCCACTATAGATTATTCTGAAAAAATGGTCAAATATTTGGGAGGTTTTTCATTATTTGGCCAAGAAAATGAAAAAATATTAGCATCATTGAAAAGAACAGAGGAAAATAAAACCAAGGCTAAAAATACATATCTAGTAGAAGTGCAAAAAAATTTCAAATCGACTCAACAAATTTCAAAATATGAGAATCAGTCTTTTATAGCACAAATTCTGGAAGAGGCCAAACAAAGTATACTTGAGAACATCAAAGCCAATATCAAAAACTTGTGGCCATCATTTCATATTATATTTGAATAGGAAGAATTAGTACAACATGTCAAAGTACAAGTTGAGAAAACAAACGTCGATATTGAACACATGCCAGCAGAAGCATACAAAATTATCGGGATACTACACCTCAAGACTAAAGATGATATTGAAGAGCTGCAGATTCAATATAGGGTAGGAATAATCATGGAAGTAAAGAGATTTCGGACTAAAAATAACCTAATGGTGTATCAATGGAATAAATGAAATGAATTGGAATTACAGGTTAGAAGATTTAACGAAAATTTTAATGCATTTCAAGGGAAAGGACTTCCATATTTAAAAACCTCTAATTGAAAATTGATCCCATTAGGGTACTACATGGAAAGGTAATGTGATATAGCTATAGATACTTACAGATTCACCAAATTAAGAGGAAAAATAATTCGATAAGCTTTCTTTGAAGGCCTACAATATGATCTCCACTTTCAACATGAAGTCCATAATTTATTCCTAAATAAGACAACTTTTCAAGCATACATAGAAGTGGATGAAAGATTTCAAACTATGGTGAATTTCTCTATTCCAAGTGAAGAAAGATGGGATAAAATTTTGAAACTTTTTGAGTGAAATCAAACAAAAATCCTTTTGGAGAAGACACAGAAGAGAAGCATAAAAGTAACTACAGTCAATGACAACATTCCTCAAAATATTAACAAAACATCCGAATTAGTCCAACGTTCCTACTATTTTGTTCTATTTTGAAATATCTACACCTTTTGATAGATAATTTTTTGTAAATAATTTTATTTTGAAATACGAATTGAGATTTAGACAAACTCTAGAAGTATATCGAAAATATATTTAGAAATGGTTGGATTATGTAAAGGAGAAGATCTTTCTTAATTTTCAGTCGTGGTTTTTTATGAAGTAATTAATTTAGAAATGCAAAGGCAATATTGTTCCAGGATTCTTGTGTCAAATAAATGGTGATGTTTTCCCTTATGTTAATTTAATTTTCTTTTTGAATTTTCACATGGAATTTTTCTTCCTCATTGTTGCAAGAAGATTTAAGAGTGGTGTTTATTTCTTTTACTCTGTTATGGATTATTTAAACAATATTAATGTTTTCATTATGAGATGAAATATAAATTTATTTAAATATGATCTATATTTAATTGATCATCAAATCATTGATCTCATCCACACCATAAAATGTTTTAGAATCTTGGATTTTTCCTACCTCACCCTATTTCAGCTACTCTGTTATTTTTTAATTGATTACTGAAAATTTACATTGAGTCCATGGCCAATGGAATTTTCCTTCGTTTTGAAACAAAAATTTTAAAACCAATTTCCTGATCTTCATACCTAGCCTAAAACCTTAGAATTTGATTGATTGTAATCAAATAGAGAGAACCTATTATGAAACCAGCTCCAAAAATAGAAGAAAATGGAGATCAACGCCTTAGAAATTAACCACTTTGAGGGGGAAACCTCCAATAAATTACATAAATGAACAATTCTTGTATGATACAAATGAAAAAACCTCCTTTCTGTATATAGGATTCCATGGGTCCACAATACAATCCTAGCCGACCTAACAATAATAATGTAAGGGCACAATAATAACAATATGGGGGTTACAGGGGTACAACAATAACAACAAGGGGGATACACTAACAAGAATAAGGGGATACACTAGTATTATAGGGACCTAACATGCCCCTCTCCTTCAAACAAGTGTTGCCCTCAACTCTTGATTATTTCTGGATGCTTCTACATAAAATTCTCATCCTCCTGTGTGGAATCTTCAATGGGTAAGTTATTCCACTTGCTAAGATACTCTGAAATTGATCGAATTCGTAGTTTTATAGTTCTTATTTCTGTGACTGCTTCATAACTTCTTTCACTGCAATGTTGATCTTCTTCTTGTTTCATTCAATTCTGCACCAAAGTTAGGTTATCCTTTGAGAGTTAGAGAATTTGTTGTTGATGCTCGATTTGATATTCCACTATTTTATCATCCATATTAGCTTTCATTTGATCCTTCAAATAGTGCATATTAGCCTCCATTTTTTCTTTTAAACCATCTATGTCATCTTTGATTGCAATTTGTAAGATCAAAATTTGTTGCACTTGGTATCGTAATGTTGATATCTCATACTGCAATTCTTCCTCTTTAGGCATCATAGTATAGATTTTTGAGGGCTTAATGGGTGTGGAATTATTTTTGGGAGGCATTATATAACTAAATACTAATATCTATGCTTCAATATGCCCTTGGAATCACCTCAAACTAATTTTTCAAACAAATGCTATGCAAACCTGTTTAAAAAATACACATCTTTTTCTTGCTTTTGACGAGCTTGATATTGAAACTAAATTATATCTATTATTCGTATCTTCAATTTCTTAAATTTGGTGGTGTAGTATCCCTCTAAATATTATTTTGAATGCCACAGGTTTGACCCGATTTGAATTTTTCAAGGCAAAGTTATGTCCAATCTCCCACAATGACCTAATTATGGACTTTTTCAGTAGAGAGAAATTGTACGGCATTTCGCGAGTCACTGTTTTGTTTTTTGGCTATGTAATTGATACAAAGGAAACTAAATTCCATTTTCTTGCGGTGAATTTTTACAGAATTCCAATTTGATTCTCAGAGAGAGAGTTATGATGATTTTCCTACAGTCACCTCCTTGAGATCAAATTCAGGTTCCTATAAAAAACCTAAGTTCCATAGAGCATATCTCCACAGATATTACGAGCGAAGATCTGAAATTTTTGTACTACATTCCTCAGGATTTTGGCTTCTCTCTGTAGAAATTTCAATTTCTAAACCTTCGTAGAAAAAATGGTATAGAAAAAATTCCATGATGACCTGTTTGGAGCAGCGAAACCCTAGAATCCAAAGGCTCTGATGCCAAAGGTTATGAAAGTAGCTCCAAAAATAGAAGAAAGGAGATTTAAATGCCTTATAAACCAGCCACTTCGAGGGGGGAACCTCCAATACATTACATAAATGAAAAATTCTTGGACAATACAAATGAAAAACCCTCCTTTCTATATATAGGAGTCCATGGGGCCACAATATAACCTTAGATCCATTTGTATCTCTATTTTTATTGCATAAAACCTCACTAAACTAAATTTTCATTTGTTGCAATATTCTAGTGTTGCAGTAGTCATGGGGTTGTAGTGTTTTTGGGTTGTTTGGGGATTGGGAGGCTTGTTTAACTAAGCAATAATGATTTATTTCTAATATCTTTTTATATTTGGCTGCTATAATGTATAAAATAATGTATCCAAGGGTTTTTCTTAACTATTATAGCATAAATTTCTAAAAAAATGTGTTTTTAGTTCTTAGATTGTTGATTTCCCCATTTGGGAATATTACAACAAGCCTTTAAGAACAAAATACTTATAACATGAAGAACACCTGCTATATATTAATGCCAGAGACTAATACAATGTAGTTTTTGTTAGGTTTAACTACTTCTATAAATTAAAGTACATGGATTTTCTGATATAGTTCTTATAAAATTTCGAGATCAGAGATCTAGGCCTTCTAGCATAATTCCAAGACAACCTAGAAAGGGTTTTTGGAAATACACAAAATGAAAAAATCCCAAAATGCAGCTGTAGGGCTGATTAAAACTCTCCAACTGGATAAATCTTTGGAGGTGGCTAATTTTATATAGAAATTTCTAACACTCCTCCAATAGATCTCTCGGATGAAGGGTTGCTCCCCTTAGTTGGAAGCTAACTCAAAAACTTGGGCAGCAAGCCCTCCACTACAACTGCCCTACAAAATAATGCAAATTGTGAAGGAGATTTCACTGTAGATGATGGCAGAAAGTTGGAATGATTCTGGATGATGAAAAAAATCTCAAGGAACCTCCTTGGTAGCCTCTTGGATGAAGGGTTGCTCCCGTCAGTGGAAAGGAAGCTCAGAAATTGGGTTTAGCAACCTTCCACTGCTACTGCCCTGCAAAACAACACAATCTTGAATGATACTGTGTTGTGGATAGTGGTTGAAGCTTGGTATGATTCTGGATGGTGGAAAATACGTTCAATGAACCTCTACTGAGTGGGTAATCTAAGTCCCCCGAGGATGAGGGTGGGATTTCCACCTGGAAACACCCTTGTGGTAAACAATACAACAGACTCTGCTAAACAGTTGAAGCATGTAGAAATTCATAAAATGCCAAGACATAAAAAGTACTCAGAATTCCCTCTATGGCTGCCATCCCCTTCCTTATATTATTTGTGATCCTCCTCACCCTTGGTCCCACTCATTAAATATGTTATTATCATGGAGACTCCCTCCCACTAACACTGCATTGTCCCTCAATAACTCTCCACTACCTCCATACCAGCGTTGTTGATTTGGTCAGAATTGAATCCATCCACAGTATTCAACCTCTATTCACACCTAACAGTGCTTTATCCAGCTGATAAGATGGCCCACATTCACACTAGAAGTGGTTTTATTCCTACTAAGAAGATTTACGGGTCTCCCTATCTCTTATTCATCTATCTAAATAACAAAAGAAAAATTCAATATTCCAACCAGTTGAAATAAAATTAGGAATATTATAGTCCTCCCCTCGTAAGTGTTGCTTGTCCTCAAGCAACTGCAAGGATGAATGCTGCAAAATCTCTCCTCCTTCCCCACTGGCATCCACATTCGATAATCTCCTCCATTGAGCCAGATGTTATTTAATAAATTTTCCACTTAGCTGCTCCTCACAGGTGTCCAAGTTAGCCTCTGATGACATAATGAAATGGCTCACATCATAAGGTAGTAGGAGATCCATGGTGGAAAATATATAGTATATAATTCCCTCATTGAGGCATGGGTCATGAAAAATGTTGGAGATCTTACACCTAATGAGCTATTGCAAATATTGTCATTGATGGAAAAGGAGCACAAAGGAGCAGCACCTGAACTATCAAAAAGGAAAAGGCAGCAAAGGTAGCAAGAAGGAAAAGGAAGAAAAGGTAGCTAAGAATCAAAGGAAACAAAGGAAGCTAAAGCAGAAAAGGAGTAAAGGCAGCAAAGAAGTAGAGGCAGCATAGAAGAAGCTAAGGTAGAAAATGAGAAAAGGCAGCAAAAGAGAAAAGGTAAAGTCATGAACGAGTGGGTCAAGTCATGAACGTGGTCAAAGTAGTGATTAAGGTGTGCATCAGTTGTGATAATCCAAAGTTGGAGTGAATAACGAATAGAATAACAAGATCAGGAGAGATCAACGTGTTTAGAAACTAAATAAAGCTCAGGAAGGATAGTGGATATGTAGAGTAGCGGTGGTCGTAGAAAGAAGAAAAATTGACTAAGGTAGAGAGCACTTAGAATTATTCCAAGGGAGGCAATCAAATGACAAAGATCGAATCAGAGAATTGAAGTTTTAAGATTTAACGGTAGAGATTAGTACGGGCGGAAGAGATGAAAAAGAGTCACGTGAAGGATGAGTTGATGGTCAGGATTAGATCGTAGAAGTGAAGGGGAGAGATGAAAAAATTAGATTACATCACAAGATAAGTTGGGAAGGAAAATCAGATTTGCAAGAAGCAATGAGGACCATAGATCTGGTGTAGATCAATGGTGACAATCACATCGCAGCCGTGAAAATGTCGCACATCACATGGTATAGTGATTACTGTTAAGACTTTTCAATTTAAGTTATTTAACTAGCGATGCGAAGTGGATCAGCAAGGACACAAGAATGGACCGTCAGATCCAATGAAGAGCAATGACGAAGATCAAAAGCACAAATCAAAAATTTTAGCGCTGAAGTGTTAAGGTCGTCACAGTGTAAGTTATTTTTTGTGTGAAGTGAAGTGGAGAAGGGACACGTGTTTATGTGCTAGGGTGACTAGTGAGGACCATTAGATCATATGACAAATCAACAACGGATAGAAAATCGCAAGTTCACACATTGCAAATTTTAGTGGACAATGCTAAGGCTTTGAAAGGTATGTTAATTATTAGTTTGCGATGCGATAAGGTTAGAAATATGTGATGCGGTGAAAGGGAGGAGACATGTGTTGGAACTACGCATTAGTGCACATCGCAAATTTTATGAATTAAGGTTTGCACAGTAAGTTATGTCGGATGCGATGCAGTGAAAGGGAGGAGCCACGTGTTGGCATTCTGCATTAGTGCACATCACAGATTTAATGTTTTTTGCTTAAGGTTCACATGGAAAGTTAAGTTGGATGTGATGTGATACAATTGCAGATCACACAAGACAAGAGATGAAATTAGTGCTAAACGTTAAAATTTGCGGGAAAGCGAAGTCCGATGTACTACGATTGGTCAAGTACTGTGGGACCTGATAACCCCTGTTCCACATCTGTTTTGTGCGTTCTGTTATAAAGTATGCATTGTTTGATCACTAATGTATGTATCTCGAATAAGCTCCAATATTGTACTTCGTTGTGTTAAAAGTGATTTTATGTGGGCCATGACCCACAGGTCAGTGGGGTTTGTGTAAAGAATTAGTTCGATATGAAAAATGTCATGTAGATGTGGTTGTGTGTTAAAAGAAAAGATCAACACAGAAAAAAAGACTTGGGTAACAAAAGAAAAGACTGAGCACAGCAAGAAAATTCTCAGGGAAGAAAAAGGACTCGAAGCTCATGTAGAACAGTGCAATAACATTGGTGGAGTCAGGAAAAAATGTGCTCATGTAGCAGAGTTGGAATATAACTACGGAAACATAAAATAGAAAGGGAAAACAAGGAGAAGAGGACAAACACACAGCAAATCTAAGAAGCTGAAAGGGCTGAGTGAAATATTTTATTGTAACTGTAAATGTATTACTTATTTTATATTGTTTGTGATACAAAGCAAGTCTGAAAGGAAAATTAAAACTCCAATTTAATACTCAAATGAGTGTATATATTGTTGTAACATCCTGAATATGTTGAGTGAGGAAATGAGTGGGTGGAAGGAAAGATTCATGTTGTTCACTTCATATTCTCATATAGAATGCAAACAACCATGAAGTGATATCTATAAATGATGTTATTACAATATGCATAGAGAGGTTAGAAAATAGAAGAATGAGATAGATAAAATAGAGAAGTTGTGTAGATCAAGAGCTCATATGAAGTAGATTTGAAGGTTGGAAGGGTAGCAGTGACGAGGGATTAAAAAAAAAATGATATCTAGGTAAATTAGCATATCATTTTATTGTAGAGTGAGGAAGTTGGTGCTTCCATATCAATTTGTAGGTTAATATATTTTCAGTTGTAGCTGGTTGAGGTAGGGGCCTCCTGTGGGTTGTAGCCTGCAGAAAATAGATGAGAGTTGGAGCTTCCTTGCAAGTTGTCGCTTGCAGAATTTGAGGTAGTAGCCTCTTGTACATTGGAGCCTACATAAAATTAGTGGTGAGAGGGAGTTGGAACCTTTGCATCACAACAATAATAAGATGTGTTTTTCTCCCTTATGGGTTTCCACTTAGATATGTTGTCTATGTGCTTGAGAATTATGTGTTGATGTGATGTATTAATATTCTTAATTACTTGTTGTACACACATTCAGTTTTCTGATTCATTATGTACTAAATTGATTATGAACTAAAGGTTTAATCTAGTTTAATGAAAAGAATTTTAAATGTCCATGATTGTACTAAATTGATTCACCCCCCTCTTAGTTTAGCTAAGAGTTCATCATGAGGAGCTCCAACCCATGTGCTATTCCTCCAACCATTCCAGCAATAATGATTAAAACATCATCAACATAGGGAATCGAAACTATTATTTCTAGAAAATAAGAATGAGGAGATACATAATGTCTCTAGGAATAGAAGTTTGGACTGTTGTGGAAGAAATATATGCTCCAAAGGATACTGACACAGAGGAATAAGCCAAACAAGATTTCATAGCTAATGCAAAATCAATGAATGCACTCTTGAGAGGTCTGTGTGAGTCAGAATTTATCAAAGTAATGCATAGTAAGACCTCCAAATATATATCAGATACCTTAGGAAACATCCACGAGGGAGATAAAAAGGTGAAGATGGCCAAACTACAAGCCTATAGAACTCAGTTTGAAAATTCAAAAATTAATGAAGGTGAATATGTAGCCAGTGTCTTCTTAAAGGTTGCATAAGTTGTGAATAACATGACAGCTCTAGGAGAAACCATTAAGGAATGTGTGATAGTGGAAAATATATTGAGATCTTTACCATCCATATTTAACCCTAAGTTTTTTGCCATAGAAGAAACGGCAAACTAGGAAACCTTGACCATGAACCAATTACTTGGAAACTTGATAGCTTATGAGATGAGACTTCCAAAGGGAAATTCAAATGTGAGGGATGCAACATTTAAGGTAGACAAGTGCACAAAAGAGAAGGAAGACACATGCTCATGCTCAGATGAAGAAGAGGCCAAATTCGTCAGAAGATTAGATAGAGGCACGAGTAAGTACAAAGGTAAAATTCCATTTAAGTTCTTTAATTATGGAAGAGTGGGGCACTATACTTGAAAATGTACCCATAAGAGAGTAGATAAGAGACCAAAAGAGACAGAGAAAGACAAAATAAATAACTGGCAGAAATGGAAGAGATTGAATAGAAAATAATTTTATTCTTAGCAAGATAGCAGTGCATCTGAAAACTCAGATGAATCCTCAAATGAAGAAGGAACCTCTGAATTTGTGTTGGTGGCCAAGGAATATCCTAAATGATTCCTTTTGGAATATGAGGGGGAAGGTGAGGTAGATCTTGAGGGGGAGCTAATCAGTGCCCCAGAGGAAATAAATAGACTTAAACTCAAGTGTAGAAAACAAAAAGATATTCTCCTGAAATATGTAAAGGAAGAGCCAAGTTCATAAAACTTCATTTAGTTGAAAGTAGAACTTGAATAATCTAAGAAGGTTTAAGATATTCTGATAAAGAAAATAAAATATAAAAATCAGGAGAAAGAGAAATTGGAAGAAGTATTATGGTTGAGAAAGAAATTAGAAAAGGCCCAAATGGAATTATTTATGAATACTCCACGGATGAAAATCTTTGGACAAAATAATAAATTTTCAAATATCTCCTCTTATAAAGACTTGGATATGATATGAAGGAGAAAATAGTAAGTCCAAGGTTGAAGATGACAAGAATATCACTTTTGTGAAAGTTGTAATAAAAGAAAATAATAACTCTCAACAATATGAGATTATTGCAGCTAGAAGATTGATAGAAGAAATGAGAAGGTTGTGTAAGAATCTCGAGGATGATATTACCTCCATGGAAAACTCATAGAGGCATACATTGAGAAATATTGTGAAGCAACCCAAAAGATATCCAAATAATTAGAAGCCAGTAAGACCTTTATGGGTAATGAAGAAAACATAAACAAGAAGCAACCTCAAATGACAAAGAACTAAATGAAGAAACCGCTAGCTGCAAAAGTCTCATACACTCCTGAATATGAATTGAATAAATTCAAAAGCTGCCAAAGGAGGTTCTTTCCTCCTATGAGAAAAATCACTTGTTTTGCATGCCAAAAACCTAGACATACTGCAGCATATTTTAAGAAAAATCAAGTCTATTCCAACCAAATAAAGATTCAATCAATGAAAAGACTACCTCATGCAAACAAATGGAGAAGACAATATATCACCACGTACACAAATCATTTCCATGCCTAATATTTTTCATGCAATTAATTTGTACATAAATCTGTTGAATGTAAATTGTGTTGAAAAATGGGAACAAAATGCCATACACCAGCTCAACCTTACTTAGGGAAAATAAGATGTTATTCATGCCACAAGATTTGTCACAAAGCAAAAGACTGTAATCATCCATATACATTAAATGACTCTAGACAGATGATGGAATCCAATCAAATCAAACAAAACTGTGAATCAAAAAGAATGCAGACATTATAAAGAACCCCAATAAAGTATGGAAGGAAAAGACAAAGGGGGAGCCTGTTACCTTAATAATGAATCCATCATAGTCTTAAGGGGAGCTTCTCTAGGAAGAAACACAAATATCTAGATAGTAATAGATAAGAAGCAACATCCCAGGGGGAGGAAAGTTCATAAATAGTCACCATAAAAGTAGTCTAAGATGAGTTCCTTGGAATAAGAACAACTAAAATTTTAGGAAGGGAAAGGAAAATTCCTCTGAGAGAGAACTATAGAGGAAGATGAATACCTAAATCATTCAATATCCAGCATGTTGATGGAAGGAGAGAAGGCAGCAAGAAGCCATGTTTTTAGAGGGAACATCAGTCATGACCATGTAAGCTAAAAAGACAACAACACACTAAGTGATGAATGGTTAAAATCACAAAAATTATGTTTCGAGCTATAGAACTGCAAAGATCCATAGAGGATGATCACATTGTGCATCACATTACAGGAGTTAACAATGAAACAAAATTAAGAAGGATTAGTAAGACAAATTTTTATATCATTATATCATTGCATCATTCATCAATAGAAAGTCCCCTTGGAGGAAAGAAGTTAAATGAGTGATAAAACTATGAATTGTCTGTACTTTTAGATTCTGAGTAAAGAAACTGAAGATGTCCTTCTGAAGATCATTATGTTAGAATGGTTGAATTTTATATAGAGTAGCAATGATTTTGGAGCAGTCCTAGAAAGGAATATGCAGTGACATTCTTTTAAAACATAATAAGAGAATAAGAAAAAGATTAATGAAGGCAGGATCAGATTCAGTATATTGATCAATGTTGTTGAGAACATTGGAGAGCTCAATAGTATACACTATGAAAGTTGTCGTAACTATGGATGTATGTGCGCGCAGAAATGAAATTACTGCATGCATTATCAAATTAGTATCAATTGGTATTTGGAACAAGCAGCCTACCTATCAACATAATACAAAGTGTTATCAGTGGAGAAGTAGTATGGTACATGTCCTCAGGATCAGAGTATTATGGTAGAAGTACATCAAGGTAGTATTCACAACTTTATAGTATATGTGGATTAAGCTCTGGTTGCTTTGATTATTCCAAAGTATTTTCTGATTGTAGATACTGGAGAATGTTGAGATGCATAATTAAAGCATGAAAATGTCAACAAAAGTGATAAAGGATCATTATCTCATTTACATTCGAAGTATTATATTTATAATTGAAGTAGTATATATTTCTAGATATAGCTACATGCCTTCCTCAAGTTGGTATAGATATATATTCAAGGCCTCTTTCTTAAGATCATTCATAAAACTGTGTGAAGTTTGTTTCCTTATATTTCAATTAAACAACTCCAATATTTTTTGTTGAAGATAATTATGATAGAATAGTTAAATTATTTGAAGTATGAAGGACTATTTGTGTTAATATTACTATTTGAAGCTCAACAGTCTTCTATTGATCCATCTAAAGCCTACTTCAACAGAAAGGAATTGTTGGTATTTCACCATTGCAACGAGGTTGATGATTGACATACATACCACCCTTATGTCATAAATAAAATTTCATAGTTCATAAGTGATATTGACCAATGAATTTAATGTATCTAGTCTCAAGGGTTTGTTCTGAAAATACTCTGTACAATATTAAATTCATCGGGTCTTTTAGATTGAAAGACGGACTAGTTTTTACAAAAAGATGTAATGATTTTTTAGATTCATTGTTAACATCAGTATCAAGGGCATTTCGGTTGTTAGTGTAATATCCCTGTTAGTAGTCTAGCACATATCGCTAACAACAGGAAGTAAAGGTGAACCACAGTGTTGAGTCAATTTAATGTCTTAAATTGCTTGCATAAATTATCAACCGAGGTTTCTAAACTGATGAAGTGTGGTACACTATATGTGCTTATTTAACCTTATTATTACTTCGTTGTTTATATTTTATGTTGTTTTGGGGGTTTTGTTCTTTGATGTCTAAGAATGTTTAATATAAAACTATGAAAGAAATTAAATGAATCTAATTAATTTTAAGAAGGAAGGAAATGAAGTGTTCCTAAGTTAAACTAACTTACATAAAAATAAATCAAAGACTATTGGCTAGTTAGAATCCAATCTGAAAAACAGAGTATTTTTCTTAATGATTTCTATCTTAACATTAGTCCTATTCTGTGGATCTAATTCTTATATCTGAGATTTAAATTGCAGTGCAAAAAATTAAAATAGCTAATGTATTTTTAGTTACTCCAGCACTCAATATGAAGTATTACCTTCTTGAGATGATGTGGAAGCAACTATCTATACCTTAACTTCTAATGTTCTAGAAAAGAAAGTAAAGTGTTCAAAGGAAAACAACTAATGTATGCTTAGTTACTCCACCATTCAATATGAAGTGTCATCTTCTTGAGATGATGTTAAGTAACCAATTATACTTGAAAAGAAATTAAAATATTGCAAAGGGAAAACTCAGTAATTGCATGAATTAGAGATTCAATCATTCATTCTAGAAACATGATAGAATCAATTTCTTGGAATGACCTTTAGGAACATCAATGATACAATTACATGGGGATCTAACATGAAATCTGAAAGCATGTAAAGCTAACTATAAAAAACTAATGTATGCTTGATTTACTCCAACATTCAATGTGAAGTACTACCCTCTTGAGATGTTGTGCAAGAAATAAATTATACCTTAGTTTCTAAGTTCCTAGAAAGCAAGTAAAATGTGCATAGGAAAAACTCAATAAATGTATGAATTAGACATTCAATCATTTAGTTTAGAGTCATATTATTGAAATGACCTATAGGAACATCCATTTATACAATTAAATGATAATTCTATTCTAAGAAAGTAAATGAAAGAATAGCAAGGAAAACTAGATAAGTGTGAATTCTTATTACTTCAAACTTGATTCAATTTGAAAATAGGAATATCTATCTCATGAAATGTTTTTAGAAGAAAAATGATTACACAGTTATTATTTAACATTATGCTACTGATCAAAACTAGAATGAAACATTAATCTACTCAGAAAATAGAATTGACAAAAATAGAGTAAGGAAAATTAAACTAAAAACAATAAATGAAAAACCTCCTCTAGTGCAGGGGCCCTCTACAACTGATTCGGCTGAAATACTAGATGGTTAAAGATACACTTAAGAAATCATTAGAAAACCGATCTTTGTATTATGATAGAACAAAGTCTTAATACACAACGTATTAGTAAAAGCTTAAAACTTAACTTAAAACTTAATTTTTTTCGGTTCTGTACAATTGATATTTAAAGAAAATAAACATAACTATCTATGAGATAATTCTACTATAGGTGGCTAATTCGACTTATAGAATTGAAATCAAAATTTTTAACTCTTTATTTGTTATGATAGAGAAAACAAGGTCCTTATGTTCTCGGCTAACGTTCTTTAACAACGATCTTTGACCACGATCTTGGGCCTTCTTTTCCATCAATCTCGAGCAAGTGAATAGGACAAAATCCATGTGGAGATGATTCTAGAAATGCCCATTTGGCTCAATTCTCAATTTGACACTTATAACCTATCAGACCATGAGAGTAGCTACAAAATCCATGATTAGCTGTAGAATACACTGCATTTTGTAGCCAAATTACAAAAATCTATTCGAATAGAAAGAACATGATAGTATAACATGGAAATCATTTAAATGAATTCCTTGAGACAAAAAATGGCATTTATCATTGATTGGGGTATGTGATCTTATGAGAAAGTAAGGGAAAAAGGGGAGAAAGGATGACAGAGAGAGGATAATTCTGAGGTTCAACATACTCCCACTGCGATGTCATTGCATGTGCTCATGCAATTTGCAAAAAATGTGAATTCTCCTCTCCTACTGCATTTGTTCAGACACTTCTACTAACACATCCAATTTCCTTCTTTTGCTTTTATTTGATGTGATTGTTGTCCTGGGTTTTCTCATAAGAAGTTTATATTTTAGATTAATGACTGTCTTTTTTAGTGACTTTTTGTTTCTTTTCAACTTCCCGTTCTTCTTGTACCAAAGTCCTAAATGTATAATGGTATTGTCATGAATTACCTTTTCCAACATGTTGTGCTGCTTCAAGGTATCATTCTACAGTTTGATATGCCTATTCAATATCTCTAGTTCATAATTTTCTTGTTTGAGAGTTTCAACTAGATGTTCTTGTGGATTGATATGATTCACTATTGCAATTCTCTTCTCCAATGATTCTATGTAGCCATATATTTCTTGTTGTGCTAGGTCTATGCCTGGAAATGTTCTGCCGAGGCTACCTTCAAAATTATGAATAGGAGAATTTTGAGGACTGTGTGGAGGAGAAATATTGATAGGAGATGGTATTGGAGTTTCCTCATCCAAACTTACAAACTTTGTCTCTTTTGGTAGTGTTTTCTTCATCAAACCTCGAAGTTTGGAGCTCCTTCTCATTTGTGGAGGATTTATGTTTTCCCCATTTGTTTCTTTTCTCCTCTTTCTTATCTTTCCTCCTTTCTTGTTTTTATTTTGTTTTCTAATCTCTGTCAGCTCTTCAGAGATAAGATTTTCATCATTCTTCTGCAATGAAGATGCAGGTTTGTCTTCAATGTTTGTATCAGTCTTCTTCCTTCTGCTCTTTTTGACATTGTCTTCTTTAGGGTCCTCTGGTAGGTTTACAATTTTCCTCAATGTAGATGTGATGTATACAAGTATTAGGACTAATTACTTTCATATAAGTGTATTCCCTTGAATATGCAGAAGAATTTTGTTGTAATGTTTTGATTAACTTTTCCTGTTGTAATCTCTCCAAGTTATTGTTTATGTTTAAAGTTTTCCCTGGAAATATTTCAACTGTAGAGCTACCAAATTCTTCCATACAATAAAGAGACGTTTTACTATATGACAAATATTCAATATTATATTTCTCCTAGAATTGAGCATGTTCATATTCTAGAGATGATTCAAAATTTTTCATAGAGTTTAGGATTTGACTAGCTTCACTAATGGTTGAAATAGTGAAGAGAGGTTGTATATAATTTTCATCATCAATCCATTCTTTTTCATCTAACTCTATGATTTTTCTTGCTAGAGGATATAGAGAAAATTTCTTTGTTGAGTTACCATCAGAGATATACATGTCACCAATCTACAACTAATGAAAGCATCAGCTGCAGCCAACCAAGGTCTTCCTCATATAAGTGGATGTACTCCTATATTTTTCTTAGGAGTTAAGATCATAAAATAAACAAGATACTCCCAAGAATCTAAGGATATTTAAATATCTTCTAACACACCATCTAGCTTGATTACAAATCTATCTGCTAATTGCAGTAATGTAGGTGTATACAGAATATTAAGAAGTTTGAGCGGTTCCATGGTTTTTTTCTCATGATGTTTATTACTACTCCTAAATCAAATGAATTTGGAATTTCAAATCCATTGATATGTGTTTTTACAACTAGACATCGAGGATCTAAATATTTTTGTATGACAATTTTTCCATCATTTTGTCTCCAATTTTTCCTACAAGTAGAATTCTTTTTATTTCTTTTGTTTTTCTTCCCATCTTCTTCATGCTCACCTCCTTTATTATTTTGGATATAATGGGAATCTCTTTAATGGCCTGTAACAAAGGAATTTTGATATAGACATTTTTTAATTCATCTATAAAATCATAATTGGGCAACATAATATGTTTTTCTACCCTTCTATAAACTTGTAATATTTCAAGAAAAGGAGGTGTAGAAGTAGGTACTGATGGTTGATATATGATAGGAGTTGAGTTTATTTGTTATTTTTGTTTTTCATTTTCAGAATTTTGGCTTTGAATAGATGTTCCTTCCTCAAAAATTTTATTTTCTTGTAGATAATTTTCCTCAAAATTGTCTTTTTCTTGAATAACTATAGAACGCTTTTTCTTTTCTAATATCCTACCAAATCTAAGTTGGAAATCATTAATATCTAGAGGAGTAATCATGTACATCGGAAATTGTTGTACTTCTATCATGTAGGTATTTTTAGGATTTTTATTGTTGGGGTTTGGTAATGGTTGAGCAGGCTGCTGGTTTGGTCTATGTGGAAATGGTAGTGAAAGTTGTGGATTTTGGTTTTGGAATTGGGGTTGTTGATTTTGTTGAAGAATTTTTTGGGGAAGATAGTTTGGATATGATGGAGGATATTGGTAATATTGAGAGAATATTCCATAGGGGTTTTTGATTCCTTGAGCCCAAGATTGAGATTGAGATTGAGATTGAGGCCAAGGTTGTTGCCAATAATTCCAATTATTTGGTGGGGGCTGAGTATACATTTGATTGTTAAAGTCTTGAGCTTATGGCTCCTGCCATGGTCTTCTAGAGACAAAGAAAAGAGATTTTGTTGGATTTTAAGTTGTTTATTCTTGAAAAACAGCCTTAAGACCTAGAATTGAAGGACAACTCTTATTCTCATGAATTTCTGAACAAATCATACAAGTCTCTATGATTTTTGCATCAAGAGGAAATTATCTTAAAGCATGCTTCTTTCTGCATTTAGGATAAGAAATAGCTAAAACATTAGTCTCGTCTTTCTACTTGTTTTGTAATTTAAGGGTGTATATCTATTCACTAAGACTCCCTAATATTTATGTTTTAAATTAATCAAGCATGTCTCCAATTTTTGCCCTACTCATTGTTCCAGTTGTAGATCAATTTACTCTAGCAAGAGAAGGATCTCTTGGATTTTTACTAGTTTTTTATTTTCCCCTTAAGAGATGGATACATAATTCACCAATTTCAGATAATGGAAGTTGAGATAAATCCCCCTTCCCCATCATGTTGATAATGTCTATCCATTCATCTCTAATTTCGTTTAATAAAAGATCTTTTAAAGTATCTTGATCAAAATTATCCATTTTTTCTCTTTTTATGTTATAATTGAATCTTTCAATTAAATCTTCCAAATCATTATCCTCTTTTTACATCATTTTAAATAATTCATCCTTGTGATTGATGGGTATCAAAAAATCCAAATAGATTTCTAAAAATTATATTTTCATGCCATTCCATGTTCTGATAGACCGAGTGATTAGACTCATGAACCATTTTAGAGTTGCTCCTTTCAATGTTGAAGAAAACAATTTGAGTTTTTTACAGTCTTGTAAATAATCATAAGTTCTACAAAAGACTTTAAATCAAACAAAAAGGTTTCAAGATCTTCACTTTTTAATCCATGAAAATTTGGGAGGACATAAGGTGAGATATTTTTCATTGTGGCATTTGTTTCTTCATCAACTATAGGGAATCCAAAAGAAATAAAACTTACCCTATTTCTTCTGTCTCCTTCTACATTTCCTCTACCTCTTCCTCTATCTCCTACTCTACCTCTACCTCCTCCAAATATTACATTTTCTCCATTTATAATTTCTCCTTCTCCTTCTCCTTCTTCTCCTCTTCCTGCAATTATAAATTCTTCAGAGCTAATATAAGATTCAACTTTCAAGGTTAACTGCTCTTCCTCTAGTTCTTCTATCAATGGTATGTTGAAGAAAGGATATTCTTCTTCCTCTCCACTAGGAATTTCTAACTCTTTAGCTAGAATATGTTCCGTTGTAGAGGTGAAAAACGTTACTCCTTCTGTTGGGGATGTAGGATATTCTTCCTCTAAGGCTACCTCAGTGGATGAATTAGGAGATCCTACTAATTCAATTACTGACCTTAGAACTTCAGGAAGTCTACGACTATTGAAATATGGAATATGATTTGAGATGGAAGTGTATCACTTCTTAGTCTTGGTGGAGTGAGTGGTATTGTAGGGATTAAAATCCTGCCTCTAGCTATGAATCTGCCCCTAGAGTCTCTTTCTCTACGCATATCATTTTTTTTAGATGTAAGAAATTAAGCTACCTAATTAAAGTTCCCCAGAAACGACACCAAAATGTTTAGTCAATTTAATGTCTTAAATTTCTTCCATAAATTATCAACCCAGGTTTGTAAACTTGCGAAGTGTGGTCCACTGTATGTGCTCAGTTAAACTTCTTCTTACTTCGTTGTTTGTATTTTATGTTTTTTGGAGGGTTCTGTTCCTTGTTGTATAAGAATGTTTAATCTAAAACTATGAAAAAAATTAAATGAATCTGATGAATTTTAAGAAGGAAGAAAATGAAGTGTTCCTAAGTTAAACTAACTTGCATAAAAATAAATAAAATATTGTTGGCTAGTTAGAATCTAATCTGAAAAATAGAGTATTTATATTAATGATTTCTATCTTAACATTAGTCCTATTCCATGGATCTAATTCTTATATCTGAGATTGAAATTGCAGTGCAGAAAAATAAAATAGCTAATGTATGTTTAGTTACTCCAGCATTCAATATGAAGTATTACCTTCTTGAGATGATGTGTAAGAAACTATCTGTACCTTAACTTCTAATGTTCTAGAAAACCAATTAAAGTGTGTGAAATAAAATAACTAATGTATGCTTAGTTACTCCAGCATTCAATATAAAGTGTCACCTTCTTGAAATGATGTTAAGTAACCAATTATAATTAAAAAGAAAGTAAAATATTGCAAAGGAAAAACTCAGTAATTGCATGAATTAGACATTCAATAATTCAGTCTAGAAACATGATAGAATCAGTTTCTTGGAATGACCTTTAGGAACATCAATGATACAATTAAATGAGGATCTAAAAGTAAATTTGAAAGCAAGTAAATCTAACTGGAAAAAACTAATGTATGTTTGATTTACCCCAACATTCAATGTGAAGTATTACCCTCTGGAGATGTTGTGCAAGAAATCAATTATACCTTAGTTTCTAAATTCCTAGAAATAAAGTAAGATGTGCAGAGGAGAAACTCAATAATTGTATGAATTAGAAATTTAGTCATTATTTTAGAATCATCTTCTTGAATTGAACCATAGGAACATCCATTAATATAATTAATTGATAATTCTATTTAAATAAATTAAATGACAGAAAAATAAGGAAAACTAGATAACTATGAATTCTTATTACTTCAAACTTGATTCAATTTGAAAATAGGAAGATACATCTTCATGAAATGTTTTTAAAAGAACAAGGCTTACACAGTTATGATTCAATGTTATGCTACTGAGCAAAACTAGAATGAAATATTAATCTACTCAGAGAACAGAATTGACAAAAACAAAGTAAGGAAAATTAAACTAAAAACAATAAATGGAAAACCTCCTCCATGCAGGGACCTTCTACAACTAATTTGGTGGAAATATTAGCTGGTTAAAGATGCACTTAAGAAATAATTAGCAACATGTTCTTTGTATTATGATAGAATGAAGTCTTAATACACAACGTATCAGCAAAAGCTTAAAAATTAACTTAAAACTTTATTGTTTTTGGTTTTGTACAACTAGTATTTAAAGAAAATAAACATAACTATCTATGAGATAATTTTTCTACATATGGCTAATTTGACTTATAGAATTACAATCAGACTGTTTAAATCTTGATTTTCTACAATAGAGAAGATAAAGAGTCCTTCTGTTCTTGGCTAATGTTCTTTAACCACGATCTTAGGTCTTCTTTTCCATCGATCTTGACCAATTGAGTAGGACAAAATCCATGTGGAGATGATTCTCAAAATGCCCATGTGGCTCAATTCTCCATTTGACACCTAGAACCTGTCAAACCATGAGAGTAGCTACAGAATCCACGATTAGCTGCACAATAGGCTGCGTTCTATAGTCAAATTACAATAAGTTATTCAAATAGAAAGAACATGAGAATGTAACATGAAAATAATTTAAATGCACTCCTTGAGACAAAACATAGAATTTATCATTGATTGGGGTATGTGATCTTATGAGAAAGTAAGGGGAAAAGGTGATAAAGGATGACAAAGAGAGGATCATTCTGAGGTTCAACACATAGCTACAAAATATAAATTGGCATCATCATATTTGAACAAATGTGTACTGCATATGTGTATTGCAGAAGAAGGCATATTCCATATACAACCTTCCTCAACATATATCTATCCCAGATGAAGATCATAATATATAATGAAGTATATTTGGAGTAGACTTTATATTTCATATGGAATATTCTCAGTATTTTAGTATGATTTCAATGATGCATCTATGATTGTATAAATATGGTACAGTGTGTTCTATGAAGTTTCCTTATCATCACTTTTAGATTTACATAAGTGCAAGGAATATGTGCTTTGGGATGGTATTATATTACTATTTATATACATACAAGTTCAATTATTCTCAAAGTGTTATCCCAACAACTCTTGTACACCAGTCTGGACCAGTAAGGTATAAATTCAGAAGAAGAAGGCATATACAAAACGCAGAGAGAAGTAATGCAAGGATAGAAAATACACTAGGAAATTTGAAACCCTTTGCCATTGATTTCAAAGGGAGAGGAAATGCAAGCATAAGAAGAATGTATATTCTGAAAAGAAAGCAGAGGAAGAAATACACCTCTCAGAATGAAAGGGGAAGGAATTCTTAGAGGAAGTATGGGAGTTTTGGAGGAAATGTTTACATCAATTACAAAGGGGGAGATTATTGGGAATATTGTCATTGATGGCAAAGGAGCACAAAGGAGAAGCACCTGAACTATGAAAAATGAAAATGCATCAAATGTGGGAAAAAGGCAAAGGCATCAAAGGAAACTAAGAAGAAAAGGAAGCAAAGGCAACAATGAAGCAGAGGCAACAGAGAAGCAGTTAAGGTAGAAAGGAGCAAAGGCAACAAAATAGCAAAAGGCAGAGTCCTGAAAGAGTGGGTCAAGTTGTGAACATGGAAAAAGTGGTGAGTAAGGCTTGCAACAAGCATGATAATCCCAAGTCAGAGTGAATAATGAATGGAAGAACAAGCTCAGGAGAGATCAACATGTTTAGAAATTGAATAAAGCTCAGGAAGGATAGCAGAAATGCAGAGTAGCAGTGGTCGCAAAAATAATAAAAGTCGACTAAGGAAGAGAACACTTAGAATAATTCCAAGGGAAATAATTGGACGAGAAATATCAAATCACGAAATCAAAGTTTTAACATTTAGCTACATAGGTCAAAGCAGGTGGAAGTGATGAATATGAGTTTCGTGAAGGATGAGCAGACCATCAGGATTAGATCACATAAGTGAAGGCGAGAGATGAACAGATGATATTATATCGCAAGATAAGTTGGGAAGGACAATCGGATTTGCAAGCAACAGCGAGGACCATAGATTTGGTGCAGATCAATGGTGACAATCACATCGCAACCGTGAACATATCGTACATCGCAAGGTATAGTGATTATGGTTAAGGCTTCACAAGTTATGTTATTTAACTTGTGATGTGAAGTAGATCGAAAAGGAGACAAGCATGGACTGTCGAATCAAACGACGACAACAGTGGAGATCAAAAGCACAAATCACAAATTTTAGTTCTTAAGTGTTAAGGTTGTCGCAGGGTAAGTTATTTTGTGTGCAATGCGAAGTGGAGAAGGGACACGTGTTTGCACACTAGGGCAAGCTGTGAGGGCCTTTATATCATATGGTATATCAACGATGTATGAAAAATCATAAGTTTGCACATTGAAAATGTTAGCGGACAACGCTAAGGCTTCACAAGGCATGTTAATTAGTTTGCAATGCGAAAAGGTTAGAAATATGCGATGTGGTGAAAGGGAGGAGCCATGTATCAGCACTGTGCATTAGCGCACGTCGCATATTTTATGGTTTAAGGTTCGCATGGTAAGTTATGTTGGATGTGATGCGATGAAAGGGATCAGCCACATGTCAGCACTCCCCATTAGCGAACATCGTATATTTTATATTTTTTTCTTAAGGTTCACATGGTAAGTTAAGTTGGATGCGATGCGATGCGGTTTCATATCGCACAAGATAGGAGATGCAATCAGTGGTAAATGTTAAAAGTTGCAGGCAAGTGAATTTCCATGTACTATGATTGGTCAAGTACTATGGGACTCGATAGCCCCTATTCCATGTTTGTTATGTGTGTTCTATTATAAAGTATGAACTATTTGATCGCTAATGTATGTATATGCAATAAAATTTGATATTGTACTCTGCTACGTTAAAACGGAGTTTATGTGGGCCATGATCCACAGGTCCGTGGGGTTTGTGTAAAGAAGGCGACCAAGATGAAAAGTATCATTTAGCTGTGGCTGTGTGTTAAAATAAAAGGATGAACACTGAGGAAAATACTCGGGTAACAAGAGAAAATACTGAACACAACAAGAAAATTCACGGGGAAGAAAAATGACCTAGATCTTGTGTAGAACAGTGCAACAACATGGGTTGATTCAGGAAAAACGGAGTTCATGCAACACAGTTGGAATATAAA
This sequence comes from Pinus albicaulis, assembly GCA_034641835.2. Classification (NCBI taxonomy): domain Eukaryota; kingdom Viridiplantae; phylum Streptophyta; class Pinopsida; order Pinales; family Pinaceae; genus Pinus; species Pinus albicaulis. The sequence continues at coordinate 1,191,849,231 of CM076581.1, read as the reverse complement.
TACAGAAACATAAAAGAAAAAGGGACAGCAAGCAAAAGAGGTCAAACACACAACAAATATAAGAGGTTGAAAGGGCTGAGTGAAATATTTGATTATAACGGTAAATGTATTAATTGTTTTATATTGTTTGTGATGCAAAGGCAAGTCTCCGAGGCAAAGAAAAACTCCAATGTAATACTAAAACAAGCATATATATTGTTGTAACATCCTGAATATGATGAGTGAGGAAATGAGTGGGTGGAAGGCAAGAGTCATGCCTGTTCACTTCATATTCCCATATAGAATGAAAAAATTCATGAAGTGATCTCTATAAAATATGCTATTGTAATATGTATAGAGAGGTTAAGAATGGAATAATGGGGGAGAGTAGATAGAGAAGTTGCGCAAATCCAAAGCTAATATGAAGCAAATTTGAAGGCTGGAAGGGCAGCAGTGAAGAAGGAGTAAAAAAAAGATGATATCCAGGTAAATCAACATATGATTTTATTGTAGAGTGAGGAAGTTGGTCCTTCCATATCAAGTTGTAGCTTGATAGATGTCTAGTTGTAGCTAGTTGAGGTAGGGATCTCCTGTGGGTTGTAGCCTATAGAAAAATACATGGGATTTGGTGCTTTCGTTTCAATTTGTAGCTTGATATATGTCCAGTTGGAGATGGGTGAGGTAGGAGCCTCCTGTGGGTTGTAGCTTGCAAAAAATAGATCACAGTTGGAGCTTCCTTGCAAGTTGTAGCTTGCAGAATTTGAGGTAGTAGCCTCCTGTAGGTTGGAGTATACAGAAAATCAGTGGTGAGAGGGAGTTGGAGCTTTCCTTTACATCACAACTGTTGGGGTTCCCATGTTTTGGAAATTTTGGCAATACCAAAAGATGAGACAACATCAGAACCACTTTTAGACCTCAGGATCTAGCCCTCCTGGGTCCAGAGAGGGATCTCTCTGTATAGGAAAAGTGTTAGGTCTTTGAAGCTCTATTTTTAAGGTTTAGGCAAGATATAAGGCGTAGGTTTGTTTGTCTGATTTTTTTTTGGTTGTTGGGAATAAGGAAAGAAGGGTTCAGTATAAGACAAGGATGAGCAAAGAGGATTTTAGGCAAAGAGAGATAGCTCAGAGAACACTCCTGACCATTGGGAAATGGAGTCAGGAAAGGGTTTACTTGCTATTCAATATGCAGGCTTTCAGTTGGGCTAGTCATCTAAAGCATTGGATCTTAAAGATGATAATGTGGCGTGAAATGGAAAGAGATAAGGTGAAAGCAAGGAAACCTCCAAGGTGACCCTTCAGGAATAATATCCAGGGATAGGACATGCCATTGGACAACCTATGATTCGAAACCTAAAATGTTAACTCTTCAGACAAGGAAATATTAAAGATTTAAACACATAGGTGAAAACCTGAGATTAGAGAGAGACTTTGAACTCTCAATGATTTGGCATTCAGCTTAAGGGAACTTAGAAAAGTTTCAATTAATTGAAAAGGACCTTAGTGAGGCAGAGACATAGTTCTAAACTCCCAGTATCCTAATTCATTCAATTAAAGCCTAACAAAAACATCTAAGAATAGATTCATTAATTCATACATCAGCTAGCAGTTAAATATTAACTACAACACTGGTTAAATTAGCCTGAATCATTCCTCAGATAACACTTACAGCAGAAAACATTGAAGGTAGGGAGAGCAGAAACATAGGGTACCAAGCAAGGGTAAATCCTATGCCAGATTTCTGATGTGTGCCAGAAGAAATGAAATGCGATGAACTACAAAGGAGAACAAGGACAAAGATAGAAAAACATCACCGTTGCTTTAAATCAGGATCCAAAGAAATGTGCTTGTCATATTAAAGAGCAACACCAGTCATGTACAACATTTCCAATAGCTTGATATTCCATCTGAAGAGATATTCCTTAGCCTATCTTACAACTTTACATGGATAACTATATCTTGAGAGAAACAGCTTACAATTCACAGATATCCGATCAACAACCTTTTCAATGTTTTCTCATGAGTTTTTATATCTGAAAGAGAGGTAGAAGAGGTAGATGTAACACTAAATGAAACATTAAAATAGATTAGGAAGAGACGCTTGAGACCCATTCTATTTTAATATCTATGCATTAATCTTGAGTACTCTTTTGGATGAAAGAGTGGTCTTCGACAGGCTGAAATTTACTCTAGGTATCTCTTTGATGTACTCTTGGCTGTAGTACTTTGTAGTACTCTGGTGAATAAAAAAAAGGCAGATAAATGAATTCATGTATTCCATACTGTGTAACAAATTCTTCCGTTAGAGTTAGGACTGCTGTCAGGGTGGAAATATTCTCAGGAACACGACATAGAATAAAGACACAATGGGTGTTGTGTCCTTTCATGGGAAGAAGCTTCTGCTGATGTGAGTCACTGATATATTTTTTTTTGTGCATTAGGCCTCATAAGCCTTCAGTGTGATTCACAAGGTCTTCAATCTAGTACACTTTCCCTTTAAACACTGGATTAAGGCTTAAAATATTCAATACTGGGCATTAAAACTCTTTAATCTTGCAATGATACTCTTTGTTGCTTCATGATTGTCTCTGTCTGTGAAATTTGAGTTTTAATGGCATTAGATATGTTTAACAGAGTTAAACCTTGTTCTTTAATGAAAAATTACGTTCTAACACCTTCCCAGGCGCTTCTCTGTAATCTCGGGCTCTAAAAATGGTCTCTTTTGTGCTCTGTGTCACTATAACAGTGACTCTGAGCAATGGCGGTTTCCACCGCCTACAACCCTGTACAGCACACAAATTTTCAAAAAATCCATGCATAGCGGAGGATTAATGTAGTGGAGGGCTATGAAAATGGAAGCACAACTGAGGTGAATGCAGTTGATGCAGCTGATGGAGATTTGGTGGAAAAATGCATGTGGCCCGTCTGATCAGATCTAGAGGCGATGATCGATGGTGGAGATTAACCAACAAACTGACATTTGAAGGTTGGACGATATGATAAAACTTTAATATAAAACATTAAAGTTTTAATGTGGGGTGGGATGATATAAATTTCTATGTAAAACTTGAAAATTCAACCTTTGAATGCAATACACGGGAAATGCATGAAAATTAAATGAGATAGACTTTAGATGGTGGGACCCAATCATGGGCAGAGGGCGATTCAATATGGGTCGTCAGATCTCAGGAGGAGATCAATGGTTGAGATGTCGCAATGAATTTCAATGGTCACGCGATGAACAAATATGCATGGACGTAGGATGAATTGTGGGCCACTGATCTATACAGATCAATGGTAGGGAACTGTAGATGAACTTTCGGAGGCGGGCAGTGGGGAAGTGGTTTTTTTTTTACAAAACCACTATTTTCACATGGTGAAAAGGTTGGAAGATAGTTTTCACTTTTTGAACGCGATATGGGTTTCCGGCTGACACGTGGCATTCTGAAACCGCCCATATCGCGTTCATTCTGACTGTTAAACATCGAACACAAAAAGCTGCGCGATATTGCTGTGGGTCGTTGGATCTAGGGCCGTGAGATCTGACGGTGGGGGATGGAGAGAAAGAGGGGGATATGGTCAGTGGTCGAGAGAAAGGAGGACCATTAGATCAAAAGGGGTGGATGGCTGCGATCTAATCAGAGGGGAGCGATGGAAGGGCCAAAACTTCGATGGGCGATGAAGCGATTGGCTCTGGATCGTTGGATCGGCAACAGACCAACAGTTGCGATTGGATCAGAAGTGACCAATCAGGGAACATAGTGTGGAGTGAGAGCGAATCTTGGCCATTGGTTCTTGTGGATTCAATGGCCAGGATTGCATCGGAAAATTGCAATCAGGGGGAGCAAAGAGTGGCACAACAAAGAGTTCCCGAAGAGCGATTTATGAAATATTGTGATGGTCATTGGATTTATATGCGAATCAACGGTGGAGATGACCATCAGAGGGTTTACCAAGGAGTGTGACGGGCGTGATTTGAGCTTTGCATGGACCGTTATATCTATTAATATTGACGGCGAAGATCGCTCCCGAGGCTCATAGAACAAATACAATATCGCATCGGAGATTTTCTGTTTTACAAAGAAAATGCGCCATTGAACATCTTCCATTTCCAATTAGCGTCCTTTGACATTAGCGCTTGGTCTTAACACTGGGCTTTATGGAGGGGAAGTGGTTAGGGGTTGGGCCGAAGGGGGATAGCCTGTCATATAAAAATAATGGGGTTTTTGGCCAAAAAATAGAGTTTTTAAGGACAGAGGTTTTCAGTAGAGGGAAAAATGGACTTTTAGGCCAAACAATGGGTATTTGTGAGGTCAAAAGGGGAGATGGAATGATTTAGTAGGCTTAGGAAGGGAATTAGGGGGTTAAAGGGGAAACTTTTAAAAAGGGAAAAAAGGGTTAAAATGGGAAATTTTGCAGGGATCCAAGGGAAAATGGAGGCCTTTCTGAGCATAATTTTTCACAGACAGTGAGGCTTTTTTCAATGGAAATAGTGGTGAAGATATTTTCTAAGGCAAAGGAAATACAGAGACTTCAAGGATGAGATATTTTCATAGGAAATGTATCTCTTGAAGGCTCAAAAACAATTTAGCTACCTGTTTTCTTGACAAAAATTTATAGGTGGCTAACAGTGGCTCCACATGGGGATGCCTTCTTCTTGAAGGAGTCAAGAATTCAGAAAATAAATCTTTGGAGTAGGCTAGATGCTTGATCCCTTGAACCATATTTATTATTTGATTTCGGCATATTACAAACATGATGGATATTAATCAGCAGATAAAATTCCCCAAAAACTCTACCTACCCATCCTACAGTCCTAGAATGTTTTCTTCAAGGTGCTTTTGAATTTGTAGACCTTCTTCATCATTTTTTGTCGAAAATAGAAAACACACTAATCTAATTCTACCCCGATCACTCCATGAGACCAGATTAAACTGTTGGCCTCACATGTTTCTCTACCTAATCTAATATCTGTTGGGATTAAACTATCCAGCAAATTCCTTCTCTACATTCTACAACAGAAATTTAAAAACAATGAAACTAGGATTAGACAGTCTAGTTTGTTGTGGATCCAAGGCATAAAGATAGTTGCACATGGACTAAAATTGCGGAAAACTAAAACAAAATCTTGAAGGCTTGAAATTTGAAACATTGAAGCATCCTTCTTTTCTTAGTGACTCAATTTTTGAGCTTGTTAGAGTCACCTTCTTCTTCATTTCAGCTCTGGTTTTGGGCTTGTTAGAGCGGACTCTTCTTTCTTCTTTGCTAGTTCAGATTTTGGGCATGTTAGAACCGGCTGTCGTCACTTCCTTTGGCTTAGGTTTTGATCATGTTAGAGCCAATATTTTCACTTCATAGGTTCATGTTCTGGGCATGTATGAACCTCTCCTTCTCTATTTTTTGAAACATTTTCTCTTTTCCTTGAAAACATAACACAACAATGGTAGTTACAATGGGAATGAAAACTGGAAATTGGAAATCAGCAGTAGTAGTGTTTGAGCATCCTGCCATTGAAAATACCCCCAACCAGCTCTGTACCATCTAATTCTTGCAGAAAAAGGGCATTTAGACCAACAGTGGCCTGGATAATGTATGGACCCTGCCACAAACTGTCAAAATTGTCGTGCTTTCCTTTGTCCTCTCTCCTTGAGTCACACTTTAGAAATTTATCTCTAATTTTGAATTCAGAAGCCTTGGTCCTTTTATCGAACAAATTCTTTATATTTTCCTAAACTTTCATAGCTCTATTATAGACCTCTTCCCTTGTTTGTTGGAGATGAATTGTTTGGTTTATTCTCCTCACCATGTTGTCTTCTTCTGTCTGAATCTCTTGGACAAGTTTAATCGTTGGTACCCCAAGGCTGGTAGGAAACACTACCTTTGTTCCATAGACAAGCTGATATGGTGACATGCCAATGGATTTCTTTGTTGTAAGCTTGTCAGCCCATAAAGCATGCACTAACTTGTTATGCCATGACTTATTATTATCTTCAAGTAGTTTTTTGATGATGGTTACCAAGCTTTTGTTTGATGATTCAGTTAACCCATTACCTTGTGGGTAATAATCAGTTGAATGACTGAGTGCTATTTGGTACCTGTGACAAAAATCAACAATTTTCTTGGATCCAAAAGTAGCAGCATTATCAGTGATTATTTTCCTTGGGCAGCCAAACTGAGAGAGGATGTGGTCTTCTAGGAATCTAATGATGATAGAATCTGTGGCATTCCTGGAAGGTATGGCCTCTATCCATTTTGTGAAGTAGCCTGTGGCTGTGAGGATCCACTTGTGTTGTGCAGAAGAAGCAGGGTGTATTTCTCCAATGAAGTCTACGCCCCATTGCAAAAAGGGACCCTCAACAGAAATGGGTTGTAATGGTAATGGGAGGAGCTTTCTTTTGCCCTTGAAAATTTGGCACTTATGGCAAGAAATTTTCATTTTATGGATGTCATTGAAAAGTGTAGGCTAGTAGTAGCCAGCTCTGATTATTTTGTTAGCAGTGGCTTTCCAGTTCAAGTTTCCTCCACTCTCTCCAGCGTGGAACTCCTGTTTAACACTCTCTGCTTTAGTTTCAAGAAAACATTTAAGAAATAGGCCATTTGTATTTTTCCAATACAAACACTCATTCAGTATGCAATAGTTCCTGGATTTTAGCTTTAGGAATCTGGCCTTAGTTTTCAATAATTCAGGAGGGGCATTGAGGTTTGTGAGCACATACAGGATATCAGAATACCAAGGAGAGTTTTGAAAGTGTTCCTCAACTGTGGGATGGGGAAATCCTTCCTACTCATCCAAGGAATCTACCATGTTAATGTCAAGGGCTTGTAAATTTGATTCAACAATTAGTTGAGCTAAGCCCTGACCTTTGATCAGCTTTGTGGGTTTTATTTCCGGGTCATACTCTAAAATTACGGCAATCTATTTTCCCCTCTTCCCATCCGGGTCTTGGGACAGAATATCTTTAACCACCATGTTTGGTATGTAGGCTATGGTGTGGGAATGTAGTATGTACACCCTAAAGTGTTTCAAGGCCTTAACCAAGGCATAGGCCTGTTTTTCCATTATGTTGTATTTCAAGGGTGCATGCCTTAGAGCTTTGCTGAAGAAAGAAATAGGCTATTCCATTCCCTCTGGGTTTTTCTGCAGTAGAACTGCAGCCACTGTATGCTCAGAGGCAAAGGAAAATATCAGGAAATCCTTTGAGAAATATGGGCTGATTAGGACAGGAGCCCGAGTGAGTGCAAGTTTAACCGATTCAAAATATTTTTTAGCCTCAACAGTCCACTTAACCCCTACACCTTTCTTCAGCATGTTTGTCATATTCCTGAGGTGTTCAGCTAAGTTGGGAATAAACCTCCTTACGAAGTTAATTTTCCCAATAAAGGACTATAACTCTTTAATGTTCCTCGAGTGTGTGATCGGTAGTATTCCCTCAACTCTCTGTGGGTATATCTTAATTCCCTTTTTAGATATGATATGGCCGAGAAGCTTTCCTTCCTGCAGCCTGAATATAGTCTTTTTGGGAAATAATGACAGACCGAACTTCCTACATTTTTTGAAAAATCTTCTCAGATGTTTTAAGTGTTCCTCATCAGTCTTGGAGTAGACCGTTATGTCATCCAGATAGATGACAATGAAGTGCCCAATTTCATCTGAAAAGGCTATGTTCATCGCTCGTTGGAAGGTCGCACCAGCGTTCATCAGTCCAGAAGGCATTTTTATGTACATAAAGGTGCCCCATGGAGTGGTGAAAGTGGTCTTGAGTTGGTCTTATGGGATTACTAAAACTTGGCTGTAACCTGAAAAACCATCTAACAGGGAGATCCTCTTTGAGCCTACCACCTTCTGAAGAATATGTTCCATCTTTGGAAAAGGGTAATTTTCCTTGAGTGAGGGTCTATTAAGGTTTCTAAAGTCTATGCACAGCCTGATATCAACTGTCTTTTTCCTCACAGCTACTAGATTCGAGACCCAATCAGAGAACCTCACAGGAACTATTGTTCCCTCTTCGTACATATTTTTAATCTCCTTTTCAACTGCAGACAATTGTTTTGGGTTGATCCTGCCAACTTTCTATCTGAAGGGTTTGTGGTTCTCTTTCAAGGGTTTTTTTGCTGTATGATGTTTGTGTCATAGGCCTTTAAGTCCTTGTAGCTCCAGGAAAACACATCGATGAATTCTCTGAATAGGACAATGTATTTCTTATTCATGTCTGTGAGCAGGGACTTAGCCAACTTTGTCACCTTAGGCTTATCTTCAGTGCCTATGTTGCATTCCTCGACATCAGAGTCTGAGTGTTCTATAGTGGGCTTTTTCGTTACATCATCAAAGTAAAAAAGGTCCTCTAGAGGTGTCAGTCCCCTGGGTATATTCTTATCTTTCAATTGCAGCACCTCTACTTCCTCTTTATCTACATTTTTATATTCTTCGGTTGGATTTCCAATTCCTTCGGTTAACATGTTTATTTCAATGTTACGGGGTGATTTTTCTTCGTCAGAGGGCTCTTCATTTAGGCAGCTATCATCAGATTTTGAGTCTAAATTAGAGAATTCAAACTCATTCCTGCCAATCAGGAAATCCTCAATCTTCTTATCGCCCTCAAGGACCTGCCAATGTTTTTCTTTATCTGGCACTGCAGGTTTGAATTTTGTCTGAATGATGATTTGTTTGTCACTGGGAGTCTTACGGTATGAACTAGCTATGCAGGCTAATCCGTTTTCAATTACGTTCTCACTCTTAGGAACAAACACCAGTTCATATTCTACAAAGGTTTTCAATAAATCCATAGCGCCATTCATGTACGCTCTCAGCCTAGGGTGTTTCACTGCATATTCACCATTCACTTGTTTTATGATTAACTCTGAGTCTCCATGCACAGTTATCCTACGGGCTCCTAGTTTTCTCAACAGGTTCAAGCCAAGGATGAGAGCTTCATACTCTGCGATATTGTTTGTACATTTGAAGTTCAGATTGAAGGCATGACTCTCTGCATAGTCACTCTTTGTGTTATATAACCACACTCCTACTCCTACAGTTCTCCTGGTGCACGACCCATCGAAGTTCATCTCCCATAAGGGTTATTTCTCAAGTTTATCATTATTGTCCTCCCTAATGTGGTTTTCACTGGTCTGTTGTGTTACAGGGTTTGCATTGGACTGTGGGTGGTTTCATTCTTCGTGCGGTGTATGAGTTTGTGAGGGGTGACTAGCTAGCTGTTTACATTTTGCTTCTTATTTACTAAGAGTTTCGTTTCCAGTGCAATGTCCATAGATTTCATCTTTGTTTTCTTCTGAGGCTAGAGTGGCCATTATGTTGCAACCTATGGGCGCTATTTGATTGTTTGTATTTCTGTTTTCTAGTTCTGGCTCTCCCAAGGATTCGTTGTTGCAAAGGACAAAGGAGTCCAGATCTGTGTGTAGAGAGTAAAAAGGAGAATTTTTAGGCTTTTCGGGGCTGCTGACCAAGAATTTCATTTGTGCCTCTCTATATAGTCTCCTAGGCTGGCTAAAGATAGGGATTGTGGCATATGCCCCATCCATCTGCGTTGTACCTTGCAACTTGGCTCTACATGATCTCGATAGTAACATGCAATAATTAGGTGGCACATCTGCCACTACAACATCCATGACCATACATTTGGCTTGAATCTGGGTTAAGTTCACACACAGGTTTTTGATTAGGCCAAGGCATTTTACTCTACTAGAGTCGAATGAATATAAATATTTGTAGGATCAGGTTATCTCTAGGCCTAACCTCTCCATAACAACCTTAGGCATTAGTTTGTGTGATGCCCCATAATCATGCATTGCGTTGTGAAGGATATTGTCATGGATATTGAGACTGATATAAAAAGGAGGTACTACCCCCTCCTGAAACTTCCCTTCTATCTTTGGACCAAAGAGAAGGGCTGGCTGATCATCACTTAGATTAACCGTCTCACTGTTTTCGCCTAGATTTAAAGCTTTCAAAATTTGGCCTTTATATACATCATGAGTGGCCAACTCTGAGAGTGGGATGGAGATTTTAATTTTAGCAATATCACTCTCCAAATTGAAGGAATATTGATTCTTTGTGAAGCTCAACTCTGTTTTGTTAGCCACTATTTTAGTGGCAAGCTCATTGTGCTGATTCTCACTATGTACAGGATTAGGAACTATTTTGTCAGGAGCACTAACTGCAGTGATAGTGCTGCTAGTTGGTTGACTTTGTTTATCAATGTTTTGGTTGTCTTCTCCTTTGTCCTCCCCAAAACTCTCAGCTGTTGATTTTCTACCTTCAACAGTCACTTTAGAAGTTTTCTCAGACCTTTTCTTGATGGTAACTTTAGAAGCCTTTGGTTTGGAAGTGTCTAGGCTCTTTTTGCTTCTAAATTCATACTGTTCTCTGACCTGCATGATGGCATTTTCAATTCCAAGTCTGTAATCCTCAAATTCTAATCTTTCCTCATCCCAATATGAGGGTGAGAGTTGATCTTCTTTTGTGGAACATTTGTGGACTGAGTCATCCATCTCAGACATATTTATTGTGTTTTCCTCAGACTCTTCTATAATCCCCTCATCTTCATCAAGGAAGTTCTCTTGAAATGGGGGTATGAATTGCTGGTCTGAGTCCCTTTGCCTATTGGGAGGGGTATTGTTTCTCCCAAAGTTCTAGTTTTGGTTATGATTTTGGTTCCTGTTTTGGTTACTGACTATGAAAACCATTCTTTCCATCATTTTCTATAGCTTTTCCATGTTTTTAGATAGACGTTCATAATTGGGGTCAGATGTGGAAGCTACGGTGTCATCTCTATATGTTACCCTTTTCTCAACCCTCATTCTAGCTTTCTTCTCAATCAGGTTAGCCTCTACACTCATTGCTCCTTTTTGCATATCTTCCAACGTGTTGTAATATCTCTCCCTAAGCTGGTAAGCGATATTAGCATCAAAGCCTTCAGGGTATTTTACTAAAGCCATACCTTGGGGAGGTGTCATGTGTGGGGGAAGAGCATTGTAAATGTTGTTGAACCTTGTAGAGTAGTCATGAACACTCTCTCCTACGTTACTTTTAAGGTTCTTGTATTCTGCTAAGATTTGGAGAGGGTTGGCCTTAACTACCCATTTTTTTATGAAGGTATGATATGAGGAGGGAATATCATGGATGCTATTAAGAGGTATGCCCTTAAACCATTTCTTCACATCACCTCCTAAAATTCGGGCAAAGATTCTCATTTTGACTGTCTCATCCTCTATCTCCATGTAGTCAAATTAATCTTCCATCCTATCTACATGGTGTTGCACTGTTGTAGACTCCTTTGTAGTGAAATGTGGGATCTTTGATTGATAATCATTGGGTAAGGGAACTAGGGGCTGAGGTAACACCAGAGGTGCATACCAGGCTTCCATAATGGTATTTTGAGGAGGTAAAGGGTTAGTTTGAGAAGATGGTATGTGGATGACATGAATACTAGGACTATTAGAAGTCTGTTGAGAAGATTTAGGATGACAGAGCCCCAAGTTTTGAATGAAATGGATATCAGGAGGTGTAGACAGAGGGGTCTTTCTGTGCCTAATGTGTTGACCACTGTGAGGTGGTGAACCAAGAAGCTCAAGTTTTGACTGGTCTATAGTGCTGAATGACCTAGTTCTAGGTAATCTGGTTACTAGCCTCCCAATGGAAGAAAACCTTCCACCACTGCAAACGTAGCTCAGAAAACACCCAACAAGACCTTCCACTGCTGCACCCCGCAACTCAGCACATTTATCAACAGAAACTGTGCTATACCACAAGACTGAATCTTGGTCTAAAACCTGAATGTGGAAATTTAGTACAATCTCCTCCAAGAGCTTCTCATTGGAAGAGGTGGGATTCCCGATCAGGAACACCTGGTGCTAAATAGCACTCATTATAAGCTAAAAAACTAGAGAAATATTTATGTCTAAACATACCATATACTCTAAAACATATCATATCACAACATACATGAATATGGCTCCCATCCTCTTCCTTAAATAATATATGAGCTTCCAAACCCTAAGCCCCATCCAATAATAGCACTACATCCATGTAAAGCATCTCCATATAAAACTACGTTGTCTTTCATTGATGATCACTCCTCCATGATAGCATTGTTGATTTCGTCAAAGTTGACTCAGTCAAGGTGTTACAGCCCCCTTTCACACCAAAGGGTGCTCAATTAAGCTACCAATATATGTCTCTTTCAAAATGGTATTAATTTATTCATTATTAAGGACAATTATGGACCTCCATTGTCCTCTTATTCATAAAGAAAATAAACAAAACAAAATTAATATTCCAACTAGCTCATGGCTAATTAGGAATATTACAATGAGCCAAAAAAAACATGTTTTTCCCCATTTCCTCCATGAAGTGGTCATTCCCATCACTGAATGTAGTCCCAATAGGACCATGAAATCCAAAGAGAGGCTTGCTCTTTTGTGGAGCAATGTGCTGCAAATGCATGGTAAAGGAACACTCATACATTGTTAGTTGATAAATAAGCATCAAAACACAATATTTACCATATATTGTAGACAAGTTGGTGAAGTGGCCCATAGATGAACCTTCCCATTTCTCCATTAAAAGGGGAAATGATTGTAACAACCTTGCAAGGTGGTTTCTTTCCTCCTCATACATCAAACAAGCTACATATCTCCTGATATGTTGGTGCACATCTTCTTCGAGATCCTCCCAATAGAATCCCTCCATGATGGAGTGATAAGACTCAATGAATTCTACATGTCCTAAATAGAGATCCTCATATGATGCATGTATAATATCGTTCTTGAGCTTGGAGTCTTTATTCAAGTAGATCTGATCATGGAATTAAATGACTCCATCAACCACTCTATACCTCCCATCTAACACTTTCACATCAAGAACCTTACATGTGAAGAGGTTCTTGGAATATTCCAGCAATAGTTGGGACTCCCGATATGGATATAGGCTTCCCAACAATGACAACATTGTAGAAATCTGAAATGAAGCACCTGTCTCATCTTAAATCTACTCTTTGACAAGCTCAATGCCAAAGTCACATGTTGGGGCATTGTTACCCCAATTTTTCTAACTCCCTTATAGATGTTCTTTCCCAAGACAAGATTCAAGTTCATGGAGGTCAACCTCCTCTTGGAAGGTGTTTCCTATCCAAAGTTTACATAGTTTAGCCAATGCATGCAAGAGTGTCAATAACCTCTTGTCATATTAAGAAATATTCCTTATGTTTGGAAGTATCATTTGCTGCTCCAAAGTTAAGGAGTAGCCCTTTGACACAATTCTCATGCCATCATATATTTCTGGATCATCATCTTTAAGTGCAAATAGCTAACTGGGAGATGGCAATGTCCATATCAGAAAATTTTTCACCCCTCCTTTGAACCCATCAAAGGTTCTCTGTGCTGTGCTAGCTCCTCCCAAGGCTCCTTCCTTAGCAAAATATATCAATGCTGCACCATGCTAAGAGAAATATTTTTTCATCTTCCAATCAGGGGGTCACCCTGGTGGAATGCCTCCATGTAATGAAACATCAAGGTTTAGGAAAGGCTGTATATGTGATTGGACTGATTTGTCCTTGTCCTTACTGCACAAATCATCCTGCATGTTATGTGCATAAACCTTATAAAATAGAGGGTGTTTTGTGCTCCTATTCATATGATGTTGACCATCCTCCATACCTTTTATCTGCAATATCTCACAATCTATCAATGATGGTACATGTTGCTCATGGACTGTTCCTTGATATCCACATGTGAGATTGTTGGGAACTTCTTACAAGGGTACAAGAATTGCTCTCATTGGAGAAATTTATCCATCTGCCTCTCCATGTGGTACTAGATCTGTTCCTGATGTGACATCGTTGTAACCTCTTGCCTTCTCTTCATCATTTATGTAGGGTACCTCATCATCATTATGAGGCTCTTTGTTTTGATCCTCTTTTCAAAAAGAGACCTCCATGTCTTCCCTTTGAGAAGGGATCTCTTCCTGAAGTAGGGATCTTGCCTCTATCAAGGTATTCTGTAAGTTTTTAACCCCCTTAATAGCACTCTAGAATGGAATTGGGTTTATGGATCCTTCGAACTCATGAAATTTTTTTGTTTGTTTAGGCTTGGCTAGCTCAACCAAGGATGTTTTAGAATGTTTTTCATCAAATATTTTCACTAAAATCATAGTAAACCTTGCATAAGTAGATATATTTTCATTATTTAATGAATAAGATTCATAAAACCAACAGATATAAGCCTTACCTTCAAGATGCATCACCGCTACTCTAATGGCTTCATCTTCTGAAACTTGGTGTTGCTGCAAATAGGTGTCTAGCTCCTTCACCCAAAACCTAGTTGTACATTTAGGTGACCCATAAAAAATAGATAGAAAGAATCTATCCAAATCATTTTTCTTGCACCTTGTGCTTCTGTAATGGTTGCTAGGTCTTCTATCCTCCTTTATGTTGACCTTGGAAGTTTATATGATCTCTGAATCTCTGAGATTGGGATTGATACTCTTGAAGATAATCACAAAGAGTCTCCTCCTTTGGTCTGTCTCCTTCCACTTCTCCTCTTGCCAAGAGTGTATTCATAGTACCACATTGTAGATTTGATGGTGTAGCCGAATTCTCACACCCATAATGTGAAAATCTGGAGCTTTCTTCATGTACAAGCCCTTTTGGAGAATCTCTACACCTCTCCATTCTCATCTCTTTGATGTCTCTGTTAATGCATTGCATAGTTTGAAGAAGAGGTTTTGAGAAATCATTCCCTCCTGATAATGAATTTTTTCCTTCATCTCTTCTACAGATCTTCTCCTTCCTATGAAAAGCCTCCTTAGATGACATAATGGTTGAAGTACACAAGTTGAGCCAAGATTATGCTATGATAGCACTGTAATATTCCCAAATGGGGAATGCAGGAATAGATTGTATAAAAATGGAAATATGTAGAAATATAAATAGATCAAGCCATGATACAACAATATATCCATTCCATTATGAATATAATAGAAAAATAGGTACAATATATTGGGGAAAATATCACTCGAGTTGGGCAAACAAACCTCCCATGAAAGCATACACCTAGATCTTAAACGCTGTTAATACATGAAATACAAAAATGCAAAAAAGTGCATTGTCTATGAGAAAATAACAGCTAGAAGATGGAAACATGTATTGTTGCTGATATAATGATCCAAAAATACTAGGACTAGATATCCATGCTCTAAAACAGATCTCCAAAAGAACCTAGAAAATTTTTCCAGAAATGCACACTATACAAAATATAGCAGATTTGGTCCTAGGAATGAATAATCTCTGCAACTGAATCACTTATGGGAGATGGCTGATATGATATAAAATATGGTTGATCCTCCTCCAACATATCTCCTAAATGAAGGGCTGATACCCACACAGGAAACCCAAACACTCCAAATAGGGCAGTAAACCGACTGCTACAGTTGATATCTAAAATAACACAGACCTTGAGGTAAATTGTGTTGTATCTAATGACTGCTACTTGGTTTGGTGCAAAAATACATGTTTAACCCCTCAGAACTTCCTCACAAGCTTCCTGATGAAAGGATAATCCCTCTAATGGAAAACTAGCTTAGAATTCTAATATCTCTCTCCTCCACTGCTACACCCTTGTAACACAACCGAAATCTAAGTAGAACTGCATTGTACATGAGACTGAAGCTTGGCCAGATGAGTGAATGTGGAATTATAGTGAAAAATATTCCAAGAGGCCTCTCAAGGAAAGTGGTGGGATTCCCGATCAGGAACACCTGGTGCTAAACATCACTGCAATCTTAGCTAAAAATATGAATTTATATGTCTAAATGGACCATATAATAAAACATAAATAGATATCAAGATGAAGAATATGGTTTCCATCCTCTTCCTTATATCATAAATGAGCTTCCAAACCGTAAGCCCCATCCATTAATGACACTACTTCCATGCAATGTGTCTTCATCTAAAACTGTGTTGTCCCTCATTGAATGCCAATCCTCCATGACAATGCTATTGATTTGGTCAAAGTTGACCTAGTCCACATGCTTTAGCCCATGTTCACACCTAAGGGTGCTTGATTAAGCTGAAAATATGATCCAATTTCACATGAAAAGTTGTTATATTCCTTATAAAGAGATTTATGGGTCTCCCTACCCACTTATTCACGTGTCTAAGTGATAAAACAAAAATTTAATATTCCAATTAGATGTAAGCTAATTTAGGAATATTACATGGCATGTGAATAAAATCTTCCTTCTCATCAAATCTCTTTAGACATCATCACTAAGAGGTGCTTTTCTTTGGATCTCTTTTGAAAAAGGAGCCCTCTCATCTTTTCCCTTTGATGGAAAAGTGGGCTTTTTCTGAAACGTTTCCTTTTCTTTTAGCAAGGTATCTTGTAAATATCTAGCCCTTTCAATGGAATATTGAAGGGTAGTGGGCTTGGTAGATTTAACCAACCCATGAAGAGGTTCTGCTAACCCATCAATAAACATATAGACCCTCCTTGCTGTAGATAAATTAGAAACCATAACATAAAGTTTTAGAAATTCATAAATATAAGTTTCTTGATTACCTGATTGTTTCAGCTTTGCTAGCCCCATGAAAGGTGCCCCCATATCTCTTTGATAAAACATCTCCACCAACCTCCTTATGAACTTATAATATGCAATCATATTGGCATGACCCAATGTAGAAAGACCATGAAACCACCAATAATGTGCCTCATCCTCAAGGTGCAATGTTGCTATCTTGATGGCCTCCATATTTCATACTTGGTTGAACTAGAAGTAGATTTCTAGCTTCTCTACCCATGATTTGGTAGTGCATTTAGATGACCCATCAAAGTTGGGTAAGAAAAATATGCCCATAGTCTGGTGTAGATCATGATTTTGTATGAATCCTCCACCTCTATTGTGATACCGGGGACTCCTATTGTCCTTGAGATGAAAAATTTCTTGAAAACTCAAATGATCCTTGAATCTCTGAGATTGAGACTCATACTCCATGAAATAGTCTTCAAGGTTTTTTCGTTCTTCAAACCCTCCATTTCCCACTGCTAAGAATGTAGGCATTGTAGAGCGTTGGCAAGCATGTTGCTTCACTTGTTGATCACTCCATTGATGAGAAATTCCAGAGCCTTCACCATGTAGAAACCCTTTAGGGTATTCCTTGGCTCTATCAATCCTCATCTCCTTTATTTCTCTAGCAATGTCTTTCATAGTTCGAAGAAGAAGCTTAGGAAACTCCTTGTCATCCTCTTCTCTGGATAAAGGGGTTTTGCCCTTGTCTTCTTTATCATCTATATAGTCATACTTCTGGTTTCTTCTTCTAAGATAAATCTTCTCTCTATCTGTGAGAGGATCTCCTTCTTCTAATGACATATTGGCTTAAGATGCACATGCTAATCCAAGATTATGCTTCGATACCACTGTAATATTCCCAAATGGGAAAAGAAGGAATATAGAAAAAAATTGCTTGAAATAGCACTGTAAACATCACGTCAATAATGGAGACCAATATGGAGCTTCTTTGTTTATCATAATAGTAGAAAAAATGTACAAAATAATGGGGCACAAAGCATATAACAATATCCAACAAGCCTCCAATAGATAAATCCTCAAGAAAGAGGTGCTACTACTATATCAAAATTTTGGATAAACTGCTACAGCGCAGTCATAAGAGCACTGCTACAACAAATGAATACACAAAAGATAAAATGGTTGATATATGGCTCAAAGATAATGTACAATGAAGATCAAGGCTGTATAACAACCTTCCAATACAACCCAAGATGGTTTCCTGGAAATACACCCAATAATACGATATGAGTTGCAGCCCTAGGGCTAAAAGTATGATGCAATAAAATAACTGAAGATTTATGGATGATTCTGATATGAAATTAAGTATGCTCCCCTCTAATGGATCCTTTGGATGAAAGGTTGGCCCCTTCACTAAAGAAATCACTCCCCAAATCACCCACTGCAACTACCCTGCAACTCTTCCCTAGAATAACGCAGATCCAGAATAATACTACACTGTATGGGATAAAAACACTATGGCCTAATGCCAAATATATAAATTATGTTCAATGGCCTTCCTTAATAGCCTCCCAAGAGAAGGAAACCTTCCTCCAATTAAATCTACCTCAGAAATCACCCAAATCAACTCTCCACAACTTTTTCCCTACAACACAACACAACCTCAATTGGAACTGTGCTATACCATAAGAATAAAGCTGTGGCCTAATGCATGAATGTGGAAATATAGTGAAAATACTATTCCTGAGTGGGAACTAGAATTCCCCCAAGGATAGAGGTGGGATTCCTGCTCGGGAGCAGCCTATGCTAAATAACACTGCAATCTTAGTTAAACAGCTGAAGAGAGCAACAAGTCTAAACAGACCATAAAATATCAAATATCAAAACATAATCATCTATGGCTTCCATCCTCTTCCTTATATAAGTGGTGAGCTTCCTCACCCTTGGCTCCACTTATTAAATCCACTATCTCCATGGATGAGATCTCCCTCCAAAACTGAGTTGTCCCTCAATAAATGTCCAATCTTCCAAACCAACGCTACTGATTTGGTCAAAATTGACACAGTCTTCATGCTCCAGCCCATTTTCACACAAAAGGGTGCTTAATTAAGCTTCTAATATGATCTCCTTTAACATTAGGAGTGATTTTATTCCTAATAAGGAGATTTATGGGTCTCCATACCCTCTTATTCATCAAACAGAGAAGAAAAAATGAAAATTAATATTCTAACTAGCTCATGGCTAATTGGGAATATTACAGGATAGCATCCAACTTGAGTTTTTCCTTTGGGAACCTGATTCATTGGAGAAGTAATTGAACTTCGCAAGAAAAAAATGAGAGTAAAGATGGAAGTGTTGTTACTCCTACACTTCCACAACCTACAAGGTTGAGACAACAAAAATTGGAAGAAAAAAGGATCAAAAGGGCTTTACTATAGTTGTGATAGCAAATACACTAAAGGTCATAAGTGTGCTAAAAATATATTATTTTACATAGATTGTGAAGAGGAGGAAGAAAAAGAACAAGAAATTTCAAAAGAAGAGGATATACATGAGGAACCAACCCTAGAGGAAGAAGAAATGAATCTGACCATATCTTGTAATGCATTGGCATGAATTACCACTCCTCAAACTCTCAAGATAGAAGGACATATCAAGAAGAAATATGTAATAGTGATTATTGATTTAGGTAGTACCCATAATTTTATTCATTGTAAGGTAGCGAAGGAATTGAATTTATTCCAATACCCAGTGCCAGAGTGTCAAGTGATGGTGGAAAATGGAGGAACTATAAATTTCTTTGGAAAGTTCCATAATATCAAGTGAACAATGGGGGAATATGTATTTAATGCTCCAATGCTTTCCATTCCAATGGGTGGTGTTGATGTTGTACTAGGATTACAATGGTTACAATCTTTGAGGACGATTGCTTTTAATTTTCAATAACTTTCCTTGAATTTTTTTTGGAAGGAAAGGAAGTTGAATTATGGGGTTTCACATGGAAGTTGTGTAATATAATAAGCTATAATGTCATGGAAAATATTTTGAAGAAAGAACAATGAGGCACCATTGCACAATTATGCTCACTATAAGTTGCAACATCAAAATCATCTATTTCTCCAGATCTCCAAAATGTCTTGGACAATCATTCCAAGGTGTTTGAAACTCCCAAAGGACTCCCACCTACTCGTGATCATTATCATGCATGATTCATTTGATTCTAGAAAGTGTCCCTCCAAACATCAAACCTTACATATATTATTATGTCCAAAATAGAGAAATTGAACATATGATTGCATAAATTCTAGAGGTTGGTATAATTCAACCTAGTCAAAGTTCTTTTTCTTCTCCAGTAGTATTCGTGCACAAGAAGGATGGATCATAGTGCATGCATCTAGATTATAAGGAGATTAATCAACTCACTATTAAAGATAAATTTTCCATTCGTGTGATTGATGAATTATTGTATGAATTACATGGAGAAATATATTTCACCAAGTTGGATCTTCATTCAGGATATCATCAAATTAGAATGAAGACTGAAGACATTTTGAAAAGATCATTTCAAACTCATGAGCATCATTATGAATTTTTGGTCATGCCTTTTGGCCTTACCAGTGCACCTTCTACATTTCAAGGGTTGATGAATTCCATTTTCAAACCCTTCCTTACAAAATTTTTGTTAGTATTTTTTGACGATATACTAATCTATAACAGGTCTTGGAAGGATCATGTTCAACATGTTGACAGGGTGCTCAAACTATTGGACGACAAACAATTATATCCAAAAACCTCCAAATGTTTCCTTGGAGTACAAGAGGAGTAATATCTAGGTCATATTGTATCTTAAGAGGGTGTTAAGGTAGACCCTAACAAAATTGAAGCTGTTAAGGAATGGAAAGTCCCCACAACCATAAATTATTTGCGAGGATTTCTCGAGCTAACAAGGTATTATAGCAATTTTTTTAAGAATTATGGGAGAATAGAAGCACCTATAACAAAATTATTGAATAAATATGAATTTTCATGGACTCCTGAAGCAACTAAGGCCTTTGAACATCTTAAAGAGGCAATGTTCCAAGCACTGGTCTTAGCTATGGTAGACTTCACAAAAACCTTTATTGTGGAATGTGATTCCTTGGGAAATGGAATTGGTGCTATCTTAATGCAAGAAGGAAGACCCATTGCTTTTGAAAGTCATCCAATCAAAGGAAATTATTTACAGAAAGCTATTTATGAGGAGGAAATGTTGAAAATACTACATGCACTAAAGAAATGGAAACCTTACCTAATGGGAAGACACTTCAAGATAAAAACTAATCATGATAGCCTCAAACACTTTTTGGAAAAAAGACTATCTTTAGAAGAGCAGCAAAAATGGGTGACAAAGATGTTAGATTATGAATTTGAAATCATCTACAAAAAAATGGAAGCTAAATCTTGTTGCAGATGCACTCTCAAGAAAGGATGAGCATGTGGACGCATTTATTTATGCCATTTCTATTATCCAACCCGATTGGATAACCAAAGAAAGGGAGGAATGGAACAAATATGAATAAGTATGGACACTTATTCAAAATTTGCAGCAATATCCTAATACATCTAATAAGTTTAGTTGGAAAAATGATTGTTATGGTAAAAATATCACTTATATCTTTGTAATAATTCTTAACTAGAAAAAAATATTCTTTTGGAACTGCATACATATCCCTTAGGAGGACACTCGGGATTTTTAAGAACTTACCACAGGGTGAGGAAAGATTTTTTTTGGGATAACCTTAAATCTGATATTCAAAATTTTCTAGAGGAATATTTGGTTTACCAGCAAAATTAATTTGAGACAATTAAGACATTGGGTCTGATACAACCTTTATCCATTCGAAATCAATGTTGACGAGAGGTTTCAATGGATTTTATCACAGGCTTACCTAAGTTCGAAGGAAAGTGTGTCATTGTGGTGGTAGTTGATAAACTTACCAAGTATGCACACTTTTGTGCATTATATCATCCATTTAAAGCGAGTACAGTTGATACTGCATTTATGGAAATGATTCAAAAGATACATGGAAACTCAAATATTATTGTAAATGATAGAGATCCCATTTTCACTGGAAATGTTTGCGCAGAATTATTTTATTTTTTGGATACTTAACTACCTCATAGCTCATCTTATCATCCTCAATCTGATGGGAAAACTGAGATAGTGGAAAAAAAAAATGGAAGGATATATTTGTTGCTTTGTATCTGAAAAACAAACACATTAGGTCAATTGGTTACCTCTGGCTAAATGGTGGTATAACACTTCCTTCAACACTATAACTAAAATTACCCCATTTATGGCACTTTATGGATATCATCCTCCTTCCATCACATCATCTTTAAGAGAAAATTATAAGGTTCAAGCAGTGGAAGATCAAATCGAGCATCAACAACAAGTTCTCCAACTTTTAAAGGATAACTTACATTTGGCACAAAATCGAGTGAAACAATAGATAGATCAAAATCACAGTGAGAGAAGTTTTGATGTAGGCAATTGGATAGTTTTACGGCTACAACCATACAAACAAATTTCCCTCAAGCAAGCTAAGAAGGATAATAAATTATCTGCAAAGTATTATGGTCCTTACAAGGTGTTTCAAAATATTGTTATTATGACATACAAATTGGATCTTCCTACATCTTTCTGAGTGCACCTATTTTTCCATGCTTCATGTTTAAAGAAGATTATAGCTGACAACCTTCTGGTTCAAACAATACTGCTAGAGCTTAATGAGGAAGGAAAAATCATATTGGAACTTGAGGCAGTCATGGAAATAAGAACTCGACATCTACAAAATTGATCAATTTTAGAGTATCTTATCAAGTGAAATAACTTACCCACTAAAGATGCCACATAGGAGGATCAGAATTTTACACAAGAATCTAGAACTACTCAAATGTTGAGGTCAAAATTTTTTTGAAGGAGAGGGGTGATCCAAATTTATGTAGGAACACAATAAAATATACAAATAGACATAAACACAGAGATGCGATGGAAATAATACTTCATTTCATTAATATCAAATAACTAAAATATGTTTACAGACAGAATGGAAATAAATTAGCTAGGGTGATGGTAACTTATCTATGAGAATACATATGGTGGCTACATGCCTCTGAATTTTGTTACAGTGAGGCTCGAAGGCCTATTTATTATTTAGAAACAATGGGAAACACTAAACATCGAAAAACTTAACCCTAGGAGATAAAGTGCCAAAACTATGGGCCCCATTTGGGTAAATTGGTGTTTTAACTTCCTGGGGATGTAAATTTGGCATACGAACTCCATTTGATGCACACCATACCTCATTAGAAAGATCTATCCGAGGAGTAAAAATTTTTATGTGAGAAACATCAGTCCATGGATCCATGTTGCTCCTAGGTTTCCATAAAAACGTTGTTTAGGGCCTCAAAATGGCTCTGGAAGTTCAAGACCCGAAAAACTGCTAAAAATAGTAAGTTCTGGTGAAACTGAAAAACTAAAAGAATTTATGCTTCGGGTCCAAATTTAATAGGTGTTTGGCCACCAATATCCATCTGGATAATTCCTCTCTCCTTAGGAAGAAATGGTCCCCATTGCATTAAGTTCCTCTATGAGAAGCAAATTCTTCTAAACTTGGTATTGGATTTATCTAGGATGTCGTGCACCTACTGGTGGGCGTGCTGGCAGACATGCTGGATGCATCCAATAAATTTGGTTTCATTAGAAAATACCTGTGTGGACTCTATCTCTCTAATTGCATGAGGTATTGCAATATCAGGCGGCAGTGCGCCGAGGGTCAAATCAATGGAGTGCTTGTCGTGATAGTGTAGAGGAAACTTTGTGTGTGAGGAAAAAATGTCCTCGTATTCCTCCATGACTTTGTCCATCCACTTCATCCATGTATGGGAGCCCTGTTTTGAGGCTATGGCCACAATATTCTTCTTTCCCTATGAGTGAGTTGTAAGAAAAATAATTTTCCTCATTTGGAAAACAGTCTTACTACATTGTTTTGCAATAGGCAAGGAAATAGCAAGTGGCAGTACTACCTTTGGTATCCTCTAAAATTTATTTCCCAAAGTAATAAGAAGAGAACAAGGCCTAGACTCATACACAACATGTCTCCTCCACAAGTATGGTTGGCCCAATAATACATCAGCTACATCAAGGGGAGAAACATCACACAATACCTCATCCGTGAATGGCTTGATGTTGTATGGAAGGCAGCACTGTTGGCAGACGTGGAGATATCTCCCTGGGTGAAGCCACTTGATGGTGTACGGCTATGGGTGTGCTAGGGTCGGTAGGTCATGCCTCTTCACGACCTCTACTAAAATCATGTTATTTTGGCTTCCGCTATCGTTAAGAAATTTTAGTGGAGAACCCTCCACCCACATCTGTGAATGGAAGAGGCACTCCCCCTCCTCTGCATCCTCGGGTTCCTCCCTCTGGATATTAGAGGTGGAAACAATGGCACTGGGGTACACATCAATGATATGATTCCCTTTATAATATCCCTTGTCTAGTTCTATCTCAGGATTAGAACATTCATCTGATTCAAGTGCCGTAAATTTGGCCATCAATGAATTTTTGGCCCGACACTCGTTTGTGCTGGGACTGGGGCTGTTATGAAATTCACATCACTTCCCTGTGTTCTTCTTTGGAGTTGTGGCGATGTTATGATTTGCACTGCATTGGCTCTGCCCCTTGTTCTGTGATTTGACAACGCCTTCCCCTGGCTTTGGATTCTTGGATCCAAAGTCTCGCATCTTCTGCTTAAATTTCTTCTTGATCTTGGTGGCATAACGATATGCCATGCTAGGCAAGGTAATTTAGAGGAAATCCATTTCCTCTTGAATGTGTCTATGCAGATAGCTATGGTACTTGAGCACAAAATGCCTCTCTGAATCTTTAATACCCAACTTTGTGCGTAGGGTATGGAACAAATTCATTAGTTCGTGCACATCTTGATCCCTTTGTTTCCACAACGTGGTCCACTAGATGTACTTGTTGTCATAGCTCCCCATGGGGTAATATTGTTCCTTGATGCCATGTCAGAGAAAATTCCAAGTGGGTGCAGCCAAGAACAGAGAGGGTACCCCTTCATCATTTTTCTCATAGTATGTTTCCCACTAGTCTTTGACATCAGGGGCAGCTTTGAGGAGTGAAAAAATAATCTTTTCTCAGTCGGAGAAATCATGGACCGAGAAATACCCTTCTAGAAACCTAAATCATTTTTCTATGAAATTTGTGTCTATCTGGCCTTCAAATATAGGAATTTCAAAGTTTACTTGTACCTTTAAGGAAGTGGCATCTACAGAGTGGTTATTAGATGTTGATGCGCCGTAGGTGGGCAGCCGTTGAAGTGTCTAAGCAAAGCAATCCATCATCTTGTTCCTTTGTTTCTCGAGGGCCTCCTAGAGCAATATTTTGATAGGATCTCCTGCTCCCTCGTATTTCTTTTCTTCTACCATGGGAGGTCTTCGGGTTTGAGAGGATGATCTTCCAATGGTTGAACCAGATCAAGACCTAAGTCCTTATACCCTGACCTTGTTGAAGATATACAAAGAGAAACAGAGAAAGAGAAAACAGCTCTGATATCACTGATTCCGATTTATGTAGGAACGCAATAGAATACAACAATAGACATAAACATAGAGATGCAGTGGAAATAATAATTCTTTTATTATTATCAAATAATTGAAATATGTTTACAGACAGAATGGAAATAAACTAGCTAGGGCGATGGTAGCTTATCTCTGAGAAGAGATGTTGCGACTACAAGCCTCGAAACTATGTTACAATGAGGCACGAGGTCCTATTTATTGTTTAGAAACAATGGAAAACACTAAACATCCAAAAACCTAGCCCTAGGAGATAAAGCGCCAAAACTATGGGCCTCGTTTGGGTAAATTTGTGTTTTAACTTCCCGAGGAAGTAACTTTGGCATAAAATCTCCATTTGACATGCACTATACCTCGTTAGAAAGATCTACCTGAGCAAAAATTTTGGTGAGATATATATTAGTCCGTGGACCCATATTTCTCCAATTTTTCCCCAAAAACGTCATTTAGGGCCTGAAAATGTCTCCAGAAGTTCAGGACACGAAAAAATGCTAAAAAAAGTAAGTTCTGTTGAAACTAAAAGACTGAAAGAACTAATGGTCCAGGTCCAAATGGAATAGGTGGGTGGCCACCAATATCCACCTAGATCAAGGGGCATGTTAGGGCCCTATATTACTAGTTTAGTCCCTTATTGTTGTTAATTTATCCCCTAATTTTTATTGTTGTACCCATGTAGTCCCCATTTTATTATTATTGTGCCTTATAATGGCCCACTATTGTTATTGTTGTGCCCTTACATTATTATTGTTAGGTCATCTAGGATTATATTGTGACCCCATGGACTCCTATATATAGAAAGGAGGTTTTATCATTTGTGTCATCCAATAATTGCTCATTTATGTAATCTAAAGTAGGTTTCCCCCTCGAAGTGGATGATTTCTAAGGCATTGATCTCTCTTTTCTTCTATTTTGGGAGATGGCTTCATAACTCAAAATCTCTTTGAACCTATAGAAGTGCATATTTTTTTGTACTTTTTGACATATTGTTAGGACATATTGTCTATAAGCGAGGACTAATGGCGGAACCTACTGAGATTTCTATCATTGTGATCTTGCCTCCACCTAAGACAATAAGAAAGCTTCACACTATGTAGGGATATATTGGGTAGTATAAGAAGATCATCAAGGGGTATGCTCATATCACTGTGCCTGTGGATAAATTTTTGAAGAAGGATGTAACTTTACATTGGAATGAATAATGTCAGAAGAGCCTAGAAATATTTAAAGAAAAAATGGTGGTTGCACATATACTAGTGTTCCTTGATTGGAAAAAGGACTTCAATGTCCATGTGGATGCCTCTTGTACATATTTGGGAGTGGTACTGGAAAAACAAGGTGCAGGAGAGATTGATTATCCTATAAAATTTATAGGTAGAAAGTTATGTAAAGCAAAAAACAATTACATCACTAAAAAAAGGGAAGGATTGGCCATGGTGTATGCTTTGCTAAAATTTAGACACTATTTGTTGGGGTAGCATTTTAAATTTTTTGTAGATCTTTCTACAATAAAGTGTTTGGTTAATAAGCCTCTTTAAGGAGGAAGTATGTGTATATGGTTACTGTTACTCCAGCAATATGGCTTTTAGATCATTGTCAAACCAGGGAGACTGAATGTAGGACTTGACCATCTGTTAAGACTAGAAACAAGGAAAGAACCAATGCACATAGAAGATAATCACTTTGATTCACAATTATTTGTAATCAGAGTGGAAGATGACCATTTCATAGTTATCATCCATTTTCTATACATAGGAATGGATCCTTCACAGTATATTACGCAGTAAAAGAAAGAATTAGTGGTTAAAGAAGATGAATTTTCATTAATAACAAAACAATTATGTAAGATGGGTCCAGTTGAGATACTGCACAGATATTTCTTGAACATGGAAGAATGATGATTCTAGTAGAGTCTCATAGGGGCATAGCTGGTGGATAATATACAGGAAAAGCTACTACACATAAGAGTTTGAGAGAAGGATTTTGGTGGCGTACACTACATAAAGATGCAAAGGATTACTGCCAAGCATGTGATGTGTGCCAAATAATAGAGAAGCCTTCCAAAAGATATGAGATGTCATTGGTACTAAAATTTACATTGCATGCCTTTGATAAGTGGGCCATTGAATTTGTTGGACCTATCAACCCACCTGGGAAGAGGAATGGTACAAGGTACATAATTACACTGACTGATTACTTAGGAATATGACATGAAGTAGAACCTGTAAGGGAATTTAGTGCAAAGAGTGATACAAATTTTATTTTTGAGTACATATTGTCTAGATATAGATTCCCAAGATTTTGATGAGAGACGAAGGCTCACACATCCTAAATAATACCATTGAACCATTGACTGAGGAGTTCCAAGTTTACCATCAGAAGAGTACCCCTTGTCACTCTCAAGCTAATGGAATAGTAGAAGAATTTAATAAGGTTTTGGAGAATGAACTTACTGAGGAATGTAATGTGAATGGAGATGATTGGGACCTTATAATTCCATTAGTTTTATGGGATTATAGGACCAGATGTAAGAAGTTTACATGTCAGACAACATTAAGGTTATTTTATGGGCAAGAATTTGTGATTCCCATGGAGTACATCATGCCTAGATTGAGGATTGCAACTTTGAAAGATATGGTAGACCGTGATATAATGGAGGAAACAATGTCGTAGTTTATTTCTTTGGAGGAAGATAGATTTATAGCCAAATTCCATCAACAGGTACATAAAGAAAGAGAAAATTTCTGGCATGATAGATATATTAAGTAGAATAAGTTACAGTTAGGATACCTTATTCTCCTATATAGAAGTAAGTTGGTAAAGTTTCTAGGAAAATTCAAGATGCATTGGCTGGGCCGATACATTATCAAGCATATTACTGATGGAGGCGGAGTCAAATTAGCAAAGTTAAAAGGAGAATTGGTTCAAGGATGAGTCAATGTTATTATATTGAAGTTTTATAGGGACAACCATACCCATACAGCTTCGCTCTGAAGAAAGGAAAAAAGTCTTAGTGCCTCCTACAGTTGAATGTGGGAACTAGACTATAAAATATTCTGCAGAGAGAGCTTCAATGTAGGAAGTTACTTCTCTACATTATGGATTATGTCGAGCTTCATAGGAGAATCAACATAAGAGGATTTTATTCACCACAATATGGGATGCGTTGAAGTTCTCTAGGAAACTATGACCATTAAAAAGGAAAGTTGTCGTTGAAACACGTGGAAAGATGCATTTGTGAGGACAAATTTATCTGATCTAGTGATAGATATGAAATCAATGAGAAAAATATGAGCTATTGATGTGGATAGAAATTAAGATTTCTTATAAAAGCTTCATCTCGCCCAAATTGGGCACTTTGTTTTCCTGAGAGTTAAAATATTTTGATTTCGGAGAAGATGAATAAATTTTCACTTTTGTATATCGTCTAAGGATTCATTTGAAGAAATTATTTGTCTCTTTAGTTAGAATGGCTTATCTGTATTCATGGAAACATCATCAGATATTCCTATAGCAACGTCACCACAGCCTCAACGCCTGTAGTGGACATCTCTGCGAAAGAAAATTACTAGAGAGGATAGAATGAAGAGGAAACAAGAAAAAATACTTGTTGAGCCTCAGAAATAGCCCAAACATGTGAGAGGTATTGAGGAAGAAGAAGTGTGAGTGTGAATGGAAACATATGGCGTAACATTTTCGTCTCCTCTCCCACCATATACTCCATCGAGAAAACCAGTGACATAGTCAAAGAATGAAAAGTATGGAAACTTCAAACCTTTATTGTCGAAGTCAGTGTGATTTATTGGAAAAAAAAAATTGGAAAGATTCTACAACTGAATTTTGAGGACAATGATTTCAATGATAGGAAGAAATATACACACTTTTCACGAGACACATACTTAAGAAAAGTGAACTACCTTGAGAGTGGTGTGACAAGGTTAGAACCATAGAAATTAGCTGCTCGATTAGTGCAGTCAATATTGTTGAATATGTTGAATGTGCCACACTTCGAAAAATGTCCAGGAAGCACAACTTCTGTGAGACAACTATTTGTGATGGTGCATAATGGATACTTGTGGATGGGGAAGAGGATCTCGATCGACCCAATGTTAATACGAAGAATCAAAGGACTTCCTTATCAAGGGTTGAACCCCGTAGAGGATTTTTTTAGGAAATATCAGGAGAGAGCCCTAACAAGCAACATGAATAATAATTTTGGTCTGACGAAAGGGAAGCAAGGTTATGATATAAACTCGATTAATGACCAAGGAATTCACTTCACAACACATATATTGGCAGGAAAAATCATGAGGAAGTTTCGAGCTAATTAATTCCCTACACCGGTGGTCTCATTAGCTGTGGAGTGTGCTAATGAGGCTCAGTAAAACTGGGCCACGTATCTACGCTAAGAGGTTTTGAACAAATGATATGAAGCTCAGGAGAAAGGAAATCCATTTCACTATGCATCATTAATTATGATAGTTGTGATGTTTGCATGGACAGAGGCAGAATATTCACAATTCCGTTCATTAGCCTCAGAAGTTTGTAAAGCCACACAATATGCCTCGATGTGGCATACCACTAATATGGCATGAGCACGGGATAATAGAATGTTTTTGGTTTTATACCATATGGACTTGCACATGTTGCTGAACCAACACCCTCACTTTGCACCGATCCTATATGAGCAGTATATTTCTATTGTGAAGTTTAAGATTTACTTCCATAAAATTTACATATAGGATCGCAGGGACACAAGGAAGACATGGAATCCCCTACCATATTTAGTGACAGAAGAAGGTCTCCTAGAACATATATAGTAGTGGCCCATGGAGTGGATCACTCCATTGGAGACACAGAAAAATACTCTGACAGAGGAGGACATGATGTAGCTTGAGGAAGCGAGTGTGTAAGATAAGGATGAGAAAGAGTTGGAACAATAGGAGAAATATGATGAGGGTGTATAGGATCCTCGCGGGGATGAGAAAAGCATAAAGTATAGATATACAGAGGAAGACCCATCTATTTCAGAGAAGAGGAAGGCACACACCAAAGCTGCCAAAAGATGAAAAAAGAAGTATAAGGAAGACAAGACAAGGGACATAACACCATTGGTTCTCACTGATAAGGACTTCAACCAAATTGGGGGAAAATTTAAGGAAGCGATAAAGGAATCATGGAACAATCTAGAGGATGGATACACTACACTTCTAACAACTTCCATGTATTGGATTACAGAACTTAAGATATTGGTATAGACAGTCAGACACCTAGCACAACCATAGGAGAAGCTTGGAGATAAAAGACTAGTAGAGCCTACACATAGGGTGCAAATAGCACTGATACCTGTCGGAGCCCCACAACTTCACTCCGTTAAGGTACAAATACAGGACAAAGAGTGGAGGTACGTTAAGATGAAAATTGAAATAGTGCCACTTCAGATATTACACAAGCTAGATCGAGATATCATAAATGAGATGAAGGAGCATGAACATCTCACTTTGTAGTTAAAAAATTTTGGTAGAGAGGGAGAAAGATTTGCAAAATCAAGAGCTCGACCAGGTGATCTAGGAGAAGGATCAGGTAGTAAAGCAATAGTAGAAGATGAAGGAGTTGGTCGAATAAACATGTCATGAGGTGTCAGACATTGATGTCAAAGAGGATGAACGAGAGGATAACAAGGTCACGAAGTATGGGATTACAGTAAGAGGATACGAGGATAAGATCACACACATGAAATTTACATATGAGATTAATGTGAGTGAATTACAGATGAAGCTACAGCCAAGCACACTAGAGGAAGTCTGAGAGTAGTGGGAGGGTGAAATGAAGGTTGTAGTAGTTGGCATGTATGCAGTAGTGACAGATTGTGGGAAGTTATTAGATTAGAGTTTCATATTTGGAATTTGTTGCAATAATATCCAAATGCGTGGATACTACAAGAGGATATTCAACAGAAGCACCAGTAGCTGGAGGAGATTCAGGAAACTGTGGGAACCTTACCAATATCATAGAAGATCAGAAAGGTCAATTAGAAAAATTACCTATAGAAGAATATAGAGGATCTAAGGAAGGAAGAGCATACTTTGACAGAGAGAACTCATCTGTGGTAGGATGAGGCTCTCCAACTCTCCTACGCAATGGATTAGATGCTTGAAGAGCTTTGATACAGAGAGAAGTCAGTGATGTAGAAGGCTACGGGACTGGTAATAGAAGCACTACTAGAGGAAGTGCATAGAGAAGAGAAACAAGACACTCAAATTCTGCAGTAGTTCAACAACGCCTACAACAACACTGCAACAAATATTAGAAGAAACTTGGCTAAGTGACTCAATGTAATAATCCTTTTCTTGGTGTTACATGTGACAGGGTTAGGATGGACTTCCAGAGTTAAGAGCAGAGAGGTCACAAACACACGTTGATGTCATCAGTGAGCCCAGGGGATTTGTGGAGGAATTTTGAAGAGTTTCTATGAGTACCGGTGGCATTCGCTTGATATATTCCATCGTCTGCACTGTTTTCCTTTTGTTCTAGTGCATTCCGAATTTTTTTGGAAAATTGAGTTATTTTTTGTCTTAACTCAATCAATTGCGCTGAAGGTGGCATTCGGGGAGGAATACGTCATAGAACACCTTAGCTTAATTTATCATTGGAACCAGGATGAGAAAACCTACATGATGGGGTGTTTGGACATGAGTTTCAATGACCGAAGGAGACATGGTAACCGATTTACTCTTTCTGGCATTAAAAAGGAATATATTAATTGGAAAGTAAGAGGGGAAAGTGCTCCATGATTAAAATAATTATAAAATAAGGCTCTAGAAGGATCCACGACATCTATAAAAGAAAAGGAGGAGGCCATTGAGGGACATCTTGGATTTTATATATTTTATTTTATGTGAGATTGAGAACCTGGTTCTCTTCTCCATTGGTAGCCCAAAACGGAAAACCTTAGGTGTGTTGATGAGTGTTGGACAAAAACCCAACTCTCTTGCGGAGACTTCATTTAGGAAGTTTCATTGAGCTTTAAGGATATTAGAGTTAGGGTAATTCTGATCCTCAATTGGGGCTTCATTGTCTTCAATGATTTACTGGCATCTGTTGCCAGAGGGGGAGTACAATAGTTCAGTTTTAAGAGGTCGACGCAATATTGTAGTAGAACCTTGTTGCCAATCCTATTTCAATTATCTCGAATATTTCTCATTTCAGCATGTAACCCCAGTTATATTATAATAAAGCTTATTTATCTCCTTCACTGTGGTGTTATGGATTTGCATGTACTTTTATGTTTTATTTTACATGGAAATATTTTGTTAAATGCATGATAATTTAAAGGAGAAATTTTGGTTGAGTTAATTTCTGGAAAAATTCATAAAATATCCCATTTATGATATTACAGTGGCATCAAATTTGGTGATCTTTCTAGCCTGGGGGTTTACTTTCCAAATTACTGGAAAAGTCAAGTTCAAGGTTTTTACTGCACATAAACTTCAGAATAAGATCAAAGATTTATTAATTTTTCATGCATTATTGGACTGTTGATTCTAATCTAAGTTTCTCAAGTTATTTGTCTTCAGCTTATGAAATTGGTTGCCTTAGTTTGGAGTGCGTATTTCTAGAGGACATAACTGGGTTCTTGTTTTTTTTATTAGTTGGAAGGTTCATTATCATTTCAACTATAGGCCAACCTCCAAGGGTTGAGATTGATATTATATTTCTGGAGCAGGGTGGAAGTCTCTAAGCCAGTGCAGAGGAGGAGATTTGAGCCTAGTTGCGGACGAAGGTCTTGTTAGGGTCTCGTGATTTGGTTGATTGGCAAGCCAAGTGACAGGGTAACATCAAACCAATATTTGGATCCCAAGGACCTAGCCTTCCTAGACTCAGAGAGGGCTCTCTCTATTTGTGTAAGAGATATCTATGTGTTTTCTTCTTGTGTTTTTGATTTTAGGCTAGTTATGAAGTAGGTTTTTTGGTTTTTATTTTAGGTTTGTGAGGGAGGAACTAATCAAAGACTAAGATAGATAAAAATATTGTCAGATTAATTGGGCTATGGGGTTGAAAAGGTCAATAAAGCTTCAGATGGTGATACAAGGTATCTTGAAGGGCCGATTTGATGAAGGTAAAATGGATCTTTGGGTAAAATGGAGTGGGATGGACACTACATTTGTGAAGAACAAAGGATTTAAAACATAAATAGTTCAAATAGCTGACATAAACATGGGAGGGCTAACATTTAATCATGAGAAATGTAACTATAAACTAGTAAATGTATAGAAATAAAAATTCAAGCAATACATAGAGATATATGACTCTCTAACTTTGGGAAATTGCTATCAGACTTTGGGGAAAGACAATTAAGACAAACAAATAACTCAAATCACTATGAGGAAATTCCTAAACATAGTATTTCAAGCTATCGGGAACTTTGAAGTAAGATTGCATAGTTTTAGGCAAAGGGTAAGATCAGTACAAGATATCCTTGGTTCAACTAAGATAATCAAACAATCAAAGAAAGGTTTCAGATGTGGAACTATGACTAGCCATGAGTAAGCAGGGCATATCGTGAATCATAATTAGCATGCATAAAACCATAAACGAAACAAGCAAAAAATTTCTTCAGTTATCAAAAAGCAATCAAGGATTCTTTGATATGACTAAGAAGGAGGAAAACATAGAAGCTATAAAGAAACAAGAAATCTGAGGTGCCTCCAAGGGCATGTCTCAAATATGTTCTCTACTATCTTATAGCAAGAAAGAGCATGAAATATGAATGAAAAATAAGAAGCATAATAGAGAGGAACACTATACCATTTTACCAAGTCAAGGAATCCAACAACAATCCTCTTTCATCATCCAAAACATTCAAGAAACTATCCAATGCATGAGACAAGTATTTCTTCCAAGCTTGTATAACCATATATTGCTCTATATCATCAAGTTCAGCCTTATTTACAACGAAGTCTCTTGGAATATATTGGCCAAGATGAGGGAAAATCTCCTAGTGCAACTTGCAAGCTCATTGGCCCATCAAAAATATATGATTTTGTTGTTGAGGCTTTGCAAAGCCCAAGGCACAAAATATCTATAAAAATATCCTAAAAATGCTAAAAAAGGAAATTATATTGACTTTTTCTAACTAACCATGGCCAAAAATAGCTAATCGCACATTAGGAAAAGCCACTTTAGAAAAGTGCATTTTTCACAAAAATACTCAAGAAATATATCAGCAGAAAATCCCTTGTCTTGTGGGCAACTTTTGAGTCCTTCCCGATGTCAAAATGAGGTCGGTGATGGCTCGTTGGAAAGATATGGATGTCTATTTTATGAAAATGCTTTGTTTTCTCCAAAATTGTCAATGGAAGCCTGTAAAAATCTGACGTGTGTGGAAAAACTCAGAAAATAGACTTTGTTGATATGCGGGGCAGAGTGTGGAAAAAGTGACTATTTTTCGCCATTTTTGGGGACCAAATCATCTTCAATTGATATAAAAATCACTAATTAGATGCCCCTGAAATTATAGCATCCAATGATACCATTTTCATCCTTTGAGGATGTCTCAAACGAAAATGGCGATGCCCATGATTTTTAACAAAAAGCCCAAAAATGTCAAAAAACCAACACTTGTTGAATTTTGCCTAATTTTGGCGAGCATGACCATCAAGGGTTTTCAGAAGCATGCTGAGAAGATGAGGCCAAAATTTGGAGCCTTGATGTGTTTTTCTTCGTTTTTGGTGCCAGGCGCCTCTTTTGAGCCTCTTTGAGCTTTTCTTGTGTGGCTCTCAATTTCCACCGAACGAATTGATTAAGCTTCTTATAGTGTCCGGTGATCCTTCTTTGAAGGTCCAAATCTCTATTGAAATTTTCCAAATTCTTCTCCAAGTGGTCATTCAAACTTTCAGGCCACACTTCTCTATTATTTTCTATCTCTTGGGTGAATAATGTAGTAAGAGGGAAGGATTGGAAAAGAGCAGCCTCTTCCTCCATTTGTTTCTCCAAGGCTCTTATGAGTCCCATGGTCCTTGGCCTCTTTCTTCTTGGCTAGTCCTCATATTCACTATCACTAAACTCACCCATGAGTTCTTCCAACTTAATTTGCATCTTGGAGGCCTCTTTTTGATATTTTATAGCCCGTGTCTCATATACCTCCATGTGGACACTCATCTGCTTGTTTTGTGTTTGCAGAAAGTGAATGAGGTTTTTAGACCTCTCTAGATCTGCCCTTAAATCAAGAATTTTTTCTTCTCTATTAATCAAGAGAGACTCTAGGATTCTGGCCTCATTGTCACTATCATCATTGTTTATCTTAACTATGTCAAAGTCCCTCTCCTTCTCATGGATGCTTTGTTCCTTCTCCTTTCCCTTGCTTTGGGTGGCCTTCTTGGTCTCCCTCCTCTTCGGTAATTCAACAATGGATTTCTTTGGAAAATTCCCTTTGCTTCAGAGGGCTCTAGTAACATTTGGATTTTCAGTTTGAGGCACCGTCTTTCTTGATGTTCGGGGCTTTGTCACCTTTGGAGAAGAAATCATGGCCCCTTGCCTAGGAGAGGCAGCTAGCACATGCTCTATTTTCTCTTTTCCCTTGCAACTCCCCTCATTATCCTTGCCACTGTTTTGACCTTCTTCATGAATTCTTTGACTGTCACCTTGCATGTATTTTTGAAGGTTGCCCCCTTCACTCTTGTCCCTACTTTCTTTAGGACTTTTAGGCTCTGTCTCCTCAATTTTTTGGGTTTCATCTTCATCATGTTTGTTGTTGTGAGGGCTACCAATATCCTCATCAAACTATTCCATTCCCTCATCATTTCGCTCTTCACTGCTTTTCTCTTTTTCATGGCACTTTTCTTCATCACTGGGTTGCCTATCATCACTGTGTTTTTCTTCACTTTGCTCCCTTTCCTCACTATGTTCTTCTTCCTCATTATGATGCTCTTCCTCACTATGTTGTTCTTTCTCACTCTGATATTCTTCCTGACTCTGCTATTCTTCTTGTTCAATCATGGGAGATTTTAGCTCCTTAGGAATTGGATTACTAGAAGAAGGAGAAAGATAATGGGTGGAAGGTGAAGGAGATGCATGGGATGAAGAAATAGTGGCAAAATCGGGATGTGCAATGAAAGTGTCCCAAGAGATTCCATTCTTCTCAAGTTGATGAAGAATGACAATCTTGATAAGGGAATGATGGAAAAGGCAAGCTGGCTACTGAGAGGGAGGTCTCTTTTCAATAGTGGAAGCCATATTTTGAATACTTCTATGGAGGAAAAAGGGGAGGTTTAACAATTGGGCTCTTGTGAAGTGCATGAGTAACCAGGCATGGTAAACATAGACCCGAGAAAACCTTCCCTTGCATGTGAAATATTTCATGATTATATTCATGAGGGGAGCGTAGTTGGTCAACAGGTATGAAAAAGGAAAGATGGATGGGCATGCATCCTGATGCTCTGGCTTCAAAAAGGGTTTGTACTGTTCTGAGTCTAGGTAGCTCTGCTTAAACCATTTTTCTCTAACATAAGGGATTTTGGTAGCTGTGGAAATGGATCTAGGAGAAAACTTGAAATCTAAGCCTACCAGATGAAAATGTTTCCCTTGCAATCTCAAAGCACATAGATGTGTCAAGGGGAGATAGATTTTCACCTGCTGAACCCTTTGACAAAACTCTAAACATCCAACTTCATGAAATTTAAACAAAACTGAAGGATGGGAATTTACTTCTTCAGTTGAAAAAGCTTCATATCTATTGTGAGGGCCACTTCTGTTGTCTTTCATGGGCGCCATTTTGGTTTGGATACTCTTTGCTAGCTGACCAAGATAATGGTTGGTTTCAAATGGTTTCTAAAATAGTCTCTCAACACCACACCCTGTGCTCTTTACAGGTCACTGTGCTTCTTTGATGCCAACAAACAAGTACTTTTCAAATGAAAAAAAAAAAACACTTTGATCACTGTGTTTGAGAAAAGTTCTTGAAAAAGATATGTTTGGGGTCTTTTGCTGAAGAAGGATCTCTTTTGTTTTGGCACAAAATATCCTACCCTCAAGAACTGCTCTTTTGCTGTTTACTGCGCTTTGAAAGGTAAACAAAAACACCTTTCAATTGACTTGAAGACCTTGAAAATAAACTCTGCTTTTTGAATTATAGGGGCCACACAAAGTTTACTATCTCATAACACAAAAAGGACCTTTTAAACTTACCAAGCCTTCAACTTCTAACCACTTTTTTCCTCTTTGATTTAGCAGAAAAGGTTTTTTCTTTATTTAACACTTTTAGAACATCTTTTCCAGCAAACTTGAGACCTCTACAATCTCTCTTATCTATCTAGCAACTATGTGCTATCACTTTTTTTAAAGGCAGTTAGGGCTCTCTTAAGACTAATAAAAACACCTTCCCCTATCACTGTACTAATTCTTGGCATCCACAGCAACAAAAACTCTTTGATTTTTACCAAAGGCCCTAAATTCTAATCATTGTTTCTCTCTTGTGCTTTTAGAGGATAGAATGCCCTTAAAACCACTGTTGAGACACCTCCCAAACTGATTTGAGACCCCCAAACACAAGAAGGCCTTCTTTAGTTTTAACAAAAGCCCTATCTCTTTACCACTATCTATCTTTGTGTTTTTAGATGGTGAAGTGCTTTCAAAATCACTATTTATTCTTAGGGAAAAACACAGCAAAAACACCCTTCTTCAATTTCAAAATTTTCCACGAAGTGAAGAAGTACCTTGAAGAATGTTTATGGGCCTTGGTTGGTCATTGGAGCAGCTTTTAAAAGTGTTTTTGGATGCCAATGGAGGAGCGGCACATTTGAAGCAGAGGGCGCTACGCATATGGAGGTAGTTGGGTTGGCTTCGGGCACTGGTGAACGAACACACAGGCGCACTGCGCGCTGCACAGTAGTTAAACTCCTTTGCTTGGGCACACACAGGCACGTCGCATGCGTCTATAGGTGCACCGTGCAGGCTTCTGAGCCTCAAAACTCTGAAATTTTTCCCAGAATCACCTTGTTTCTCTAGTGAGTAGCTAATGGAGTATGTTTAGTGTTTTGAAAATGCTCGTGGGCCTCTTGAACAGTCTCTTCTAATTTTTTTAAAAATAAAATGTGCTCAAATTCCTTAGTAGTTATTTTGTAAGGGTTTGGATGCCTTTTGAAAAGGATTTTTGGTCATATGAAAACATAAAGCACTGTCTTTATTATTTTATCACTTGTAAAATACCATGAGGCCTTTTATTCGAATAAGTCTCACAATAACAATGTTGTGGCCAACTTCTTTTTGATGACCCTCATATTCATGGCTTTCATTGAAGTAAGGAGGCTTCCTTAAGAAACAAAACCCTTTTCACTGCCTTTTCATTTAGGAAATAATTTTGTCATTGTTTGTCTATTTTGTCCTTCAAAAGGAAACATGCTCAAGAAACAAATCCAAGACTGCTGATGCATCCTTTACCTATCTCTTGGAAGGAGATGATTTATAATTCTATAACTTACTTTGACAATTTGAACTCTCTTGGTGTTTGATGACTTGTTATGCCCGTTGTTGAAATTGGTCAAACAATGTTAGGCACCTTTTAACATTTTCCTTTGACTGTGGAAAAACCTCATTTGCACTCACCCAAATTTGACCTATACATGTTTATCAAAGAGAAGGCTTTTAGAGACCCTCAATGCAATCATATACAACAGTAGAGTTTGTTCATATGTACATAAAGAGGCCTTGTCTATGACTGTGGTATGCCTAAATTATTTGAAGGTTGTCTTGAACTTGAATCATTGTGTGATACCCTTCCTGTCATTTTGATGAGCTTGTTCCAAGTTTAGGACATTTTAACCTCAGATTGCCTTTGAAGAAGACCTTTATGGACATGAAAAAAAAAGCTTCTTGAACATCATAGTACCACTCCTTGTCATATGTTTAACACCAGTTTTCTACTCATAAACCTTCAATTTCTTCCTACTTAATTTTCATTTTGTCTTTCAAACAATGAACCCATGTAAGCACCCCTTGAAACACTACTACTGTATCAGTGGTTTCATCCATTAGAGAAAATGGTGTAAACAAGTTTTTAGGCCATTTGAGGCATTGTTAGCCTTGTGCTCTTTGAATGAGGCCGTACCTCTGTTCCTGACCCTCTTCTTGTTAAATGAAGGTGACCCTTATCATGTTCCTAACCATGTTCTTTTAAGTGAAGGAAGTTTACAACAAGTGACCTAACCATATGCTTTTAAATGAAGGAGTTTTACACTATCACTCAACCATCTGCTCATGTTTGGAGGAGGTTTACATAGTCACCCAAACATCTACTCATGTTTGGAGGAGGTTAACATAGTCATGCCATTTCATCCCTCTTTTCAAACTGTCTCATATTTAGTTGTAATGCATGTCTCTGCCTGGTATATCACAATAAGTAATAAAGTGAAAATTTGACAATATGTTATGAGAGACATGTTCTGAGATATGTGTCCTATTGTTTAGAATACCCTTGTGAATCTTTTGGAACCAGGAGCAACATGAATTGTATCTATAGAGTATTTTATTGTTAGTCATTACTTACTAACCTTTCTTGACTGTGTTTGCAGAGGTTTATTGAATTTTCTCTCTGACTAGCATTATTATCCCAGGCTCAAGACAACACGAGAAGCAACTATATTCTCATGTTTAGCTTGACAATGTGTTCTGGAATACTTGTACATCTCTGCTTTTGAAAAAGACACTGAAAAACTGTAGATCAACACAATATCAGTTTGGATTTTGAAACATGTATTGCTGAGACATCAAGACCTTTTAGTGGCGTGACGTATGGGTGCATCAAGCTTTGTTTTGCAAATTAAGCACCAATTCAGGGTTGTCTGATATTGAACAAAATATTTTTGGCTCAGGATGTTTTTGCCAAGGAAGGGATTTCCTAAAGCGCCACTACCTAACTTAGGGGAGATCTTTGACAGATTTTGAGTATTGTCTTTGGTATGACTAGATCTTAAGATCACATATGACCAGAGGTAGGGTGGTTGACTTTTTACCAACAGTTGGTTAATGAATGACGTGGGGATGAAGGTAAATGACAACAGATGACTTTAGCTTATGACAGCTCATGGACAGGATTATATGAATGAAACTAGATAGGACTTGACAACTAGGTTTTTTCTTATCATAGGCTGACTGAAAAAAGATAGGAGGCAAAAAAATGTCTACGGGTGTTTTCTAGATGAAAGATTTTACAAATTGGAGATTAGCTTCTAGAAAACTTGGCTTTTAAAAACTAGTTATCATCAACAGGTGAAAAATACTGATGACTAACAGTGGCTCCATTTGGAGAGGGTATCTCCTTTTCAGGAGGTGTCCAGAACTTCAGATCTATGTCCTTTGAAGACCAGTACCTTTATCCATTGGTGCAAATTTCTTTCTTCCTTGATGCTATTTCTGAAAATTGACAGCATGATTAGCATCAAAGTCATTTCTACCTACCCCGCTACATTTTCTAACATTTTTTCTCCTTTCGGGTGCATTTGGACTAGCAACCCTTTGACATAATATTTTTGAAAAAAGACACTATCTAGTTCTACACTTATATCCGCCGGGAGTTCATATTGAGCTGATGAACTCCCTTGTTTCTCTACCTATGCTAGATCGACTATCAAGGTTAAGCTGTTTGACAAGATTTTATTCTCTAATCTAAAACATGAAATTGAAAAATGACTAAATCAGGATTAGACAATCTGATTTGTCATGTACTTGTGGCATGAAAGACAAGCTTCACACAAATATTATTTTGCGTAAAATGAAATCTAGAAAATCAGGGCTAGGATACACAGTTTGTTTTTCATCCCTACTTTCCTCTTTGGTTCTGTTTTGAGCATGTTGAACCATTATATTTTCCTAATCTATCTACTTTGACAAGTCAAGCTTACACAATATTGACTATCTCTTCTATCACTAACTTATTAGAAAATAAATTGAAAGCATGTTTAGTTACGATTAGGCTAGATAACTGAACAAGACAATTTAAGCACTAGTAGTGGCATTTAGACTTGCGCTCTTTTAGAATGACTATTTTTTGAACATGGGGGTTTCTTTCTATTTTTCAAACTGCCTTCTTTTTCTACTTTTCTATTATTTTTGAATTTTCTGTTTTTTGATTTATTTTTCAAACAGTGGTATATACAATGATTTAAAATGTTTAAAAGTGGAGCTCTTGACAAAAATAATGCTTTAATGTCCTACGATTCACAGGACCTCCAAAATTTTCAGTCCCATAAAGTTCTTGCAGGAAGAAGGAATTGTTTCCACTGACCTAGCTGATGATGAAAGGCCCCTTCCATAAGTTTTCAAACTTGCCATGTTTACCTTTGTCTTCTCTTCTGGAATCCCATTTCAACACTTTGTCCCCAATCTGAAAATCCTTTTCCTTGGTCCTTCTATCAAAAATTTGATTTATCTTGTTTTGCGCTAACTGAGCCTTTTGGTAAACTTCTTCTTTTGTTTTCTGTAAATGGATAGTCTGATTTACCCTCCTTTGCATGTCATTTTTTTCTATTTGAACTTCTTGTAATAGCTTCATTACTGGAACCCTTAAGGATGTTGGGAAAATGGCATCCATGCCATACACTAGTTGGTAGGGAGACATATCGATTGATTTCCTGGTGGTTAGTCTATCAGCCCATAGTGCATGTACTAGTTTTCCATGCCATGCTTTTTTATTTTGTTCCAGAAGTTTCTTGATGATGTTGACTACGCTTTTGTTAGAGGACTCAGCTAAACCATTACCTTGAGGGTAATAATTTATTGAATGTCCTAATGAAATGTGATATTTGTAACAGAAGTAAACCATTCTTTTGGACGAAAAGGCAGCGGCGTTATCCGTGATAATATTTCTAGGACAGCCGAATCTAGATAGAATGTTGGTTTCTAGGAACTTAATGATGACTGAATCGGTGGCATTCCTGGAGGGTATGGCTTCTATCCATTTGGTAAAGTAATTAGTGGCTGTAAGGATCCATTTATGTTGAGCGGATGAAGGAGGGTGAATTTCCCCAATAAAATCTAGACCCCATTGCTAGAAAGGTCCTTCCACTATGATGGGATGTAAGGGCAAAGGTAAAAGATTTTTCTTGCCATAAAAAAATTGGCACTTATGGCATGTCATAACTAGTTTGTGAGTGTCATAAAATAAGGTAGGCCAATAATAACTGGCTCTAAGGATTTTTTTAGCTACGGTTTTCCAGTAGATATGACCTCCACATT
Organism: Pinus albicaulis; assembly: GCA_034641835.2. Lineage (NCBI taxonomy): Eukaryota > Viridiplantae > Streptophyta > Pinopsida > Pinales > Pinaceae > Pinus > Pinus albicaulis. The sequence continues at coordinate 1,191,806,850 of CM076581.1, read as the reverse complement.
CTCTTTTGTGCATAATTTTCTTTGCATCATACTCAAGCAAACATTTAAGCAACATACCAGTGAGATTTTTCCAATACAGAACTCTATCTATAATGAAAAACTTTAGGGATTTTTGTTTAAGGAATCTTGCTTTTGTTTTTTATAAATTTGGAGGAGCATTTAGATAAAATAATACATAATATATCTGCATACCAAGGTGAATTTAAAAACACTTCTTCAACATGAGGGGCTGTGCATTCTTCCTGTTCTTCTAAGGTGTCAACAAAATTTATATCTAATCTTTGGAGGTTAGTTTCAGCCATTAGTCTTGCAAGTCCTTGTCCTTTAACCAGTTTGGTGGGTCGGATTTCTAAGTCATATTCTAAGATGATAGCGATCCATTTTCCCATTTTACAATCGGGATCTTGGTTTAATATATATTTGACGATGGTATTAGGAACGAAAGCAATGACATGAGAGTGAAAAATGTACACTTGTAAATCTTTCAGTGCTTTTACCAATGCGAATGCATGTTTTTCCATGATGTTATATTTTAAGGGAGCATCTCTTAAGGATTTGCTAAAAAATGAAATGGGTTGTTCTTGCCTTGCTACGTTGTTTTGTAACAACACGGTAGTTATCGTGTGTTCTGATGCAAATGAGATAATGTAAAAATATTTGGTGAAATCAGGACTTATCAGTACTGGTGTTTCAGTTCGGGCCTTTTTAACTAATTCAAAAGATTTTTTGGCTTCTGTAGTACATTTAACCCCAACCTCATTTTCAACATGTTTGTGATGTTTCTCAGAAGTTTGGCAAGATTTGGGATGAATCTTCTTAAGAAATTAATTTTCCTGATAAATGATTGCAACTCCTTTATGTTTCTGGGGTGACTTATTTGCAATATGCCTTCAATTATCTAGGGGTATATTTTTATTCCATCTTCCGAAATTATGTGACCTAGGAGTTTTCTTTATTCGAGACCAAAAAGTGTTTTCTTGGGGTTTAGGGATAAACCATAGTTTCTACATTTGTTAAAAACCTTTCTTAAGTGAACCAGGTGCTCTTCGTCTGATTTGAAATATACTGTGATATCGTCGAGGTATATGACTATGAAATGACCTATGTCTTTTGAGAAGGCTATGTCCATGGCTCTTTGGAAAGTGGCACCAGCGTTCATCAATCCAAAAGGCATTTTAACGTACATGAAAGTGCCCCAAGGTGTGGTGAAAGCCATTTTGTGTTGATCAGTGGGGTAAACCAGCACTTGGTTGTAACCAAAAAAACCATCAAGTAATGAGATCCTTTTAGCACCTACTACCTTTTGAAGTATGTGGTCCATTTTGGGAAACGAATAGTTGTCTTTCAAACAAGCTCTATTCAGATTTCGGAAATCGATACAAAGTCTGATCTCGCCAGTTTTTTTTCTAACTTATACTAGATTTGAAACCCACTCAGAGTACCTAAGGGACACTATTATCCCAGCATCATACATCTTTTTGACTTCCTTTTCAACCAAAGGTAGTAAGACTGGGTTTATTCTTCTCAACTTCTGTTTGAAAGGCTTCTGGTTTTCTTTGAGGGGAATCTTACGTTGAATGATGCTTGTGTCGTGTGATTTCAAATCTTGGTATCCCCATGCAAACACATCTTTAAATTCTTGAAACAACTTTATGTACTTATGTTTTATGTGAGGAGGGAGGGTTTTGGATAGTTTTATATTTCTTGGTTCTTCCGTTCTTCCTATGTTATATTCTTCTATGTTAACCTCGGTATATTCCATTTTTGGCTTTTTGGCCACATCTTTAAAATCAAACAATTTCTCTAAAGGCGCAAGCCCTCTGGGTATGGTGTCATTTTCACAGTGTGAGACTTCAAGTTTTCTTTGGTTTTATGTCCTCTCCTATATCAGTTTCATATGGATGATTTAGCAAGTTTACATTTGTCCAAGAAGTTAAATTTGGCTCTTGATCTTGATTTTTTCCAGGATTCTTTTCTTCATTTTCTAAGTCTCTTTTGGTTACTTCAAATTCATTCCTAGATTCTAAAAAATCATCAATTTGATCGTCATATTTGAATATTTGCCAACGATCAATATTATCTCATACTGTAGGGTGATGTTTGACCTGAATACTGTATTTCTCGTTTAGACATGGTATTTAGCCATTGCTTGCGGCAAAGGCGGGCTCACTGGCTAGGTTATTTTGAACCCTAGGAATATAAGTGAGTTCATATTTCTCGAAGGTTTTGAGGATGTCTAAAGCTGCATTCCTGTATTATCTTAGTCTTGGGTTTTTTGCCAAATATTAACCTTTGATTTGTCTAATTAAAAGTTCTGAATCTCCCTGGGCTGATATTTTCTTAGTGCCTAAGTCCTTAAGTATGTGCAGACCAAGGAGAAGGGCCTCATATTCCCCAATGTTATTAGTACATTGGAATTCTAATTTGAAAGAATGACCTTCATTATTATTGTGTATCCAGATGCTAGCCCCCGAACCAGTTTTTCCACAAGAACTGTCAAAGCTTACACTCCAAAGAGTCTCTTTTTCATACATGATACTAAGCTATTTTTCATATTTCTTGGAGCTTTGGTCATCAGTTTCTTCATTTGGGGATGGGAAATGTTGTTTTGATGGTTTGAAATCCTCTTCATTTTTTTTTATCTGCTCATTTATATCTGTTGTGGAGGTAAATCCCCTCTGCGGACAGAGGCGATCCCTACTAGCCCAGACCGGGTCTAGAAACAATCATTCATGCTATAGTGCAAGTTCCTAATTGCAAATAAACCAACAAGCGATGAAGGCCTACCTGGAATCCAACGTTGTTGCTTGTAGAAGAGGTATCGCTCTCGTTCCTTAGCTCTGGCAGATCAAGATCCCCACGATCTCTGTGATGGAAACCTACACACACAAGAAACAAAACAAACGCAAGCGTAAAATCCAGTAGATGCAACTATATGTCAGTCAGAAAGGACATAACTCATCATCATAAACAATAACAAGAGTGGAACCATAAACAATAGTCACTTATTATTAATCCAGCAAAGGAAGAATACAACCATAGTTTTGACGTTGAATTCTCCTTTGGAGGGTCGCCAACAGAACACGTCTCGAAAAGCCTGTCAAGGATGGGACAAACCTCTCTCTTCGGATCTTGACAATACTCTCCTTGCTTGGATTTGGCCTTAAGGGAATTATGGAGGATCTTGCAGCATAAGGCTCTTAGGAATTTGGGAACTTCAAGACTAGCTTGCAATGGAGATGGGCAAGATTTTATAGATGGGGGAAGGGGAGTTGGGATCACTATAGTCATGGAATTGGCCCTATCCTCAAGGAAGCTTCCATGAGAGGTGGAAAACCACTTCCTATACATGGAAATCCGGAGCCAAACCTCCCAACTCAAGATAGATACCAGTTCATGAATTGGTTAGGATGAAACTTCCACCATTTATTTTTAAAAAACACTCCTTAAATTGGCTGGCGCGAGTGTGACTTTGGGATAGAGCGCCGATTGGCGCGACCTCTTTGAAGGATTTTCCCCATTGGCACGGGTACTGAACTGTCTGCCCACGCTAATGCAAAAAGGGCCATTTTTAGGGTTTTTCACAAGGATATTTCTTCAGGGCAATGAAAGATCTTGTTCAGAGAGATGTCATGAAAGTGATTTCAAGACATGTCACTGCTCACAGGTCACGGAATGAGCCCTCCAATGTGCGGGACAGGGATTGTAGGGACGGTGACAAATTATTGTGTAACAATATCACTTTTATTGTATAATATAAGAGAATCTAAATTGGAATGAATGGAATAAATGGGAGTGTTGTTTGGCCTATCCCGGTTTCTAACCATGTATTTCATGTGAGTTTCTTGGTACAGTCTCCTAGTTTGGTTGAAAACTGGGATGGTAGCGAATGACATATCCATTTGAAGGTTACCTTGTATTTGGGCAGCCCATGATCTTGATAATAGAATTCCATACTTAGGAGGAATATCCACCACTACTACGTCCATGACTAGGTTTTTTTCCTGTAATTGTGTTAAAGAAAAACTCAGGTTCTTTATTAGGCCTAAGCATTTGACTCGACTTGAATCAAATGAGTGCAGGTCTTTGTAAGGTTTAGTTACCTCTAGACCCAGATTCTCCATGACTACTTTAGGCATGAGGTTATGGGAGGCACCAGAATATAACATGGCATTATATAATATCTTGTCCTGGATGTTCAAACTCACATAGAAAGTGGAAACGGTTCCTTCTTAGTATTCACCTTCTATTTCGGGACCGAATAAAAGCTTGGGTTTGTCATGAGTCAGATTTAATGTATCTGCCTCATTTCTTATGTTAAAAAATTTGAAGATTTGAGATCTATACCTATCTATAGTTATTAGTTCAGTAAGGGGTACGGTTATTTTTATTTTGGCAATTTCTCCTTCAAAACTAAATGGCTCTTGTAGTTTGGATAGATTTGTTTCAGTTTTTTCAGCCATGATTTTCTCTATGTTCTTAATTTGCTGACTTTGGTTCGGGATTTTGTTCAACACAGCCATTTCCAGAATCTTGGTAGAGGTACTAGGAAAATCTGAGCCAAGTTTTGTCTGAATAGCTTTATCTTTGTTTTGGTCATCTTTCTTGACCATGATTTTGTTGCTATCCACTGCTCTTTTAAGGATGTTATCCAGGGTTTTGGTAATAGTAGTATCTGAGCTACCTTTCTTGGAGCTGTCTTGGTTTTTTCTACTCCTAATATCATACTTCCTGTGAGCTTCTATTATGGTGTTCTGAAATCTTACAGTAGGATCTTCGGAGCCCTCATAGTTGGTTTCGTTTTGATTTCGAGAGAAGAAAGTTTGTTCTTCTTCTGTGAGGTAAACCTCACCCTCGTTATCAGAACCTATTAGGTTTAAATGACCTTCATCAATGGGTTATGTATCCCTCTCTTCCTCATCAACATAGTTTTCATTAAAGGGTGTTCTCATTTGTTGGTGAGTTTCCCTTGGTTTGTTTTGAGGTTGTTCTCTCCTAAAGTTTTGGTTCCGGTTCCTATTTTGAGGGTTTGGCTGGTTATCCCTAAGAGGTGCTTTTTCACTCATTTTTTCCCACATTTTCGCCATGGTTTTAACCAGGCCATCTATTCTAGGATCTAAGGAAGATACTGAAGGGGCATCGTCGTCACGGTATGTGAATTTCTTCTCTAATCTCATCCTAGCTCTCTTTTTAGCTAAGTTGGCTTCTACATTTATGGCCACTTTTTGCATTTCCTCCAAGGTTGGGGGGCCCTTGTCTCTTAGTTTATAAGTCATGTCTGGGTCGAAGCCTTCGGGAAACTTTTCTAAGGCTGAGCCAAGTGGAGGTTTGAAGTGACGTAGGAGGGCGTTATAAACACTGTTGAACCTAGTGCAGTAGTCATGAACACTTTCCCTATTTTCCATTTTTAGATTGTTATACTCAGACGAGATTTGAATGGGGTTTTTTCTGATTTCCCACTTATTTAGGTTTGGTAGAGTTCTAGGAGATCGTGTATGATGTTTAGAGTTAAGCTCTTAAACAATTTTTTGGGTTCTCTGCCTAGGCTTTGAGCGAACATCCTCATTCTTATGGTCTCGTCTTCTATTTCCATGTATTCAAAGGCATCGCTAATTCTATCTACATGTTATTGGGTGGTAGTAGCCTCAACTCCGATAAAGTGCGGGATTTTGGATTGATAGTAATTTTTTAAAAGAGCCAAAGGGTGTGGCAACACCAAGGGTGCATAACAAGATGCCATGGTGGGAGCTAATGGATGATTTACAATATGAGGGCTTGTAGGATGAGCTGAGGTGATTTGAACAGTGGTGGTTTGGATGGGTGTGGCTGATGTACTTGGTCTAGTGAACTGATTTTGTGCAAATCTAGGGTGGTAGGAGCCAAAGTGGTGGAGAAGCTAAAATTTGGGAGGTGTAGTAGGTTAGGCTTCTCTACTAGGACTCTATTGCAAATCTAGGGGCTCAAGATTGTCAAAGTTTATTTTACTTTGTGACTTGCTTCTAAAAAGGGTTTTTGTTGATTTTAAGTCAAATGGGGAATCCTACAAGGATGTGAGATGTTCAGGTACTGATCTTGTTTTACGGATGGACCTATCGGTAGCTAAGTTGGCAATTTCAGAAGCTTGCCACAGAATCTTCTCTGGGTTATCAACTCTGATAGGGGGATTTGGGTCTAGATGAGATCTGGTATTGATTCTTCGTGAAGCCAGATTTCTAATTCAGAGTTTAGAGAGGATGGTATTAGTGATTTTTTTGGATGGATGGCCTCTCTAGGGGCTTTTCTAATGTGAAGGATGGTCAAAAATAAAAATGAAGGCTAGTGGATTCACCAGGCGGATTTCATTGAGATCTATGGTCCACCACCAATATTATCAAAAATGCTTTGGGGAAAACGTTTTCTAGCAAACTTTGAGGTGAAGACTTGCAAAGAAGAGTGATCACTTAGTTTCAACAATTTGCTAGACTGTTTGGACAAGCTAATGGTTCTATTTGCAATTTTATTTCTGTTTATCTCCTATGTTTAGGTGAAGTTTTCTGAATTTCTAATTTATACTTAGTTTGTCACTGATTACAGAGTTTGCACCATGAATTTTAAGTTTTTGGAAAGGATGAGTCAATAGAAAGGTATGGTTTATGATTTTTTTGGTTTTTATGGATTTTTAGGCCTACTGGAGATTAATGGAGTCGCCAGGTGGATTTTCATTGTTTTTATAGAGATGTACCTATGGTCCACCACCAATAACTAGAAAATCCAATCTGGGGATTTTTTTGGGGTTTTCTGAGTTTTTATGTGTAGCCTATGAGGTTTGGAAGAGTTTCCTATAACTGAATCATCATTTTTCTAGGATGGTGAAAGAGCTAGCTTCTACTCTTTAGACAACACTTAAGTTTTTCTAAGTTTGATAGAGACTTTGAGAAATACTGAGTACTTAGATTTTCACTAACTCGGAAGGTCCCACCGTGATTGCCATTATGTTTGTGAGCGGTGGGATAAGTCCACAAGATAGTATTCTCAAAGGTCTCTGAAGGTTTAGGGAATCTAAGTTTTTTTATCACTTAGAGTCCCACCATGATCGCCATTATGTTAGTGAGCCGTGGGATAAGTCCACAAGATAGTATTCTCAAAGGTATATGAAGGTTTAGGGAATTCTAAGTTGGTTTATCACTTAGAGTCCCACTATGATCGTCATTATGTTAGGGTCCCCTGATTTGGCTGATTGGCAAGCCAAGTGACAGGGTTAAAAAAAACCAATATTTGGAGCCCAAGGACCTAGCCTTCTTGGACTCAGAGAGGGCTCTCTCTATTTGTGTAAGATATATCTCTGTGTTTGCTTCTTGTGTTTCTGATTTTAGGCTAGTTATGAAGTAGGTTTTTTGGTTTTTATTTTAGGTTTGTGAGGGAGGCACTGATCAAAGACTAATATAGATAAAAATATTGTTAGATTAACTGGGCTATGGGGTCAAAAAGGTCAAGAAAGCTTCAGATGGTGATACAAGGTATGTTGAAGGGCCGATCTGATCAAGGTAAAATGGATCTTTGGGTAAAATGGAGTCGGATGGACACAAAATTTGTGAAGAACAAAGGATTTCAAACATAAATAGTTCAAATAGCTGGCATAAACATGGGAGGGCTAACCATTAATCATGAGAAATGTAACTATAAACTGATAAATGTATAGAAATAAACATTCAAGCAATACATAGAGATATATGACTCTCTAGCTTTAGGAAATTGCTATAGGATTTTGGGGAAAGACAATTAAGACAAACAAATAACTCAAATCACTATGAGGAAATGCCTAGACATAGTATTTCAAGCTATCCAGCACTTTGAAGTAAGATTGCATAGTTTTAGGCAAAGGGCAAGATCAGTACAAGACCTCCTTGGTTCAACTAAGACAATAAAAGAATCAAATAAAGGTTTGAGAGGTCGAGCTATGACTAGCCATGAGAAAGAAAGGCATACCGTGAATCATAATTAGCATGCATAAAACCATAAATGAAACAAGCAAACAATTTCTTCAGTTATCAAACGGCAATCAAGGATTCTTTGATATGACTAAGAAGGAGGAAAACATAGAAGCCATAAAGAAACAGGAAATATGAGGTGCCTCCAAGGGCATGTATCAAATCTATTCTCTACTTTATTATAGAAAGAAAGAGTATGAAATATGAATAAAAACTAAGAAGCATAATAGAGAGGAACAGTATACCATTTTACCAATTCAAGGAATCCAACAGTAGTTCTCTTTCATCATCCAAAACATTCAAGAAACTATCCAATGCATCATACAAGTATTTCTTCCAAGCTTGTATAACCATATATTGCTCTATATCACCAAGTTCAGCCTTATTTACAATGAAGTCTCTTGGAATATATAGGCAGATATGAGGGAAAACCTCCTAGTGCAACTTGCAAGCTCATTGGCCCATCAAAAATATCTGATTTTGTCCTTGAGGCTTTGCAAAGACCAAGGCACAAAATATCTATAAAAATATCCTAAAAATGCTAAAAGAGAAAATTATATTGACTTTTCCTAACTAACCATGGCCAAAAGTAGCTAAACGCACATTATGAAAAGCCACTTCAGAAAAGTGCATTTTTCACAAAAATACTTAAGAAATATATCAACAAAAAATCCCCTGTCTTGTGGGCAACTTTTGGAAGCCTTCCCGATCTCAAAACGAGGCCTGTGATGGCTTGTTGGAAATATATGGATGTCTATTTTCTGAAAATTCTTTTATTTATCCAAACTGGTCACCATAATCTTGTGAAAATATTACCTGTGTGAAAAAACCTATAAAATAGACTTCGCTGATATGCGGGGTAGAGTGTGAAAAAAGTGACTATTTTTCGCCATTTTGGGGGACAAATCATCTTCAATTGATCTAAAAATCACTAAGTAGATGCCCCTGAAATTATGGCATCCAATGATACTATTTTCATCCTTTGAGGATTTCTCAAACAGAAATGGCGACGCCCATGATTTTTAACAAAAAGCCCAAAAATGTCAAAAAACCAAAACTTGTTGAATTTTGCCCAATTTTGGCGAGCATGACCCTCAAGGGTTTTCAGAGGCATGCTGAAAAGATGAGGTGAAAATTTGGAGCCTTGATGTGTCTTTCTTCATTTTTGGTGCCAGGCGCCTTTTTTAAGCCTCTTTGAGCTTTTCTTTTGTGGCTCTCAATTTCTGTCGGGCGAATTGATTAAGCTTCTTATAGTGTCTGATCATCCTTCTTTGATGGTCCAAATCTCTATTTTCCTTTTCCAAATTCTTCTCCAAGTGGTAATTCACCCCTTCAAGCCATGCTTCTCTATTTTTTTCTATCTCTTGGGTGAATAAGGTAGTAAGAGGGAAGGATTGGAAAAGGGCCTCTTCCTCCTTTTGTTTCTCCAAGGCTCTTCTGGGTCACATGATCCTTGGCCTCTTTCTTCTTGGCTGATCCTCATATTCACTATCATTGAGCTTGAACATGAGTTCTTCCAACTTAATTTGCATCTTGGAGGCCTCTTTTTTATATTTGATAGCACGTGTCTCATATACCACCATGTGGACACTCATCTGCTTGTTTTGTGTTTGCAGAAAGTGAATGAGGTTTTTAGACCTCTCTAGATCTGCCCTTAAATCATGAATTTATTCTTCTCTATTAATCAAGAGGGACTCTACGATTCTGGGCTCATTGTCTCTATCATCACTGTTTATCTGAATTATGTCAAAGTCCCTCTCCTTCTCATGGCTGTTTTTTTCCTTCTCCTTTCCCTTGCTTTGGGTGGCCTTCTTGGTCTTCCTCCTCTTGGGTAATTCAACAATGGATTTCTTGGGAAAATTCCCTTTTCTTCGGAGGGCTCTAGTAACATTTGTAGTTATAGTTTGAGGCACCCTCTTTCTTGATGTTTAGGGCTTTTTCAAATTTGGAGAAGAAAGCATGGCCCCTTGCCTAGGAGAGGCAGCTAGCACATGCTCTATTTTCTCTTTGCCCTTGCTACTCCCCTCATCATCCTTGCCACTGTTTTGACCTTCTTCATGAATGCTTTGACTGTCACCTTGCATGTATTTTTGAAGGCTTCCCCCTTCACTCTTCTCCCTGCTTTCTTCAGGAGTTTTAGGCTCTGTCTCCTCAATGTTTTGGGCTTCATCTTCATCATGTTTTCTACTATGAGGGCTTCCAATATCCTCATAAAACTGTTCCATTCCCTCATCATTTCCCTCTTCATTTCCTTGCTCTTTTTCATGGTGATTTTCTTCATCACTGGGCTGCCTATCATCACTGTGTTTTTCTTCACTTTGCTCCCTTTCCTCACTGTGTTCTTCTTCCTCATTATGCTGCTCTTCCTCACTATGCTATTCTTCCTCACTCTGTTGTTCTTCTTGTTCAATCATGGGATATTTTATGTCCTTAGGAATTGGCTTACTATAAAAAGGAGAAAGATGATGGGTGGAAGGTGAAGGAGATGCGTGGCATGAAGAAATAATGGCGAAATCAGGATGTGCAATGAAAGTGTCCCAAGAGATTCCCTTCTTCTCAAATTGATGAAGAATGCCAATCTTGATAAGGGAATGATGGAAAATGCAAGCTGGCTGCTAAGAGGGAGGTATCTTTTGAATAGTGGAAGCCATATTTTCAATACTTCTATGGATGAAAAAGGGGAGTTTTAACAATTGGGCTCTTGTGAAGTGCATGAGTAACAGGACATGGTAAGCATAGACCCGCGAAAACCTTCCCTCGCATGTGAAATATTTCATGATTATCTTCATGAGGGGAGTGTAGCTGGTCAACAGGTATGAAAAAGGAAAGATGGATGGGAATGCATCTCGATGCCCTGGCTTCAAAAAGGGTTTTTACTGTTCTGAGTCTAGGTAGCTCTGCTTAAACCATTTTTCTCCAACATAAGGGATTTTGGTAGCTCTAGAAATGGATCTAAGAGAAAACTTGAAATCAAAGCCTGCCAGCTGAAAATGTTTCCCTTGAAATCTAAAAGCACATAGATGTGTCAAGGGGAGATAGCTTTTCACCTCCTGAACCCTTTAACAAAACTCTAAACATCCAACTTCATGAAATTTAAACAGAACTGAAGGATGGGCATTTAATTCTTCAGTTGAAAAAGGTTCATACCTCTTGTGAGGGTCACTTCTTCTATCTTGCCTGGGAGGAATTTTTCTTTGGATACTCTTTGTTGGCTGGCCAAGACAATGGCTGATTTCAAATGGTTTCTGAAATAGTCTCTCAACACCATACCTTGTCCTCTTTGCAAGTCTCTGTGCTTCTTTGATGACAACAAACAAGTACTTGTCAAATGAAAAACAAAAACACTTTGATCACTATGTTTGAGCAAAGATCTTGTAAAAGATATGATTGGGGTCTTTTGCTGAAGAAGGATCTCTTTTGTTTAGGCACAAAATATCCTACCCTCAAGCACTACTCTTTTGCTATTTACTACCCTTTGAAAGGTAAACAAAAACACCTTTCAACTGACTTGAAGACCTTGAAAACAAACTCTGTTTTTTGAATTATAGGGGCCGCACAAAGTTTACTATCTCATAACACAAAAAGGACCTTTTAAACTTACCAAGCCTTCAACTTCTAACCACTGTTTTCCTCTTTGATTTAGCAGAAAAGGTTTGTTCTTTATTTAACACTTTTAGAACATCCTTTCCAGCAAACTTGAGACCTCTACAACCTCTCTTATCTGTCTAGCAACTGTGTGCTATCACTGTTTTTTAAAGGCAGTTAGGGCTTTCTTAAAACTAATAAAAACACCTTCCGCTATCACTGTATTAATTATTGACATCCACAGCAACAAAAACTCTTTGATTTTGACCAAAGGCCCTAAATTATAATCATTGTTTCTCTCTTGTTCTTTTAGATGTTAAAATGCCCTTAAAACAAAGCTTCTTGAACATCATAGTACCACTCCTTGTCATATGTTTAACACCATTTTTCTACTTATAAACCTTCAATTTCTTCCTACTGAATTTCCATTCTGTCTTTCAAACAGTGAACCCATGTAAGCACCCCTTGAAACACTACTGCTATATGAGTGGTTTCATCCATTGGAGAAAATGGTGTTAACAAGTTTTTAGGCCATTTGAAGCATTGTTAGCCTTGTCCTCTTTGAATTAGGCCATACCTCTATTCCTAACTCTCTGCTTGTTAAATCAAGGAGGCCCTTATCATGTTCCTAACCATCTGCTTTTAAATGAAGGAGGTTGACAACAAGTGACCTAACCATCTGCTTTTAAATGAAGGAGGTTTACACAGTCACCCAACCATCTGATCATGTTTGGAGGAGGTTTACACAGTCACCCAACCATCTTCTCATGTTTTAAGGAGGTTAACATAGTCATGCCATTTCATCCCTCTTTTAAAACTGTGTCATCTTTACTTGTAATGCATGTCTCTGCTTGGTATATCAAAATAAGTAATAAAGTGAAAATTTGACAATATGTTATGAGAGACATGTTCTGAGATATGTATGATGTTGTTTAGAATACCCTTGTGAATCTTTTGGAACCAAGAGAACATAACTTGTATCTGTAGAGTATTTGATTGTTAGTCATTACTTACTAACCTTTCTTAACTGTGTTTGCAAAGGCTTATTGAATTTGATCTCTGACTAGCTACTAACCTTTCCTGACTGTGTTTGCAGAGTTTTATTGAATTTTCTCTCTGACTAGAATTCTTATCCCAGGCTCAAGACAACATGAGAAGCAGCAGTCTTCTCATGTTTAGCTTGACAATGTCTTCTGGAATACTTGTACATCTCTTCTTTTGAAAAAGACACTGAAACACTGTAGATCAACACAATATCAATTTGGCTTTTGAAACATGTACTACTGAGACATCAAGACCTTTTAGTGGCATGACCTATGGGTGTATCCAACTTTGTTTTTTGTAGATTAAGTGCCAATTCAGGGTTGGCTGGTATTGAACAAAATATTTTTGGCTCGGGATGTTTTTGCCAAGAAAGGGATTTCCTAAAGCGCCACTACGTAACTTAGGGGAGATATTTGACATATTTTGAGTATTATCTTTGGTATGAGTAGATCTTAAGATGAGATATGACCAGAGTTAGGGTGGCTGACATTTTACCAACAGTTGGTTAATGAATGACCTGGGGATGAAGGTAAATGATAGCAGATGACTTTAGCTTATGACAGCTCATGGACATGATTATATGACTGAAACTAGATAGGACTTGACAACGTGGTTTTTTCTTATCATAGGCTGACTGAAAAAGGTACGAGGCTAAAAATATTTTAGGTGTGTTTTCTAGATGATAGATTTGACAAATTGGAGATTAGCTTCTAGAAAACTTGACTTTTAAAAACTAATCATCATCAACAGGTGAAAAATATTAATGACTAACAAGTCTAAACCATTTGAGCCTTGTTTGTTGAGGGAGATAGAGGAATTGCAAGAGGTATTACTTGTTGCGCATTGGGTTGTTGTGTATTTAAGTGATTATTTGTAGACAACATATTTAGTAGCTACTGGGAGGGTGTAGGTATTACTAGGATCAATTATGGAAGGTCGTGATTTGGCCAAACCATTTATGGGTTTTGGTCGGATTGGCCAAAGGAGTCTAGGAGTAATTTTTGAGATTTTTTTGAGCACCAGATGTGGGTAGTTTGGCCAATCCATCTTAGCATCTTGTGTAGAATTACTGTCGAAGAGCATTTTTCTCAGAAAAATTTATATTGCAAGGCCAAAATTATTCCTCCATGGGGAATATATCATGATGGGCCAAAATCAATTGTTGGGCTAAGTTTATTTTTTGAATCTGTTGAGCTAAAATGTAGGAGAATTTTGGTACAGATTTATCTTATTTGGAGCAGTGTGCATAGTTGGGCAGAGTAGGAAACTTTCACTAAATTGGGCCTTTTTGTATCTTCTAGAATCTACGCAAGAGTTTTCTGATTTTTTCTGGGTTTTGTGGAAGGAGTTTGTGGTTAAAATTTTGGAATGTTCTAGGTGATATTTGAGTATCAAATCATCATTCTTATAGTAGGTAAAATCGTTGGTTTAGCGTATTTTCACACTATTTGAGCATTTTGGGTCAGTCAGAATTAGCCCAAATTTTATGAATTTTTTGGCCATGGATCAAGTTGTTGTCTCTTAATTTTGCAGAATATTTGGGGGAGTTTCGGTGCCCCAAACATACAGAATTATTTGGAATCTAGTGGGGAATGAGTAAGCTTAAATTTTGGGTCCTGAGTGACCAGTAGAATTTGCCAAAATAATTTCTGGGTTTGTGGTGGAGAGCCCAAGATTAATTTGATAGAATATTCTGAGCACTTTTGGAGGCTCAAACAAGGGTTCCTTCTAGCCAACAGTTGCAAAATTTCCATAGTCAACATAGAGCTTGAGGAGAGATCATTTCCTTGCATCTGGGGTAACATTTTTCTCACGTGAGATTGTTTATATTTCTTTGGTAGGATGAATTCATCATGTTGAAATCATGTTGCTAAAGCCCAATTTATTTTCGAGAGCATAAATTATTTTTCAGAGCTATATTTATCTGTTGGGGCAAGATATGGTAATGAGTAATGTATCATATGTAACAACATGCCAATAATGCAACATTTTTCTTGGCATTAGCTTCATTTCCAATTGATGGATGGAAATTGTATTATTGTATGTAGGGTGTTTTTGTGGTACCTTTCATTGTTATCATAAATATGTATTGTTTCCATAAACATGGGGTTCTTAAAATACCTTCTAAAACCACATGCCAGCACAAATGTTGAAGCCTTTCACCACAATGTTTATATGTACCAGGAACCCAATCAGAAGATTATACTTTTCTCAAAGGGGGTCTATGGCATTCTTCAAAAGGGGAAATCTAGGGACCCATAGAAAGAACACCAGAAATAGGGCACAAAATCCTTACGCTTGGGACACATTTGAAACACATGAAGATCACATGGAGAATTATTCCCAAACTTAAGGAACTTGATGAAATCATTTCCAAAGTAAAACCGTTAGATGGGAGAAAAATAATTTGGGCATTAAAACCATGTATGCTTGCTCTCATAAAACCCAAATGCTTGGAGGAAAATTGTGGAGGGGTCATACTTCCAGTTGCAGCTTGTCTCACCAACATTATGAGACTAGTTGCCCCTACATCCCATTACAATGATGAAATTATGTGGAGAGTCTTCATACTGATGGTAGGGACCTTTCAGGATTTCAAAAACCATGCAGGATCTACCTTTGGGTAGAATCTTGTAGTTTTAGAAGTCATGGCCATGACCAGGACTAGTCAGATCATTATTTATCTTGAGTGTGATGGCTTGATTTTTTAGATGTTCCAATGCTTCTTTAGCATTAGGATACATTATCCTGACATAGTTATAGCACACATTCACTCCATTTTTTCATCATGTATGAGACATAGTGATGCCATTTGTAGGGAGTTGCAACCTAGATTGTTGTCCATTTGCAGGAGAGAGAAGTTGGTCTCATGTGCTGCTTATGATCTAGCCAAAGGGCTAGTTGAGCATAACATTAGGCTATTTAGGAGATGGATTACCACATAGGAGCTGCTCCAGTTTGGTGGACCAGACGGAAAAAATGAGCTTAGGAGGAAGGGAATTTGCTTCATCTACAAAGAACCTTGGGATTCAGGTCACTCATGCTTGAGAAATGCCAATGAGGGGGAAGAGATAGAGCAAGAGGACATTCCTTCTTTATATCAGGAGGTGGACTCTTCTTTGGATGAGTCCATGGGGTCATATGAGGACAATACTGGGGAGCATGAGCTGTCATATGGATTTGATGATAGTATGGCCAGTTTTTATTCTAGTATGTGTGATGAGAAGTCATGGGACTCGATGGGAGATATTCAGGATGATGACTCACTTTTGATGATTTGGGTGGAGAAGAATATGGTGGACCATGAGTCTGCTCAGGAGGAGCCTATGCATATCATGCATGATAATAATTTTGGGGAGAGACAGATGGAGGCTCACATTGAGTTGGTGGTGGATATGTGGCTAACATTGTGGTCAGCCATTGAGGAGGAGCAAACAACTGCACAGACATCTAGTTCAATGACAGGAGTTGCAGATGTTTATCCTTCGGATATTTTGGAGATTGTCAGGATAGCTCTATAGGAGGCTAGTAGATAGTAGGAATATGAAATTTCTGATTAGGAGAGGGAGAAGCTATTGGAGGCAGTGGATGATCCATTTTTGGGCCGACCCACTCATGAGGTGCAGATAGATGCACATGCAGTTAGTAGAGATGCAGTAATTTTAGGGAGAAACACTCTCTAGGAGTAAATTGATTGGGCCTGCAACATATCTTGCCCATATTGGCCAATTACAGAGAGAGCGGTTTTCTTCTACATGCAGATATCATCAGCAAATGGGACGAGGAAACACGAGTTGTGTATGAATTAGTGACCTCACACCATACATGTTCTGCATGAAGGTTTCATTGCATTTTATTCTTCTTCCTGGATATATTGGTAAGAGATCATGAGTTGGTATCCTATTGATGGTATAGTCTTCTTAGTCAGAAGAATAGTGGAGCAGGGAATCGTAGACATCACATATACAACAATTTCTAGTTGGTAGTGGGGCACATGTTGATAGTTCTTCAATATTCCATCTCAACTACGGGAATGTAGGGTTAGCATTTTATTGGGTCATGGGTTGGATTGGAGAGAGGTGATGAGTTCGTACATATTTCGTGGGGAAGCTTGTACAAGTCATAGCTACGTCACAACATGAGCCATGGAGCATTGATGCAGTTGGTGGTCTTTGCTTCACGAGGAAGTAGCTATAGCTAGAGGTAGTGTGAAGTCTAAGCCCGAGGACTTGGGTGATGGTTGGCCATGGTGGCATTGGGATCCGGGAGGATTTATTGATGATAGGTGCAGTGAGAGATCAGTTTTGGATCTCTACATTAAGGGCTTTGTTTCAGGTGACTCAACATAGGAGCATAGCAGCACCCAGGGGTTTGTATGTGATCCAGGCATTGGGTCTTAGTGGAATCAAGCCAATAGGGTGGCTCACATATTTATATTTCTTGAGGGAAAGAAATCTTGGGGCGAGAGGTCTCTAATATTCATTTTTTTGGTGTCACCTATGAGAGGGTTAGGATGGACTTCAAAAGATAGGATAACACATGTCACAGATGCAAGTTGGTGTCATCAATGGGCCTAAGGGATTTTTGGAGGATTTTTGAAGAGCTTCTATGAGGACTGATGGCCTTATCTTGATATATTCCATCCCTTGCACCATTTGACTTTTGTTCTGGTGGATTCTCACAAATTTTGGAAAACTGAGTTATTTTTGGGCTTAACTCAATTAGTTACGCTCAAGATGGTATTCCAGGAGCAATACATGATAGAACACCTTAGTTTAATAGATCATTGGAACCGAGATGAGAATATATACATGATGGGGTGGTTGTACATGAGTTTCAGTGACCCGAGGAGACATGGTAGTTGATTTACTCTTTCCAGCATTAAAAAGAAACATTTTAATTGGAAAATAAGAGGGAAAAGTGCTCCATCATTAGAATAATAATAAAATAAGGCTCTAGAAAGATCCATGAGATTTATAAAGAAAAAGGAGAAAGCGAGTAAGGTACATCTTGGATTTTATATATTTTCTTTTATGTGAGGTTTATAACCCGGTTCTCTTCTCCATTGGTAGTCGTAGGATGGAAACCCTTGGGTGTGTTGATGAGTGTTGGATGGAAACCTAACTCTCTTGAGGAGACTTCGTTCAAGAAGTTTCAAATAGCTTCATGGATATTGGAGTGAGTTTCATTCAGATCCTCAATTGGTGCTTCATTGTCTTCTATGATTTAGTGGCAGCTATTGCCGGAGGGGGAGTGAAACAATTCAGTTTTTGGAGGCAAGCGCAGTATTGTAGCAGAACATTTTTGCAAGTTAAATTTTAGTTATCTCAGATATTTCTCATTTCATCATGTAACCCCAATTATATTATAATAAATCTATGTTGCTTCCTACATTGTGGTATTATGTATTTGCATGTAATTGTATGTTTTATTTTACATGGCAATCTTTTGTTAAATGTATGATAATTTAAAGGAGAAATTTTGATTGAGTTAATTTCCAGAAAAATTCATAAAACATATCATTTGGGATATTGCACTTAGAATTATTCACATGTGAGTGTTGGGCGACTATTGGGTTCAGCCCAACTTGGCCTAGATTTTGGTAAAGACTTCAAATCTTTTAGGGCAGAGCGAGCAGTGGAGTGTGAAACAAAGTGCATTTTGAGCAATTAAATATATTGTGTAGTGTCGTAAGGGATTTGGGGTGAGTTGAAGCCCCTCCCTTTTGTAAAAATGAGTGATTTTTAAGGGATCAATGGTTTTGCTGTCATAGTTGCTTGTTTTAAGGACTCCATGGTATTTGGACCCTTATATTTTGATGATGTAACCCTAGAATGTAATTTTATATAGGGTAAAATAATAACAAGAGAATGATCATTTTTGATTGAAATCAGAGTTATGGGTGAATTATTATTGTGATCTATAAATTGTTAGCAAAGGTGAGGCTTTGTAGCTAAGTTCACAGAGGCCTGGAGAAGAGTCTACAGCTGAGTGCGTAGACAGGCTGCAACTTAGTGCGTAGACCAATAAATAGTTATTGTTCAAATATTCATTATATTAGGAATAAATTATTATGGATTTAGCCCTACACTGGGGTGAACCACGTTAATTTGGTGTTCTTGTTTGATTGACATATATATTTTCTTATTATATGTTGTAGAGTAGAAACTATTATAGTTTCATTTTACTTCATCACAATGATGGTTTATGGTTTTATATGGCATGTTCAAGTGATTAATCTAATGCAGAGAAGTGATTTGTAAGTGCTAAGAATAAAATAAAATAATAATACTACATCTCCTAGTCCTTCAAGGTTGCGAAAGCCTCGTTCTGCAACCCACTAGAGTCACTTTGGGTGAGACTGTGATATGCTTGCAGGTCGTTGCTGAAAGGGCCAATGATTAAGGGTTTTGTTGTTGCACAGTATAGAATGAACCTACATTAGCCAAAATAAACCAAATAAGTGACTGTTTCTAGTCATGATGGATATTTTCAAAACATGAAAAGGTTAGGACGGTGGCTAACAAGACCACTCATCGCAGCGGTTCCCCAAGCAAGGGTATAAAAAACAAGTCAGAGTGCATTATCATCGTAGCATATGGTGACGATATAATGATAAAAATAAAGCTCATATGGAAGAAGATGCGGATGAAAATGGAAATCAAAAGAGGTAGAATGAGAATGGTTTCATTTTTACAGAATCTTGAAAGATGGGAACAGTTGCATGAAAACCCTTGAAAATGGTTTCATTTTTACACAAGCATAAAATGAAGAAAAACTATGCTTGAGATTAGCTTGGATGCCCCAAACATAATCAATAAATTTGAGGTACATTCCCCCCAAGATTCATTTTATTAACCTAAGTATACAACTGGTCACTAATAGGTGGATGAAATGAAGGTTCATTTGCACGATCAAGTGAAATTATTGACTAGGAATTTACGAGATTTAATCAAATAATTGAATTTCAAGGGCATTTGTTTAATTTGTTAACAAGATTAACATAGTAAAATAAATATTCTCATAGGGACCTATTTCATTTTTAACGAGGTTTACATATTAAAAGAACCATCCTCATAAGGAACCTATTTTTATTGTTAACAAGGTTGACACAGTAAAAGAACTATCCTCGCGAGAACCTTGATTCATTTTTTAATGAGATTGACACAAGAAAACGAAATTTTCTCTGACATTTTTTTTCAATTTTTAATGAGCTTGATGCAAGACAAGGAAATATGCTCCAACACCTTGATCATGACCCATAAGAGGTCATGGCTTCCAAGAGGTTCTCATTATATGGGAGGACAACATTATGGAAGGGATATACATAAAGGGATCTAATGGAAATATCAAGATCCAATGCACCTAGTACATGATGCACTATATCACTGGCTAGATTATTAGTAGATGCAAGAATGGAATAGGTTGCCAGATAATTAACCTGTGGTGGCGAAGATACCACTTTCATATACGGACCATTTAGGGATGCTTGTTCATTGGGAGTCAAATTAGAACCAACGAATGAAACCTGATCAATGGTCATAATTAATCCTTCATGCGAGAAACACATCACATGAAAGATAGAAGAGACAATAGCTCCCATGACATAAACATATTCATTCTGAAGGAGTAAATTAAAATCTAAAGGGCCTTGGACAACAATTACATCAATATAGGAAAATTTTCCTCCCAATGTAATCGGAAACTTAGGAAGGATAAACTTAGGAAGGATCCCTAACAGTTGATTAGTTCCTCTGTTAAAATCCAACAGATTATAGGTAACGAGAAAAAGATGCAGAGAACCTAAATTTGGCCAAGTGTTTTAGGACATAATACTAACATATGTGCATTCATCTATGATTATGCTAGGTATGACCATATTATAAGCCCGTATTGCAATTTGAAAGGGAACGTAAGTAGGAAGATGATATCCTACCAGTCGACTCCAATCAAGATAAGTGACCATACTACTTGGAAGGGGTGTCATGGGAACAAGGAAATGACCCCCTGTGTTATGGGAATGGGAGGATCACCCCACTATACCTTGAGAATGGGAGGATTTCTCCCTAGTTCATTGGAATCTGAAGAAATAAGAAGAACTTAAGTGGTATGAAGTTTACTCTCTACAGGAGAAATCTGATCAATATAAGGTGAAATCAAGTCCACCATTTTCTAAAACAACGGATGGTCAGGAATGGGCTCATTGGATTCATGTTCATAGATAGTGGGATTAACTATAGATGAATTCTAATCAATCACTTCATCAACTAGTGGAGGATAAATGGAAAGCTTCTGGTAACCAGCCCGAAGACAAGGTTGAGAAGTTGCAATTTTTTCCAAAAATTTTTAGGGTTCATCTGTATAAGGAAAAAGGTGAATGGGATGATTCCCATCTCATTAATTAGAGGGAAATTTGACTTTACCGTTTTTCCCATGGACCTTACTATCACTAGTCAAGGGTTTATCACCAACGTGATCTCTAGAGGCCAATGACAAAGGTTGATGTGAGCCTGTGGATGACACTCCTAATACCTTGGAAATACAAGGAAAATATCTAAGAAGATGGTGATCCTTACATATCCTACAAGGGAACATAATTTTCGGGGCTGATTGGAAGGTTTTTCCACATTACCTAAATATGTAGAAATGTTTTCTTGGTTGTCTCTTTACTTATTTTGCTTCTTCTTCGTCTTATATTCCTCGTTACTAGAATCGATAATTTCACCAAGAGAAGAAGAAGAACAGGAGGAAGAAACAACAGTTGAAGAGGGAAAAGGGTCAAATTTAAGATCAACATGAGGTTGATATTGTTTAGGTGGAGGATAAATCATTTGAGAAGAAGTTTTGACATTCAGAACGATAGGGGTGAAAAATAACCAAACTGGAAAACCAATTGTAAATCTCGCAAGGGACAATTTTTCCATATAAGGATCACCAATTTTTCCAAAAGGAGGAAAAGCACCAGGATTCCCTTCAGAGGGTTTTCCTTCATTGGTAGATTCAGGAAAAATTCCCATTAGTATCAACCTATGATCTAATGAGTATGTGTTCCATGAAGAGAATATTATTTAGTGGTCAATTAATTAATTTTACAAATTAACAAAAAAGATAAATCAAAGAGGGGAATATAGGCATAAAGGTTTATCAAGAAATCATAAACGAAAATATACACTTTTTCAAATGAAGGACTTAACATACGACAACCAATATCCTTGAATTTTGTGCTTGGTGTATCACCGTATATAAGGCGACAAACTCGGTTACCTTTGGATGGAAACAAAACTATATGGAACTCCTAAAGTATACTCAATGATATGTTGGAGCGTAGTCTGTATTATTTTTGCCAAATGCATAATCTTTTGATGAGAGCATTCCCATATATTTTTCATGTGCAAAGCCGTATCTGATATACCTAGAGCTATGTGGAGAATGATACTATACATTTACATACATGGAACGAGATTTCAGCCCTTAGATGCAACGTTTGAAAATAATGACAACTCCTACGTTTAATGATGCCGAAACACATCTCTAGCCTAGACCTCGAGATGTTTCCATTAATGTTCCAATTACTCCTTAGGTTAATTGATATGAACTTTAAAGTTTATCCTTAATTATGTTTCGGCTTCAAGGCTCAAAAGTGGATGTCACCTGAACACACCTATGCAACTAATATGAAAAAAGGATTCTTTTCATTTTCAATGAATTCTATGTTGTGTTTGGAAGAAGTGCAAACATTGATGGAACAATCAAATATGTAGTCAATACAATTTTCCTAACTACATCTTTCAAATTCACAATTCCAATGCAGAAACTAAATTTCACCTACATGATTTTTTTTTTAATGAATTAGGATGCACTTATCAAAATTTAGCACCAGGAAATGTAATCTATGCTCAATGAAAATCTCAAAAAAAACTTTGCAGTGCAATGTGATCAAATTCAATTCCTAGAAACAATGATCAACTTTGAGATGAGGGATTAACAAATGAAAATGCAATTTCTTTTATAGTTTTTAGAAGAACTAAAAAAGCTTATCGGACAAGAAAATAGTAATTCCATCAACACATGCAAGATGGAAAACAACAGATTTGATTTACCCAAAGAACTAAATATTCAAAAAAAAATTGTTTTCACTACTTCAACATGGAATGGAATCTTGCAAATTGTTAAGAATTTGAAAACAATAAGTGCTATCAACCTATTTTTCTACCCTTCTATCACTAACCCTTAGCCCTCACAGTCAAATGCCTTTTTCCTCACTTGAGGTGACCTTTTTTTCTAGTTTGACCACTAGTGGCGGGAAGGTAGGCTCGTGCCCACTACCAAAAGCCTCTAACCACTACCTAGCCTTCTTGTGCCCATGGCTAAGGCCGTGAACCTTCCTTTTTGTGTCTGTGGCCAAGCGAATTTTCCAAAACCTCTTCGTCCCTAGGATATCAATTAGATTACTCACTAATTTGAGATGGTCAGGAATCATCCATTAGAAGCTTATGTAACTTCTCATCATCTTGAGCATCCACATTCTTCCTACTGTGTAATATTCCCAATTAGCCATGAGCTCGTTGGAATATTAATTTTTGTTTTTTCTTCTTTGTTTGATGAATAAGAGGGTATGGAGACCCATAAATCTCCTTAGTAGGAATAAAATCACTCCTAATGTGAAATTATGTCATCTTCGTAGTTTATTTAAGCAACCTTATGTGTGAAAAGGGATAGGAGCATGAATATTGGGTTATCTTTGACCAAATCAACATCGTTGTTATGGAGGAGTGGGCATTTATAGAGGGACAATGTAGCTTTGGAGGGAGATCTCATGCATGGAGATAGTGGCTTTAATGAGTGGGGCCAAGGGTGAGGAATATCACCACTTATATAAGGAAGGGGATGGCATCCATATAATGTTATGTTATAATTTGATGTTTTCGATTTTATGGTATGTTTAGACTTGTTGCTCTCTTTAGCTATTCAACTAATATTGCAATGTTGTTTAGCACAGGGTGTTACCGAGCGGGAATCCCACCTCCATCCTTGGGGGACATATAGTGCCCACTTAGGAGGATTATTTTCACTATATTTCCACATTTAGGCATCAGGCCAAACTCCATCTTTATTCTACAGTGCAATTTCTGTTGAGAGATGTGCTGAGTTGCAGGGTGTAGTAGTGGAGAATACATTTAGGTGTTTTCTGATCTATTTTTCAGTGGAGGAACATTTACTTCCATTGGGATGTTAGTGACGAAGGCACTTGAGCCTTATTGTAGCATTTTTCATCATGCCACACTATCATTTTCCCCTACAATGCAGTTTCTGTCTTAGATTGCGTTATTTAGGGAGGAGTTGCAGGGGTGGTTTCAGTACACCATCTGGGGAGAAGGTTTTCTAGTGAAGTTATCAACCTTTCATCTAGAGACTCTATTGGAGGAGGTTATACTCTTTGCCATATTAGATGAGCCACATATTTCTAGTTGTATTGTTGCAGTGAATCCTCAACCCTAGGGTTTTGGTTCATATCTTGTATATTGGTGTATTTCTAAAAACCCCCTCGGGTTCTTTGTTGGAGGTTGTATACAGCCTAGATCTTCATTTTCTGTATCTTTTGAAGCATATATCATCCATTCATATTTTGTATGTTCATTTTCTATAGCAGTGCACCTATGACTGTGCTATAACAGTATTCGAGCATTTTTTGTAGTAGCAGCACCTCATTATTGAGGGGGTTTATCTATTGGAGGCTTGTTAGTCCATGTTATATAGTTTTTTCCCCATTATTTTGTATTGTTTTTCTATTCAATGATAAATTGAAAGGCTCCATATTGGTCTCATGCTTTGATGTGATGTTTACACTACTATTTCTAGCATTTTGTTCTATATTCCTGCTTTTCCCATTGGGAATAATATAGTGGTATCAGAGCATAATCTTGACTTAACCTATGCATCTTAAGCCAATATGTCATCAGAAGAGGGATATCCTTTAAAATATAGAGAGAATAGTTATCTCAGAAGAAACCAGAAGTATGATTATACAGATTATAGAGAAGTAAAGGCTAAAACCCCTTTATCTGGAAGAGATGAGTAGAAGGAGTTTCCTAGGCTTCTTCTTCGAACTATGCAAGAAATTACAAGAGAAATAAAGGAGATGAGGATGGATAGAAACAAGAAATCCCCTAAAGGATTTCTACATGGTGAAGGCTCTGGCATTTCTCATCACTGGAGTGATCAACCAGAGAAGTAGCAACATTCCCAATGCTCTACAATGCCTACATTTTTAACATTGGGAAATGGATGGTTGCAAGAATAAGAAACCCTTGAATACTATTTTATGTATTATGAGTCTCAATCTGAGAGATTCAAGTATCATTTGAGTTTTCAAGAATTTTGTTAGATCAAGGACAATAGGAGACCCCAACATCACAGTAGAGGTGGAGGATTCATACAAAATCATGATCTACACCAGACTATGGGCATATGTTTCTTACCCAAATTTGATGGGTCATCTAAATGCACTGCCAAATCATGGGTAGAGAAGCTAGACATCGACTTCCAGTTGAAACAAGTACCAAAGATGGATGCCATCAAGATAGTAGTGCTACACCTTGAGGGTGAAGCACATGATTGGTCATTTTATGGTCTTTCTACATTGGGTCATGCCAATGTGACTACATATTATAAGTTCACAAGGAGGTTGGTGGAGAGGTTTGAACGAAGAGATCTAGAGGCACCTTTCATGGGGCTAGAAAAGCTGAAACAATCAAGTAATCTAGAAACTTATATTTATGAATTTCTAAACTTTTTGTTATGGTTCCTGATATATCTGCAGCAAGGAGGGTCTATATGTTCATTGATGGGCTAGTAAAACCTCTTCATGGGTTGGTTAAATCTACCAAGCCCACTACCATTCAAGATGCCATTGAAAGGGTCGGAGATCTACAAAATGCATTTCCAAAAGCAAAGGAAAATTTTCAGCAAAAGCCCAATTTTCCATCAAAGGGAAAAGATGAAAAGGTTACCTTTTCAAAGGAGAGCCAAAACAAAGTACCTCTTAGTGATGATTTTAGAAGAGATTTGAGGAGGAGGAAGATTTTCTTCACATGCCAAGAATCATAGGCACCCAGACGTAGATGTGCAGTAGGAAAGGAACACTATATAAAGGTCTTCTCATATGATGAGGAGGAGGAGGAAGAAGAACCAGAAGGGGGTCACAGTGCTAGAATAGTAGGAGATGATCCAACATCACCAGGAGGTGGAAATGGATCATTTTCTCCAATTGGAGGGGCTCTTGTATCATTGAGAGGAGTACCCAAGTACTTGAATTTGAGGGTTCAAGGTCCCATCTTGGATCAGAGGGTTTCAGTTTTGATTGAAATTGGGGCTACCCACAACTTTGTTGATTCCTCACTAGTGTAGAGGAGGGAAATACTCACTGAATATTTTGAGGGATTTTCTATTTTGGTTCCAGGAGCTAGGACTATGCAGTGCATGCATTATGTTCCATATTTATCTGTCACCATGGGGACATACACATTGATTTCTCACTTCTTTGTATTTGACATACCAGACACCAATGTGATATTGGGTGTGTAGTGGTTGATTACTTTGGGGAAGGTCACCACATATTAGGAGACTTTACAGATGGAATGGGTGGATAGAAAGAGTGAAAAAATCTAGATGATTAGAGGCATGCACACATATCCATCACAAGCAACTTCCATAGAGAAAAAAATATGGATTTTCACAGTGGAAGCAAGGACCTAACAATACCATCTATTATGCACATGACTTTGGCCCATGAGATATTATTGTTTTGTGGAAAACCACCTGGGAGGCCACCTTATCAGAAGTTGGTGAGAAATGTCTCAAAACATGGTGTGACACTCATAGATCGAGGAATAGTGGGGGCATTGGGTGGTTATGGTACAACACAAAGAGTTTTGGGTAGACTCTAGGAGGAGGGAGAAATTCTCCCAATGTCATCATTACCCACTCTCTCCTCAGATATTGTGCTGATAAAGGAGTAGCAGAGGGAGGATAAAATACTTCCAGTATGTGGCTTTGGAATAGGAGATGTCAAAGAAGGGAGCGACCACATGACAGATGCTTTATATGATATATCATCAATGTTGTCACTATGGAGGATAGAACCATATTGGAAATCCCACCTGTTGGTGGATTATTCCAAGGATATTTTTACTTGTATGATACTTGATGACCATCTACAAGAGGAGGGGTACTCAGTCATAGGTGATTTCATCTACTATCATGGTAGGATATTATTATCTAGAGAATCAAAGCTTAAGGAGAAGTTACTACAAACAACACATGAGTATTTTCTCTTTAGCCACACTTATTCCATGAGGTCATACCATACTATCATGGAGGGGATTACTTGGGAAGGCTTTGCAGAATCTATATTTCAGCATTTGAGGAGATGCATGGACCATGTGGATATGGAGGAGATACATAACTCTTTGATGGAGGTATCACAACCACATATTTCCTCTATGGGAATGAGAGGGGATGTATCTATGCACCACTCCATTTGTATGAGAAAATAATATGGTAAGGATCATGTTTATATGAATAATGATTTATATAATGAATATTTTCATTCCTTAACTGTTGATGTGTAGGCCATTTCTCCAAGTGGGAGCATTCTTCCTTATAAACTTTAGGTCAACTTTTTGCCATAAATGGTGTTGAACATGGCCACTCCCTAGGAGTATATAAGAAGGTGATTTATCATTTATGGTGTGCTCCAAAGGAACCCATCATTACTCACCTTCTCATACCATGTGAGAAGACTATGGAGGAAAGTAGGTGGTGGGGAAACCACTTACCATATCATTATCTGAGGAAGTAAGGAGATATACTACACTGGTTCCACATGTGGGACTATGATCCACCTCCATTGATGCATATGGTTGTTTATGTATCATTGGTTTTGATCCCATACATTGATGATGTCGTTATTCCTTTTATGGGAATGATTGGAAGAAGGATGGAAGGATTGGATGTACCCTTTGGGAGAGAGATTATCCATGTTTATTATGCTACATGTTTCAAGGAGAACATTGGGAAAACCATGATTTCTTCATTGGGCCTTTCACTTCCTTGTGGGATGAGTCATTTGAATCTCATGAGTACTTGGGAGGAGAATTTCATGGAGGGATTGATTGGGAGACACTTGGTATATGAGGAGAGCTTATCACATGGAGGTGTCACTAAGGAAGGACGAAAAGAGTTGAAGAACGCACCTTTACAGTGGCTTGAGGACAAGCAAAATTTTGGAGGTGAGGACTGTAATATTCCCAATTAGCCATGAGCTAGTTGGAATATTAATTTTTTTTTTTCCTTCTTTGTTTGATGAATAAGAGGGTATGGATACCCATAAATCTCCTTAGTAGGAATTCAATCACTCCTAATGTGAAAGGAGGTTATCTTAGCATCTTACTTAAGCACCCTTGTGTGTGAAAAGGGGCTGGAGCATGAAGACTAGGTCAACTTTGACAAAATAAACAACACTGTTATTGAGGAGTGGAGATTTATTGAGGGATAGTGCATTTTATGTCTTAGACTATGTTATTTTATGGAGGAGTTGCAGGGGTGATTTCAGTCACCATCTGGGGAGGAGGTTTTCTAGTGAAAGGATTAACCTTTCATCTAGAGAGTCTATTGGAGGAGGCTATATTTTTTCCATATCAGATCAGCCACATCTTTCCATCTATATTGTTATAGTGAATCTTTAGCCCTAGGACCTTGGTTCATATCTTGTATATTGGTGTATTTCTGAAAACCCCCTTGGGTCCTTTGTTGGAGGATGTATAGAGCCTAGACCTTAATTTTATGTATCCTTTGAGGTATATATCATCCATTCATATTTTGTATGTTCATTTACTATAGCAGTGCACCTATGACTGCACTGTAGCAATCTTCTAGCATTTTATGTAGTAGCAACACCTTATTATCGAGGGGATTTATCTATTGGAGGCTTGTTAGTTCATGTTATATAGTTTGTGCCCCATTATTTTGTACTATTTTTCTATTGTTATGATACATGGAAAGACTCCATATTGGTCTCATGCTTTGATGTGATGTTTACACAGCTATTTCCAAAATTTTGTTCTATATTTCTATTTTTCCTATTTGGAAATACTACATCCTGGGACATATCATATAACTATTTATACTAGACTGTTTGAGAGGGTCATGATAGCTAGAGAATTTTTAATTTTTTGTGAGTTGAGTCCTCGGTCTTATGCTGCCACTTTGATACCATATAGAGACCTTGTGAGGACTTAGTTCTATGTGAGTGCTCTTCATGCTCATTCATTGGATCTAGTGGGGAAAATATGTCGGATCGTGTAGAGGAGATCTTGTGATTGATTTATGTTATCATTTATCTAGCGATATTACAAGGAAGATCTCTTAACATACATGAGCATTTATAATTGTGTGAAAGTGTTATGGTCGGAAGAAAATCAAGTATATTTCTCTCATGGAGCACAAGAATTCTACTCCAAAGTCAAGATGCATCTCCAAACTGCGAGGAGGAAAGGTACTATACTCTTCATCATAACGTAAATATATTTGCATGATGCTTGTTGAATCATATGGGACTGAGATATTTTGTATCTTATTATTTGTGCCTTTCTCTTTCTGGTGATCTATTAGACACTAGATCACGGAGAAACAAATCCTTATGATTGCCATTACAACAAAACTGGTGCTTTCAATGATATCACACTTGCTTTTTTGTCTGCTTTTGCTTATATCCTGATGAGATCGTATTATTTTTTATTTTTTTTGTTTCCTCGTATTTTTGCAATTGTTTTTGGCTATTTTTCAGGGTTATTATATTGTTCTTTAATTTTGTACTAGTCACCATGTCAAGAAATAGTGAATTTCATGTTTATAACCGTAGTTGTGACCTTGTAAGTCTCTTCCTTTTGTAATTTTTTGGATAAAGTGGGCTTTTTGAGCTTTATGATCCATTTTTCAGTCTATCTGTTGAAAGAGGACTTGGGAGCTAATTTTGGCTTCTGTATTTAGAGGTTACCTTTTATTACACTAGACCTGATGTATGATGCATCTATTGTAATATAGGGGTAGGTTGCTTTTACTAAATTTTCATTTTGACCATCATCATTATTTATGCCTTAGGTCCAACCCTGTAAGGTTGTGACTTTAACCACTACCTATATGGATGTCGTAGCTTGGAGGTAGAGCTTACCTGATCATGGATACCCTAGTTAGAAACCTCTTAATGTATTGGCATCCATGCAATAATTTTTTATTTTCTCCAGGAATCCCTCCTTCAGACCCACCACGACTTTGAATTTGAGCCTCATATTCTCTTATTTTTCATATTTCTAGCCATACCCGCGGAGGATTCCACACTCTATCCCTTATGATTTCCACTTTTATAAGCTTGCTTATATAGTTTAAGCCTTGGTTTCATTTTTCCATCGTCATCACCTTCTTAGCCTATTGTTCACATTCACTTCGTGTTTTACCATTTCCTAGAGTAACCACCATGATGAGTGGTCCCATTAGCCAGCCTCGTGTATTCCTTATGTCATGAGCAGTTCCACCGTTACCAAAACCAATTTCTATATTTTATACCACTCATTCTTCGAGGAAGATTTCTCTTTAAGCTATTTTGAAACACCTTGAATTATAAAATATTTCCAAGTGAACTTCATGGAAATATATAGGGGCTAATATTCACTGGTGGCCTAAATTTATATCATTTTTCGACAAAAATATTTGACAATTTCCATTTTTTATCAAAATTATTCGCCCAAATTTACAATATAAAATTATTTTACCTTAAAAATTTCCAACATTATATATAGACTATATATAAAATCATTATAAATTTTATTAATTTTACAAATATATCAATAAATATTTTATTTTTTGCATAATAGGGACTAGTGAGATTTGCCAATGTTTTTAAACTTCAAGATAATTTTCCATCCTTAAAATTATCCCTCGTGAACTTGTCTACTTCACACACTTAGGTACTTGAGGTGTCATCTACCTAGTATAAGTTTAACCCTTTTCTGGACTGGGATAGACTATTTATAAAAATGGAATACCCTATTCCACTATCACTAGGAGGTTCTCCCTTGTATACTTTTATCTCTTTTTAGGACTTGTGGGAGGACATTACGAAAAAGGAAAATATAAAAAGAGAAGGGAGGGAACATACATTTTCATTTTACGTCCAATTTCAGTGTGATTTGCATCTCAGTTAAGTTCACAGAGGCCTGGAGAAGAGTCTAAATTTGAGTGCGTAGATAGCTTGCAGCTTAGTGCGTAGACCAAGAACTAGTTATTGTTCAAAGATTCAATATATTAAGAAAAAATTCTTATGGATGTAGCCCTACACTAGGGTGAACCACGTTAATTTGGTTTTATTGTTTGATTGATGTGTATATTTTCTTATTATCTATTGTAGAGTAGAAACTATTATAGTTTCATTTTACTTCAGCACAATTATTGTTTATGGTTTTATATGTCATGTTCAAGTGATTAATCTAATGTGAAGAAGTGATTTATAAGTGCTAAGAATAAAATAAAATAATAATACAATGTCTCCTAGTCCTTCAAGGTTGCAGAAGCCTGGTTCTGCAACCCACCAGAGTCACTTTGGGTGAGATTGTGATATGCTTGCAGGTCACTGCCGAAAGGGTCAATGATTAAGGGTTTTGTTGTTGCACAGTATAGAATGAACCTACATTAGCCAAAACCAACCCAATAAGTGACTAGTTCTAGTCATGATGGAACTACTCAAAACATGCAAAGGTTAAGAGGGAGGCTAACAAGACCACTCATTACAGTGGTTTCCCAGGAAAAGGTATAAAAACCAAGTGAGAGTGCATGATCATCGAAGCATATGGTGACGATGGAATGAGAAAAATAAGGCTCATATGGAAGAATATGCAGATAAAAATGGAAATCAAAAGAGGTAGAATGATAATGGTTTCATTTTTACAAAATTTTGAAACATGGGAACTGTTGCATGAAAACCCTTGAAAATTATTTCATTTTTACACAAGCCTAAAACGAAGAAAAACTATGCTTGAGATAATTTTGCATGCCCCCAACATAATGAATCAATTTGAGGTACATTCCCCCCAAGCTTCATTTCATTAACCAAAGTGGACTACTAGTTACTAACAAGTGGATGTAATGAAGGTTCATTCATGAGATGAAGTGAAATAATTGACTGGGAATTTACGAGATTTAATCAAATACTTGAATTGCAAGGGAATTTGTTTAATCTGTTAACAAGCTTAACATAGTAAAATAAATATTCTCCTAGGGACATATTTCATTTTTTAACGAGCTTGACATATTAAAAGAACCATCGTCATAAGGAACCTATTTCAATTTTTAACAAGGTTGACATTGTAAAAGAACTATCCTCTCGAGAACCTTGATTCATTTTTTAATGAGATTGACACAAGAAAATGAAATTTTCTCTCACATTTTGTTTCAATTTTTGATGAGCTTGATGCAAGAAAATTAAATATGTTCCAACACCTGGATTATGACCCATAAGAGGTCATGGCTTCCAAGAGGTTCTCATAATATGGGAGAACAACATTATGGAAGGGATATATATCAACAGATCTAATGGAAATATCAAGATCCAATGCACCTAGTACATGATGCACTATATCACTGAATAGATCATTAGTAGATGCAAGAATGGAATAGGTTTCCAAATAATTAACCTGTGGTGGGGAAGATACCACTTTCATATAAGGACCATTTAGGGATGCTCGTTAATTAGGAGTCAAATTAGGACCAATGAATGAAACCTGATCAATGGTCATAATTAAACCTTCATGTGAGAAACACATCACATGAAAGATAGAAGAGACAATAGATCCCATGACATAAACATATTCATGCCGAAGGAGTAAATTAAAATCTAAACGGCCTTGGATGACCATTACATCAATATAGGCAAATTTTCCTCCCAATGTAATTGGAAACTTAGGAAGGATAAACTTAGGAAGGATCCATAACGGTTGATCAGTTCCTCTGTTAAAATCAACAGATTATAGGTAACGAGCACAAGATGCAGAGAACCTAAATTTTACCAATTATTTGAGGACATAATACTAACATATTTACATTCATCTATGATTATGCTAGGTATGACCATATTATAAGACTGTACTACAATTTGAAAGGGAACGTAAGTAGGAAGATGATATTCTACCAGTCGAATCAAATAAAAATAAGTGACCATACTACTTGGAAGGGGTGTCATGGGAAAGAGGAAACAAACCCCTGTGTTATGGGAATGGGAGGATCACCCCAATTTACCTTGAGAATGGGAGGATTTCTTCCTAGTTCATTGGAATCTGAAGAAACAAGAAGAAACTAAGTGGTATGAAGTTTACTTTGTACAGGAGAAGTACAATCAATTGAAGGTGAAATCAAGTCGACCATTTTATAAAATAATGGTTTGTTGGGAATGGGCTCATTGGATTCACGTTCAGAGATAATGGGATTAACTATACGTGAATTCTAATAAATCACTTCATCAACTAGTGGAGGATAAATGGAAAGATTTTGGTAACTAGCCCGAAGACGAGGTTGAAAAGTTTTAATTTTTTCCAAAAAAATTTAGGGTTCATCCATATAAGGAAAAATTTGAATGGGATGATTCCCATCACATAAATTAGAGGTAAATTTTACTTTACCCTTTTTCCCATGGACCTTACTATCACTAGTCAAGGGTTTATCAGCAACGTGGTGTAATGTTCCAAAATTTTCATGAATAAATTAGAACATTGATTTTTTCTCATTTTATCTGGTAGGTAAATAAAAAGGAATAAAATGCCTCTTAACATGAATAAAACCATTCCTAATGTAAAAATGGAACTTTTGAGCAACTTATTGTACACCTCCTAGTGTGAAAGGGGCCAAGTGTATGAGGACAAGGTTAGGTTGACCAAGTCAACCAGCGCAGCCTGAGGAGTAGCTTGCCTAAGAAGCCAGTGTAGTTTGGGAGGGAAGAGATTCAAATGAATATGGAAACCCTAAGAGTTGGTACGCAAGGTGAAGGAGCTCACAACTTGATAAGGAGGAGAAGGGCAACATGGTGGGGTTAGCTTGTGTATTTCGATTTCATGTCTGCTTAGACTGCAAACTCCTGCTACTCAACAGATTTTGGGAGGGATTCCTGTTTAGGAATTCCTTCTCCTTCATTGAGTGATCTCTTGAAAGGGTTGTTATTCATTTCTCCCACATCTAGATTGTAGGCCAAGCATTTCTCATATGTGCAGCATTATTTCTATAGCAGAGGACGCTGTGTTGCTAGGCAGGGCAGTGGGAGGGTTGTTTCATCTTCTCTTGCACAGTTCCATTTAGTGGAGGGAGTTTATCTTGAATTGAGGGAGCTGTATAGGAGATTTCAAAGCTCATTTAATATCTTGGCATGTGGCCAACTCATGTACCATCCATTACAGCATAGTTCACAGGGTAAACTGCGTTATTTTCATGAGAGAAACAGCTGCAGGGTTTGATCCCTTCTTTGAGAGCTGATTCTTTAGAGAAATGGCCAACCCTTCTCCTGGAAAGATATAAATTCCATTCCTCTTCTGTATTATCATATTCTCAGTAATATTTATGTCCAGTCTTGCAGTGACTCCATTTTCCAGCTACATATATTTGCAGATCTGCACTTGTACACTTGTATTTCCATGAAACCCCTTGAGGGTGATCTTCATTGTGTATAAGGATGGAAGGAATCACATTTCATTAGCCATTGGATGCTCGTTCATTTCAGATCTGATATGTCACTTATTCACTGCAGAAACCCTAGTAGGAATAACGTTGTTCTTGTTTTAGTATTTTCTGTATGAGCTAGATTGAGGCATATTGTTTTGGGAGATCTGTTTATATGAGCTAGATTCATTTTTTTTACCTCTAATTTTGTAAGTGAGTCATATATTGAGTCATATAAGGGACCTTAGTCCCTTATATTTTGTGCTTACATGTTGCTGCCATTTTCAGCTAGTTCATCGTGGGAGATCTGAATAACCTGCTTAAGGTTATTTCCTGGAGCTTACATTTTGCAAGGAGGTCAAAATATATATCTTCTAAGGCATTACAACAGTGGGTGGCCTTAACTTCACATCTGATTCCTTATACAACGTCTCTAAGAAGCTTACTGCAACAATTCCTAAATAGGAATAATTACATATATGTAGACAGAGATTGCAAAAGGCTAGGTAGCCTCTGGTTCTCTCCCTTATTTGGAAGGAGACATAGCCAGTAAATTCCTCAACATTCCATCTCTGGCACAGACTTGTGATTTTTCTCAAAATGGGACATTAAAGTGGTATCAGAGCATGATCTCTAGCATTGCCTGTGAGATCAAGCTTTCAGAAAAATAAAGAGAAGAGAAAGAAGAAGCTATTTTTTGCTCAGTATATGGATTTTAGATCCACCCAGAGAATACGAAGAAGAGGAGAACAAATATGGAGAGGATGAGGTTACTCTCGACCATTTTTTAGATTAGAAAGGAGCCTTTCTAAAGGGGTTCAACCAATGGGAAAGAAAGGTGCTGTGAAACTCCAAGAGGGTTTCAAGATGAGAAAACCTATAGTGAAACCTCTATAGGGTTTCAAGAGGTAGGAGAAGATGAAACCACTTCCTATGCTCATGAAGGAAGTAAATAATATGGAGGGCGACAAGAGGAAGTGGATAGATGGCCAGATGAGGAGGGGCATCCTTCTCCACTTGAGGAGGCTTCTACCAGCACTGTCCAGTTCATAGAGGAGCAGCCCACCATATCAACAGTTGGATCAACCAAAAAATCAGATAGAGAGACTCTTGTAGCCATACAAGATGTCTCAAAGATCCACAAAGTTATGAAAAAATTTCCATGCAGTGATATTTCAGAAAAGGTCATAGGAGGCTTGGGAAATTTGCATTCACATGGCCCAGAATCGAAAATTCATGCTGACAAAGAGGAGAAATTTTATACAGCCATGTACAAGAGGGGTTTGATCCAAGAAGGGATCAACACTCATTCCTTTTCATCCTAATTAAGTTGCATGCAGCATGAGGAGTTATGGTGCAAGGATCTAGAGAGCATCATGCATGATGTGCCATCTCCTAAGGATGTCTTGTCCTTAGCACTCTTGGATTCTTATGGATTCAATGGTTTGATTGATGAGAGGCCTTTCCTAGAAATTCTTCAATGGTTTACATCTCAACATCCCATGAGGTGTAAGGAGGGACACTTGCTTTGGGATAATGGTGGACTTCATTGGGAAGATGCCAAAGGAGAGAAGGATTGGGGACAACCATACCATGATGGAGGAGAGTGGGTGGAGATCAAGAGGCTTGTGATCCACTTGCATATCTATGACACATGGCAGCAAGAGGCAAAGTTGATCTGGCTACTCAGGAGAGAGTTTTGCCATCATGAGACATGTCCTATTCTCAAGGGTATGAGGATGGAAGGAGCTTGGGAGGATACTTTCATCATGGGACAGAAAGGAGTGTGGATGCAATGTGATGGTAGGATCTTGTTTCCTCCACATATGATGAGTGATGGAGGTATGAAGGGGTAGCAAGGATATTTGTTGCTTCAGAGGATTGGGAGAGAGCAAGGGCAAGATTGCTCTCCCACTTGGCATAGTGTTGCAAGAGTGAAGTATGGCACTATCATGGTGAAAGAGGTGTTTTCATCATGGATGAGACCCTTCATATATGGCAACATTATGGAGAATATCTTTGACAAGCTACATGTCAAATAATGGAGCTTGACATGGATGAGAGCCTATGTGCATAGGCCAACAACGTTATCTCTTTGGATCAGTAACCGATGGATGAAGTGTGCCCAGTGGAGGTGTGGTGGTTCCATAACCCACAGGTCCCAAGATCATTTCATCTTGGCTACACTTGATGAGGAGAGAGGAGGTGAGATGTATGAGGTAGTAGATGGAGTCATCTATTACTATGCTACATTATTCTTGACATGGATTCCCAAGCATGAGAAGAAGGATCTTCTTGCAGCACCTATTTCATTCCTCTTCATGGGAGCATGCCAAACAACTATGGAGGGTTCATTCATGTACCCATAAATAATTTTACTCCCGGGATATGGTAAGATTTTTTTTTTCTACATTGGCTGATTTGTATACTCTTACCATTATCTCGCAATGCATGGCTCTACAAGAGGGAAAGCTAACTAGATTGCTCCTCGGGAAAAGTTGGGCCAAATTATATGATGGAGGCAGCCATATTTCACATGGCCTATGGAAGATTTTTTTACATTGCATACATATTCATCTAATTTTCATTAGCAGCCATGAGTCACAAAGCATTTTTCCATGTAAATTTCTGAAGCAGCAACTTGGAAAACTGCACTACCACTATTGGGGAAACTGTTGGTACTTCCTTGCATCACATGAAACCTTCAGAATTTTCCTCATTTTGTTGCTGATCATGATTCCCCTTGCTTATTTGGGTCTGATTTACATTGGGTGCATGATTGGAAGGATGATACATGACTGGGGAGTGTCCTTAAAGGGGAAGGATTCCCACATTTTCTGCATTGCATGTTCTAAAGGGAACATGAGAAAAACTATGGCCACTATAGCTAAGAAATTTTTTTCTCCTGATATGGGCCATAATTATGATAATAATTCATTTTATAATCATGGGAAAGTGACAAAATATGACTTTTATGTCCAGCTGATCCATTCATCCATTGAATTTCTACTAGTGGATGTGAGAATTCTCACCACTAGTCATTTAGCAACATACTACTTGCCATGCCATTTTCTGAAGGAGCAATGGATGAGATTACACTGTGTCATTTTGAGACCATGTTTGTATCATATAGTAGCATTAAAATCATACAAAAGAAATCTCATTTGGGAATTCTATGATGATCATGTCCTCTTCATCATGGGAAAAATGTTTTGGGGTAGTTTTTTCTTCAATGTTGGAGGAGGAATCCTTGGTGGGTTGCTCTACATTTTGCCACTTGAGGGAAATAAATTTGCAGCCCATGAACAACACATACTCTGCACTATTCATAATTGGATAGGAGGATAGCGTGGGATAGGCCTTCTTGCCTATCATGTTCAATCATTCAGCCCACCTACACATCTGGAGCCAAAGGTGGAGGAAACTTTTCATGAGTTACCATGCAGGAGGGTAGCTCATTCCATGGGGTGGAGGTTTCACATTGGGGGAGAGGAATTCCCATGCATATTGCACTCCATACCTTGATAAAACCTCTAGACCACACATGGTTGTCTCTTTGAGAACTTTCCTTCTCATGATCATAGTCATTTGGGGAGTTTCACCAAGTGCAAATCTATATGCTTGGGATAGGCACTATGGAGTTTCATGGATGAGATGGAATCATATTCTTGGAGGATTCCATCATATGATGATGCTACCATAGGAGGTAAGGAGATTCACTTAGTTCTATCCTTGAAGTTTCTTGAGGACAAGCAACATTTGGGAGGGGAGGACTGTAATGTTGCAAAATTTTCATGAATAAATTGGAACATTAATTTTTTGTCATTTAATGTGGTAGGTGAATAAAAATGAAGAGGAGGCCTTTTAACATGAATAAAACCATTCCTAATGTAAAAAGGGAACTTTTGAGCGGCTTATTTTACACCTCCTAGTGCAAAAGGGGCCAAGTGTATGAGTACAAGGTCAGGTTAACCAAGTCAACCAGCGCAACCTAAGGAGGAGTAGCTTGCCTGAGAAGCCAGTGCAGTTTTGGAGGGAAGAGATTCAAATGAAGATGGAAACCATAAGAGGTGGGACCCAAGGTGAAGGAGCTCACAACTTCATAAGGAAGATAAGGGCATAATGGTGGGGTTAGCTTATGTATTTTGATTTCATGTCTGCTTAGACATTTTCTACAAACTCCTGCTACTCAGCAGAGTTTGGGAGGGATTCCTATTTAGGAATTCCTTCTCCTTCATTGAGTGATATATTGAAGAGGTTGTGCTTCATTTCTCCCACATCTGGATTGTAGGCCAATAATTTCTCATATTTGCAAAATTATTTCTATAGCAGAGGATGCTGTGTTGCTGGGCAGTGTAGTGGGAGGGTTGTTTCATCTTCTCTTGTGCATTTCCATTTAGTGGAGGGAGTTTCTCTTGCATTGAGGGAGCTTTATAGGAGATTTCAAAGCTCATTTCAGATCTTGGCATGTGGCCAACTCATGTACCATCCATTATAGTTCATTTCATTGGGTAAATTGTGTTATTTTTGTGAGAGCAGCAGTTGCGGGGTTTGATCCATTGTTTGAGAGCTAATTCTTTGGAGAAAGGGCCAACCCTTCTCCCAGTAAGCTCTAAATTCCATTCCTCTTCTATATTATCATATTCGCAGTCATATTTATGTCCAGTTTTGTAGTGACTATGTTTTCTAGCTACATATATTTGCAGATCTGCACTTATACACTTATATTTCCATGAAACCCCTTGAGGGTGATCCTCATTGTGTATAAAGAGGGAAGGAATCACATTTTATTAGCCATTGGATGCTTTTTCATTTCATATATGATATTTCACTTATTCACTGCAAAAACCCTAGTAGGAATAACGATGTTCTTGTTTTAGTCCTTTCTGTATGAGCTAGACTATGGGGTTTTGAGCTAGATTGAGGCATATTGTTTTGGGAGATCTGTTTATATGAGATAGATTCATTTGTTTTACCTCTAATTCTATAAGTGATTCATATATTGAGTCATATAAGGGACCTAAGTCCCATTTCTCACGTATACAGCGTTATTCTCTAGAGACTGCTATTTTGTGCTTACATGTTGCTACCATTTTCAGCTAGTTCACCATGGGAGATCTGAATAAATTTCTTAATGTTATTTATTTGAGCTTACATTATGCAAGGAGGTCTAAATATATATGTTATAAGGCATTCCGGTAGTGGGTGGCCTTATTTTCACATCTGATTCCTTATACAACGTCCCTAAGGAGATTGCTGCAGAAATTTCTAAATAGGATTAATTACATATCTGTAGACAGAGACTGCAAAATTCCAGGTAGCCTATGGTTCTCTCCCTTATTTGGAAGGATACATAGCCAGTAAATGCCTCAGTAGTCCATCTCTAGCACAAACTTGTGATTTTTCTGAAAACGATACATTACACGTGGTCTCTAGAGGCCAATGACAAAGGTTGATGTGAACCTGTGGACGACACTCCTAATACCTTGGGAATACAAGGAAAATATCTAAGAATATGGTGACCCTTACATAACCTACAGGGGAACTTAATTTGTGGGGCTGATTGGAAGGTTTTTCCACATTACTTGAATCCATAGAAATGGTTTCTTGGTTGTCACCTTACTTATTTTGCTTTTTCTTATTCTTATTCATTTTCTTCTTCTTCTTATCTTCCTTATTACTAGAATCGAGACTTTCACCAAGCGAAGAGGAATAACGGGAGGAAGAAACAACAGGTAAATAAGGAAAAGGTTCAACTTCAAGATCAACATGAGGTTGATATTGTTCAGGTGGAGGTTAAATCGTTTGAGAAGAAGTTTGGACATTTAGAACCATAGGGGTCAAAAATAACCAAAATGGCCAACCAATGGTAAATCTGGGAAGGGACAATGTTTCCATATAAGGATCACCAATATTTCCAAAAGGAGGAAAAGGACCAAGATTCCATTAAGAGGGGTTTCCTTCATTGGTAGATTCGGGAAAGTTTCCCATTAGTATCAACCTATGATATAATAAGTAGGTGTTCCATGAAGAGAATATTATTTAGTAGTCAATTAGTTAATTTTACAAATTAACAAAAAAGATAAATCAAAGAGGGGAATCTAGGCATAAAGGTTTACCAAGAAATCATGAACTGAAATATACATTTTTGCAAATGAAGGACTTAACGTATGACAACCAATCTCCTCGAATTTTGTGCTTGGTGTATCACGGTATATAAGGTGACAAACTCAGTTACCTTTGGATGGAAACAAAACAATAGGGAACTCCCAAAATATACTTGATGATATGTTCGAGTGTAGTGTATAGTATTGTTGCCAAATGCATAATATTTCGATGAGAGCATTCCCATATATTTTTCATGCGCAGAGTGTTGTCTGATATACCTAGAGCTACGTGGAGAATGATATTATACACTTACAAATGTGGAACGATATTTCAGCCCTCAAATGGAATGTTTGAAAATAATTACAACTCCTATGTTTAATGATGCCGAAACATGTCTCTAGCCTAGACATCGAGATGTTTCCATTAATGTTCCAATTACTTCTTAGGTTAATTGAGATGAAGTTTAAAGCTTATCTTTAATTATGTTTTGGTTTCAAGGCTCAAATTTGAAACAATGATCAAATTTGAGATGAGGGATTAACAAATGAAAATGCAATTTATTTTATGGTTTTTAGAAGAAATAAAAATGTTTACCGGACAAAAAAATAGTAATTCCCTCAACACAAGCAAGATGTAAAACAACAGATTTTATTTACCCAAAGAACTAAAGATTCAACAAAAATTTGTTTTCACTGCTTCAACATGGAATGAAATCTTGAAAATTGTTAAGAAATTGAAAACAATAAGTCCTATCAGCCTATTTTTCTACCCTTCTGTCACTGACCCCTAGCCCTCACAGTCAAATGCCATTTTCCTGACTTGAGGTGACCCTTTTTTCCAGTTTGACCACTAGTGGTGGGAAGGTAGGCTTGTGCCCACTACCAAAGTCCTCTAGCCACTACCTAGCCCTCTTGTGCCCATGGCTAAGGCCGTAAACCTTCCTTTTTGTGTCCCTGACCAAGGGAATTTCCCAAAACCTCTTGGTCCATAGGAGATCAATTCTATTACTAACTCATTCGAGATGGCCAAGAATCATCCATTAGAACCTTTTTTAGCTTCTCGTCATCTTGAGCATCCACATTCTTCCTCCTCTGTAATATTCCCAATTATCCATGAGCCAGTTGGAATATTAATTTTTGTTTTTTCTTCCTTTTTTGATGAATAAGAAGGTATGGAGACCCATAAATCTCCTTAGTAGGAATAAAATCACTCATAATGTGAAAGGAGGTAATATTAGTAGCTTAATTAAGCACCCTTGTGTGTGAAAAGGGTTTGGAGCATGAAGTTTGGGTCAACTTTGACCAAATCAACATCGTTGTTATGTAGGAGAGGACATTTATTGAGGGACAACATAGTTTTGGAGGGAGATCTCATGCATGGAGATAGTGGCTGTAATGAGTGGGGCCAAGGGTGAGGAAGCTCATCACTTATATAAGGAAGGGGATGGAAGCCATAGAATTTTATGTTATAATTTGATGTTTTTGATTTTATGGTGTGTTTAGACTTGTTGCTCTCTTTAGCTGTTTAGCTAATATTGCAGTGTTGTTTAAGACAGGGTGTTCCCAAGAAATAATCCCACCTCTATCCTTGGGGAACATCTAGTGCCCACTCAGGAGGAGTATTTGCACTATATTTCCACATTCAGGCATCAGGCCAAGCTCCATCTTTATTCTACAACTCAATTTCGATTGAGAGATGTGCTGAGTTGCAAGGTGTAGCAGTGGAGAATAAATTTAGGTGATTTTTGATCTATTTTTCAGTGGAGGAAGGTTTCCTTCCATTGGGATGTTATTGAGGAAGGCCCTTGAGCCTTATTGCAGCATTTGGCATCACACCACATTACCATTTCCCCCTACAATGCAATTTCTATCTTGGACTGCGTTATTTTAGGGAGGAATTGCAGGGGTGGTTTTAGTACACCACCTGGGGAGGAGGTTTTTTAGTGAAGGGATCACCCTTTCATCTAGAGAGTCTATTGGAGTAGGCTATACTCTTTTCTATATCATATCATCCAGATATTTCCAATTGTATTGTTGCAGTGAATATTCAGCCCTAGGGTTTTGATTCATATCTTGTATAATGGTGTATTTCTGAAAACCCCCTTGGGTTCTTTGTTGGAGTTTGTATAGAGCCTAGATCTTCATTTTCTATATCTTTTGAGGCATATATCATCCATTCATATTTTGTATGTTCATTTTCTATAGCAGTGCATGTATGAATGCACTATAGTAGTCTTCCAACATTTTGTGTAGTAGCAACACCTCATTATTGAGGGGATTTATCTATTGGAGGCTTGTTAGCTCATGTTATATAGTTTTTTCCACATTATTTTGTACTATTTTTATTTTGTTATGATAAATGGAAAGGCCCCATATTGGTCTCATGCTTTCATGTGATGTTTACACTGCTATTTCTACCATTTTGTTCTATATTCCTACTTTTCCCATTTGGGAATATTACAGTGGTATCAGAGCATAATGTTGACTGACCCTGTGCATCTTAAGCGAATATGTCATTAGAAGAAGGAGATCCTCTCACAGATAGAGAGAAGAGGTTCCTCAGAAGAAACCATAAGTATGATTATATAGATGATAGAGAAGAAAAGGTTAAAAACCCTTTATCTAGAGGAGATGAGGAGAAAAAGTTTCCTAAGATTATTCTTCGAAATATGCAATACATTCCAAGAGAAATAAAGGAGATGAGGATGTATAGAAACAAAGAATCCCTTAAAGGTTTTCTACATGGTGAAGGCTCTGACATTTCTCATCACTGGAGTGATCAACCAGTGAAGTAGTAAGATTCCCAACACTCTAAAATGCCTACATTTTTATCAGTGGGAAATGGATGGTTTCAAGAACAAGAAACTCTTGAAGAATATCTCATGGATTATGTGTCTCAATCTGAGAGATTCAAGTATCATTTTATTTTTCAAGAATTTTGTCAGATCAAGGTAAATAGGAGACCCCAACATCACAATAATGGTGGAGGATTCATACAAAATCATGATCTACACCAGAATATGAGCATATTTTTCTTACTCAAATTTTATGGGTCATCTAAATGCACTACCAAATCATGGGTAGAGAAGCTAGACAACGACTTCTAGTTGAACCAAGTACTGGAGATGGAGGCCATCAGGATAGCGCTCCACCTTGACGGTGAAGCACATGATTGGTGGTTTCATGGTATTTATACATTGGTTCATGCCAGTGTGACTACATATTATGAGTTCACAAGGAGGTTGCTAGAGAGTTTTGAACGAAGAGATCTGGAGGCATCTTTCATGGGGCTAGCAAAGCTCAAAGAATCAGGTAATCTAGAAACTTATATTTTTGAATTTTTAAACCTTTTTTTATGGTTCCTGATTTATCTATTGCAAGGAGGGTCTATATGTTTATTGATGGGCTAGCAAAACCTCTTCACGGGTTGGTTAAATACACCAAGCCCACTACCCTTAAAGACGCCATTAAAAGGGCTAGAGATCTACAAAATGCCTTTCCAAAAGCAAAGGCAAAATTTCAACAAAAGCCAACTTTTCCATCAAAGGGAAAAGATGAAAAGCCTCCCTTTTCAAAGGAGAGCCAAAAAAATTACCTCTTAGTGATGATTTTAGAAGAGATTTAAGGAGGAGGAAGCTTTGATTCACATGCCAAGAATCATGGGCACCCTGACATAGATGTGCAACAGGAAAGTAACACTATATAGAGGTCTTCTCAGATGATGAGGAGGAAGAGGAAAAATAATGAGAAAGGGGTCACAGTGCTAACATAACAAGAGATGATCCACCATCACCAGGAGATGGGAATGGAGAATTTTCCCCAATTGGAGGGGCTCTTG
Source organism: Pinus albicaulis (assembly GCA_034641835.2). Classification (NCBI taxonomy): domain Eukaryota; kingdom Viridiplantae; phylum Streptophyta; class Pinopsida; order Pinales; family Pinaceae; genus Pinus; species Pinus albicaulis. The sequence continues at coordinate 1,191,762,556 of CM076581.1, read as the reverse complement.
CATCATTGAGAGTACCCAAGTACTTGACCTTGAGGGTTCAAGGTTCCATCTTGGATCAGAGGGTTTCAGTTTTGATTGAAAGTGGGGCTACCCACAACTTTATTGATGCCCCACTATTGTAGAGGAGGGCAAAACCGAGTGATGATTTTGGGGGATTTTCTATTTTGGTTCCAAGAGCTAGGACTATGCAGTGCATGCATTATGTTCCATATTTATCTATCACCATGGGGACAATACATTGACTGCTCACTTCTTTTTAGTTGACATACTAGACACCAATGTGATATTGGGTGTGCAGTAGTTGATTGCTTTGGGAAAGGTCACCACAGATTGGGAGACATTGCAGATGGAATGGGTGGATAGTGTTAGCCACCTGTGAAATTTGTTATACCAAAAGGTGGCTAAAACTGTTTGGAGCCTTCAAGGAACAAAATTTGTTGCAAAAATTGTTGGCTCTTGAAGACTCTTGAAGGTCTCATGCCTCTAACCAAATCTTCACTGCTGTTCTTGTCTTAAAAACTCTGAAATCCTGCTGATTCCTAAGAAAGAATTCTACTGCAAACACCCTTTCCCTTTTCCCCCTTCTTCCAAACTAACCTCATCTTTGCCTTTTATTTTTCCATAAAATCCTTCATTTTCATGTTCTTCCCCTTTTACCTTCATCAAAACCCCCTTGATAAGGTTTAAGACTCTTTCTTAGCCTTCTCGAAGCCCCCAAATTCCTTTGAAGACCATTTAAAATCTATAAAATCATTTTTTTTATATACTATAGACTTAAGCCCCTTGGGCTAAGTCCTTAACCCTCCCCTCCATATGCCCAGGTGCCAGAACCGAGCACCAGCCCTCCAAATGCTTATCACATCGCCCGATTGCGATTAGCCCCTCCTCTAAAAACCCCCGGTCATATTATCTTCCATGCGCCCAAAGGCCTCGCAGTCGGGCGTCAAGCCACAATGTAAATTAATACTTCAAACCTTTCATTTATATAAATTTCAATTTTTTATTATGTCCTAAGGTTTTCCACCAGTTCAATTCTCTAGTCAATCTCCGCCGTCGATCTGATCTACAGATCGACGGTACGCAATCCATCACTCAGTGGTCACTGCCATCCACTGACCGTTGCAAAACCAAGTGGTATCCATCGCACCGCTTTTCAGAGCAGGGTGGTATTTTTTATTTTACAGCGATTCCATACACCTTTTGACACGTGGCCTGAGCACATTTCATGAAACCGCCATTCATCGCGCATTAAAGTTTGGATGTGGAGTGGGCACGATATTGATGCGTGCCGTCTGATCTGAAGCTGCTCATCAGACGTCGATCACTCACCGAAGAAGCCCGATAGTTAACCAGGGTGCGGTGCAGTGTTTGACAGATCTCTGCCGTAGATCTGATTTGTAGATCGATATCCCATATTTCATCACCCATTCGCCTCATCTACAGTAGTGTCGGTGGTCCCAGTGCCACATCATCATCCACGCGGCAGATTTCTATTGTGGCAGGTCTCTGTGGTTTCTCATCCAGTCAGCAAAACTGGGCCCGTAAATTTTATTTAACATGGTTTAAATTGGAATTTTGATGTCCAGTCACATTTTCTAAGGTTTTTAATGCATGTCCTCCACCATTGATCGCCTGGGGCTGATCTCATCCGATGGCCCATGATTGTCCCTTCACCTCCGCTCCTGACCATTGATCTCTGCACGATCGACGACTACGATTCAAATTATTTTTCCGCCTTCCCTTCATTTCCTCTAGTCAATCTCGACCATTGGGTGATGCCATCCAACGTCCATGGTTCCTCCATATGCCTTCTGAAGCAATAAACCTATACATGCATGGATTTCATAATATTTATTCATTTTTTGCAGGGTTAAATGGTTTTTTCCGCCATGCTGAAGAAAATTCACAAGCTGAGGGTGACGATCCTCCTACCTTTGATCCATTAAATAAAATCATTTGCAGGGTTTAAACTTCACGTTTCATCAATGTTTCACGAGGAATTGATGCCATATCACCCCTGCGCAGCCCTACATACCAGCAAAACATAGTTAATCAAGCACAGTCAGAGAGTATCAGTGTCGAAGACAAAAATGTACCAGGATAGAAGATTGAAGACAGATTTGCGGGGATCATGGCTAAGAATGATTATCAAAAGCCTAATCCCTAATTAAAACACATTTTGAAGAAAATCTTAAGTGTTTTATCAATAGAAAGCCTCCACCGCCACATCTGAGGCAAATTGATTCCTCCCAGCTACCGGAATGCCACATGTGCCTCAAAGTATTCAATCAGAGGCCAAAGTTATTGATCAAGACCAAATATCTGCCTCAAAACGCAACCAGAGGATAAATTCTAAAGACAAACTAATGACCAAATATTAGCAGAGTAACCTCGACATCACACAGAGCCTCAAAAGTCAACAAAAGCTCCCACCGAGCTTAATCTTTATGTAAATCATTTATTACAGAAGACACCTATGTAAGATTCTTCATTGAGCCCGTCAAAGGCCGAGAAGCCATTTAAGTGTGTATTAATTAGTTTTTGAGATCTTTTATCAGATCCCACCTCCTCATTCTTCTATATATACTTCTGCAGAAGATGAGTGATAGGTTGGTTGTAGAACACTGAAATGTAATTGAGCTTAAGACTTCTATTTGTAAATAGTGTTCACGGGCCCTTGGAGCTCTGCTGATGATATATAGGTTAGCCTGAGATGTGTAGATGGTTGCTAAACTAAAGCATTGGACTTAAAGCTATAACTAGTTTGGAGCATCAATACAAGATGATTTATGGGATCCTGGTCTATGTTAACGGTGATGTTTTTCTCATTGTAACTTGTCATTTTGTTTATGTTTTCAATGTGTTTCATCTTCTCTTATAAAGAACATCATGCATAGAGTTAGGACCTACTGTATATCAGTACCCTTCTCTAACTGAAAATATTTATCTGAATGTTTTCTTCCAATCTGTGTTGTTTGGGAATGATTTAATTCAGTTTAAGCATAGGAATGTTGGCGTTGCCTCGTATTATTGCCTTAGCTGAATATTATTCTTGAAAGTTATGTTCAGTACTAGTTAAGTAGAGATGACCTATGGAAGATATTGTGTGCCCTGGTCCTAGTTTTATCCCCAAAGGATGTCTGGATGTTTCCCTTGGAATGTGTTAAAAGCTGGCTAGTTTAGAGGTACTTACCAGATCTTAAGCCATTAGGTGTAATCTTTGTGTTTGTCTTAAAAGTAACCAAGTAAAGCATAGAAAGGAGAGGATTTGTGGTGAGCCCGGCCTGCTAGTTTCTACTCCAACAGTTGCCTTGAAGTTTCCCTTTGTTTTAAAATGTTTTCTGTTGAAAGTGTATAAAAGGTTGGCTAGTTTAAAAGTACTTACCAGGTCCTAGTTTTATTTTATTTTCTTCTTAAGTGTTTGTTAAAGGATGGCTAGTTTAAAAGTACTTACCAGATCCTAGGCTGCTCTTTGTTCTGCATCTGTTTAATTTTCCTTCTTGTTGTATCATGTCATTCCATAAATCAATCTTCAAAGAAATCCTTAGGCATAGATGACTTGCCCCATGGACCACTCTTGCCTCTTGTTGTTCCAATTAAACCCTATTATGACTTCATAGCCCAATGGACTAAAACCTGCAATTATCTATCTTCCTGGCCAAAGCTTGTTCTATTTTCTTGCAACTTCTCACCTTTGAAACTCTTTACATTTAGAACTTTCCACCTCAAACATTAATCATGATAAACCATTCATACACAAGACAAACACTAGGACTTCATAACTAGCCTAATATCATTACCCCAAACTTCAAAGACAAATCCATATTTGCACTTATTGGAGAGATCCCTCTCCGGATTCAGGAGGGTTAGATCCTAGAATTCCAAAGTGGTTGAAAAGATGTTTCTCCTTGTGACCGGACTTTTTCCGATCTTGCTGATTACAGGGAGCTAACATTTCTGGCGACTCCGCTAGGGAAAAAACCCAGAATAATTTTCATTTTAGGGTAACCATAGGACATCAGAGATCACTTTAGGTTCCCTTAAAAAGTTCATAAAACTTGTGAGTGAAAAGCAGCCTTTTCAAGCCCTATCGAGGAATGGTAATAATGATGGGACTTGTTTGAATCAGTGACAAACTAGGTAAACCCTAGGATTCTCTTAAGACTTTATCTAACCTTGAAAAATCAGCTGGCTTAGCCATAAGAGTACACTGTCTTTGTCTCATAACCGTAGCTAAGTTTTGAAATAGAGTTAGCATATTCTTAGAAACCACGCGATTGAAAAATAACTCAGAAAACACCAAAAATATTTCATATTGGTATCCAATAAACATGGTGGTGGACAATAAAACCTTTTACCTCCTTAGGAGCTAAAAACTTCCACTTGGCGACTCCACAATCCTCAACAAACCTTAAGACTCCACTGGGAAGAACCCTTATTATTATAATATCATTCAAACTCAGTTAGAGGACTGTAGGATTTAAAATTGTAAAATAGACTAGTTAACCTCTTAAATATTGTCATATCTGGTTGAAATTTTCTTGTTTATTTGGGTCTGAAAAACACAGCATAGTGGCTTCTAGAAATATTCATACTAGAGCCTACCTAGACCCTGATCCACTTGAAATAATAGGTAACCCATAAATTATCCTTAGGAAGTCTCCTAAGAATAAATTATCAACGATTTTCAGATCACCCTTAAGAGCTAATTCAGTCCCTGAAAATCTTTCAGCTTTACAAAAATTACAATTTGACTTGGTAAATCCCTTTAGAACTAGGTCTCTTGGTGATTTAGAACAGTTATATTCTGATTCTTCACTTTCATCACCTGAAACAAGTGAACATCCTGGTAGCAGAGAAACAACACCTCCTGATTTACATTTCCTTCACAACCTAGGTGTCTCTCATCCAAGATCAGCTCAGCAGTCTATTCCTGGTCCATCCATTTCTACTCATCCTACATCCACTGTCCAAACCACTCCACTTCAGTCCACTTTCCCTTTCGTTAATCCACTTCTTGTGAACCCACCCCCACCACATATCATGGTGGCATGGTATGCTCCCTTATTCCTTCCTCTTCCATTAGTCAATATTCCACATGACTATCAGTCCAAAATTCCATTGTATGATGCTATCAATGCTACAACGGAATCACAACGTGTGGATAAGATGAATGACTACTTTGACAGGAATGAAATTGATGATGATTCTGTCAAGCTTAGACTATTTTCTTAGAGCTTAGGGGGAGAAGCAAGAAAATGGTTCAAAGGCTTAACCCCCCATAGTATTAATGATCTCAAAGCCTTCCATCAAACATTCTTAAACAAATGGGAAGTAAATAAAAAACCTCTTCAAGTCCTTTTTGATTACAAAAATCTCCATAGAAATGCGGGGGAATGTGTACAGGCTTATTGTACCATATTCAATAGTGTATATAATGCACTTTCCCCAGAACTAAAACCTCCACAGGGCTCAGCCTTAAACACGTTTCCTAAAGGGTTTGACCCTGAGATGGCCTATTAGCTGAGAGAGAGAGATTTTGCAACTCTTGAAGAGATGAAAAAGGGTGCTCTTTCTGTGGAATTCAACTTAATGGAGAAGAGAGCAAGAATGAAAAATGAGAAGAGAGTCTCTTTTAGAGAGGAAAACACACCTTCTACTTCAAACTAAAAGATGGAGAAAATGATGGGATAAATGATGAAAGATATGAGCATAACTAAGAGAGCACAAGCGAGCCAAAATCAAAATGCTCCTCAAAACAGAAACCAGAACCAGAATCAGAATTTTAGAAGGAACCAACCTCCAAATAGACCTAGGGAAGATGATCAACAGATCACTCCTCCCTTTCATCAAAACTATGTAAGTGAGGTTGAGGAAGCAGATGAAATAACAGAGGATGATGACATAAACATGTTGGGAGTAGATAATGATGACTTTGAGGTGCATTATGATAGAAAACAAGGTCTATACACACCTTATGATGACAGAAGAAATGATGATGAAAATTATCATCAAGACATGGAAAATGTCATCATAGAATCTCAAAAAGAATATGACCTTAGAAGCAAAACCAGTCAAAAAACTCCCAACACTAAAACCTCTAACAAGCCTTCACAAAGCAGCACTACAACCAAGCCTAAAATCGCGTAACAAAAGGAAAAAATAGTGGTTGTAAATTCTGATTATGGTAAAGAGAAGGGTACTCAAAATGATTGAAAACAGAGTGCAGACATTAGTAGTGCTAACATCTTAGCTAGTACTCCTATTAAATTTTTTTTGTCAAAGATAAATAAAAAAAATCCGCAAGTTGACGTTGTTGATAGAGTGAAAGCTAATAAGGCTGAAAAAAGTACCTTAAATAATCAAATTCGTTTCAGCCTAGAGCAGGAAGTTTCGAAGATCAAAATCTTTGTTCCCCTGACAGAGTTAGTTGCCCAACATGTATATAGGACCCAAATTTTGAAAGCTTTAAACATTGAAGAGAATGAGGACACTGTCAATCTTAATGATGACCAACCAAAGCTTATCTTTGGTCCAAATATTGAAGGTATGTATCAAAAGGGACCTGTGCCTCCCTTTTATGTGAGTTTAAACATTCATGACAAGATTTTGCACAATGCTATGCATGATTCTGGGGCTTCTCACAATTTAATGCCAAAAGTTGTAATGGAGAGCCTTGGTTTAGAAATTACCAAACCTTACAAAGATATTTACTCCTTTGACTCAAGCAGAGTAAAATTTTAGGATTAGTTAAAGACCTCTGTGTTAACTTAGCCCAGATTCCAGCCAAATGCCTAGTCATGGACATTGTTGTGGTTGATGTTCCCCCCAAATATGGAATGTTGTTATCAAGATCGTGGGGGGATAAGTTACAAGGGACTATGAAAATGGACATGACCTATGCGACTCTCCCTATTTTCAATCAGAATAGAAGACTTTACAGGGAGTCTCATATGCAATACACAGTTAAAACTCAAGACAGACCACATAACTCTCCTCTGTACTCTGTAAATACAGGCCTTGATTCTTTTATTATGTGTAACAGTGAAACATTTAGTGAAAAAGTCTCTTCAATAGGATTAATGGTTGATAGGGAAGAAGAGGAACATAGCGCAGAAGTGTCAGAACAGTTGGCTGAACCTATGAATATCAGCAAACCAAACACAGGTCTTGAGCTCCAAGTCATGAGTCCATTACTCTTAAACCTTGACAGTCAAGAAAAAAATCCTCAACCCAATGAAAAACCTCAGCAGTTGAAAAAAATTCAACTAAATGTTGACATTCCACAACAATCGAGAAGCACGTTAGTTGAAGAGGACAACCACCAAACAGATGAAACTGAGAATAGTCCTCTGTGGAGTATGTATTTTGATGGATCCTGCACTAGAACTAATGCTGGTGCAGGTGTCTAGATTTCCAACACTGGAAATAACCACACAGACTACATTTCCTGCAAATTAAACTTTCAATGTTCCAATAACATAGGAGAGTATGAATCCCTTCTCTTAGGCTTACATCTATTGAAAAAGTTAGGAGCCAGAAGAATCAATGTGTATGGGGATTTAGAGTTAGTAATTAGGCAAGTTAATGGGGATTATAAGGAAAATCATCCCAGACTTAGGGCCTACAGAAATGATGTCATGGACCTTTTAAAAACATTCGAGAAATCCAAACTGATTTTTGTCCCAAGAAAAAGAAATATTGTTGTGCACAATTTAGCCTTTGCAGCTAGAACATGCTTAATGCTATATATAACTAAATATTGCACAAATCAGGTGAAATTTAGACCAGCCATGCATGATAATAAAAGGTATTGGCAGGTGTTTGAAAGAGACAAACAAATAGAAGACTTCATGCAATTCATAAATGAATTTGAACCACACAGTTCAGACTCAGACTATGATACAGACTGCAGTGAAGAAAATTTTCTTGGTGAAGAAGAGTTGTCTCCTAAGCTTTCCAATATTAATCTTATGACTAGAAAACTAAAAAACAAAATAGGATTGAATGCAGAGTTAGAAACATAGGATTTTGAAACTCTCCATCCTAAAGATGAAAGTTTGCCAAGCGATCTGGCACCCTTGGAAGAGTTGTTTGATTTTAACGATGTGGAAAATAAACCAAGACTGGAGCCTATAGAGACTGAAGTGGAAGAGTGGAATATTGGCAGTGAACTTAAACCCATGATGATTAAACTGTCTAAAACTTTACCAGATCACATTAAACTCAAATACGTAGAGCTGTTTAAAGAGTTTTCTGATGTTTTTGCGTGGAGTTACGAAGATCTTAAATCCTATGACACTGAAATAATACAACACAAAATCCCCCTTAAAGAAACCAAAAACCATTCAAGCAGAAACTGTGCAGAATAAACCTTGTTCAGTTACGTTTGGTCCAGAAGGAGATTATGAAAATGTACAAGGCTGGTATTATTGTCCCTATTAGATATTCTGAATGGGTGTCTAATCTAGTGTCAGTTAGGAAGAAAACTGGAGAGATCATGCTTTGTATAGACTTTAGAGACTTAAACAAAGCTTCATTAAAGGAAAACTACCCTTTACCTAAGATGGATCATATATTGCAAAGGGTGGTAGGGTCTAGAAGAATTTCTTTGCTTGATGGCTACTCAGGGTACAATCAGATCCTAGTCCACGCTACTCATCAATTAAAGACATCCTTTACTACACCATGGGGCACTTTCATGTATGTGAAAATTCCCTTTAATGTAATGAATGCTGGAGCAACTTTTGAAAGAGCCATGTACATATAATTCTCAGAGGAACTGGGCTTCTTCATCATTATATACCTTGATGATGTCACTGTGTTTTCAAAAAAAGATGAAGAGCACTTAGAACATTTAAGAAAATTTTTCGAGAAATGCAGAAAGTTCGGAATATCTTTAAACCCCAGGAAGACACTTTTTGGTCTCCAAGAAGGTAAAATTCTTGGGCACATTATTTCTAAGGAGGGTATAAAGATAGATCCCAAGAGGATTGAGGCCATTTTTCAAATCTCTCATCCTCAAAACATCAAAGAGTTGCAATATTTCATTGCAAAGATTAAATTTTTGAGAAGGTTCATCCCCAACTTGGCTGAGCTCCTTAGAAATATTACCAACATGTTGAAGAAGGAGCAAGAGGTTAAATGGACATTGGAAGCAAAGAATACTTTTTAGTTGGTGAAACAAGCATTAACCAAAACGCCGGTTCTTATAAGTCTTGATTTTTCAGAAGATTTTTACATTTTTTCATTTTCATCAGAACATACAATAGATGATGTCCGTTTACAAAAAAAACCACAGGGACAAGAGCAGCCTATTGCATTCTATATTAAGGCATTGAGGGATGCCCCTCTGAAGTATAACATTACGGAGAAGCAAGCTTTTTCTTTGGTTAAAGCTTTGAAATACTTCAGGGTGTACATCCTTCACTCACGCATCATTGCCTTTGTCCCAAACTCAGTTGTTAAAGACATTCTAACACAGGACCCAGATGGTAAGAGAGGTAAGTGGATTGTTGTTATTCTTGAATATGATTTAGAGATAAAACCCACTAAACTCATCAAAGGCCAGGGTCTAGCTAGATTAATGGCTGAATCAAATTTTGAAGTTCTTGATATTAATATGATTGATGCTTTGGATGACCAAGAAGATTTCTCAACTCCCATTATTGAAGACCATTTTATGAATTCTCCTTGGTATGCTGACATTATTTATGTTTTTCTTAATCTAAATACACCTCCTGGTTTGTCAAAGACAAAGGCAAGATTCCTAAAGTTAAAAGCTGTAAACTATTGCATTATAGATAAATGTCTTTATTGGAAAAATGCAAGCGGTCTATTGCTTAAATGTTTGCCTGAGTTTGACGCAGAGAAGGTTAAGCACTAGTTCCATGAAGGAGACTGTGGAGGTTATTTGTGTTGGAAGACAACAGCCAACAAAATTTTGAGGGCTGGTTTATATTGGCCTACTCTTTTCCATGATGTGCACAAGATGATCATAGCATGTAATAAATGTCAACTTTTCGAAGGCAAAAGAAAACTGCTACCGCTACCTCTGCATCCAATCACTGTGAAGCCCCATTTCAACAGTGGAGAATTGACTTCATAGGAGAAATCCACCCACCATATTCTGCCCAGCATAGGTGGATTCTCACTTCCATAGACTATTTCACTAAGTGGATAGAAGCCATACCTTGTAGACAGACCAATGATTCAGTTATTATAAAATTCATGGAGACTAAAATTCTGTCCAGATTTGGCTGCCCTACCAACATCATCACTGATAATGCAGTAGCATTTGGATCAAAGAGGATGGTTGATTTTTGTCATAGATATCAGATAACACTAGGGCATTCCACGACCTATTACCCTCAAGGTAATGGACTTGCAAAATCCTCAAACAAAATTTTAATGAACATAATCAAGAAACTGTTGGAGGAAAATAAAATTCTTAGCACACAAAGCTAGTTCATGCACTTTGGCTGACTGATTGACTTTGAAGAAATCTATTGGCATGTCACCCTTCCAGCTTGTGTATGGTACCGATGCAAATTTTCCAAACAATCTTGGGGTACCTGTAATGAATTTGATTCAAGAGTTTAAAACTAAAGAAAATGACACGATCAGAAGAATAAATCACACCATTCATCTTCATCAAACTAAAGAGAAAATTTATAACAAAGCATTACAGAAACAAAACAACATTAAAAAGCTTTTTGACAGAAGAACAAAGGCCTGCAATTTCAAAATTTGGGACAAAGTTTTAAAGTGGGACTCAAGGAGGGAAGACAAGGGCAAGCATGGAAAATTTGACCACTTATGGCTTGGCCCTTACTCTATCCATTCAGCTGCTGGAAACAATGCATTTTTCTTTCAAGAATTGAATGGAGCAGAATTATTTGGGGGTCCTGTCAATGGAAGGATGCTTAAACATTACTTCTCCCGATCCATGCTATGTTTTAAAGCCTTTTTATCTTTTTCTCATTATAAATATCTCATCCACCACTGCATTCAAAGTTATAAAAAATCATAAATACAAAAAAAAGAAAGAAAAAAGAAAAGAGGGTAGATTATGAAAACAAGAAAGGTATAGCCCAATACCAAAAAAGAGAAACAAATTATGAAAGTGTGCAAGGTTAAATTCCACTCCTGAAAACACACTTCTAGTTAGTCAAAACGCCTAATCTTGACTAATTATTTTTAAATTTTCTGCTAATAGGATATTGAATTCGATTTGCCAAACTATTTAATCTTGGCTTATCAGTAGATAGATTAGGATAGAAATTAAAGGTTCAAACATGCAGAAAATCCGAACCTAAGGTTTCAAAGAGAGAATGACTCAAATCTATTTCAACTTCTAAGTCAAAAGATGTAAAAAATCAGGTTCTAAGTTGCTCAAAATCTGAACCAGTTGACGAAGGAAAGATAGCTCAAAACAAAAGTCAGAACAGAGCTATACAAAAGAGGAAGGAAATGCTTTCAAATTTCATATCTCAGGCCTTCCAATTTTTTTTTTTAAATTTTCTGCAAAATAAATTTCTATGTGCAGCTTGTTTTTATGCCATAGATCACAGCAATTCAAATAGCTTAATCTTGACTTGACTGTTTTTAAATTTCTGTTGTAGAATTTAGAGAATAAAGTCTGTTGGACAGTTTAATCCCAACAGAAAGTAGATTAGGTAGAAAATTAAATGGGCTCAACTGTTTAATCTGAGTCCATGAAGAAATAAGGAATAGAAATAGATTATATTTCTTGCTTTCAAAAGAATGTGCACTCTAATGGAGAAAAAATGTTAGATCAGTGGGATTGGGTAGGTAGAAAGTTGTATTGATGAAACTCCATTGTTTTTATGGTTGCTAACATGTTTTCAAAGCAAGGTCATCCCAGCAAAGGAAGGGAAGCCTAATGGATGAGGCACAGGTCAGCCTCCTAGAGAATGCAAGTCTGAAGTTCTTGATGCCTTCGAGAAGGCACCATCCCCAAGTGGAGCCACTGTTAGCCACCTGTGAAATTTGTTATACCAAAAGGTGGCTAAAACTGTTTGGAGCCTTCAAGGAACAAATTTTGTTGCAAAAAGTGTTGGCTCTTGAAGAATCTTGAAGGCCTCATGCCTCTGACCAAATATTCACTGCTGTTCCTGTCTTAAAAACTCTGAAATCCTACTGATTCCTAAGAAAGAATACTGCTGCAAGCACCCTTTTCCTTTTCCCCCTTCTTCTAGACGAACCTCATCTTTGCCTTTTATTTTTCCATAAAATCCTTCATTTTTATGTTATTCCCCTTTTCCCTTCATCAAAACCCCCTTGATAAGGTTTAAGACTCTTTCTTAGCCTTTTCGAAGCCCCCAAATTCCTTTGAAGACCATTGAAAATCTATCAAAATCATATTTTTAATATACTATAGACTTAAGCCCCTTGGGCTAATTCCTTAACCCTCCCCTCCATATGCCCAAGCACCAGAAACGAGTGCCAGCCCTCCAAGCACTTATCGCATCGTTCGATCGCGATTAGCCCCTCCTCTAAAAACCCTCGGTCATATTATCTTCCATGTGCGGAAAGGCCCCGCAGTCAGGCTTCAAGCCGCAACGTAAATTAATACTTCAAACCTTTCATTTATATAAATTTGACTTTTTTATTATGTCCTAAGGTTTTCTGTCGGTCAAATTTTCTAGTCAATCTTTGGCGTCGATCTGATCTGTGGATCGATGTCGTGAAATCCATCACCCGGTGGTCCCCGCCATCCACTCACCATTGCAAAACCAAGCGGTATCCATAGCACCTCTTTTGAGAGCAGGGTGGTATTTTTTATTTTACAGTGATTCCATACACCTGTTGACGCGTGGCCTGAGCACTGTTCACGAAACCACCGTTCATCACGCATTAAATTTCAGACGTGGAGTGGGATTGATATTGATGCATGCCATGCAATCTGAGGCCGCTCAACGGACGGCGATCGCTCACCGAAGAAGCCCGACAGTTAACCAGGGTGCAGTGCGGTGTTTAATAGATCTTTGTCGTCGATCTGATCTGCAGATCGACGGCCCATATTTCATCCCCCAGTCCCTTCGTCCACAGCAGTGCCGGTGGTCCCAGTGCCACATCAACATCCATGCGGCAGATTTCTATTACGGTGGGTCTTCGTGGTTTCTCGTCCAGTCAGCAAAACCGAGCCTGGGAATTTTATTTAACATGGTTTAAATTGGAGTTTTGATGTCTAGTGACTTTTTCTACAGTTTTTAACGCCTGTGCTTCGTCTTTGATGGCTTGGGGCCGATCTCATCTGACTACCCATGATTTTCCCTTCAACTCCGCTCCTGACCATCAATCTCTGCGCGATCGACGTCTCCAATTCAAATTCTTTTTCCGCCTTCCCTTCATTTCCTCTAGTCAATGTCGACAGTTGGGTGATGCCATCTAACAGACATGCTTCCTCCACGTGCCTTCTGACGAAATAAACCTATAAATGCATGTATTTCATAATATTTATTCATTTTTTGCAGGGTTAAATGGTTTTTTCTGCCATGCTGAAGAAAATTCACAGGTTGAGGGTGACAATCCTCCTGCCTTTGATCCATTAAAGAAAATCATTTTCAGGGTTTAAAATTCACGTTTCATCGATGCTTCATGAGGCATTGATGCCATATAACCCCTGCACAGCCCTGCATACCAGCAAAACACAGTTAATCAAGCACAGTAGAGAGTATCAGTGTCAAAGAAAAAAATGTACCAGGACAGAAGATTGAAGACATATTTGCGGGGATCACAGCTAAGAATTATTATCAAAAGCGTAATCCCCAATTAAAACACAGTTTGAAGAAAATCTTAAGTGTTTTATCAACAGAAAGCCTCCACCACCACATCTGAGGAAAATTGATTCCTCCCAGCTACCGGAATGCCACCTGTGCCTCAAAGTATTCAATCAGAGGCCGAAGTTATTGATCAAGACCAAATATCTGCCTCACAACGCAGCCAGAGGATAAATTCTGCAGACAAAATAATGACAAAATATCAGGAGAGTAACCTCGACATCACATAGAGCCTCAAAAGTCAACAAAAGCTCCCACCAAGCTTAATATTTATGGAAATCATTTAGTACAGAAGACACCTATGTAAGCTTCTTCATTGAGCCCCTCAAAGGACGAGAAGCCATTTAAGTCTGTATTAATTAGTTTTTGAGATATTTTATCAGATCTCACCTCCTCATTCTTCTATATATACTTCTGCAGAAGATGATTGAGAGGTTGGTTGTAGAACATTGAAATGTAATTGAGCTTGAGAATTCTATCTGTAAATAGTGTTCATGGGCCCTTGGAGCTCTGCTGGTGATAGATAGGTGAGGCTAAGATGTGTAGATGGTTGCTAAACTAAAGCATTGGACTTAAAGATGTAACTGGTTTGGAGCATCAATACAAGTTGATTTATGGGATCTTGGTCTATGTTGACGGTGATGTTTTTCTCATTGTAACTTGTCATTTTGTATCTGTTTTCACTGTGTTTCATCTTCTCTTATAAAGAAAAACATGAATAGAGTTAGAACCTACTGTATATCACTACCATTCTCTGACTTAAAATCTTTATCTGAATGTTTTCTTCCAATCTGTGTTATTTGGGAATGATTTAATTCAGTTTAAGCATATGAATCCTGGCGTTCCCTCATCTTATTGCCTTAGCTAAATATTATTCTTGAAAGTTATGTTTAGTACTAGTTAAGTAGAGATGAACTATGAAAGATATGGTGTGCCCTGGTCCTAGTTTTATCCCCAAAGGATATCTGGATGTTTCCCTTGGAATGTGTTAAAAGCTAGCTAGTTTAGAAGTACTTACCAGATCTTAGGCCATTCTATGTCATCTTTGTGTTTGTCTTGGAAGTAACCAAGTAAAGCAGAGCTAGGAGAGGATTTGTGGTGAGCCCGACCCACTAGTTTCTATTCCAACAGTTTCCTTCAAGTTTCCCTTTGTTTTAAAATGTTTTCTGTTGAAAGTGTATCAAAGGCTGGCTAGTTTAAAAGTACTTACCAGATCCTGGGCTGCTCTTTGTTCTGCATATGTTTAATTTCCTTTCTTTTTGTATCATGTCATTCCATAAATCAATCTTCAAAGAAATCCTTAGACATATATGACTTTCCCGATGGACCACTCTTGCCTCTTGTTGTTCCTGGCCCATGAGACATTATTGTTTTGTGGCAAACCACCCGGAAGGCCACCTGATCAAAAGTTGGTGAGAAATGTCTCACAACATGGTGCACCACTCAAATATCTAGGAGGAGTGGGGGCATTGGGATATTATGGTACAACACAGAGATTTTTGGGTGGACTCTAGGAGGAGGGAGACATTCTCCAAAAATCATCATTACCCACTCTCACCTCATATCTTCCACTAAGAAAGGAGTAGTAGAGGGAGGATAAAAGCCTTCCAGTATGTGACTTTGGCACAGGAGATGTCAGAGAAGGGAGCAACCACATGACAGATGATTTATATGATATATCATCAATGTTGTCACTATGGAGGATAGATCCATATTGGGAATCCCACCTGTTGGTGGATTATTCCAAGGATATTTTTACTTGTATGATACTTGATGACCAGCTACAAGATGAGGGGTATTCCATCATAGGTAATGTCATCTACTATAATGGTAGGATATTCTTATCTAGAGAATCCAAGATCAAGGAGAAGTTACTAAAAACAACACATGAGGATTTTCTCTTCAACCACACTTATTCCATGAGGTCATACCATACTATCATGGAGGGGTTTACCTGGGAAGGCTTTGAAGAATATATATATCAGCATTTGAGGAGATGCATGGACCGTGTGGATATGGAGGAGATACATAACCCTTTTATGGAGTTATCATAGGCACATCTTTCCTCTATGGGAATGAGAGGGGATATATTTATGGACCACTCCATTTGTGTGAGAAAATCGTATATTAAGGATCAGGTTTATATGAATAATTATTTATATAATTAATATGTTCATTCCTTAATCATTGATGTGCAGGCCATTGCTCCAAGTGGGAGCATTCTTCCTTATAAACTTCATGGTAAACTTTTGGCCATAAATGGTGTTGAACATGGCCACTCCCTAGGAGGATATAGGAAGATGATTTATCATTTAGGGTGTGCTCCAAAGGCACCCAACATTACTCACCTTCTCATACCATGTGAGAAGACTATGGAAGAAAGTAAGTGTTGGGTAAACCACTTACCATATCATTATCTGAGGTAGTCAGGAGATATGCTGCACTGGTTCCACATGTGGGACCATAAACCACCTCCATTATTGCATATGATTGTTTATGTATCACCATTTTTGATCCCATACATTGATGATGTCCTAATTCTTTTTATGGGAATGATTGGAAGAATGATGGAAGGATTGGATGTACCCTTTGGGAGAGATATTCTCTATGTTTCTTATGCTACATGTTTCAGGGAGAACATTGGGAAAACAATGATTGCTTCATTAGGTATTTCACTTCCTTGTGGGATGAGTCATTTGCATCTCATGAGAACCAGGGAAAATTTTAAGGATAGAAAAGTATCTTGAAGTTTAAAATTTGGCGAATCTCACTAGTCCCTAATATGTAAACTATAAAAAATTTATTGATGTATCTATAAAATTATTAAAATTTATAATGATTTTATATAAACTCTCTATATAATGTTGGCGATTTTTAACATAAAATAATTTTATATTGTAAAATTTGGGTGAATCATTTTCATAAAAAATGGAAATTGGCGAATCTTTTTTTAGAAAAAACATGGAAAATTAGCCCACCTGAGAATATTAGCCCCTAAAATTTTCTATGATGAGAACTTGAGAGGAGAATTTCATGGAGGGATTGATTGGGAGACACTTGGTATATGTGGAGAGATTATCACATGGAGGTGTCACCAAGGAAGGAGGAGAAGAGTTACAACACTTACCTTTAAAGTGTCTTGAGGACAAGAAACATTTCGGAGGGGAGGACTGTAATATTCCCAATCAGCCATGAGCTAGTCGGAATATTAATTTTTGTTTTTTTTTCTTTGTTTGATGAATAAGAGGGTATGGAGACCCATAAATCTCCTTAGTAGGAATAAAATCACTCCTAATGTGAAAGGAGGTTATCTTAGCATCTTAATTAAGCACCCTTGTATGTGAAAAGGGGCTGGAGCATGAAGACCAGGTCAACTTTGACCAAATCAACAACGCTGTTATGGAGGAGTGGAAATTTATTGAGGGATAGTGCAGTTTCTGTCTTAGACTACATTATTTTAGGGAGGAGTTGCAGGGGTGGTTTCAATACACCATCTGGGGAGGAGGTTTTCTAGTGAAGGGATCAACCTTTCATCTAGAGAATCTATTGGAGGAGGATGTATTCTTTGCGATATCAAATCCGCCACATATTTCTAGCTATATTGTGGTAGTGAATCTTCAGCCCTAGGGCCTTGGTTCATATCTTGTATATTGGTTTATTTTCGAAAACCCCCTTGGGTTCTTTGTTGGAGGCTATATAGTGCCTAGACCTTCATTTTCTGTATCTTTTGAGGCATATATCATCCATTCATATTGTGTATGTTCATTTGCTATAGCAGTGCACCTATGACTGTTCTGTAGCAGTCTTCCAGGATTTTGTGTAGTATAAACACCTTATTATTGAGGGGATTTATCAATTAGAGGCTTGTTAGTTCATTTTATATAGTTTGTGCCCCATTATTTTGTACTATTTTTCTGCTGTTATGATAAATGGAAAGGCTCCATATTGGTCTCATGCTTTGATGTGATGTTTACACTACTATTTCCAACATTTTTTTCTATATTTATGTTTTTACCATTTGGGAATATTACATGCTGGGACATATCATATAACTATTTATACTAGACCATTTGAGAGGGTCAGGATAGCTGGATAATTTTTATTTTTTATGAGTTGAGTCCTCGATATTATGCTCCCACTTTTCTACCATATAGATATCTTGTGAGGTATTAGTTCTATGTGAGTGCTCTTCATGGTCATTCATTGGATCTAGTGGGGAAAATATGTCAGATCGTCTAGAGGAGATCTTCTGATTGATTTATGTTATCATTTATCTAGTGATATTACCAGGAAGATCTCCTAACAGACATGAGCATTTATGATTATGTGAAAGTTCTCCGATTAGAAGAAGATCAAGTATATTTCTCACATGGAGTGCAAGAATTCTGCTCCAAACTCAAGATCCATCTCCAAACTACGAGGAGGAATGGTACTATACTCTTCGTCATAGCATAAATATATTTTCATGATGCTTATTGAATCATATGGGATTGGGATATTGTGTATCTTCTTATTCATGCCTTGGTCTTTCTGTTGATCTATCAGACACTAGATCATGCAGAAACAAAATCTTATGATTTCCATCGAAACAAAATTGGTGCTTTCAAAGAGATCACACTCGTTTTTTTGTCTTCTTTTTCTTATATCCTGATCAGATCGTATTATTTTTTATTTGTTGATTTTCCTCATATTTTTGCGACTGTTTTTGGTTATTTTTCAGGGTTATTATATTTTTTCTTTGATTTTTTATTGGTCACTGTGTGAGGAAATAGTGAATTTCATGTTTATAACCTTAACTGTGACCTTATAAGTCTCTTCCTTTTGTAATTTTTGGGATAAAGTGGGGTTTTTGAGCCTTATGATCCATTTTTCTGTCTATATTTTGAAGGAGGACTTGGGAGATAATTTTGGCTTCTGTATTTAATGTTACCTTTTATTACATTGGACCTGAGGTATGATGCATCTATTGTAATATAAGGGTAGGTCGCTTTTACTAATTTTTCATTTTGACCATCATCATTATTTATGCCTTAGGTCCAACCCCGTAAGGTTGCGACTTTAACCACTTCCTATATGGATGTTGTAGCTTGGAGGTAGAGCTTACCTGATCATGGATACCCTAGTTAGAAACCTCTTAATGTATTGGAATCCATGCAGTAATTTTTTATTTTCTCCCGGAATCCCTCCTTCAGACCCACCACGACTTTGAATTTGAGCCTCATATTCTCTTCTTTTTCATATTTCTAGCCATACCTGAGGAGGATTCCACACTTTATCCCTTATGATTTCCACTTTTATAAGCTTACTTATATAGTTTAAGATTTGGTTTCATTTTTTCATCGTCATCACCTGCTTAGCCTACTGTTCACATTCACTTGGTGTTTTACCATTTCCTAGAGTAACAACCATGATGAGTGGTCCCATTAGCCAGCCTCGTGTATGCCTTATGTCATGAGCTGTTCCACTTTTACTGGAGCCAGTTTCTATATTTTATACCACTCATTCTTCGAGGAAGATTTTTCTTTAAGATATTTTGAAACTCCCTAAATTATAAAATATTTCCGAGTGAACTTCATGGAAAAATTTAGGGGCTAATGTTCACATGTGGGCTAATTTTATATCATTTTTCCACAAAAAAGATTCGAAAATTTCCATTTGTTATCGAAATTATTCACCCAAATTTTACAACATAAAATTTTTTTACATTAAAAATCGCCAACATTATATAGAGACTATATATAAAATCATTATAAATTTTATTAATTTTACAAATATATCAATAAATATTTTATTGTTTGCATATTATGGACTAGTGAGATTTTCCAATGTTTTTAAACTTCAAGATAATTTTCCATCCTTAAAATTTTCCCTAGTGAACTTGTCTACTTCACACTCGCTAATGTACTTGAAGTGTCATCTACCCAATATAAGTTTAACCCTTTTCTGGACTGGGATAGACTATTTATGAAAAAGGAATAACCTATTCCACTATCGCGAGGAGGTTCTCCCTTGTATACTTTTATCTCTTTTCTGGGCTGTGGGACAACATTACGAAAAAGGAAAATATAAAAGGAGAAGAGAGGGAAAATATATTTTCATTTTACGTCTAATGTTAGTGTGAGTTGTGTCTCCCTTGAACATCTAAATTCTCTATATCATTATCTTACTATTACGTTTTATCTTACCTACAAGTTGTACCATCCACATCAGTCTCTTTACTCCTCCATTTTCTTACTCTTTTAGTCATATGGAACATGCCTCAATGCCTAGTACATCATTGCATGATATCACATGGTGCTCATTAGTCATGCTTCCAAGTCTCTGAGATTGTGTCATGCCGCTATGTGTTCAAGGGAAGTCTCAACCTATGTCCACCATCTAGAGTAGCCTGCTGAAATTTTTGACTCAGCCATCCTTGTGTCAGTTTTCCTTCGTCACTTCATCACTTCATCCATACAGGACATCATATTTTTTTGTTCCGTGTCGATTGATGGGGGATATGTTAAGGACCTCCTTCGACGAATCTTCTCCTATTGAATTCAACTCATTATCTAGGAGCTTGATCTAGGAACTAGTAGTACCTTGGAGCTTGCATACCTTAATGGTAGGATTCCTCAGAATCGATATTGGGTTCACATCATTGGCTCCTAAATTTTCGAGTTCACTCGTGTTCGACATCAGATCATATATTCACACTTACTGGAACATAATAGCTACCTTGGGGTCCATTTTATTCATTGGTGGATTCCCTCACTTATGTTACTGGTTTACCTTATTGGCTAGTAAACAGGTGGTCTCTACCATTTCCCGACTTCAGCTCATCTATTGGCATGACTAGATTTATACCATTGGGGCTATGTTGAATACCCTGGGTTATTGACATATCACTCTTATATGGCATCCTTGGAGTTATGTACCATTTATGTACTTTGAGGGCTATCTAGGACACTTCTCTATCTATTATGTGTGCATATTCCTACTGATGTGTTAGGATGAATTCTAATCACAAGTGTACAAAAAAATTCCCACTTTAGCTATGCATAACAAAAATCCCTAACACCAAATATGGCTTCCAATTTCTTTAGATCTGCAGTTAGTTGACCAAGATAAATGCTACAAAATCCAGATCTATGTAGTAAAATACATTAAGTAGTAAATAAAAGCAAGAGTTTCTCCATGCATCCAATAGACACAACAATAATATTTTTAAATAATTTTTGTATTTATGACACCTGGGAAGGGAACATAGAAATATATTACCAGTCCTCCTCGACGGGATGGGTTATTTTATTTCTTCAGAACTTAAGATCTAAGATCTCTATCCCTTGATGGTGTAGAAAACCCAAACAAAAAATGGAACTCCAAGGGATCTCACAAGAAAAATGGTAGCAAAATATGACAATGATGGAGGATAAAAGTCAGACCAAAAGTATAGATCGAAAGTGATATTTAGGAAACAAAAGGTAGTGAGTGAATGGATTGTAATAGTCCAAAATTTGCAAGCAGCAAATTGGAATATTAATTTTTTCTTATGTCATATAGGAGATTAATAAAATGGTTAAAATGCCCTTGAGTAGGAATAAAATGGTTAAAATTCCCTTGAGTAGGGATGATTGGAGTAGCTTAATTTTGCACCTTCCGGTGTGAAAAGGGGCAAATGCATGGGGACAAGGTCAAGTTTGACCAAGTCAAAAGTGCTGCCAAAGAGGTGTAGCTTGCTTGAGAAGACAACGCAGTTTGAGAGGGAGGAATATTCTTTGTGGAAGAAAACCTATTGTGTGGGGTCTGGGGAAAAAACACATTCAATTGTATAAAAGGAGGAAGAGGTAGCCATAGTGAGACATCTTTTGAGTATATTGATATTTGTCTGTTCAGACCATTTGCAGTCTTCGGTCATTTAGCTGAGTTGTAGTGCTGTTTCGCATGAGGGATTCCTATTTAGGATTTCCTCTCCTTCTTTAGAGGCATTTTGAAGGATTGCACTTCATTTCTCCACATCTTGTCTCAAGGCCAAAGCCACTTCCCTCAGTCGCTACATTATTTCTACTGAAGCATAACGTCGTGTTGCTCGGTGTTGCAGTGGAGGGCTCCAAAACAACTTTCCTTGGCTCATATTTTAGAGGAGGGAGATAATATTCCTCTGGAACGTTAGTTAAGGGGATTTTGGAGGTGATTTTGATATTCTGGCATCAGGCCAAGATTCTCCTATCATCAGAAGCGGAGTCCCTACTCTAGACTGCATTATTTCAGTGCATACATGTAGTGAGGGGTTGCACCATCATCTTGGAGGGAAAGATCTTCAGTGCTAGGACCAACCTTGCACTTGAGAGATCCATTGGAGGATATTTGCTTCATATTGGTGATCATATTTAGCCAACTCCTTCTATTTCAGTTTGGTTTTGCAGCTGCTACCCAACAACTTGGGAATTTTTGTAGGTTTGCCAATTTCACATGTATTATAGCCAATCCTTCCGAGGATTGTTGTATCATTGTTGTATTGTTATTTTTAGGGGTTGAGAGATTTCTCCCCCACATTTCTTGAGATGCTATTTTCATATCATTATATTATCATTTTGTATGTTGTAGTGTCTTCATTAAACTACATAGTCATCGCTTGGGAAAAATTGTGTAGCAGTGTTTTGTCACATTTGATGTACATGTCTCACTGAGGCTTTCATTTCCTACTTGGAATGATTGATTCCTTAAAGTATTGTATACATTCCCTGCTATAATATCAAAGGAAAGGCTATTCATATCTTCATGTGTGCTGGCTCATTAAAATAATGCTGCTACTCCATTGTATGTTAATACAATTGCTGCACCCCTTTATTGGGCATTTCCTCGAGACAACTAGGTGTGGGAGATCTGTTTAACCCACCTAGAAGGATTTCTTTGGAGCCTCCTCTTGGATTCAGTACTTAGATACATTTATCCAAGGGATCCAGGTCGCATTTTCAATTCCTGTAGCAACCATTACTAGAAAATGTGTTTTCCAGTCATGCCTTGCTAGCTGTTCCAGATTTGGAATATTACAGTGGTATCAAAACATAGTCTTGGCTCAGTCTATGAGTCTAAGCCCAAGAGATCAAAATATTGAAGAGGATGGGTTTTATCTCATCATATTTAATATCTATGAAGAACCTCCCAAAGGAGGATAAGAAGAAAGATGAGGAAGAATCTTGCACTTCCTATTCTCATCAAGAATGAGATAAAGAAATAAGCAGGGGAAAGACTCCATCTTTTGGAGGAGAAAAAGAAAAATGGGATAAGCTTAAAAATATTCTTCCTAAATCTGTGCATAACATTCATGAGGATTTCAAGAAGATCCAGAGGGAGATCTATGAAGAATCTCCAAAAGAGTTTGAATCTAAAGCAAACTCCAGATTGACATATGAGTGTGAGCAAGCAGCTACACACCCTAATACACAGTGCAGTCACATGCACATGATTGCCGGAAGAGAGATGGAAAGAGGAAAAGAGGTTGCTAGGAGGGAAATCGTTAGTGATTTCTTGAAAGAGTATGAGTTTCAAACTCATAAATTCTGAGATCATCTGAGTTTTTCAGAGTTTTGCAAGATGAAGGTGAAGGGAAGAGAGTATCAGGATAGATTTCATCTATCTACCCTTAAGGATTCACCTACATGTTTAGCCAAAGCTTGGGTGGAGGAGTTAGAGACCTTCTTGAAGCACCACCACATTCTTGAATATGAAGCCATCAAAGTTGCAGCACTGCATTTGAGAGGTATGGCTTATGCCTGGTGGATATTTGAATCCTTTTCTTTGAAAAATGTAAAAATTGCATCTTATTCAAGTTTCACTCAGGCATTAGTGAAAATATTTGATAGAAGGATTCATGAGACACACATGGTGGAGGTAAACAAGAAAACTCAAGTAGAACCCTTGCATAGAAACACAACGCCATTTTATAAAACCATGGAAGAGGCTGAAAACTTGCACCATACTTTGCCAGAAGAGAAACTTCCATCTCACACCTTTGAGAAAAGGAGCATGGATATCTCTTTTTCAAAAATGGATCCAATCATTGGAGGGTTGCCCATTCATGTTGCAGAGATTGAGGGAAACAGCATTGTCATGTCTAGAGATTATCTAGTGCCTCATGTAGAGGAAGGAGGATCTCTTGCTCCAAATAGAGGGATGCTTACATATTTGTAAGAAAGTCCCCAGGATCTCATGTGTGGAGATCAAGGCACAACTCATGTTTTATATGTTCCATTGCTGAGGAGGTGTGGAACCATGGAGACACAAGGAGAGGGTAGGGAGAAGACCCAGCATCATGAGATTAGGAGTACACATCCCTATTCATTCATGGAGGTTGATGCACCTGAGAAGGTTATTGGATTGCGCAGTGGAAGCATGGACAATTTTTTTCATTCATATATTCAGTCATCTCTTGTAGAGGATGTCTCATTGCATGGAGACATTTTACCCGGGAGACAACTAGATCAGTGAAGGGAGATGGATGCTTCACATATTGAGAAAAAAATCATTGATTTCAGGAGGGTGGAAACCTCGGGAGAGCTTGATACAAAGTTGGGAGTCTTGGGTAGACTCAAGGAGAGAGGGAGAATTCCCTCAACATCATCAGTACCCACTTCCATTTCAGATTCTGCATTGTGGTAGAAGCAGCAGGGGAAGGATAGTAGCCTTCCAACTTTCATATTTGGCATGAGGAATGTCAGAGAAGATAGTGACCATGTGATAGGTGCTCTTCATGAGAGATCATCGATGCTGTCACTATGGAAGATAGATCCATATTGGAACTCCCAGCTATTGGTGGAGTACTCCAAGGATCTTCATACTTGCAGGATATTGGATGGCCAGTTGCACTCGGAGGATTATTCAATGAGAGATGGGTCATCTTCTATTAGGGTAGGATCTTCTTATCTGGAGCTTCCAAAATCAAGGAGAAGTTTCTACAAGCATCTCATGAGGATTTTCTTTTTAGTCCCACTTTTTCTACGAGAGCATACCACACCATCATGGAGGGGTATTTTTGGATGGGCTTTGAGGAGGAGATATATCAGCATATGTAGAGATGCATGGATCAGATGCAGATGGAGGAGAGACATAACTCTTTGGAGGAGTTATAACAACGACTTATTTCCTCTTTAAGGAGGAGAGGAGACTCACTTATGAGCCACTCCACTTGTATGAGCAGGACATATGGTAAGGGTGTTGATTATTTTCCTGACTATATATATGATATATGTCCCTTAACCATATATGTGTAGGATGTTTCTCCAAGGAGGAGTATTCTTTCTTTTGAGCTTCATGGTCTAGTTGAGGCCATAAGCATGATTGATGGACATTTCCTAGGAGGACTTGGGGAAAAGGCTTATTACGGAGGACATGATCATTGTACACCTTGCATCATTCACTTCCTCCATACTTAAGAGGAGATTGGAGCAGTAGGAAAGTGGTTTAAAAGCCACTCATTTTATGATTCTTTGTTGCAGTTGAGGGTTAAGCTGCATTGGTTTCACTTGAGGGACCATTTTCCTTCACATTTGTTACACATGGCAGCAAGTATGATTCTAATTTTTGCTCCCTATGGTTCTATTGTTGTTGTCCTTATGAGAAGCATACTTGGGAGAGAGACACATTGTGTGGGTGTGTCCTTTGAGGGAGAGATTCCTCACACTTTTTCACTACATGTTCAGAGGGGAACATGGGACATGATATCATTACCTTAACAACACATTTGTCACTTTATTAGGTGAGTCATATGATGGAGGAGATGCCATATGATGATGACTTCCAACTCATCATATATGGGGATATTTAGGCTAGCATGATTTGCAGCATTGAGGGAGAGGTATTTGGATATCTAGTCCTCATCTTACCACTTGAGGGAAACCTTATTGCAGCCCAGGATCAACAAAAACTCTACACTTATCTTAATTGGAGAGATGGACAACATGGGGTAGGCTACATAGTCTACCATGTGCAAATTTTCATCCCACCTAATTTTCCAAAGCCAAAGGTGGATGACAATTTTCAGGAGTTTCCTAGTTGGGAGGTCATTCATTTTTCATGGCTTATAGATTGGGGATGGAGGATCCATATGGGAAATATATTTCCCATCAAATTTCAGATCAAATTCCTCAAGGGAACCTCTAGACATCACTTTTTTATCCTCTTGAGTATCTCACCTTTACATGGTGATGGCTTGATAGCTGACTTGCACGCTGACGAGGAACAATGTGGAGGCTTGATTGATGAGATAGCCTCACTTGAGTTGGAGGAGATCACCATACATGGATGCTACAGGGAGAGGAGGAGAAATAACTCATTATATCCTTGTAGTTTCTTGAGGACAAGCAATCTTTGAGAGGGGAGGATTGTAATATTCCAAAATTTGCAAGAAACAAATTGGAATATTAAAATTTTCTTATGTCATTTAGGAGATGAAAAAATGGGTAAAAGGCCCATGAGTAGGAATAAAATCCCTCATAGTGTGAAAGGTATCACTGCACTAGCTTAATTTTGCACCTTCTAGTGTGAAAAGGGGCAAATGCATGAGGAAAAGGTCAAGTTTGACCAAGTCAACAACGTTGCCTCAGAGGTTTATCTTGCTTGAGAAGACAACGCAGTTCAAGAGGGAGGAATATTATTTGTGGAAGAAACCCTGATGTGTGGGGTCTGGGGAAAAGAGACATTCACTTGTATAAAAGGAGGAAGAGGCAGCCATAGTGAGATATATTTTGAGTATATTGATATTTCTCTGTTTAGACTATTTGCAGTCTACGACTATCCAGCTGAGTTGCAGTGCTGTTTAGCACGAGGGATTCCTGTTTAGGATTTCCTCTCCTTATTGAGAGGCCTCTTGCAGGATTTCACTTCATTTCTCCATATCTTGGCTCAAGGCCAAAGCCACTTCCATCAATATTTGCATTATTTTTGCTGAAGTATAATGTAGTGTTGCTAGGTGTTGTAGTGGAGGGTTCCACAACAACTTTCCTTGGCTCATATTTCAGAGTAGGGAGCTCCTATTCGTACAGAAGGTTAGTGAAGCAGATTTTAGAGCTGATTTTGATATTCTGGCATCAAGCCAAGCTTCTCCTATCATCAGCAGCACAGTCCCTGCTCTAAATTGCATTATTTCAGTGCATACTTACAGTGAGGGGTTGCACCATCATCTTGGAGGGCAAGATCTCCAGTGCTAGGACCAGCCTTGCACTTGAGGGATCCATTGGAGAAGGTTTGCTTCAAATTGATTATCATATTCAGCTAACTCCTTCTATGGTAGTTTTTTGTTGCAGCTGCTACCCTGCAACCTTGGCATTTCTGCAGATTTGCCAATTTCACATGTATTATAACCAATCCTTCCAAAGATTGTTGTATCATTGTTTTATTGTTATTTTCAGGGGTTGACAGCTTGCTCCCCCACATTTATTGAGCTTATATTGTCATATCATTATATTATCATTTTGTATGTTGCAGTGTCTCCATTAAACTATGCAGTCATTTCTTGGGCACAATTGTGTAGCAGTGTTTTGTCACATTTCATGTACATGTCTTATTGAGGCTTTCAATGCCTAGTTGGAATGATTGATTCCTCAAATTATTGTATACATTCTCTACTATAATACCAAAGGAAAGGTTATTCATATCTTCATGTGTGCTGGCTCATTAAAATAACGTTGCGACTCCATTGTATCTTCTTACAATTGCTGCACCCCTTTATTGGGCATTTCCATGGGACAAATAGGTGTGGAAGATCTATTTAAACCAACTAGAAGGATTTTTTTGGAGCCTCCTCTTGGATTCAGGACTTAGATACATTGATCTAAGGGATCCAGGTCCCAGTTTCAATTCCTGTAGCAGCCATTATTGGAAAATGTGTTTTCCAGTCATGCCTTGCTAGCTATTCTAGATTTGGAATATTACATGGAAAAACTCTTCTATTTATAAAAAAATATTGAATTAGTATAGATATTGGTGCATAATTAAGATATTATTAACCAAATTTAGATCCAAATTTTATGGAATATTTTATTATATTCTTTGGAGGGAAAAAGAATTTGAATTTGGTCAAAGCCATTTATTTGTAAGTAATACATAAATAAATAATTTATTTATTATTTTAAGGATGTGGTTGAGTAATAATTAAATGAGTAGTTATTTATTCAATTATTTATAAATTATTTTGTCTAATTTAAGAAATATTATTTAAATATTGTTTAAATAATTATTCCCAGAAAATAATAAGATATATAATGATTCGTCTTATTAATTTTCTTGTTTTGGGTTAAATATGACTAGGAATATTCATTAAAATGTTGTTTAAATAATTATTCCTTGAGAAAAATAAAAAAAATATGGATTTATTCAATATTTCCTCATGTCGTTTCCTCTTTAGACCATAAACAACTTAATAAATTAAAGATTACTAAGCTATTTTAAATAGTGAAAGCAATTTCACTTAGGGTAAAATTGGTCTTACATGGTGTACTTTGTTCCATCTAATAGTAATAGGTTAGATGACCAAAAATTGGTGCAACATATTTTTCCCCACCATGCGAGCGTTAGTACCGAAGTACGTTGTAAGAACTCAATCACTAGTTACCAAAGGGGAAGTCAGAGAGAGAGAGAGAGAGAGAAATATAAGGTAGACCAAAGCATTAGAGGATAAGGCCCTGCGGAGGCGAGACTTACAGGTGTGACAAGTCTCTTTTAGGAGTGAGTACCTATGCTACAAGAGGCAGGGGACGCATACCTATGTCCACCAAGACAAAGTACAAAGAATAATGCGTCTAGTGAATATGGTACTGAACTATATAGTACATGTTGGCATGAACATGAGCCACATAAAAACATGATAATGAATCCCACATACATATTGTGCCTGGGATAAAATCCATGACTTGTACAATAATATATGAGTACATGAGACATAATTAAAACCAAAGAGGCCTTGTAAAATAGGAGAGGGATTTGAAAATTTGAGTGATACATGCAAACTAAAGAGGCGCTGCAACACCACCGCAAGCGATTGAGGCCGACACCATCAAATATATGGAGCTTCATAAAAGGCTGTAATAAAGAGTTCATCCAGGCACGTGGGGGGATACTTGAAGGGCCACCCCCTCATGAGGTCTGAAACATCTCACACATACCCAGGAATCACTAGTACAATCTACTTCATCAATGAATCATCGAGTATACGGATCTCAATAATGCTGTAAGAAGGTGGAGCTGAGAAACAATCAAGCCAAACAAGAATAAAGATTTCGTTTTCTTGATCCAAGGCACTAAACAAGAGTGGAAGCTGGAACCATGGTACACCTCCCTCTAGACCTGTCTTCTATAATGAATGATCTGATGTCGACATAGGACGTTTGCCATAGGTGAGGCAATAAAGGGTCCTCAACTAAGGCATGAGAGATAATAGTAAAGCGACTGATAGAATGTCACCAGGGATGATGGTGGAATGGGGGCATTGAGTAGCGAGTTGATGAATTCCCTTGTTAGAGCATGAAGGGCATGGATGAACTAGCAGCAACTGACACAATATCAAAAGGGGATAAGGGATAGGATGACTGAAGGAAAAAGTGTGAAACACGAGAGAGGGACAAAGAAATGAAGGATGGAAGACTATGGCGGGATACAAAGGGACTTGGGATAGAATACATGGATGTGATGATGACTCAACTCGGATGCTCTAAACAAGGGTGACTTGATTTTTTTGCTACACAAAATATGTTGGGTGTGGAGCCTGATTATCTTGTTTATTTTGTATCACAGCATTGGAACCTTGTACCTTGATGGGGCGGCAATGCCGCCCATAATTAAACGTTGCCTAGGGGGTCCAGGGGGGGTAGCTGCAACCTTATGGAGCCCCCCTTGGCGGGGGGTTTTGGGGGCAGCACCCCTGAAGCTAAAAATATATGTAAAATTTCCTTGTAAAAGTATAGTAATTTCTAGTCAATCTAGGCCGTTCATTAGGCGGATGATCTGATGGTAGAAGTTATGTTTAGCTTAGGGTTTTTTTCCCTAGAAGGCAACCGCTCGCTATGTATGAGGGTATTTTATTGTGACTGCGTATTTTTTGGATGAGTATTTCTCAAAGTGAGAAATGGATAGGGAGACTATGATAGAGAATAGAGGATATTACAATGGATCTATTGTAGGTTGTGTCTCTTCATTTTGCTGGATAATAGAAAGGAAGGACTAGGTGTTAGAGGTGGACGTAGCCCAAACTGGGTGAACCGCGTATATCTGTGTCTCTCTGATTTTATGTGTTTTGTGTGCTTGTGTTTCCCACATATTTTATGTGTTCCATTTTTCTATAATATATATAATTTTCCGACACCTGGTATCATAGCCGAAGGTCTATTTGGCTGATAAACTCACAGGAAAGAAGGGTTCCTGGTTCGAGCGGGAGAAATGGAGGAAGATGGTAAATTTAGGGTCGACAAATTTAACGACCAAAACTTCCCGCTATGGAAGATGTAGATGGAAGATTATATGTATCAAAAATATCTATACCTACCATTGAGTGGAAAAAAAAAGAAGTCGGCGACTATGACAGATGCGGAATGGGAGATTCTCGATAGAAAGGCACTTGGAACAGCACAGTTGTGCCTCGCGGCATCGGTAGCCTTCAATATTTTGAAGGAAACAATAATAGAGGGTTTGATTAAGGCATTGGAAAAATTATATGAAAAACCCTCGGCCTCAAACAAGGTATTTCTTATGAAACATTTATTTAATATGAAGATTTTGGAAGGTGGATCTATTGCAGACCATTTGAATGATTTTAATATAGTTACCATTTAGTTAAGTTCTGTAGGGGTAAAATTTGATGATGAATTTAGGGCTATTTTATTTATGTGCTCATTGCCAGAAAGTTGGAATCTAGTAACTCTATCTCTGGATCTAGTACTTTAAAGTTTGATGATGTTGTCGATGCTATCCTTAGTGAGGAAATGCGATGGAAAAGCTCCAGGTGAGACATCGGGTAATTCTTTGAGTGCAAAGTCTAGGGGAAGAAAAATGGAAAGAGGAAAGAGCTTAGGATATCACAATAAATCAAGGAAAGGAAGATCCAAGTCCAGATTGGGGATAGTGTGCTGGAAATGTAGAAATAAAGGAAACCTAAAGCAAGAATGTAGATATCGGAAGGGAAAAGAAGGAGACGCATAGTAAGAAAACAATCATGAAGAAAATGTGACAGGTGATGTGTTACAAGATTCTTTGATTCTTTCTTTTGAAAATTTTATTGATTCTTGGGTTTTAGATTCAGGGCCCTCATTCCATGCCACACCTGATAAGAAATATTTTCATGACTATGTTCAAGGAGATTTTGGAAAATTTTATTTGGGTGATGAGAAACCCTGTAAATTGTTGGAATGGGTAAAGTTATTATAAAAAATAGAATGGAAACCAATGGCTATTAAACGAGGTAATGCATGTTCCAAATCTGAAGAAAAATCTGATTTCAATAGGGCAGTTAGGTGGTGAATGTTGTGCAACAACTTTCATAGATAAAACTTGGAAGGTCACCAAAGGACCCCTGGTAATAGAAAAAGGAGAAAAGGTTGGTACATTGCATTTATGCAATGTTATTTCTAACTCTGTTAATGCTTTAACTTCCAAAGGAGAAGATGCAGCATTATGGCATCATAGGCTTGGACACATGAGTGAGAAGGGGATGAAGATTCTTCACTCAAGAAATTTGTTGCTAGGTTTGAAGAATGTTGACTTGGATTTATGTGAGAATCGAATTTATGGAAAACAAAAGAGAGTCAGATTTCTCGAAGTTGGAAATGAAAAGAAGAGAGAAAAATTAGAGCTTGTGCATACAGATGTATGGGAACCTGTTTAGGTATCATCTCTTGGTGGCTCTCGTTATTATGTTACTTTTATTGATGATGAAAATAGAAAAACTTGGATTTATTGTATTCAAAATAAATATGATGTATTTGATACTTTCAAGAAATGGAAAGATTTTGTTGAGATTGAGACATGAAGGAAGTTGAAGTGTCTCAGATCAGATAATGGAGGTAAATATTGCATCAAATATTTTGATAGGTATTGTTCAAAAAATAGAATATGCAGAGAGAAGACAATTTCAAGAACACCACAAGCAAATGGTGTGTCAAAAAGGATGAGCAGAACAATCATGGAGCGTGCAAGGTGCATGAGATTGCATGCAGGATTGCATTTAGAATTTTGGCTAGATGTTGTAGATACTGTTGTTTATATAATAAATAGAGGGCCTTCAAGTTCCTTGGATGGTGATATTACAGAGGGAGCATGGACAGGTAAAAAATTAAACTGTTCTTTTTTAAAACCTTTTGGTTGTGAGGCCTTTGTCCATATTAATAAATAAAATGGAACAAAATTGAGGAAAAATCACAGAAATGTACTTTTATTGGATATGGTGTTAATGATTTTGGTTCTCTTATATGATTATGAAAATCAGAAAATCATTAGGAGCAGAGATGTAGTATCTAATGAAAAGGTCTTCTATAAAAACCAGTTGCAGGAAAAGAAATAGAAAAAATAAAACAAAGAATACACAGTCCTTGATGAGGTCACAGAAAAAATAAAGGTGCTTGAAAATAATAATAATCAACGGTCACAGCAACAACAACCACCACAATAGCAACATGCACCTCAAACACCTGAAAGTGGTGTTATAAGATCTACCAAGATAAGTAGACCCCATGAACGATACTCTCATTCATTATATTATTTATTGTTGACTGATTCTAGTGAACCTGAACGTTATGAAGAAGCAATGCAGGTTGAAAGCAAGAAGAAGTGGGAGCTAGCCATGGAAGAAGATATGGTCTCCTTAATGCATAACCAGACTTGGGACTTAGTCAATTTTCCTGCAAGTAAAACTACATTGAAAAATAAATGGGTTTATAGGCTCAAGGAAGAAGATGGAAGAAAATATAGGTACAAAGCTCGACTTGTGGTGAAGGGGTTTGCACAGAAGAAAGGTATTGATTTTGATGAAATATTTTCTCTTGTTGTTAAGATGACTTCAATCAGAACTATTTTAAGTCTTGTAGCAGTGGAAGATTTACATCTTGAATAGTTAGATGTAAAGACAACATTTCTCCATGGCGATTTGGAGGAAGAGATCTATATGGAGCAACCTAAAGGATATTTGGTCAAAGGGAAGGAAACATTAGTGTGCTGGTTAAAGAAGAGCTTGTATGGCTTAAAATAGGCTCCAAGGTAGTGGTATCTAAAATTTGACAGCTTTATGTCTAAACGAGGTTATACTATATGTCACTCTAATCATTGTGTTTATATGAAAAAGAAAAATTATGATAGCTATATTATATTGTTATTGTATGTAGATGACATGCTTGTTGCAGGGTATAACATGCAGGAAATAAATGTGCTCAAAAGAAAATTGGAAAATTCATTTGCAATGAAGGATTTGGGAGCTGCAAAACAAATCCTTGGTATGAGAATAAGTAGAGACAGGAGAAATCGCAAATTAACATTGTCTCAGAATGAGTACATACAAAAGGTGTTGAAAATATTTAATATGCAAAATGAAAAACCAGTTAGTACACCTTTTTCTAGCCATTTCAAACTTAGTAAGGATATGTGCCCCAAGACCCAAGAAGAAATGGACTATATGTCTAAATTTCCATATGCATCAACAGTTGGAAGCTTAATGTATGTAATGGTATACACAAGGCGTGATACTGCACATGCAGTGGGAGTTGTAAGAAGGTACATGAACAATCTAGGCAAAGAACATTGGATGGCAGTGAAATGGATTCTCAGATATTTGAGAGGTACCACAAATCAAGTATTATGCTTTGGCGGTTCAAACATTGATCTACAGGGATATGTTGATGCAGATATGGTAGGTGACAGAGATAACAGGAGGAGCACTACAAGATATGTATTTATTGTAGGTGGAACAACTGTCAGTTGGGTTTCAAAAATCCAAAGTGTTGTTGCACTTTCAACAACAGAAGCAGAGTATGTTGTTGCTAGAGAGGCTAGTAAAGAAATTATTTGGTTAAAAAGGTTTATGGATGAATTGGGTAAGAAGCATGATATGGGCACGTTATAAAGTGATATCCAAAGTTCCATTCATCTTGCAAATAATTTAGAATTTCATTCCAATACTAAACACATATAGCTCAAGTACCATTTCATACGATAAGTATTGGAAGATGGACAGTTGAAAGTTGGAAAAGATACACAGTAGCCAAAATCCTACATATATGCTAACAAAAGTTGTAACTAGGGAGGAACTGAGAATATGCTCAGTTTTAATTGGTCTTCAAGGATGACGATGAAGATTAGAAACAACCACGTACATAGAGGAGTCATTGTCCAGCAAATGAAGTAGTGGTGGAGTTGCTATAATGAGTCTCCAAGTGGGATATTGTTGGGTGTGGAGCCTGATTATCTTGTGTATTTTGTATCACATCGTTGGACCCTTGTACCTTAATGGGGAGGCAATGCCACCCGTAATTAAATGCTGCCTGGGGGGTCTGGGGGGGGGGGGGGGGGGGCGGGGGTGCTGCGACTTTATGGAAGCCCCCCCCCCTCGCGGGGGGTTTCGGGGGTAGCACCCTTGAATTTAAAAACATATGTAAAATTGCCTTGTAAAAGTATAGTAATTTCTATTCAATCTAGGCCGGTCATTAGGCAGATGATCTGATGGTAGAAGTTATGTTTAGTTTAGGGTTTTTTTCCCTAGAAGGCAACCCCTCGCTATGTATGAGGGTATTGTATTGCAACTGTTTATTTTTTGGATAAGTATTTCTCAGAGCAAGAAACATATAGGGAGACTGTGAGAGAGAATAGAGGATATTACTACGGATCTACTGTAGGCTGTGTCTCTTCATTTTTCTCGATAATAGAAATGAAGGACTGGTTGTTCAAGGTGGATGTACCCCAAACTTGGTGAACCACATATATATGTGTCTCTCTGATTTTATGTGTTTTGTGTGCTTGTGATTTCCACATATTTTATGTGTTTCATTGCTCTCTAATATATATATTTTTCTAACAAAATAGGCCTAGTGGGGACCATTAAAAAGTGAATACAAGGTGGGTACTCATGATGAAATTCGACACGAGCATGGAAAAGTATGAAGGAAAAGCGGTGCCCCAACTAAAAGTGTTGCAAGAGAAGAAATTCAATTTTGAGGAGTGGTGAATTGACCCTTCTTGGA
Source organism: Pinus albicaulis (assembly GCA_034641835.2). Lineage (NCBI taxonomy): Eukaryota > Viridiplantae > Streptophyta > Pinopsida > Pinales > Pinaceae > Pinus > Pinus albicaulis. The sequence goes on along the minus strand of CM076581.1, from coordinate 1,191,727,560 downwards.
AAAAATGTATCCAAATCAAGTATCAAATCACAAAAACTAATAGATACCCATTTTACAGCTTGGTGAGAGCTTACCAATGGTATGGATGGTGAGTAAAACTCTGCTACGGTTTGGCTGCAGTAGGCAAAATAAATATCTGGGGTTTCTCTTTTAATAAGGAATTTTCCCTCCAAATTCACTCATTTACAATTGTAGCTATGGTGAGTGTAGAGAGGATAAAAGGCCCTAAATCTTGTGGTGGTCATAGCGAACAAATAGATCATTGGAATCGAGATCCATCAGTTGCATGTAAGAGGCCTAACCATACTCTTTCAATCAAGGGGATCAGAATCTTAGTTTAGGTACATAGAGCTCATGAACAAGCCATGTCACACTTTTCGGGGTCTGTTCTGCAACCTGGGTAGTAGGTACTGGGTAGAAAATTGTGACCTGTCATAGGAAATGACCTTAAAAGTGCGACCTGTTAGAGAAAGGGGGTTTCATTGTTTTTTCTGGCTGAGATCTAGGATTTTTATGGTTGAGAGGCATAGGTGCCCCCAAGCATGTTGTGGTCATGTAAAAATTTATTTAGAAAAGAGGAATCTAAAAACATTTTTATGATGCAGTGCACCATTTTTTTTCGATATGGTTATGCATTTTGGGAAAGGGAATGGAGCATTACCAATATATTTTTGTATTGCATATATGAATCAAATGGACTATTTTTCTGGGTTGGCATACATGGTGTCACATCACCAAGAGTGGATTTAGAGATAATAAATCAATGCTCTCGTAGAAAACCCATAGGTTGGTAAACAACAATATCTAGTGGAATGGGTTGCTGACGTAAGATGAAGGAATGATGAGGGGTATCATCCCAAGACTGATTTGAAGTGATATGGGACTCTAGAGGTTCTTCTAAATGGGGAAAAATAATGGTACTAGAGTCAACACAACTAGATACAATAGGAGATTTATGGAGAATTGCTTCTCCTGGACTCTCAAAAATGGGTCCCCCCTTACCAAAACATTTTGTTTCAATGTAATGACCACAAGGTGTATGTGGTTCGAATGTATGGTTTCGATGTAAGGGGGAATAGATAAAGTTAGGGGTGTTAAATGTTTCCGTAATGTCATCATCGTAATAGAAGATGGGGTGACTGGTGGCAGAAAAACCACTTGATGTGACGAAGCTACCTGACTTGTCATCATGAGAAGAGAGGTTCCCATGCGCATTGTCACGGAGGGTGACCAAAAAACAAGTATATGAAAGATCCACCGATGTTTAGCCCAAGGTGATCGTTGAAGGGATGCCAGGAGAAATAGAAGGGGAAGGCCCAGGGGGGTCTTCCATCAAGGATCTCATAGATGATGATAGGTAGTGGAAAATGCTCGAAGAATCTATCATTTCAATATCCAGATGGGGAATTTCAATGGGAGTGAATGTGTCCTCAGTTTTTTCTAAAGCAAAACACACAAATAATGGATTGGTGGATTCGTTGCACTTGGCCTCGAATTGGTGAAATGCTTCCAACAAGGGGCGGTACTCTTCGAGGTGGGGATAGAGGTAAGTATAGTGGCCATGGAAATCAAACAAAGCATAGGGGTGATTTATGCACAAATTCTTGAGTTTCTTGGTTGAATCAGGCAAAGTAACATGGACTTCTTGGATATCAGACTAAAGAAACGATTCGTTGACCATGGGCTTGAGATGGGGAAATTTAGGACAATTAGGGGTGGCATGACCAACAACATCACACAAAGAATATGAAGGTGTACGCTTTGGAGGCTGAGGAGGAGCAGGGTTTATCGGGGGAGAATTTTTTTGAGATCCCTTCTTGTGAGATTTCCCCCCTTCACTCGAATTTGTCACAACAGGAGTAAGTTCCTGTTGAGGTGGCTGAGGAATAGTAGCAGAGGGAGGGGTCATGGGGACTGGTTGAACTAGGGTCAAAGAAAGATAAGGTTTGGGCTAACCAGGTGGGATAGTGTTTGGGGGATCAATGTACTAGACTAGGATCCCCAGGGTCAGGTTAGAAAGGGATAAGGTAGCCATAACAGGTACCGCAAACACTCTAGGAGGGGGAGCTAGGAATAGCATTTGACCGAAGGGGTACTTTCCAGTCACGACAGCTCCGAGATGGTTAAGGCCAGGAGGAACCATGCCAGGAGGGTAGAGAGGCTCATAGATTCCAGCTGCAGATGAGGCACCTTGAGGAGGGGGTCCTGAAGGCTCAATAGAGGTGCTAGGAGCAGGTTGGGGAGGGCGGCGCTGCTGACTAGTCGAAGTGAGACACTTGAGGGAATCCTGAGATGATTACATCATGCAAACGTTCGATGAGTTGTGATCAGAGAAAGGAGGAGGAAGACTAGGGAATGAACCAAGCAAAGAGGAGTATTTGTAGACTTTGGGTGAGACACTGGTCAAAGGCTTGACTATTTTCTTGTTGGCCACCGAAGAGATGTTGGACTCAATGGAGGTCTGAGACTTTGGTTCGTAATATTTCAAGTTGTCGATGGTGACTATATTTTCGTTATGAGGAAAGGACATCTTACGGTGAATCGTATATGGGACATAATACATTGCATAAGTGTCGATACAACTCAATAGAATGTTGTAATCTAAGGGGAAATGAATGAATTCTACGTCAACAAAAATAGTCTTGTCCACAAGAGTAATAGGAAAATTGCGGAATAGGCCAATGGGAAGAGAAGAGTGGCCATCCCACGCTCAAAGGGTGATAGAGGAATGGGCCAACTCAGGGGATTCGAGTTGCTTCCAAACCGAAGCAAACATCAGACAAGTGGAGGCCCCCTCATCAATGATACAATGAGAGACGTTGGCATTCTGGATCTTGATGGGGATTTGGAAGGCGACATAAGTAGGAAGGGGAGGATGCTCTGACCGGTAAAAATTGAAGATGATCAATCAATCATCTAAAGGATGCACAATGCCCATTGCAGTTAGTAGAGCTTTTAATTGTGAAGGGAACGACTGGAGGAGTTCTAGTGTTAAGATGGCAATAGGATATTGCACCAAATCATTTACTATACTATACGAATGGGAAGCTTTTCCAGAAGTAGTGTTTCCACTTAATGGTCACTTAGGGATCTTGGTATGAACCTCTGCATTAGGTTGAAGGATATGTAAAGGACCATTGGTTGTCGAAAGAGGCTCTATGTAACTTGAAGAAGGGGGCTCAGGGGCAGATGTATTGGGAAGCTTGTTGTACTGAAGGGACTAAGTCTGAAGGTTGGGGTAAATGGTAATGGGTTGGTCAGAGTTCATCATGAGAACCTGGTAATCATAGGTACCAGATGGAGGAGGTTGAGTGGCCACCTGACCTTCAGGTGGTTGGGTAGCCACGAATCCTTGCTGAGGGAAAGGATTGGTAAACGTAGCCGGTTGGATAGGTGCAGCATTAGGAGGAACTAAAAGGGAGGCTTGCTATCGACACTATGTTGATTGAGTCTCCCACATCTGACGCATCTAAGATAAAATGGGAAAATCGTGGGTGTAGTGACCATAGACATTGAAACAAGAAAAAGGCTTATTCGTGCGAACATGCCTGTCTTTCTTGGGCTGAGTGCCCTGTTGCTGGTTAGTAGTGTTAGGTGCACTCCCTTGGGGATTAGGTCCTAATTACCTAGGTCAGATTGATTTTGTGTGCCTTTCCTCTTCTTTTTGGATGTAGAAGGATTCGTCATGCCCTGTTGTGCATACACCTACCCCTGGGGGGTGGTGGCTACTGTTCCATGGTTTGAGAAGGAAGAGAGTCATGGGTACTAATGCTGGAGGAGATGGAGCACCAGGATGTTGATACATATAATAAGTAGGTTGGGTAACATTGTGGTAAATAGGTCGGGAAAAAGGATGATTCATTATGTATCCTGGATACATGCTACCGAGAGGGGGAAAAGTGCTAGAGGAGCTGGCCCCTCCCTGAGGGAAACCATAACCCATGGGAGGATGAGTGTATGGATGAGAAAGAGCTCCAAGAGTACCTTTGGCGGCATGGGATGCCCCCGGTGCATTGGCACCATCGGGTGTAGGGAGATAAGGTAAGACAATATAAACATAACCAGATTGTGTGTAGATAAGGTTATATTTAAATGCAATCTGGAGAGAAGATTCCTCGGCCTGAGGGAAATGACATGTGACATCTTTGCGGATAGGAGGCAAAAGGAATATGAGAAACCAGTCCATGTAGACATGATATTCGAAGGTAGGGGTTCGACATAGCCTCTTTATTTTCTGCCATTCCTGGACATGATCGGAAAGGAAGGTCACATACTATTGACAGAAAGAGTTTAAAAGTTTGGTACCAATGTCACAACGAAGGGGAAGCTAGAAGTAAGACAGAAAATCCAGGGAAAGAGTCACAAAAGTAGTATGAGAGCAGGAGGTATGGTAAACATACCACTTAGAAGATTCTCTAATAAGCTTATGCTGGAACAACCAAAGATGGAAAAAGTCATTCATGACAGAGTTAGATGAACACAACATGTGGAAAGATCAAACATGGTTTGTAGGATCTTCTCCAGCAAGACCTTCAAACTTGGGGATGTCGGAAGGGAGCTTGGTTGGCATATCATGCCAACCAGGATCATGGTGTATGGGGTCATTAATCAACTATTTAAAATCTGGAAGACTGAGGACTGCCATATAAGGGATCAAGGAAGCAGTTGAGATAGTTCCTGTTGCGGTCCCACTAGTAGTATTCCCAACATTAGGGCTGGCGCTACCACCAGTGTTAGGTCGTGAACCAAATATGGTGAAGGTGTCATGGGGAGAACTGGGCATAGAACCAGAAGCGGAACCCAACGAACCTAAAGTGGAGTCACAATGGGGACTTGGTGGAGGACTATCTCGAATCCTACGTGGAGGAGTAAGTATTCCTAATAGAATATGAGGATGAAGGCCAAGAAGTCTCCAGGATAAACGCCTTGGGGGCGCGATTATGGAAGAAAAAAAACAAATCCCAAAAGGAAGAGAGACCAACAAGAGTAAGGAGGTGTAGGATCAAATGATTACAATGTCAAAACAAGGGTAGAGAGGTGTAGGATCAAATGAATACAATTTTATAGTCTTTTCCTAGTAGTGTAAATCAGGCTCTCTTCACTTAGGGTGTCTGTGCTAAAGTGTGTTAATTTTAATTTTTAAACTAAGACGTGTGTAAAGAAAAAATATAAATTGTGTTGTATAACTGTAAATAAATCTATAAATGACAGTATAGTAAATTGAATATAACAGAAAATAAACAACTAAATATGCATCAATCTAAACCCAACAAGGCGGGCTTCTGAACAACTAGTTTGTGGGTGGGAAACAATCTAGTCAAAACGCACCAAAATAGCCAATGGATCTAAATTTAGGAGGGACAATGATATAAAGGTCAGATATTATGGAAATAGGTGTAGAAAAAAACAAAAAATGAGAGGAAAAAGTGCTACAAATGGTTGATATTCAACAATATGTTGAGCTTAGTGAAAAGATTCACCTTCACTAAGTGGGCCCGTAGGCTAGTTTTGGAGCAAGTCTATTTTTAGACTATGTCTATTTTTAGACATGGTGATCATATTTTAGAATTTGCAGGATTCTATTTGTGGATGGTTGGTCAAGTTTGACAAATAGTATTTTTAGAATATTGGGCGAAGTCTATTTATAGATTGTCGATCTAAAAATAGAAGTGTCGATTACTATTAGCTCTTAATAATAATCCGACAATAAACAACAACTTATTCTCTTGGAGCACTTAGTTTCAGTGCACAGATTTGGAAAATTAGTGGGCTGAAGGAATTACGCAATTCCTAGGGTTTATTGGTGGTTCATGCATGGAGGACTCAGTTGGAACCGAAGTGGCAAAGATATGATAGAGTTGGAAGAGTAGTTCATGGAGTTGTATTTAGTTTAACTCAGTTAGACTCAGTTGAGCTAGTTGTATCTAGTATAACTGAATGATACACTAGTGAGAGTGGAGTGAATTAATTAGTTAATTAATTCACAAATAATAACTCATTAATCAAATGAACAATACAACAGTTAACTACAATGCATGTTAGTTCAAGTGGAGACCCAATGGAGAGATAGGTGAAAGGGCAAGATGGACTATCTGTTGTGACTATAGTGCTGCATTGATTGCAACACACGCACATTGGAGTTTCCAATGCGGATTGCATAGTCAATGCAAGGGTAATTTGAATTCATTCAGAGATATTTTTCAGCAGGGATTGTGCAGTGGAGGCAGGCTAGCAGGAGGGCAGAGATCTGTGCATGGATTTGCAGATTTTTTCTATGTTAGTGTGCCACGATTGATTGTACTGAGAGCTTGATGTACTAAGTTTTGTATGAGATTGTTACATGATATCCATGATACATAATATATGATAGTTGGGGTTTTCAGCTTCAGGCTTTCTCGTTAAACAACTTTGTTATGTGAGATTTTATTTATTTATGCTTCACATGTATTTGCAATTAATTTATCCGCAAAATATTAACAGTGGAATGATTTTGTATTTTGCAAGAAGTTAAATATTGTGAGATCAGGGGAATCTAGATGTATGCATGCTTATTGTATACTAATTTCTACATGGTACCAGAGCAGTGTTAATTCTTGAATATTGCAATTGTGAAGAATTGTTGAGTTTGAGTTAGTGGACAATTCGAATTTTCCATAGAATATTCTTGGTGCAGAAGTTGAGTATACATTGAAATGTCTTTAAATGGGTTGCGATTGGAGTATGCCCTTGATGAGAGCTCAAATTACTTAGCATGGAAGGATAGGATGGAGGCAGTTCTGGAGGATAATGGACTGAAGGAGTTCATCGATAGCGATGTTCCTAAGCTAGGATCTAGCAATGTTGCATTACTTGAAACATGGAAAAAGAAGACAGAAAAGACAAGAAGAATTCTGTTGGAATGTGTGAAGGACCATATTGTGTCTAGACTTCATGGGAAAGCCACTCCATTCTTAATGTGAAAGGCTTTGATAGTTTTGTTCCAAAGAAGAAGCGACCATAGGAAGTTGGCGCTTAAAGACAAGCTTAGAAAAATAAAAATGGAGAAGGGCGATAGTATTCAAAAATACCTCACAAAGTTTGTCCACTACAACGATGAACTAGGTGTTACAGGTCAAAAAAAATCCTCATAAACTCAGAGGAGAAGATAAATATGGAAGGAATACAAAGACCTAAAGTAAACCTACTTCTGCCAAGGTAACGCACCACTATAACAGGACAAGTGCATTATAATGCGCCTGATCAATGAATAGGCTGTGCTAGTGGCTAGGGAAATGGTTTGTTTACACTAGAGGGCAACATTACCTGTGTTTTGAGTTTGAAATGAGAAAAACCTATGGAGAATGATTTGAATTTCTATATTTTTCTCATAAGAGAGTTAGTACAAAAAGGAAACTATAAAGCACTAGTCTCTTATTGGGCCTTGCCAAAAACAACTGAACTCTCAAGGAAGGAAAAAGCATGGGAAGTTGAGGAAACATCTTGGTTCTTTGTATTTAGAATTGGTGGAAGAATAAGGGCAATGATTTCTCTATCCATCTCCTATAAAGTGGAGCTGAAGGCTCTTGGTTTAAGGTCGAAGGATTGTCAAAGTTTTGAATACTTGTGAAGCAGAGCATTATTGTTGTAGTGTTAAGGTCAAAAGTCAAAGAGGTTCATTGAGAACTTGTAATTTTATCCAAACATGCACAAACAAACAAATTTATTTAAAATCATGCGAATGGAGGGTTTAACTTCTTTAGAGATGGTGGATGAGTGGGTGGAAAAAGATGTTTGTAGCAGAGGAGAGGTTTCTATGGTAGAATCATAGAACCGAGGTTTCAAATTAAAATATGGTGCGAAATGAGATTTGGGTGGTATCAAAAAATCGGAAGTTGTTTTTGCGCAACATTTGGGGGGGTAGGCGGTATTACCTTTTGGAACGTGATTCCATTCATCGCTTGACACGTGGATTTCCAAAACCATTGTTATTGCGTGAAAGTAGCGCACTGTGAAAGGGGGCCAAAAATTGCGCGATATTGTGTTTAAGCCATCAAATGATCATTGGGAGATTGGACGGTGCGAGTAGAACGCGAGGAACCCAAAGATGCACGGAGGAGGTATGGTGGGACATAGGGCTTGACGACGCACGATGGGACTGTGACCTTTGATATGAAGGAAGGAGCGCAGATCAATGGTTATTATTGAGCGCTAAAACTCAATAGTCCTAAGCACAAATTAGAGTGGGTCCGGTGGTGCGTCAGCAACTTTGTCGTAGGGTGGACAGACCAAACAGGTATTTGAATCATCGCGGTGTAAAATTATCATTATATTTATTAGGATGGATGGTCTAGATTTGTTTAACACCATAAGGTCAGAGAAAAAAAAAATAGAAAGAAAGAAAGGTTCTGAAGGGATGTTTAGACCCTCTAGCACTCGATTGCGGTGCCGAGGACGCATGGAGGAAGGGGTTAAAGGAAATAATCCCTTGGGGGCTTAATACCTTTGTAGAGAAAAAGACTCTTTTTAGGCCAAAAAAAGAGATTTTAAGGCCAAAAGAGGGTTTCAGTAGGCTAGAAAAAGGATTTTTAAACCAAATAAAAGGATGATATAAGGTTTAAAAGAGGGTTTTAATGATTTGGAGGTTAATATGAAAGGATGAAAGGGGAAATTTGTAAAGTAAAATACGGGTGGAAATGGAGATGATTTGTGAAAATGAGATGGAGAAGTGAATGATGAGAATGGAGGCTCATGAGCAGTTTTCTTTGGTAAACAACAGGTTCTTTAGGGCTTATAGTGAAACAACAGTGAAGATTAACTCAAAGGGTAATAATCATCATAAAACTTCAAAAGATGATAAGTTTTCAAAGGAAACTATCTCTTGAAGGTTTAAATGACAAGTTTAGCCACCATTGAGTATGACAGAATTTATAGGTGGCTAACATGCTAGAGTATTGAAAAAGAAGATTTGAGATTTTCCAGAGTTGATGGTGATGCTCAAGGCTTCAAAAAATATGTCCAGTAGAGTCTTGAAGGTGTCCGCGTCTTGAACTAAGGGATGACCAAACAACATGTTATCATCTACAAATTGTTGATTGGTGGTGGGGTGATTTTCATGGATAGATATACCCCAAAGGGAATGGATAGAGGTTGCATGTTGAATGAGATGTCCTAAACCTTATACCATGAGGACAAAGAGGAAGGGTGAGAGGGGGTTCCCTTGATGAATACCTAGGGAGGGGGTGAAATGAGGGGAGGGAGCCCCATTGATAAGAATGGAATATAAAAGGGAAGAGATGAGATTTATGATCCAATGAGTCCAGGTTGGGCAGAAACAAAAGGCTAAGAGCATCTGGTTGATGTATTCCCAACTTATTTTATCAGAATCTTTCGAAAGATTTATTTTTAAGAGTATACCTGCTTTCTTTTAATGCTTCAAAGAGTGAATGAATTCATGTGTGAGAATGATCTCGTCTAGGATTTTTCGTCCTTCTACATATCCTATATTTTCTGGGGAGATGAGCATGGGGAGAAGAGGTTTGAGTATATTGGCGATGACTTTGGAGATTAGCTTGTAGATGACATTGCACAAATCGATTGGTCTGTACTTGTATAGTGTAACAGAGTGCGCTTATTTAGGGATGAGGGCTATAAAAGTTGCATTGAGAGATGGGAGAATCCAATGCATACTTCTAGATTCCTCTACCGAATCCCAGACCTCCATTTTTATGTGTTCCGAGAAGTGATGGAAAATTTTTGAGGTGAATCCATCAGGGCCAAGAGCCTTGCCATGTTTGAGTTGAGCCATTGCATGTTCCATTTCTTGGATGGAGACTAGTTTCAGTAACATATAATTGTGTTCCTCTGTTATGAGCTTGGGGATGTGATGAGTAATCTTTTTGATTGCTTGCTACCTACATCCCAGAGGCTCTTGAAGGATATGCTTCAAATGAATGAGGATTTCTTTTTCTATATCCTCATGTTCCTCGAGCCGGTCCCCTTGTCTGTTGTTGAGAATGGGAATTTGGTTATTTTTTCATCACTGGATGGTGGAGCAATGGAATAATTTGGTATTCTTCTCTCCTTATTTAAGCCACCGAATACTTCACTTCTATTTCCATAGAATTTCATCTTGCATTCTTCTCTCGTCCGGATTGGTAAGGAGGATTTTTTCGTGGGATGCCAGTGAATCTGTTATTCCTTCTTTGATGATGCACATCTATATCATAGATATTTGTTGTTCCAATTCTTTCTGATGCTAGAAGATGTTCCCAAAGGTGGTTTGATTCCATTTCTTAAGCAGAAATTTGAGATTTTTGAGCTTTTGCTGAAATTGAAACATTTTGGAGCCAGTAGGAGGTGTAAAATGGCTCCAACAAGTGGTAGCCAAATATTTGAAGTTTGTATGAGAGAACCATAATGATTCAAACCATAATGGTCAATTGTTAGTTTCTCCTGGGCATGACCATTGCAAGAGGATGGGCTAGTGGTAGGATCCTTCCAAAGGAATAATTGAGGAGTGGATGTCGCCTCCCAAATGAATTACATTGTCTGAGATGAGGAAATAGTCTAATATTGAGGCTATGTAATGTGAACCAAATCTTTTGTTATTCCAGTTGTGCATCCCATCAGAGAAGGGGAGATCAATCAGCCAGTTTTGTTGAATGAAATATTTGAAGCTAAGGCTATCCATTTCAAGCCTGGATCTGCCTCATTTTTTTCCCTCTAGCTTAGTGATCATGTTGAAGTCACCGCCAACAAACCAAAGTGGATGGTGTCTAGAAGAGTTGAGGATGTCCAAGGTGTTGAGCAGGGCTACTTTTGTAGAGGGTCTTGAGGGAAGTACACATTGGTGAGGCGACCATGGATGGTGGAGCCTATCAAATGGAAGGAAGCTTGAATAAAATTATGGGACGCGTGAATATCAGAGAGGAATATGATTCGAGGATCACAAGCTATGTATAATCCTCCCGAGGTGCCATAGGCATCCACAAGCATGGTACTGCAGCCATACCATACCTTGGTGATGATAGAGTCAAGGGTAGTACTGGTACATTTGGTTTCATGTATAAAGAATACAGATGGTCTTTCTTTCTAAATCATGTTCTTGATCATTCGGTGCTTGGTGGGGCTATTGAGCCCTCGAATGTTCCACGAGGTGAGCTTAATTGAGAACTTTGGGATATTGGCTGGAAGAACTTGGTCAACTTCGGATATCGCCCAGATTCGAAAAGTGTTTCTCCTATAATGATCGCTCTTTGCATATCTGTTCTTCACCCTCTTTTCTTTGATTCTTTGATTATAATTTTTCCATCCCAAGGGCTCCCTTCTTGGATACCTAGAGATCAGATTTCTTGTGCCCAAAAGAGTACTATTATAGAACTGAAAATCAAATATTGGGTAGTTGGAATAACATAGATACACCAGATTCAATATCTAGATCCTAGCATGCAAGAAAAAGCTAGATCATGTGTTTTCAAGGGCTGCAAAGGCCCAAAATTTCTAAGGTAGAAAAGAAAAGCAAGGTGCAATAGAGGGTAGTATGATAAGAGTAGAAACCAAGGTGAAGAACAACAAAAAGAATTTCAACACATGAATTTTTCAAGTGGGAATCATTGCATACAATCATTGTAAAGGTATCATTGTACTAAGTCAATGTAAATGCATCATTGTAAAAATTGTACAAGTGTCTACCTACCAAGAGTTGAAGAGGCGGTGTCGAGAGGTCTAAGATCATCATTATGTTGTGGTGCCATAGTTGGGGTTATGGTATACTGTGTCTTCTTCTTCTACATCATTATATATCATTGTAGAGTGGACCATTTTCCCTGGTACGAGAGTCCATTCTTGTTTTATTCTTCTATAGGGTGGTAGGTTGGTGCTAGGCTGGTCCATGAAGTCACCAAAAGGTTCAAGCTTGTGAAAAATTTAGGGTGGTAGGGTGGTGCTAGGGTGAGTTGTAGCTCATTCGGTGTTGCTGCATCCGTTCGGTTGACTGTTGAACAATCTCGGGCATTGGAGCATCCATCTAGTGGGAGCTGTAGAAGAATGATTTTCTAGATTCTAGGATGTTGGAGAGTTATTTTAAATTGGAGTTGAATATTAAAGAATTATTAGAAAATAATTGAGGTGGTTTCTGTCCTAAAGAAGGTTTCCACCTTAAAAACTATCTGCATTTGCGTTCCTTTTTTTTACTTCTATCATTGTACAAACACTAGTAATAATTGGAGATTAACTATTTCTCTAATTGAAAGGAATACTGATTCACCCCCCCCCCCCCTCTCAGCATTTACAACAATTGGTTTCAAAGCTTGGTTCCTTCAATAGTAGTTTAACAACTGGAAGGAGGTCATGGAGCATACCAAGAATGGTGTACCTTTGTTCAATGAAAATAATTATGCACTCTGGAAAGGAATAATGGAGGTCTATCTCTTGGCGCAAGGCTACAAATTATGGGACACTGTTCAAAATGGATTTACATCAAGCATGGATGAGCAAGGTAAGAAGAATTTGGAAAATTATGCAAAAGAAAATAATATTATTATTAGTGGACTTATTGAATCTAATTATCATAAGGTGTTGGTTTGTAAAACTGCCAAAAATGTATGGGACATGCTTGAGAATATATATGCAAGTGACTCAAATGTCAAAGAAGCAAAGATTCAAATCTATAGATAAAAAATTGAGCAACTCGGAATGAAATAAGATGGCAACATTGTTGCATACTTCCAATAAGTTGATGAAATAACCAATACTTTAGAAGGATTGGGAGAGCTAGTTGACGAGAAGACTATTATATGAAATATTCTTAGAATGTTACCAGGGATATTCAACCTGTTAGTGTCCCGTGATTTGGAAGATTGGTAAACCAAATGACAGGGTAACATCAGACAAGTCTTTGGAGTCCTAGGACCTAGCCTTCCTGGACTCAGAGAGGGCGCTCTCTATTATGTGAAGGATGTAAACTTGTTCGATTTGGATGGTTGAATCTATGCTAGTTGCTATGTGTAGGTTTGTTTTTCTTTTTGGTTGGGGTAAGATGATCAAGTAGGATAGGTGGAGTGAGAGGTTATCAAATCAATTGGGCTATGGAGTCTATGAATTCATTGATATCTCGATAATGAATCAGGGTACATCACAGGGAAAATCTAGTGTAGTTAATGGATATTTAAGTTTATGTGTGAGGTGAAATGGAAATTAATTTTGGGAACCAAGGTAGGGCAAAGGGAAGTTAAGAATCCTTTGTCAAATACCTATGAATAGAGAGATCTTGAATAATGATAAGAAAAAGGTACTGGGTATTATATAGGCCACACCATTTACTCAATAACACTACTTTTAAACAAATATAGATTCAAGATATACAATCCAATGGAGAAAAAGAAGTAAGAAAACTTATCTAGCTTCAATGATTCTACTTTCAAGATTTGAAAAAATATAAGAGAAAAATATCATCAATAAATGAAGAGGGAACGCATAAACATCATTCATTAAACTATAAAGAACTTCGAATCAAACTGACAAGCATATTCAAAGGGAAAGATCGAAACAAGACCTCTTTGACTTAACCTATCAATCAATACATCAAAGAGAGATTTCAAGATAGAGTTTAGATAGCATAAGAAAAGCAGGGCTTACCATGAATCATGTTTTTAAACTAGCATACTAATCCAATAATGAAATAGACAAGCTTAGGTGGGCCTAAGGAGGAACTAAGAATCCCTTAAGCTAACTCAGCAGAAGAAAACATGAAGACAATAGCAAATATGAGGACTGAGGTACCCCTAACAAAATTTCTCATCCTATACTCTTCTAAGCTATTGCAATATAGAAATATGGGCATATGAAAAACAAGAGAAAACGTGAACATATGAGAGATACATCACCATTAACTAAACTCAAGAATCATGCAAGCAAGCCTTCATTGCAATTAACCAAGGCAATTCATCCACAAGCTCCATAACACTAGATTGTTATTCAACTTATGAAAACCATGTATTTCTCTTAAAACATCACATCCAAACAATTACAATGATTCTCCATGTTCTATTTATCATGCAAGGAGAAGAAAGATCTAAGGGAGTATCTAGAAGCCTATTGGCCAACAAGAAATATCCTAATTTGTCCTTGAGGCCTTGCAAGGCCCAAGGCACAAAAATATCTAACAAATATCTTTTTCGGCCATAAATAGAAATTAAATTGAATTTTAGGCCTGACAAGCCTCTTAAAGTTTTCTAAATTCACATTCTTCCCAATCACCCACAGGAGCGTAGCACAGAGATAGGAAAATTAGATCTTTTTGCATCAGTATTTTAGAGGCCTTCCCGATGTCAAAAAAAGCTCCTTGATGGCTCATTGGAAAGCCCTTGAATTTTAATTTCTAGATATACCTTTATTTCTTCAATCTGAACTTCGTAAGTTTCCTAAAAAGTGAAAATTACAATACTTGCAGGAGTGCAACACATGCTCAGAAAAGTGGGCAGAATGGTGAGAAAATTATTGTTTTTGACCCTTTTGGGGGGTCAAAACTACTCCAATTGAGCTAAAAATTGGTGAGAACACTCCTATAAGGATGGGGAATCCAAAAATGTAAGCCTATATTCTTGAATATGACCTCAAAAGAAGCACAACACAGGATGGGCTGCACTCCTAGCCTCAAAATTTGCAAAAAAAAAAAGCTTGTTCAATTTCTCCCAAATTTTGTAGGTAGGTTCCTCATGGGTCCTGGGAGACAGGCCAAAATATCAAGGCTAGCTTGGTATTTTTCCTTTTTTAGTGCTTGGACCTCATTTTGGGAAATTTTGAGTTTTTTCCTTGCAACTTGATTTATTCATGCATAGTCCTTAGCCATTCTCCTCTGCAAGTCCAAGATTTTGTTGGCCTTCTCCAGCTTGGATTCAAGGTGTATGTTAGCCATTTCAAGCCACGATTCCATATCATGCTAAATCTCCATGGCAAGGAGTTCAGTGAGGGGAAATTTTTGTGCTTGGGCTGATTCTTCTTCTTTCTTCTTTGCCAATGCTTTCCTAAGACCCATGGTCCTAGGTTTCCTTCTAGTTTGACCCTCTTCATCACTAATTTGTTCATAGGAACCCAAGAACTCCTCCAACTTTACTTGTGACCTTTGAGCCTCTTTTAGGTACTTGAGTTCTCTTGCTTCATAGATGGTCTTTTGACCACTCATTTTTTTGCTTTTCATATAATGGAAGTAAATGACATCTTTAGCTCTCTCTAATTCAGCTTCCAAATCCCTGATCTATGCATTCCTGTCTTGTATAAGGGATTTTGCGGTTCTTGTTTCATTTTCCTCATCACTATCTATTTGGACGAGTTCAAATTCTCTTTCCTCCTCATGATTGTCTACCTCCTCCTTCATTTTTTGTTTACCTTTGTTAATCATTTGAGCTGAGGAGGATGGCATGGCCCCTTGCCGTTTAGAGGCAGCAAACACATGCCTCTCTCCTGTTTGATAGGTAATGGGGAAAGGTACAACAAGTTTGATTTGGAAACCTTTATCATTAGTGGCCTTAGGACTGCTTTTCTCCTCATGGATGATCTCTGTGTGTGCATTTTTTTCACGTTGTTGTTGACTACCCTTTTGATAAGAATCCTCACTATCTATTATGCCATCATCACTTTCAAAACCATTAGGACTGTCATCCTATGTTTTTGCAATGCTAGAAGTGTCTTTATCACTACTTGGTACATCTTCATCTTCACGAATGTACTCTTCTTCATCCTTTGACTCACTGTTTTCACTGTCAAAATCAGCCTCTGTATCACTGTTTGCACTCTCCGTGGGGTCACTATCATATGAAATATAATTAGTCCCTCTTTTACTTTGATGGTCACTTTCTTCCTCACTAAGTGAGTTTTCCTCACTTCTCTGCCCACTGTCTTCTCTGTCTTGCCTATGGTATTCACCTTCAATCCCAACCTCTATTTCATAACTTGTATCATTTTCATTTTTTCTATGCTCACTATCCTTGTCTTCAAAATTTGTCCTTTCACCATCATGTATACTATCCTCTTGGCTGACTTCTTCTTCACTGTTTGGTTCATTACCCTCATTATTTGGCTCATGATCTTCATTGTTTACTTATTCTCCTTGACTGACATTTGTTTTTTGATTGTCATCAGGCTCACTGTTTTCCTCTTTTTCTAGCTCATTGTTTTCCTCTTTTTCTAGCTCATTATTTTCCTCTTGATAAGTTTCCTTCTTTTTTTTCATCAACACTTTCTTCTTTGTCATCTTCCTCTCCTTCACTTCTTTCTTCATGTTCTAATTTCGTAGGGTCAGGTGAATGAGGAAGGTCTATTTCAGGAAGTGATTCATGTGAAGAGGATGAACCACAGTTAGTGGAGGGTAATGGAGGTGTGTGAGGAGGAATTTGAGATGATGACTGTAGACTTTGCAGAGGGATAGTATGTGGAGTTGTGAAATCATCATGGGTGATGAAGACCTCCCATGGGATGCCTTTTTGTTCTAGTTGGTGTGAGGCAATCACTTTGATGAGGGAATGATGAAAAAGGCTAGACATTTGTTGGGATGGAGGCCTCTTTTGCATGATGGAAGAAATTTTCTCAATACTTTTACAAAGGTAGTAAGGCAAATGTAGCAGCTTGGTTTTGGTGAAATGCATGAGGAGTATTATGTGGTAGGAATAGACTCTGGAGAACCTACCATCATAGGTGAAGTATTTCATAATGATCTTCATTAGGAGAGAATATACATATAATAGATGACAGAAGGGGAACATGGTTTTGCAACCAGCTTGACAACTTGGTTTCAAGAATGGGTGATAGTGCCTTAGGTCTAGATGCATTTGATTGAACCACCTTTCTCCTATCCAAGGTATTCCAGTGGCCATAGAGATGGCATTGGCGGTTAGTTCAAACTTCACCCCAGCTAGGTGTACTTGGTGGTTATGAAGGTTTAGGGCAAAGAGATTGGTCAACTGAGGGTGACTTTGGATCTTTTGTACCTTTTCACAGAACTCATAGCATCCTAATTCTTGAAAACAAGAAACTATGGTAGGAGAGGTCATTAGTTATTCAGTGCTTATAGGTTCAAACCTATTTGGCTTCCCACCCTTCCTATGCTGCCCTTTAGGCCTTTGGTTTGTCTCAACCCTGTTAACATTCTCTTCTTAAGACATTTTTTTTTTACCCCTCCCTCAAGATCTTCAAAAAGAATTGACACTGCTTGTGGAAGGATGTGAAAATGGTGAATGTGATGGTGAGGTTCTAATTAGGTCAAGGCTAAGCAGTGTATAGGCCAAGTGTTTTCTTTAGGATTTCACTTTCTTCTCCAAAATCAACTTTCAATTTTCTTTGTAATCCTATCTTTAGAAAAATAGGAACATGTGGGAAAATCTCAAATAACTCTCAAAATATATCCACAGCTAAAAATTTGGCTTAAAACACATTGTGGGCAACATGGGCGCCTCCTGAACGTGTTGTTGTGCAGCTCCTAAACGGATAGGAGTGCAACATGGCCAGCTCTTGAAAAGACTGTCGTGGAGCTCCTAAACAGAGTGTCATGAAACTTATGAACATTGGTCGTGTGCCTCATGGGAGGCCCTGAACGTGTCTGGGTCACCCTTGAACATTGGTTGTGTGCCTCCTGGGAGGCCCTCAACTTGTTTGGGTCACCCATGAATGCTGGTCATGTGCCCCTAGGCAGCCTTGAACGAGCTATCGTGTACCCTTGGGCACCCGTGAATTTGTTGTCGTGTAGATCCTGAATGGACCGGAGTGTAGCACTTGTGAAGTCTGCACATTATTAGTCGGGCGGAGGCCGCACATTACTGTCGGGCAGTGTCTGCACGTTACAGTCAAGAATGGTCTGCACGTTGAGTTTTCTATAGGCGCGCAGTGGCTCTGCACAGGAACATGGTGCCCAATAGAAATTATCACTGGGAGATGATACAAGAGTGCAACACAGCAACACAGGATTGTAGCACGATAATTCATTTGCCCAAAAACTTGACCAGAAACCCTGTTTTCAGTGCTTGTAGCTTTTCCCTCAATTTTGCATATGAAAATGATTTGAATGATAATTGTGTCTCTTATACCCTTTTAAAGACATTTTTTAAAGAAAAAACCTACTTTGCTAAGGTTACTTTCGGCCTTTTTTCCTTTTTCTAATATTCTCTTTTCCTTTTGTAGGTGGTGTTATAAGGAGCAGTGCTTTTTTAACCCTCATTTATTTTGGATTTTTGGAACTTTTTCCAAAAATTCTTGGTAAAATGGTGATTTTGCTTCTTTTCTCCCTTTTTACATGTTGAACCTATGCATCTCTCTTTCACTACTTGATGGATGTTGACCTTTTCTAAGAGTTTTGTGTCCTTTATACTGATATCCTTTTCCATCTTTTTTCAACTTTTAGAGGGCTTCTTTTAAAAGTATTCTGAAAAACCTTTTGTCCCTCTGATGGAGTTTTATGACCCTTTTCATTATTCCTAAAAAAATTTGTTTTTACTTCATGATGCTGATACATCCCTGTATTTGTGATTTTTTGCATAGATCTTTCACTGAGCAGTTAACTGTTGTGTTAAACAGCTGCATCTACACTAATACTCTTTGAAAATTTGGCCTTTACTGTAGTGAAATGATGTTGTCTTAAAAATCTTTAGAGATTATTTCCTGACATCATCTTCTAATCTCTATCTGTAGTCACCAAGGAGGCTTTTCACTGTGGCTTCTTGTTGATTGAATATTTGATTTGCGCATAGTTGTGCTCATGTCTCACTCTCTTCAAGGTCTTATGCATGGGATCTTTGATGGGAAGCACTTTTACCAACAATTTGTCATGAGACCATGATACTCTTTGTGAAATTTAGGCCTGTTGTATCTCTTCTACTATGTAATGTCATTTGTGAGTTTAGGTCTCTTACTTTGCATCTGCTCTATTGTTAATGATTATAAAGCATTCCTGCAAAAATGCTTGAACATGGGAAAATTGTTTTATGCAGAATTAATGCTTGATCAAGGAGATATTTTTGGAGGCATTTGATGTCTTTGGAAAATGCTAAGTTCACCTTTTTCTTTACTTGACTTCACTTTTGAATATCTATAGAAACAGTAAATTTAGAACCATGACAATATATAACCTAGGAGACCCTATATGACTTATTGGAGTGTCCTTTGAATAGGTTTTTGACTGAAAAGCTTTAATCAGGGTTTGGAGGTGAAGATAGGGTTTTGACACACTTGTATGCTTTACCATCCTAGATAACTAAAAAACTTTGATTTATCTAAAGGGCTTTAGAAAGGGAGTTTTGAAATCACTGCTACTTGAGGCAATTGGTGAGTAAAGGAAAAATCTTGGGTTACTTGGAAAACCAAGGTGTGAAAATAGAGGGTTTAGGAAAACATAGACAGAGTTTTATAGGAAGAGGTGGAAAACATAGTGAGAGTGAGGGACATCAGTCCGTGATTTGGTTTTCGGGGAGTGATAGGATGGACATGCCCTGACCAAGTAGTAGGATAGCGAAAAATTGGTCTTAAGGATAATGAAGGCAGTGAGATTTCTAGAAATCACAAGACATCTATGAGTTTTGTTTCTAGAAATATTGGACAAGCATTTAGTCATATAAACAGCTAAAAATTATTGATGAATAACAGTGGCTCCACTTGGGAAGGGTAGCTTCTTTTCAGGAGGTGTCCAGAATTTCAGATCTCTTGGTTTATGAAGACCAATGCCTCATCCATTGGGAGGATTTTCTTCTTTTCTTTTTCTGCTACTTTCTTCAAGTACTGATTTTGATAATGTGAAAGCATGATTAGTTCAACTTCACTTCTATCTACCCAACCTACTTTCCTAACATTTTCTTTTCCTTGAGTGCACTTGAATTGGCAAACCCATTGACATCATTTCTTTCAAAAGAAAGGAAATAAAATAACTACTTCTACACTTATTTCTTCCAAGAGTTCATATTATGCTAGTGAAATCTTCTTATTTTCTACCTAATCTATTTGACTGTTAAGATTAAGTAGTATGACAGACTTCATTTTCTAATATATTTGACAAGAAATT
The DNA here is from genome assembly GCA_034641835.2 of Pinus albicaulis. Classification (NCBI taxonomy): domain Eukaryota; kingdom Viridiplantae; phylum Streptophyta; class Pinopsida; order Pinales; family Pinaceae; genus Pinus; species Pinus albicaulis. The sequence goes on along the minus strand of CM076581.1, from coordinate 1,191,707,543 downwards.
TAAAGCTTGAATTGAACGAGGATTAGACAATCTGATCCATCATGAGTCGTGGAATCAAGACAAAATGCACACAACATTATTTTCAAAATCAAACAAAACTAGAAGATGTGAGGGCTAGGTTTCATCATTTGCGAAGCATCCCTATCCTTCTCTTTGGTTCAGATTTAAGCATGTGGAACTGACATCTTTCATTCCTAATCTATTTTCTTCGAAAATTCAAGCTTTAATGATTAGACTAGCATTCTTTCACTAACTTATCAACAATACATTTAAAATATGTCCAGCCATGATTAGGCTAGATGACTAAAAGAGAATTTCTTTTTGCACCAGTAGTGGCATTTAGACTTGCACACTTTCAATACTACTATTTTTTGGATATGGGGTTGTACCTTGTTTTGAATTTGCCCTCTTTTCTATTCTTTTCTATGTTTTTTTATTTTTCTCTTTATGAATATTTATTCACACAATGGTATGTACAATGAGTGGAAATTTAAAACTAAGGATCTTGAAAAACGTAGTGTTTTAGTGTCCTGCCATTGAAAAGACCTCCAAATGCTTCAGTTCCATCTGGCTCTTGTAAAAAGAAGGCATTGTTTCCTCTAGTTGAAATGATAATGAATGGCCCTTTCCACAAATTTTCAAACTTACCATGTTTACCTCTATCTTCCCTCCTTGAGTCCCACTTTATCACTTTATCTCCAATCTAAAAATCATCCTCCTTGGTTCTTCTGTCAAATATTTTATTCATTCTTTCTTATACTACTTGAGTCCTTTTATAAACCTCCTCTCTTGTTTGCTGTAAATGGATAGTTTGGTTCAGCCTCCTTTGCATATCATTCTCTTCTGATTGCACTTCTTGTAGCAGTTTCATTACTGGAACTCCCAAATATGTTAGGAAGATGGCATCCATGCCATAAACTAGTTGATAGGGAGACATACCAATTGATTTCTTGGTGGTTAGTCTATCATCCCATAGTGCATGTACTAGTTTTCCATGCCATGCTTTTTTATTCTGTTCCAGGAGCTTCTTAATGATATTGACCAAGATTTTATTAGAAGAATCAGCTAGCCCATTACCTTGAGGGTAATAAGCTATGGAATGTCCCAAGGTGATGTGATATTTATAACAAAATTCAACCATTCTTTTGGATGCAAAGGCAACATCATTATCTGTGATGATCTTTTTGGGGCAACTGAATCTAGACAAAACATTAGTCTCGAGAAATTTGATAATGATTGAATCAGTGGTGTTCCTAGACGACATGGCTTCTATCCACTTGATGAAGTAATCAGTGCCAGTGAGTATCCACTTGTGCTAGGAGGATGAAGTATGATGGATCTCTCCGATGAAGTCTAAACCCCATTGTTGAAAAGGGGCTTCAACAATGATAGGATGCAAAGGTAAAGGTAAGAGTTTTCTCTTGCCATAAAAAATCTGGCATTTATGGTAAGTCATGACCAGTTTGTGGGTGTCAGGGAAAATGGTGGGCCAATAGTAGAAAACTCTAAGAATTTTTTTCGTTGTAGTTTCCTAGAAAATATGGCCCCCGCATTCCCCTTCATGTAGTTCATGCATGATTTTTCCTACATCATCCTCAAGCAAGCACTTAAGCAATATACCAATAGGATTTTTCCAATATAAAAATCCATCTAAAATGCAGAAATTCAAATCTTTTTGTTTCAAGAATCTTGCTTTTTTCTTTGATAAGGTAGGAGGACAATTAAGATAAAATAGTACATAAATAATATCAACATACCGAGATGAATTCAAAAATGTTTCTTCAATTTGAGGGGTCGTGCATTCTTCTTGTTCTTCTAAAGTATCAAAAAAATTCATATCCAATGGTTGGAGATTTGTTTCAGCCATAAGTTTTGCAAGCCCTTGTCCTTTAACCAATTTAGTGGGTCTGATTTCCAAGTCATATTCTAAAATAATAGCAATCCACTTTCCTCTTTTACCATCTGGGTCATAATTTAAAATGTATTTGACAACAGTATGAGGAACAAAAGCTATGACATGAGAATGTAAGATATAAAATCTAAAATATTTCAAATCTTTAATCAATGCAAAGGCCTGCTTTTCCATGATGTTGCAATTTAGGGGAGCATCCCTAAGGGGTTTGCTGAGGAAGGCTATTGGTTGTTCTTGTCCCGTCGCGTTTTTTTGTAACAACATTGTAGCCACAGTGCATTTAGAAGAAAATGAGAAAATAGAAGAGTCTTTGGTTAAATCATGACTCATTAGAACTGGTGTTTGAGTGAGTGCTTGTTTAACTAGTTCAAAGGATTGTTTGGCCTCCATAGTCCACTTAACTCCTACCTCTTTTTTGAGCATGTTTGTAATATTTTTCAAGAGTTCGGAAATGTTGGGGATGAATCCTCTTAAGAAGTTTATTTTCCTATGGACTTCCATTATGGCATTTTCTAAGCCCAATTCGCGATCTTCGTAATATTTATAACTTGTCTCATCTTAGTTCGAGGAGAAAAAACCTTGTTATTTTTCTGTGAGAAAAACATCACCCTCGCATTAGAGCCTATTAATTTTAGATTATTTTCATCTGGTTGTTCAACATCTCTTTCCCCTTCATCAACATAGCTATCTCGAATGGGTGGCCTGGTTTGTTGATCATTTTCCCTTTGTCTGATTTGGGGTGGGTCTCTTCTAAAGTTCTAATTCCAGTTTCTGTTTTGGGGATTTGGTTGGTTGTCCCTATTTGGGTTCCTATGTTTTGGCATATTTGGCAATACCAAAAGATAAGACAACATCAAACCACTTTGGGACCTCAGGATCTAGCCCTCTTGGGTCCAGAGAGGGATCTCTCTATAAATATCAAGAAGGATATATCTTTGAAGCTCAAATGAGATATTAGTCTAGGTATGAAGCACGTGGGGTTTTAAATGATTGGGTCAGCCATCGATTGTGTCATGAGATCATAGACTGAGAAGGTAATGGGAAGGAAGGAGCAGAGCAGTAAGATGTTTTGGAAAAAGAGAATGAGTCAATACTGTGCCATCCATTGGGCTATGGAGTCATGAGAGGAGATTACTTGCAAACAACTAGCCAAGGATTTCATAGGGAAAGTCATCTATACTAAAGGATCTTCTTAGATAGATGGTGGAATAGAAAATTAAGAGTGAAGGTGAAAGAAGGAAAGAAAACCAATTTTTGTCTATAGATCAGGTCAGAGGTCATTTAACTCTAGACCAGCTTGGACATACTCAAAGGAAACTTTCAATGAAGTCACAAAGGGGTAGCTTATAGATCGGACCAGAGGTCATTTAACTCCAGGTCTGTTTTAGCATGCTCCAAGGGAAAAATAGAGATAATATTTGACACAAAGCTAGAGTCTATAGATCGGAGAAGGAGTTTTAACCTTCCCTACTTTGACACGAGCTAGGACATCCAAGCAAAAAACTTGAATTCACACATCAGCTAGCAGTGAAGAACAGCTGCTACACTGGTTAAATTACAAGCATTTTCTCCTAGATTCACAATAGGCAGAAAACATCAAAGACAAGAAGAGCAGTGGGCATTAGGGTACCATGTGAGGGTATATCATAATGCTGATTTACTGATTCTTATCAAAGAAATGTGAACAGTATGATAAAAATGAAATAAGATAGGGAAACATCACCTGTAGTAATCTATCAAGATCCTATGAAATTTTCTTGATTAATTGATGGAAAACCAGTCAAACACACTGAGCTCAATGGTTGATCACAATCCAAACTTTCTCCTCCTAGCCTAATACATTACAAACTACTCTGCTACTCCCTCATGAGACTGTTCTAACAGTCAAAATGAATCCCTACAACTACAACAGCAACAACGGAACCCTTTACAATGTGTTCTCTAGGATTATTTATAGGAAGATGAATAACAACAGGAGTAGATGTAAACTTAATTGTTTCATTATGACAGAGGAGAGGTAGGGCAAATTCCCATTCCGTAAAATGGCTCTTCATTAACTGTGTGTACTCTGAAGTATGATCCAGAAGTCTTGTTAATAACTTCAAGTATGTTCTTCTGATGAAATCCGACTGATGGCACTCTATGGTAGCCTTCTGGAATAAGTGAACTGGACAGAAAATCTGCAAGGTCTCCATGCTTCATAAATGCTATCTGACAGTATTTTAAGAAGCTTCTGTCAGGGTAATTAACTGTTTCTGTGCTCTAGGAGGCATGGAGACTTCAGTGGAAGGTGTAATTTTAGAGAAGCGGTGCTCTTCCGACATTAAACACAGATATGATCGTTTCGTGTGCTTAGTCTTCCAACTACGCCTTCATCCTTTGATCATGGAATTAGATATTGAATATGCAATTAACAGACCCGAATACCTCTAATTCATTTCTGCTATTTCGCTAGCCGCTGCTGTGATGGCCTCTCTGTATTCTGAATCACACTGGCTGTGGTTGTAGAGACAGAGTGAAATGACTGCTCTGTAATCCCTATATAATGCAATAAATTTATTATGAAATCCAAGGGAGTGGGTGGGAAGCAATGTTATGGAAGGCCTCGAGGAATGGTGGCATGACAGAAGCAAATGAGGTTAGAGCCTTTGAAATGAAATACAAAGGAAAAAGCGTGTAAATCTAATGAAATGGGCTGAGGAACTAGTGGGAGCCAACATGGGTGGAGGATGATTAGGTATGAACCGTCAGATCCTGAGAGATAAACGGTTGTGATCTAATCGCAACTTCAGCAAAGCAGGGCCGAAACTCCGATGGAGAAATATGAATGAACAGGACGATGCAATGAGGACAGTTGATCTAACTTGGATGGACGGTCATGGTTGGGTCGGCGGATTGCAATCAGGGAAATCACTAGGTGACACATTTAATAACTTGTGATTGTGATTGGATCAATTGAGTGCCAGCCCTCCGATCTAGGTCAAGATTGACGGTGGAGATTGAATTGGCGGGCAGGAAGACGGGAGCGATGGGAGGGGAGCGATGAGATTTGGGCTGTCGGATTTCGAGAGATCAATGGCTACGATCAGATCGAAGGATCACGATCGGGGAAGACAAAAGGAGGGGATGCATGGGTTGGCACGATGCAATTAGCGCTGGGCCATCATATCTATATAGATCAACGGCTCGGATCGCAACGGGGTGGATAGAACAGTAACATTATCGCATCGGAGGTTTTTGGTTTAACAAAGAAACACACCCGTATGAATGTTACGATTGCGATTAGTGCCATAGGCCTTAAGTGCTTGGTTCTGGGTACGAGGCATATGGGGAAGTGGTTAAGGGGGATAGCTAAAAGGGGCATAGCCTGCATATTTAAAATATGGGTTTTTGACCTATTTTCGATGCAATTTAAGGCCAAAAAAGGGGTAACGGTAGAGAGGAAAAGGGGTTATTAAGCCCAACAAGGGGTGTTTGCAAGGTTTATAGGGGAATGGAGATGATTTAAAGGGTAAGTGGGGAATTTATAAGGGGAGAAAGAATGATGAAAACAGAGGTTTAAAGGGAATGAAATAAGAGGGAAAAGGAGGCCTTTTGCGCATTTTCTTCACAAACAGAGAGGCTTTAAAACTGGGAACAACAGTGAGGATTTCTCAAAGGAAAAAGGCACAAGGAGGCTTCAAGGATGATGTTTTTTTAGAGGAAATGCATTCCTTGAAGGCTCAAAAGCAATTTAGCCCCTTGTTTACTTGTCAAGAAATTCATAGGGGGCTAACAGTGGCTCCACATGGGGATGGATTCTTCTTGAAGGAGTCGAGGATTCAGAGAATGATCTTTGGTGTAGGCCAGATGCCTGGTACTTGACTCATGCTTTTATTTTCTTGGATCAGCTGCCACAAATCATGAAGACGTCATATCAGCAGAAATATTCTCCCAAACAACTACCTACCCATATTATAGTCCTAAAATGTTTTCTTTCGGGTGCATTTGGACTTGCAAACCCTTTACATCATCAATTTTTTACAAGCAGGAAAATAAAACATATTCTACTTCTACCATTATTACTCCATGAGACCAGATTATACTGTTGGCCTCATAGTTTCTCTACCTAAACTACTATCTTCTAGGATTAAATTGTCTAGCAGATTTCTTCTCTACATTTTAAGATTGAAATTGAAAACCATTAAAGCCAAGATTAGACTTTCTGGCTTGCTGTAGGCCATGGCATAAAGGAAAAACTACTTATGGACTGAAACTTTTCAAAAATTAAAGCAACTGACTAAATTCTCACAGACTGAGCTTTATTGAGCTTTCCTGCCTACCCTACTCTAACTTGACATATTTACAAGTCTAGCTTACAAACATTGTCATTCAATGCAACCAGTCCATCAAGTGATCCCATGACTGGTCTTTCTTGCTCAACTCTTTCAGCATGCTGGATAGGTAGGGCTACTCCCACTCTTTTTGTTCCACAACAGCAGCTATAGAAAATTTCCTTGTTGTCTGCAGCATGCTGCTCAACAAGACCTTTAATCCTTCCTCAAATGTTTGCAAGAAATCGACATAAGGATCATGAAATGATACCTGGTTATGGATATCTGGCAGGCGAGCTTCAACCAGGATTTCTTCTTCTAACACTGGATTGAGAAAAAGACTCTCTTGGGGTGGAGTGTCTCCTTCGTCTTCTGAACTGGAGGACTCATCGTATATTGCAGTTGATTCCTCTTGGAGCTCTCATATATTCTGCTCTACTGGGCTGAGCTCTGTGAAAAAATCTATGAATTCTTGAGAAATGGTTTGTTCTATTGCTTCCTCTTTTCCAAGAGAAGGCTCGTTATTTTAATCTTGCTCAAGACTCTATTCTTTGTTTTCCTCCTCATCTTCTGAAAGGAAATACTGCTGACCTCTAATCTCATCACACTCATCACTAATGGTTTCATAACTTTCCCCATCAGTGTCATAGATTGGCTGATTGGACCATGTCAACCATTCTGGATGCTCAGCAGCTCTTTCTTCATTCATCTCCATAGAGGAGTCCTTTGGACCTGTGCAACCAAACTCAAGAGATGAATGAGCAAGAATATGTGTTCTATAAAAGACCTCAGAGGTGGATTGCTGATTTAATATCTGATCAATCTCTTCTTCTGTCAAAGGGGAAGATTTTCTTGTTGTTCTTTGAGCAGAAGTGCAGCAACTCTCTGTTTCTTGTATTAGCTGATTTGGAGGTTGGATGTCCTCTTGAGCCTCTTCTAGAATATCTTAAATTATGCTAGCAAGGGAACTTTGAGGATCTTCTAATTTTTCTTGATCTCTTTCTGATTCAAAAAAATCCTCATGAACATGATGACATTCGGGTAGACCGCCAGGCTCATGAGTTGTTTCTTCTTCCACATCAAATTCTGCATCTTCTATGTGGTCTCTTGTTACCTCAGAGTAGCGTTCCCTTCTAGCCTTCACCATTAGATCGTGATATTCTCTCATCGGCATAGTACAAGATGTAGGTAGGCAATCAGGCAGTTCCTGATCACCTTCCTCTTCGTCTTCTATAGATTCTAGAGCATCATACATGTCTTTCTCATTATCTACGTCTTGAGTTTGTTCTTGTTCTGGAAGAGGCGTGGGCAGTTCTAAATAATAATTATTTGAATTTAGATTAGCCATATACATTTCCATCACTTTACCAAACATGTCTTCTATTCCATTTAACTGATCACACAAAGCATCTAGCTTTGCATCTCTGTCCATGTCTGGATCCATGTTTCTACAAAGAAGGTTACTGCATCTTCTCAACCAGTTAAGAGTCTGCTACCAGTGGAGTCATTTGTTCTTTCAAGAGTCATGGAGTGTGGAGTCACCAGGTGGATGAATTTGACTGTTTGGAGTAGGCTGTTGTCCACCATCAACAATTAACATCCAATCTAGGCTAAGTGGTCTTTGTCCCTAGTGGAGTCGCCATTATGTTGGGCTTCCTATGTTTTGGTAGTTTTGGAAATACCAAAAGATAAGACAACATCAAACCACTTTTGGACCTCAGGATCTATCCCTCCTGGGTCTAGAGAGGGATCTCTCTATAAATATCAAGAAGGATATATCTTTGAAGCTCAAATGAGATATTAGGCTAGGTATGAAGCATGAAGGGTTTTAAATGATTGGGTCAGCTATCGGTTGTGTCATGAGATCATAGACTGAGAAGGTAATGGGAAGGAAGGAGTAGAGCAGTAGGGCATTTTGGCAAAAGAGAATGAGTCAATACTATGCCATCCATTGGGCTATGGAGTCATGAGAGGAGATTACTTGCGAACAACTAGCCAAGGCTCTCATAGGGCAAGTCGTCTATACTAAAGGATCTTCTTAGATATATGGTGGAATGGAACATTAATAGTGAAGGTGAAAGAAGGAAAGAAACCCAATTTCTGTTTATAGATCAGGTCAGAGGTCATTTAACTCTAGACCTGCTTGGACATACTCAAAGGTATCTTTTGATGAAGTCACAAAGGGGCAGCTTATAGATCAGACCAGAGGTCATTTAACTCTAGGTCTGCTTTAGCATGCTCCAAGGGAAAAAAAGAGATAATATTTGACAAAAAGCTAGATTATATAGATAGGAAAAGGAATTTTAACCTTCCTTGCTTTGAAACCAGCTAGGACATCCAAGCAACAAACCCAAGTTCACACATCAGCTAGCAGAGAATAACAGCTGCTACACTGGTTAAATTACAAGCATTTTCTCCTAGATTCACAATAGGCAGAAAACATCAAAGACAAGAAAAGAAGTGGGCATTAGGGTACCATGCGAGGGTATATCCTAATCCCGATTTACTGATTCTTATCGAAGAAATGTGAACAATATGATAAAAATGAAATAAGACAGGGAAACATCATCCGTAGTAATAGATCAGGATCCTGTGAAATTTTCTTGATTAATTTATGCAAAACTAGTCACATACACTGAGCTCAATGGCTGATCGCACTCCAAAATTTATCCTCCTAGCCTACTACATTACAAACTACTCTGCTACTCCCTCCCAAGACTATTCTAACAATCAAAATGAATCCCTACAACTACAACAGCAACAATCGAACCCTTTACAATGTGTTCACTGAGATTCTTTATTGGAAGATGAATAACAGTAGAAGTAGATGTAAACTTAATTGTTTCATTATGACAGAGGAGAGGTAGGGTGAATGACCATTCCACAAAATGGCTCTTCATTAACTGTGTGTACTCTGAAGTATGGTCCAGAAGTCTTGTTAATAACTTCAAGTATGTTCTTCTAAAGAAATCCGACTGATGGTACTCTGTGGTAGCCTTCTCCAATAAGTGAACTATATGGAAAATCTGCAAGGTTTCCATGCTTCATAACTATTGTCTGACAGTCCTTTAAGAAGCTTCTGTCAGGGTAATTAACTGTTTCTTAGCTCGAGGAGGAATGGAGACTTCAGTGGAAAGTTTACTTTTGGAGAAGCAGTGCTCTGTCGACATTAAACACAGATATGGTCGTTTCGTGTGCTTAGTCTTTCAATTTCACCTTCATCCTTTGATCATGGGATTAGGTATTGAATATGCAATTAACAGGCCCGAATCCCTCTAATCCGTTTCCGCTATTTCACTCGCTGCTGCTGTGATGGCCTCTCTATATTCTGAATCACACTGACTGTGATTGTAGAGGCAGAGTGAAATGACCGCTCTGTAATCCCTGTATAATGCAATAAATTTGTTATGAAATCTAGGCGAGTGGGTGGGAAGAAATGCTGTGGAAGTCATGGAGGAATGGTGGTACGACAGAAACAAATGAGGTTAGAGCCTTTGAATCGAAATACAAAGGGAAAAGTGCGGAAATTTAATGAAATGGGATGAGTAACTAGTGGGACCCGGCATGGGCGGAGGGCGATTAGGTATGAATCGTCGGATCCCGAGAGATCAACGGTTGTGATCTAATCGCAACTTCAGCAAAGCGGGGCCGAAACTCCGATGGAGAAATATGAATGAACATGGTGATGCAATGAGGACCGTTGATCTAACTTGGATGGATGGTCATAGTTGGGTCAGTGGATTGCAATCAGGGAAGGCAGCGTGTGACACATTTAAGAAATTGTGATTGTGATTGGAGCGATTGAGCGGCAGCCATCTGATCCAGGTCAAGATCGATGGTGGAGATTTAATCGGAGAGGAAGAATACTGGAGTGATGGGAGGGGAGAGATGAGATTTGGGCCGTCGGATTTTGAGAGATCAACGACTACGATCGGATCGGAGGATCAAAATCAGGGAAGATAGAAGGAGGGGACGCATGTGCTGGCACAATGCGATTAGCGCTGGGTCGTCAGATATGTATAGATCAAAAGCTCGGATCACAGCAGGGCAGATAGAACAGTAACACTATCGCATCAGAGGTTTTTGGTTTAACAAAGAAATGTGCTCGTATGAATGTTCCAATTGCGATTAGTGCCACAGGCCTTAAGTGCTCAGTTCTAGGCGTGGGGCATATGGCGAAGTGGTTAAGGCGGGTGGCCAAAATGGGCATAGCCTGCATATGTAAAATATGGGTTTTTGACCTATTTTCAATGAAATTTAAGGCCAAAAAGGGGTAACGGTAGAGAGAAAAAGGGGTTATTAAGCCCAAAAAGGGGTGTTTGCAAGGTTTATAGGGGAATGGAGATGATTTAAAGGGTAAGTGGGGAATTTAGAAGGGGAGGAAGAATGATGAAAACAGAGGTTTAGAGGGAATGAAATAAGAGGGAAAAGGAGGCCTTTTGGGAATTTTCTTCACAAACAGAGAGGCTTTAAAATTGGGAACAATAGTGAGAATTTCTCAAAGGAAAAAGGCACAAGGAGGCTTCAAGGATGATGTGTTTTCAGGGGAAATTCATTCTTTGAAGGCTCAAAAGAAATTTAGCCCCCTGTTTGCTTGTCAAAAAATTCACAGGGGGATAACAGTCCCTAGGGGATGTCCTTTCATTTATGCTTATTCTCTCCATCATTATTCCCATGGTTCTATGAAGGCTGTAAATCTTGGAATCAGATGAGGAGGTTGAGTTCATGGTTTCATCTTTATATGTTACCCTATTTTCTGATCTGAGCCTAGCTTTATTTTCAATTAAGTTGGCCTCTACACTTATAGCTCTCTTTTGCATGTCTTCTAAAGTTAGGGGTTCTCTTTCTCTTAGCTGATAGGCCATATCGGGGCCAAAACCTTCAAGGAAATTAGCTAAGGCTAGGCCTAGTGGGGGTTTCATGTTTGGCGGTAGTGCATTGTAAACAATATTGAACCTAGTGCAATAGTCTTGGACACTTTCCCCCATGCTTCTTTTAAGATTGCTATATTCCGAGGGGATCTAAAGAGGGTTTTTATTGATTTCTCATTTTTTTATGAAAGTTTGGTAAAGGGAAGGGAGATCATGTACACTATTGGGAGTTATGATTTTGAACCATTTCTTAGCTTCTCCTCCTAGGCTTTTAGCAAACATCCTCATCTTCATGGTTTCCTCTTCTAATTCCATGTAGTCGAAAGCATCATTCATTCTATCTACATGTTGGGTAGTGGAAGATTATGCCCCAATGAAGTGTGGCATTCTGGATTGGTAATCATTTGGCATAGGTACCAATGGTTGTGGTAACACAAGGGGTGCATACCAAGCTACCATGATGGGAGCTAATGGTGGATTTACAAGTGGAGGATTTGTGATATGAGATGGATTTGTTTGCACAGTGGAGGTGTGAATGGGTGTGGTAGAAGTACTTGGAACAACAAACTGATTCTGAGCAGACTTGGGGTGAAAAGAGCCAAAGTGGTGGAGAAGTTGGAAATCAGGTGGTGTGGAAGGAGAAGCTTCTCTGCTAGGACTCTGCTGCAAGTCTTTGGGCTCAAGATCAGTTTGGTCAATTATACTCTATGACTTGGTTCTAAAAAGGTTTCTTGTATGGCACTAGTCAAACTGGGGATCATGCAAGGCTGTAAGATGTTTAGGTATAGACCTTGCTTTATGAATGGGCCTATTAGTAGCTAAATTTCCAGTTTAAGATGTTTGCCACAAAATATTTTCTGAGTCATCAACTATAGTAGGAGGGTTTGGGTTCGGATAAGATCTCGTATTGATTCTTCGCAAACCCAGATTTCAAAATCAAAATTTAGAGGGGTTGAATGTTTTCTAAACCTTTTGTAAATTTTACCTCTTTTTGTGCTAAATTCGCATACTGTGTTACTAGGATTCAAGACTTCTTAGGGTTGATTTGGCATAATCCTATAGGATTCTAGGGATCCTATTAAAGTCGTAAGACCTGCTGGAGGCTAGTGGAGTTTCCAGGTGGATATTTTTAGTTGTTTTGAAGATATGTGTCTATGGTCCACCACCAATACTGACAAAAATCCAATCTAGAAATGTTTTGGTGTTTTCTAATTTCTTATATGTAGCCCTAAGGTTTGTGAGAATGTCCTATGACTGTGTCATCACTTTTCTAGGATGGTGAAAAAATATAGATTCTACTCTCTGGCTATCAGTTGAGTTATCTATGATTTGACGAATTTTTCTAAAGTCCTAAGGGATTCTTAGATTGTCACTGACATCAGATGTTGCATCATGATCACCATTGGGTTAGTGATAGTGATGAGATAGCTACAAATCATAGGATTTCAAAGTCTAACTGAGGGTTAAATGAGTCTATAAGAGTTTCTTAGGCTACTATGTACTTAGTCCCATCATGATCGCCACTATGTTAGAGTGGTGATGAGGTGGCATACAAACCACCAGATACTATCAGTCAAAATTGAGGGTCTAAAGAGTCTTAAGAGGTGTTCAGGAAACTATATACTCAGAAGGTCCCACCGTGATATCCATTATGTTAGTGTGGTGATGAGGTGGCGATAGATCAATGGATACTGTTTGACAAGGGATTTCTGAGTTTGAAAGATTACTTAGGGCTGAGACTTACTCAAAAGGTCCCACCGTGATCACCATTATGTTAGTGTCCCGTGATTTGGTAGATTGGTAAACCAAATGACAGGGTAACATCAGACCAGTCTTTGGAGTCCTCGGACCTAGCCTTCCTAGAGTCAAAGAGGGCTCTCTCTATTATGCGATGGATGTGAACTTGTTCACTTTGGATGGTTGATTTTAGGCTAGTGTTAAGTGTAGGTTTGTTGTCTGTTTTGGTTGGGGTAAGATGATCAAGTAGGATAGGTGGAGTGAGAGGTTATCAAATAAATTGGGCTATGGAGTCTATGAAGTCATTGATATCTTGATAATAAATTAGGGTACATCACAGGGAATATCTAGTGTATTTAATGGATCTTTAAGTTTATGTGTGAGGTGAAATGAGCATTAATTTTGGGAACGACGGTAGGGAAAATGGAAGTTAAGAATCCTTTTTCAAATACCTATGAACAGAGAGATCTTGAATAATGGTAAGAAAAAGGTATTGGGTATGAAATAGGGTACACCATTTACTCAATAAAAATACTTTAAAACAAATACACATTCAATATATACAATCCAGTGGAGAAAAAGATGTAAGACAACTTATCTAACTTCAATGATTCTACTTTCAGGATTTGAAAAAATATAAGAGACAAATAGCATCAATAAATGAAGAGGGAATGCCTAAAAATAATTCATTAAAATATAAATAACTATGAAGCAAATTGGTAATCATATTCAAAGGGAAATATTGAAACAAGACCTCTTTGACTTAACCTATCAATAAATATATCAAAGAGAGATTTCAAGATAGAGTTTACATAGCATAAAACAAAGCAGGGCTTACATTGAATCATGTTTGTAAACTATCATACTAATCCAATAATGAAATAGACAAGCTTAGGTGGGCCTAAGGAGCAACTAAGTATCCCTTAAGCTAACCCATCAAAAGAAAACATGAAGACAATAGAAAACAGGAGGACTGAGGTGCCTCTAACAACATTTCTCATCCTCTACTCTTATGAGCTATTGAAATATAGAAATATGGACATATTAAAAATAAGAGAAAACATGAACATATGAGAGATACATCACAATTAACTAAACTGAGGAATCCTACAAGCAAGCCTTCATCACAATCAACCAAGTCAAATCATCCACAAGCTCCACAACACTAGATTGTTCTTCAACTTCTGAAAACCATGTATTTCTATTAAAGACATCAAGTCCCAATAGTTAAAATGAGTCTCCATGCTCTATTTTTCATGCAAGGAGAAGAAAGATCTAAGAGAATATCTAGAAGCCTATTGGCCAACAAGAAATAGCCTAATTTTTCCTTGAGGCCTTGCAAGGCCCAAGGCACAAAAATATCTAACAAATATATTTTTAGGCCATAAATAGCAGTTAATTTGAATTTTAGGCCTGACATGCCTATGAAAACTTGCTAAACGCACATTCTATCCATTCACCCACACGAGCGCAGCACATTTTGTCAAACTTTGAAATTATGCCAGGAGCGCAACACAGAGATAGGAAAAATAGGTCTTTTTGCAACAGTGTTTTGAAGGCCTTCCCAATGTTGGAAAAGGCTCTGTGATGGCTCGTTGGAAATCCTTTGAAGTATAATTTCCAGATATACCTTTATTTCTTCAATATTTCCTCTAAAATTTGACCAAAAAGTGAAAATTACAGGACTTTCAGGAGCGCAGCACATGCTCAGAAAAGTAGGCAGAATGGTGAAACAATGAGTGTATTTGACCCTTTTGGGGGGTCAAAACTACTCCAATTAAGCTGAAACTTGGTGATAATATGATGGTGAATCCAAAAATGTAAGCCTCTCTTCTTGAAGATGCCCTGGGAAAAAGCGTAGCACAAGGTGCATTGCACTCCTAGCCTCAAAATTTGTGAAAAACAAAAAGTTGTCCAATTTCTCCCAAATTTGGTAGGTCAGTGCCTCATGGGTCCTGGGAGACCTGTAGAGAAGCTTGGGCCAAAATATCAAGCCTAGCTTAGTATTTTTCCTTTTTTATTTCTTGAACCTCATTTTGGGCAATTTTGAGTTTTTTCGTTGCAACTTGATTTCTTCGAGCATAATGCTTAGCCATTCTCCTCTGCAAGTCTAAGATTTTGTTGGAATTCTCTAGCTTGGATTCAAAGTGTATGTTAGCCCTTTCAAGCCATGATTCCCTATCATGCTCAATCTCCATGGAAAGGTGTTCAGTGAGGGGAAATTGTTGTGCTTGCGCCGATTCTTCTTCTTTTTTCTTTGCGAATGCTTTCCTAAGACCCATGGTCCTAGGTCTCCTTCTAGTTTAACCCTCTTCATCACTAATTTCTTCATAGGTGCCCATGAGCTCCTCTAACTTTACTTGTGACCTTTGAGCCTATTTTCAGTACTTGAGTGCTCTTGCTTCATAGATGGCCTGTTGACCACTCATCTATTTTCTTTGCATCTGATAGAAGTAAATGACATCTTTAGCTCTCTCTAACTCAGCTTCCAAATCCCTGATCTGTGCATTCCTGTCTTATAGAAGGGAGTTTGCAATTCTTGTTTCATTTTCCTCATCACTTTCTATGTGGATGAGTTCAAATTCTCTTTCCTCCTCATGATTATCTACTTCCTCCTTCATTTTTTGTTTACCTCTGTCAACCATTTGAGTTAAGGAGGATGGCATGGCCCCTTTCCCTTTTGAGGCAGAAAACACATGACTCTGTCCTCTTTGATAGGTAATGGGGAAAGGTAAAACAAGTTTCATTTGGAAACCTTGATCATTAGTGACCTTAGGACTGCTTTTATCCTCATTGATGATCTCTGCGTGTGAATCTTTTTCACCTTTCTCTTGACTACCCTTTTGATAAGCATTCTCACTATCTCTTATGCCATCATCACTGTCAAGACCCTTAGTACTGTCATCATCTATTTTTGCAATGCTAGAAGTGTCTTTATCACTACTTGGTACATATTCATCTTCATGAATGTCCTCTTCTTCATACTTTCACCCACTGTTTTCACTGTCAAACTCAGCCTTTGTATCACTGTTTGCACTCTCTGTGGGGTCACTGTCATAGGAAATCTCATTAGTCCCTCTTGTACTTTTATGGTTACCTTCTTCCTCACTAGGTGAGTTTTCCTCACTTCTCTGCCCACTGCCTTCTCTGTCTTACCTATGTTCTTCACCTTCAATCTCAACCTTTGTTTCATATCTTGTATCATTTTCATTTTTTCTATGCTCACTGTCCTTGTCTTTAGAATTTGTCCTTTCACCATCATGTATACTGTCCTCTTGGATGACGTCTTCTTCACTGTTTGTTTCATTACCCTCATTATTTGGCTCATGATCTTCGTTTTTTACTTATTCTCTATGACTATCATTTTTTTTTATTGTCATTAGGCTTATTGTTTTCCTCTTTTTCTAGCTCACTATTTTCCTCTTCATAGGCTACCTTCTTCTTTTTCATCAACACTTTCTCCTTTGTCATCTTCCCCTCCTTCACTCCTTTCTTCATGTTCTCATTTCTTATGGGAAGGTGAATGAGAACGTCAATTTGAGGAAATGATTCATGTGAAGAGGATGAACCATGGTTAGTGGAGGGTGATGGAGGTGTGTGAGGAGGAATTTGAGATGATGATGGCAGGCTTTGCAGAGGGATAGGCTGTGGAGTTGTGAAATCATCATGGGCGATGAAGACCTCCCATGGGATTCCTTGTTGTTCTAGTTGGTGTGAGACAATCACTTTGATGAGGGAATGATAAAAAAGGCTTGAAATTTGTTGGGATGGAGGCCTCTTTTGCATGATGGAAGAAATTTTCTCAATACCTTTACAAAGGTAGCAGAGCAAATGTAGCAGCTTCGTTTTGGTGAAATGCATGAGGAGTCTTATGTGGTAGGAATAGACTCTAGAAAACCTACCCTCACATGTGAAGTATTTCATAATGATCTTCATTACAATTACATATATTTCCAATATATGAGAGAAGGGGAACATGGTTTTGCAACTAGCTTGAAAACTTGGTTTCAAGAATGGGTGATAGTGGCTTAGGTCTATATGCATTTGTTTCAATCACCTTTCTCCTATCCAAGGTATTTCAGTGGCCATAGAGATGGAATTGGTGGTTAATTCAAACCTTACCCCAGCTAGGTGTACTAGGTGGTTATGAAGGTTTAGGGAAAAGAGCATGGTCAATTTGGGGTGACTTTGGATCTTTTTTACTTTTCACAGAACTTAGAGCATCCTAATTCTTGAAAATAGGAAACTATGGTAGGAGAGGTCATTAGTTACAGTGCTTATAGGTTCAAACCTGTTTGGCTTCCCACCCTTCCTCTGCTACCCTTTACGCGTTTGGTTTCTCTCACCACTGTCAAAATTCTCTTCTTCAGACATTTTGTTTTTTACCCCTGCGTCAAGATCTTAAAAAATAATTGACACTGCTTGTGGAAGGATGTGAAAATGGTGAATGAGATGGTGAGGTTCTAATTAGGTCAAGGCTCAGTAGTGTATATGCCAAGTGTTTTCTTTAGGATTTCACTTTCTTCTCTAAAATAAGCTTTCAAGTTTCTTTGTAATCCTATTTTTAGAAAAATAGGAACATATGGGAAAAGCTCAAATACCTCTCAAAATTATCCACAGCTGGAAAATTGGCTTAAAATACATGGTGTGAAGCACGGGTGCCTCCTGAATGTGTTGTCATGCAACTCCTAAATGGACAGGAGCGCAGCATGGGCATCTCCTGAATGGAGTGTCGTGCAGCTCCTAGACGGAGTGTAGTGCAGCTCCTTAACGCTGTTCATGTGCCTCTTGGGCGGCCTTGAACGTGTTTGGGTCACCCTTGAACATTGGTCGTGTGCCTCCTAGGCGACCCTGAACATGTTTGGGTCACCACTGAATGCTGGTTGTGTGCCCCTGGGTAACCTTGAATGAGCTATCGTGTACCCTTGGGCGACCCTGAACGTTCTATCGTGTAGCTCCTGAATGGACAGTAGCACAACATGGGCAGAGTCTGCATGTTATCATTCGGGCGGAGGATGCACTTTATAGCCGGGCAGAGTCTGCATGTTTAGTTTTCTATAGGCGTGCAACGCCTCTGCACAGGAACGCAACACCCAATAGAAATGAGCACTAGGAGATGATACAGGAGTGCAGTGCAGAAACATAGGAGCGCAACATGATAATTCCTTCACCGGAAAACTCGGCCAGAAACCTTGTTTTCAATGCTTGTAGCTTTTTCCCTCATTTTTGCATATGAAAATGATTTGAATGATAATTATGTCTCTTATACCCCTTGGAAGAGAATTTTTAAAGAAAAAACCTACTTTACTAAGGTTACTTTTGGCCTTTTTTTCCTTTTTATAATATTCTCTTTTCCTTTTGCAGGTGGTGTTATAAGGAGCAGTGATTTTTTGACCCTATCATTAATTTTCGAGTTTTCGCACTTTTTCCAAAAATTCTTGGTAAACTAGTGATTCTTCTTGTTTTCTCCATTTTTATATGTTGAACCTATGCATCTCTCTTTGACTACTTGATGGATGTTTACCTTTTCTAAGAGTTGTGTGCCCTTTATACTGATATCATTTTCCATGTTTTTTAAAATTTTAAAGGGTTGCCTTTAAAAGTATTTTGAAAAACCTTTTGTCCCTCTGATGGAGTTTTATGACCCTTTTCATTATTCCTGAAAAAATTTGGTTTTACTTCATGGTGTTGATACATTCCTGTATTTGTGATTTTTTTCATAGATCTCTCATTGGTCAGTCAATTGTTGTGCTAAACAAGTGTAACTCCACTGATACTCTTTGCAAATTTGGCCTTTGCTGTAGTGAAATGATGTTGTCTTAACAAACCTTAGAGATTATTTCCTGACATCATCTTCGGATATTTATCTGTAGTCACCAAGGAGGCTTTTCACTCTGTCTTCTTGTTTATTGAATCTTTGATTTGTGCATAGTTGTGCTCATGTGTCACTTTCTTTAGGATCTTATGCATGGGCTTTTTGATGGGTAGTACTTTTACAAACAATTTTCATGAGACCATGATCCTCTTTGTGAAATTTTAGGCTTTCTGTATCTCTTCTGCTATGTAATGTCATTTGTGAGTTTAGGCCTCTTAATTTGCATCTATTCTATTGTTAACCATTATAAATATTTCCTGCAGAAATTCTTGAACATGGGAAAGTTGTCTTTATGAAGACTTAATGCTTGATCAAGGAGATATTTTTGGAGGCATTTGATGTCTTTGGAAAATGATAATTTCACCTTTTTCTTTACTTGACTTCACCTTTGAATATCTGTAGAAACAGTAAATTTAGAACCATGACAATGTATAACCTAGGAGACCCTATATGACTTATTGGAGTGTCCTTTGAATAGGTTTTTGACTGAAAAGCTTGAATTAGGGTTTGGAGGTGAAGGTAGGGTTTTGACACACTTTTATGCATTTCTATCCTATATAAGTAAACAAATTTGATTTATCTAAAGGGATTTAGAAAGGGAGTTTTGAAATCACCACTACTTGAGGAAATTGGTGAGTAGAGGAAAAAGCTTGGGTTGCTTGGCTTACCAAGGTGTGAAAATAGAGGGTTTAGGCAAACAGAGACAGAGAGTTATAGGAAGAGGTGGAAAACATAGTGAGAGTGAGGGACATCAGTCCATGATTTGGTATTAGGAGAGTGAGAGGATGGGCATGCCCTTACCAAGTAGTAAGATAGCGAAAAATTGGTCTTAAGGATAATGAAGGCAGTGAGATTTCTAGAACTCACAAGACATCTATGAGTTCTATTTCTAGAAATCTTGGACAAGAATTAAGTCATCTAAACAGGTAAAAATTATTGATAACTAACACAACCCAAAGGTATTAGTCTTAGAATACAGTGAAAATCTGGACAAACTCAGCAAAGAGGAATTATATGGAGTTCTCATATCATATCAATTGATACTTGATGAAGAAGAGGGCACTTCGCATCTAGAAATTGCATTCCTTGCATATAAGAAAACCAATAAGTACAAACAACATTCAATTGAAAAGACATGAACCTACAAGTGTGAAGAAAAGGGATATGATGAATAAGGCCTTTCAGATGAAGAATATGATGACTTTACGAGAAAAATAAAAAATGGTAACAGAAAATTCAAAGGTAAAATTCCATTGATATGTTTCTGCTGTGGTGAGGTTGCACATTTCACAACAAAATTTCCAAAAAAAGGTTATGGAAACTAAAAAGGAAATAAAGGCTTTAATAAATTGAATAGGCAAGAAAAAAATAAAGGATCCGAAAGGAATTTTCTCTCTAAAGAAGATAGTTCATCATCTGATGAGGACAGTGACAGCAGAAAAGAAGCCAATGAGAGAGTATTATTAATGACCAAGCACAACAAAAAAGAGGTATCAAACAACGAAGAAGAGGGGTCGACCATAGAAGAATTTTATAAGGAAGCAATCGGGCTTATAAAAGAGCTCAAGGCTGAGAAGATCCATTCCAATAGTCTTGAAGAACAAGTTCAAGGTCTCAAAATTGAATTTTAAGAACACAAATGTATTGAAGATTCACTACAAAAGAACTTGGAAGAAAGCAACCAATAAAGGGAAGCATTAGAAGCTAAAGTAGTCTCGTTGCATAAGGAAGTGAAGAAGGGAAAAACTGTCCAAAACTATGCCAACAAATCAAGGGCATTGGAAGAACTCATCAATGATAAACGATCCTACAATGAAAGAACTAGCCTTGGTTATAAACAAGAAGCAGGACCTTCTACAACAAAATACAATGAACCTATGAGATTTGTCATGTATGTAAACTTCCTTGGAAAATATTTGCAAGATCATCCATGGAAGACAATTCCTCGACAAATATTTCCATCCAGGTACCAATATATTTTTCATGGATATTGTTATTCATGCGGAAAATTTGGTCATAAAGCTGTAGAATGTCACATGTACCCTAGGAACCAATAAAATTCTAGGAGATCCTTCAAATATGAACCTCCTAGGGCTCAATGAAACATCAATAGAATTGAACATTTTAGAAATAATATGGAATGTTACAAATGTCAGAACTTTGGACACATAGCTAGAGACTACATACTTGAAAATCCTCCAAAAGAATCTTTGAAGCCACGTAACGAACAAACATGGAAGAAGAAGAACATTGATAATTGTGCTCTCTCTCTCTCAAGGCTCAAAACAAAAAATATGTGTGGTATGTTGATAGTAGTTTCTCAATGCATATGACTGGAGATAAAAGGAAATTTGTGTCTCTGAAAGAGAAGAAGGATTGAATCATATCCTTTGGAAATTATGGATCTTCAAATGCTATAGGATCAGGTATCCTCACTCTTGGAAGAAAATATGTTATACCCAAGAATGTTCTATTGGTTGAAAACATGAATCAAAATCTGCTCAGTGTTGGAAAAATGTGTGATCAAGGACACACAATGCTATTCAACTCCACAAAATGTGAAATTAGGAAAGGAAGGTATGGTAAAATTGTGGCTATAGCAAGTCAAACACCAAATGGCATATATGTTATGGATGAAGAGCAACTAAAGCATGTCTACTAGCTAAAGAAGATAAAATTTGGTAATGGCACAAACGAATGGGTCACATAAACGTTGACAATATTGTCAGGATAAGGAAAAAGGAAGTAGTACGAGGAATGTTGAAAATCTCAAAACCTAATTCCAACGCACTATGTGAGGTTTGTCGGCACGGAAAGAAGACAAAAGTTCAATTTAAAACAAAAGAACACTTTTCATCACATCCATTGGAATTGATAAATACTAATCTATGTGGTACTGTGAGAAAAAAAGGCTTATATGGAGAATCATATTTCATGTTAATGATAGACGAATATACCAGGATGATAGCCATCAGTTTCCTAAAGAAAAAATATGAAGCATTTGAGTGCTTTAAGATCTAAAAATAGTTGGTCGAAAATGAAATTGATTTGAAAATAAAGTGTCTAAGATCAGATAATGGCAGAGAATTCACATCCAAAGTATTTCAACAATATTGTGACGAAAATGGAATAAAAAGACAATTTTCAACAGCATGAACACATCAGTAAAATGAAGTTGCTGAAAGAAAGAACAAAATCTTATAGGAAATTGGTAGAACAATGTTGAAGGACTCAAAAGTGGATGAAAATTTCTGGGTTCAAGCAATTGATACAGCAGTATTCATTATAAACCGAAGTCTTGTCATAAATAATTGCAACAAGACCCCATATGAATTATGGAAAGGAAAACTAGCTAATGTAAAATATTTCAGAATCGTTGGAAAAAAATGTTATATCAAAAGAGAAGATCAAAATTTGGGTAAGTTTGAATCATATGTTGATGAAGGTATCTTTTTTGGTTACTAACGCAAAAGAAATGCCTATAAATGCTATAATCTAAGACGAAAATAGATGTGTAGAGAAAAAATGTTACATTTGAAGAAGATGGTGTTCTAATGAATAATTATGAGGATCTAGAATCTTTGAAACTTGAGACAAAGGCTGAAAAATACACAAGTAAAATTCTAGAACAAGAAGAAACTATCAACCAGGAAGAAGTAAATAATGATGATCAAGATATACCATAACAACAACAAGAAGCTCCTCCAAAGAGAACAAAAGAATGGATTCAAAAGAGCCATCCATCAAATAAAATCATTGGTGACATAAATGAAGGTCGACAACTTCGTTCACCACAACAAGCTCACATTGTTTTCTAGAAACCTTTGAGCCTAGTAGTTTTGAGGAAGCCATCCAAAATGAACATTGGGTAGCAGCTATGAATGAAGAATTGGATCAAATCGAGAAGAATAACACATGGGAATTAGTTCCATGACCAAAAGATAAAAACGTCATTGGGACTAAATGGGTGTTCAGGAACAAATTGAATGAAGATGGATAGGTTACTAGAAACAAAGAAAGATTGGTTTGAAAAGGCTATGCACAAGTGGAAGGAATTGATTTCGACGAAACATTTGCACCAGTTTATAGAATGGAAGACATCCGAATTTTTCTCGCCTATGTATGTTCAAAAAAAATAAAACTCTACCAAATGGATGATAAGTCATCATTTCTGAATGGAAAATTAGAAGAAGAAGTTTACATCGAACAACTTGAAGGTTTTCTACTATCAGAAAATGAATACTATGTTTGCACGTTAAAGAAGGCTCTATGTGGTATCAAGAAGGCTCCGAGAGCATGGTATGCTCATCTTGATGGATATCTACGTCAACAAGGGTTCAAGAAAGGTACTATTGACAGCAATATTTATGTACAAATAGATAAAGATAATTTAAAAATCATTGAGGTATATGTGTATGATATAATATTTCGTAGCAATTATGATCAACTAAGTAATAAATTTTCTACAAATATGCAAAGTGAGTTCGAGATGTCTTTACTTGGTGAGCAGACATACATCTTAGGGCTTCAAATATCTCAACAAGAGGAAGGAATATTTATACTTCAATCCAAGTACATCAAGGAAATTCTCAAGAAATTGAAAATGGAAGATTGAAAACCCATCCTTACTCCGATGGTAACAGGTTGTAAATTGAGGATAAACGACTCATCTAAGGATGTGGATAAGAGGTTGTATAGATCTATGATTGGTAGTATTCTATATGTAACAGTCTCTTGGATAGATGTTATGCAAGCATTTGGACAAGAAGCAAGATTCCAAGCAGCACCAAAATAAACACATATTATTGATGTCAAAAGAGTTCTTCAATATCTAAAGGCACAAAAGAATATGGTTTGTGGTATCCCAAGGGTAAAAATCTCATTATTAAAACCTTTATAGATGCAGATTGGGTAGGAAGTGTTGATGATCGTAAGAGTACTAGTGGAGCAACATTCTATCTAGGTGGTTGTCTCGTATCATGGTTGAGCAAAAATCAAACCCAAATCTCGTTATCTATAGTGGAAGCAGAATACATTGCAGCGACAGCATGCTGTACTCAAGTCCTTTGGATGAAACAAAATTTGCAAGATATTCAAGTACAATTCATTGAGCCTATTCCCATATTTTGTAACAACACAAGTGCCATCAACATCTCCAAGAATCCTGTCATGCATTAAAAAAAAAACACATTCCGATCAAATATCATTTTGTTAGAGAAGAAGTCGCTGAAAATAATATCAAACTTGAGTATGTTGGTAGAAAGGAACAAATCCATGATATCTTCACTAAAACTTTACCTCGTGAACCATTTGAATATATTTGCCTAAAGCTTGGGATTCTCCCAAGTTCTCATTATATTTTCCTTATTCAAAATATAAAGGGGGAGTGGAAGTTTTTACAGGTTCATAGGATGGTTGTGTCAGGGGGAGTGGAAGTGTGTACAGGTCCACAAGAGGATTGTGTGTCAGGGTGAGTTACCCTTTTCCATTGATCTCAAAGGGGGAGAGAATGTTTTAGGAAGAGGTGTCATGATCACAGGGGGAGTACTTGTGTTTCCATCAATGCCAAAGGGGGAGATTTTTTATCAGTGATTTTCATTGATGTCAACCGAAGAAGCACCAGGGGCTACCCCAATATTTCATGGGAATTTTGACCTAAAAAATTATTATATTTTGGGTAAAGAATGATTTTGATGGTTTCTACATGTCGATATGTTTCCGTTGATATATGGCACACCACGTAATTCTTCACGGTCTGAGAGATATTTATGTTTGAAGTTTGTAACCCCAGTTAGTGGGATAAAAACACATGGAGTTGTGGCATGGGTCATTGAAAAGTCAATAATTAATAATTTTTAAGCTCCTAAAACCCCTCCCATGTTCACTTGTTGAAGCCCCTCTCAACCTAAGCATTTATATAAATTGCCATCCTCATATCTTCCTTATGTAGGGATTTCGCTACCTGAAAGAGGTCATAGTGGAATTTGTGCTCTAGATTTGTTTCTACAAAGGATTAGAAGCTGAAATTTTTATGAGGAGAAGCTGAAATATGGAGGAAGCCCCTGTAAAAAATTTAGATCAGGGTGCACAATATTTTCAGAGATATGATCTGTTGAAGTCAGTTCTTTCGCAGGCTCCTGAACTTCATCCCAAAGAACTGACCTTGGTAAAATTTTCATAACTCTGTCTCTGAGTATTAGACTAGAATTCTATAAAAAGTGGCAAATAGTGCATAGAATCTAGTTTTCGCTGCAAAAATTTTAGAGCCGAATGAAGAAACAATGACAAGTAGCATTTCGTACAATTTCGCTATACTGAAACAATCCATAATTAGGTCATTGTGAGAGATTGGAAATAGCTCTCTCTTGGAGAATACGAATTGGATCAGACCTATGCCATTGGAAATAAGACTCAGAACTGAAAATTGCATATTGGGGAGTTGAAATAATAGAGATACACTAGATTCAAAATCTAGATCCTAGAAGGCAAGAAAAATCTAGATCATGTGTTGTCAAGGGCTGAAAAGGACCAGACTTTCTAGGGAAACAAAGAAAAGAAAGGTGCAACAGAGGATAGCATGACAAGAGAGGAAATCAAGCTGAATAACAAGAGTAATAAGTTCAGCACATGATGTATTCAAGTGGGAAAAACTGCATACAGTCATTGTAAAGGTATCATTGTACTAAGTCATTGTAAATGCATCATTATAAAAATTGTACAAGTGTCTATCTACCAAGAGTTGAAGAAACGATTTCGGGACGTATAGGATCATGATTAGGTGGTTGTGCCATAGTTTGGGTTATGTTCTATTGTGTCTTCTTCTTCTACATTATGCTATATCACTGTAAAGTGGACCATTTTCCTTTGTATGGGAGTCCATTCTTGTTGTATTATTATATGGGGTGGTAGGTTGATGCATGAAGTCACCAACAGGTTCAAGCTTGTGAAAAATTTATGGTTTTCGGGTGGCAATAGGGTGAGATGTAGCTCACTGGGTGTTGGGGAATCCGTTCATTTGACTACTGAATAATCTCGGGCGTTGGAGCGTCCATCCAGTGGGAGCTAGAGAAGAATGATTTTCTAGATTCTAGGAAGTTGGAGCTTTATTTTCAATTGGAGTTGAATATTAAAGAATTATTAGAAAATAATTGAGGTGGTTTTTTTCCCAGAGAGGATTTCCACCTTAAAAAGTGTGTCCATTTTTGTTCCTTTTGTTTACTACCATCATTGTACAAACACTGATAATAATTGAAGATTAAATAATTCTCTAATTGAAAGGAATATTGATTCACCCCCCCTCTCAGTATTTCCAACACGCTGTGCTGGTAGATCTAATACACTAGATATGCTGAAACTAACAATTCACTGAACTGAGTTGTCATCCTTCCTGGAACCTGCATATATTTTCCCAACTCTCTGGAGTCGGGATCTTGGTCCTGTTTAGGTTCCTGTAGACTTCATCAGTCTCGGTGTACTTCACGAATGGTGGTGTCAGCTGAAAAATGTGTTTGACCTCATGCTATATGCTTTGCTAGTCATGGTGTTCTTTATATTTTTGAGCTTGGATGTGTCCTCATAGATCTCTGTGAGATTATTTACATAATTTTTTTTGGGCATCCTTTTACCATTGATAAAAAACAAGGAAAACCTCTTTTGTTCAATCGCTCAATCCTATTGAAAAACCTACTTACCCCAATATCCTACTGATGGCATCTCTCTTCTAGCTGTGTGACCAGACTCTTATTATTCAACACCCTTTTAACTTTAAAAATAGAGGTTGTTATATCATTCACTTCCAGTTGCTCCAAATCATGGCTGCTCTTGGAATTCGGGAATATGATGATGTTGTTGCTAGTTTGGGGCTTATCTCCAAGTTACTCATTTTTTTTCTCAATGGAAACCTTCACTGCATCAATTATATCCATTTGTTCAAAAATTATCTCAATTGAGGGCCATATATCATTTACAGACTCAATTATGTCCCACCATATGATTTTCTTGACTCTTCCCACAATGATGCCATTTGAGGACTCCTGAAGAGATTTCTACAAATTTTCATTTAGCTTTTTGCTAATATGCAACTCTATGGCATGTGTAGATTTTTTCCCTTTGAGTTTCTCTAGTAGGTCACTGAGTTTATTCCGCAGCCTTTTGATCTTTGTTGACTATAAATACATGTTTTCCATCGCCTTGGCTAGCTGCTCATTACCTTCCCCTGGTTCTTCTCTGGATGTTGTGGCCATTGGGATCACTGTGAGAGGAATTGTTTGTAGAGGAATCATGGCCTTAACTACTTCTTTTGCTTATCCCTTCACTGCATCCCTTATTTCTTTATGTCTTTCTTTGATCATTTTATCCACCTCATCCTCCATTTTCTTGATCTGCTCTGTTTTTTCAACAATTAACTATAGCATTTCTGATTTTTGTGTTTTAGTTGATTCTATCTCCTTGGCCATAGGGTCTTCTGTCACTGGAACTTTAAGCTACCTCCTTAAAGAAGCTATGTCTGCATTCTTCCTCCTCACAAGGGTTTATGCCACTGCTATGTTTATGGATTGTACCCGAGTTGTATCACTAAATCCTCTAAATATTTTATCCTTCAATATTTGGCCATGGCGGAGACTTTTCCCAACTTTAATTGTGACAGTGCATTGGAAAAAGTCACTTGTAGTTTTGAGAGGCTCATGGATGTGTTAGTTAGCATGGAGGATATCATTTCCCCAGTCTGCTTGTGCATCTCCAACTGGTCTATTGGGTGGATTTTCTTGGCATCAAACTCAAATGATTTCTTCTTGTAGTCTGTTGCACCTTTGGGCTAAGGAACTGGTGCCTCCAAGAAATCCTTGCTCATTATTCCCTTCTTAGAGTTAAAGGCTGATAGGAGTCTACTCTGGGAGCTGCTTGTTTGTTTCCAAAATTGATTGTAGGTGTTCATCTTGAGAACCTCATTCCTTCTCTTGATCTCCCTGAATGTGTCATATATGTCTTCCTCCTTTTGTTCTGCAGTGGAAGTAGATGTGGGATTTTACAGATTCAACTGTTGGAATGACACAATGGCAGAGGATGTGGAGAAGATCGGGTGGCCACCTACTGAAGATGAACTTGGTGAATCCCCAATTGTGATGATCGTTTGTTGTTTTTTATCATTTCCTTGGTCAAGGCCCATGCGAATCCTAGCTCTCTTCCTACGTTTCATTTTGAACCCCTTAGTGGAGGAATCAATGTCCATGTTTGTTTGATCCTCCCTGGTCCTCTTACTTTCTATTAACTTTTTAGGCTCCTTTACTTTGTCATATTGAAATCCTACCAACTTCATTTCTTGTGGAGTCGGTGTTTGGACTCTTGAAGTAGAGATGACCTGCTCTTCAGCCTCCTCGAGTGTCTGCCACCCATTCTTCTTGGTTCATGTACTTCTCTATATCTAGTCTATGGGTATGGATGTAGGGTGTGGAGTTGTTTTCCACCCTCTTCTTGGAGATGATCCCCATCGGATGATAGGACTAGGTGAAAATATGTATGAATTTCATCCCTTTCAGTATTTTATCTGCCTCTCCCCCTAGTGCTCTGTTGTTGCAGATGAATGGGACGATTTGGGATTTCATCCTAAATTGTGACTTCTTCTTCACTAAAAAAAAATGCACCTCATCATAATCTATCATTTTTCTAATATACTCAAGGGTAAATATCCTCATGGAGAGGTATTTGGAAATTTTATAGGGGCCAATTCACTTCCATAAACCCTGATATCCATGTAGTTTTGGTAGAGATACCAATCTGTTGTCCTGATTTTCTCAATCAACTGCATCACTTTCTTGATTTCCTCACTGACCCTAGGCTTTGTGGTGCTACTGAGTTCACTGATTGATGGATGAAAAAATAGGTCTGAAAATATCTTGTATGAATAGTCTTCCTACTCCTTTCTAAATTGAGTTGTCCAAAAAATTAAATATTTGGATTAAGAGTCTCAACCTTGCTTTATCATGTCGAAATCAAAATTTCTAGATTGAAAATAGGTAAACATTGACACCAACACAGAGGTGTATTTGAATACCCCTTCTATTTTAAATTTAAAGAACTGATCATGGATTACATTAGAAAGGAACTGAGCATAACTGAACATAACAATGGGCTCGACATCTGTAGAGAGGATAGAGAAGAAACCAATTATGTCTTCATATATCCACTGATGATTATGATAACCTAACAAATAAGATAGGGTACTTATAATGTGCTTGGTCCTTTCAGGGAAGGTGGAAGATGGATATGGGGGATTAGTGGTAGGAATTGGTGCATTGGGAGTCATGAAAAGCTCTAAGGTTTTAGCCCTACTGGAAAAATCTATTCCTTGTTATAGTCCTATAAGGGCCTCATATGAAAAAGGGACAGTTGTCTCAACAATAGGGGCCTACAACATCTATTGAATGAATGGGGCATTTACATAAAACAAAATCTATCCTGTAGAGTTCACTATGGCTCTTTGTTTAATGTCATAGCAAGGCTGAGATTTCATAATTAGCTCAGGGAAACTATGGGTTCTAGGGAAGATGTAATGTGGAATCTTGTTCTTCCATAGGCTCATGCCCTCTCCTTTGTTAAGGAGCTTATCTTCCAGCCAGTAGTATACATCGAACAGGTCAAGGTCTAACTCTGTCTCATGGATCTTGTAGTCACTGTTAGCTAGGGGAATATGGTATAATTATACCTAGGGGTAGACCATGGGATTGAAATGCTTATGATTTTCCTTGGGAGGCATGATTTTCTTTTTCACTCTTCGTCTCACCTATAATGGAGAATGGGCTGCAAGAGAAGGTGAATAGAGAATGCGGAAATGGTATGAATTGATACTGAGGAAGGAGTAATACTGAAGGGGATCAAGATTGGAAATGACTTAGCTAAAACGAGAAATGTAACTAGGCTCACAGAGCATTGGTTGTTTCTTCTTTGATGTGCCACTTAACCTTCAACCAAGGTGGTTGGTTGTGATCTCCTTTTGAGTTTTTTGTAAATATCACAAATTGTAGTAATTCAATAGTAATAGCAATGCAAACTTTGGCACCGTGGTGAATTCGGGTTTTAACATCTTGATAAAGGGTAACTGTTGAGTTGGCGCAGCTCTGTTGGATAATGGCATGACCATTCATGGCACAACATTTCTATTGTTGGGAGGGGATCTGATGGGGTGCAGTGGACAGGTAATGGAGGATGTGATGCGGCAGTAATGACAACAGTCATAGGGCAACAGCAGTTTGGAGGACAACAGAAACAAATTTTCGAAGGGGGTCTCAAGTGGTAAGCGGTAATAGAGCAGGGGTGGGGGGTGCGAAATTGTGGGAGTGTGACATGTGGAGGAGGGGTAGCAATGGATACCGCCTATTTCGGAATCGCCCACTTTTGTTAACTTCCGACGGCTGAAGGGGGTCGAAATGGCTCGAAGGCCATCAAGGCAAGGTGAGGGGCAGAGATGGATGGTAAGGTGGGAGGTGTTTAGCACTGAGAAGATGTGCCACTTGGCAAGGAGGTGGGACCTGATAACTATCAAAAATTTCACATCGAAGGATTTAGTTCAGTAGTAGGTGTAAAATGTAAAACTTGCAAAGAGCGAAGTGCGGGGAGAGGGAGGTGACATGGCAGGGATGGGCCCATGGTCATCCCATATCGCACGTCGAAGGATCTAGTTATGAGAAGTAAGGGTAAAATTTAAAAATTGCAAAGTGTGAAGTGCAGGGAGAGGGAGGTCATGTGGCGGGATGGGCCCCACGGATATCGCAATTCACATATCGGGTGATTTAGTTATGAGCAGTAGAGGTAAAAGTTATAACTTGCAACGTGCAAAGTGCAGGTAGAGGGAGGTGACATGGAACTATGGGCCCCATGGCTATCTCAAATCGCACATTGGAGGATTTAGTTATGAGAAGTAAAGGTAAACTATAAAACTTGTGAAGTGTGAAGTGCAAGGAGAGGGAGGTGACATGGCATGATGGGGCCCACGAACATCACAAATCACAAATCAGTAGGTTTAGTCATAAGTGCTAGAGGTAAGTCCTAAGATTTGCGAAGTGCGAAGTGTGGGGAGAGGGACGTGATGTGGTGGGAGGTGGAACCCGCTGACATCGCAAATCTCAAATTGGGTGATTTAGTGGTGATCAGAGGATTTTATGAAATGAATGAATGACAGGGAATTTTTGCGATTTGGTCGATGCAAATTGCTACTTGGTGCTTGGAGGGACTTGCACAGGGCTTAGGATAAAACATATTTTTCCTCAAAGGATTTTGAAGTCCCCATTTCACATTTTCTTTATCTCCTTCCACCTTTTGCATGTCTACCTACCCAACTACTCATCTAACATTTTTTTCCTTTCTATAGTGCATTTATACTTGCAGACCCTAAACATTTTCTTTTAAACTTCTAACCTAACCCCTATACCTTATTTCTCCTATTGGTTTAGATTAAGCTTTTGAACCAATCTTATTTTCTACCTATATACTGATAAGCCAAGATTAAACATTTTGAAAAATATTTATTTTCTAACCTACCAACATAAATTGGAAACTATCCAATCATGATTAAACTGTATGACTGGAAATTCCTATATAATGAGTAGTGGAATTTAAACTTGCTACACTTTTAGTTTTATTTCTGTTTTGGGATTCTTCTTTGTTTTTTCCTTTTTTCTCTTTTCTTTTTCTCTGTTTTTATACCCTCTTTTCTTTCCTTTTCATTTTTCTCCTTTTTATTTAAAATCATTTGAATTTTGAAAAGCCTTTCAATAATGAAAAACTTGCATGAAATATGAGGTATCCAGTTACCCTCAGATCCTATAATTTATAGGGTACTAATAGAGGCTCCAGCCGGGGATGGGGTTTCTTCAATAAAAGTGTCAAGAACTTGAGAGCAGTAGCCTTAGATGCTCCTTTTTCTGCAACATTTTTAAATGTGTTCCTTTCTTCTTCAACTACTTTATTTTCTATTGTTATATCTTCTCATCGAACTAGGCTTAGGACCTTCACTTTGGGCTTTAACCTCGTCCAATGAATTATTGAAAAATGTGAGACAGTGGTATTCACAATGGTGAAAATTTAGCCTGAGTTTAGAAGAAATAATGTTTTAGCATCCTGCCATTGACATGACCTCTAGATACTTATGTATCATAAAAGTATTTGAGAAAATAAGAATTATTTCCCCTTAAATCATGAATGATGTATGGTCCTTTCCAAATATTATCAAAATTTCCATGCTTGCCTTTATCCTCTCTTTCGGAACCCCATTTCAAAACCTTGTCACCTAGACTGAATTCATTGGCCTTATTTCTTTTGTCAAAGATCCTTTTTATATTCTCTTACATCACTTGGGTTGTATTGTAAACCTCTTCCCTAGAATGTTGCAGCTGAATGGTGTCAGTGATCCTCTTTTCAATGGCACTTTGTTGAGCTTGGACCTCTTGGATTATCTTCATTACTGGAACTCCCAAGGAAGAAGGAAACACTGCATCCATTCCATAAACCAATTGGTATGGATACATGTCTGTTACACCAATTTTTGGTCATCTAAACTATTGTTATTAGATGGACCCAAGTATACCATGTAAGACCAATTTTACCCTAAGTAAAATTGCAATCACTATGAAAAATAACTTAGTAAACCACCTTTATTAAGTTGTTTATGGTCTAAACAGGAAACCCCATGAGGAAATATTAAACAAATCTACATTTGTTTGATTTTCCTCAAGGAATACTTAGTTAAACATCAATTTAATTAATATTCCTAGTTATATTTAACCCAAAACAGGGAAATTAACTAGATAAATAATTATTTATCTTATTATTTCCTAAGAATAATTATTGAAACCTTATTTAAATAATATTCTTTGTTGAATATGACTAAATCACCCTTAAATAATTAAATAAATCATTATTTATTTAATTTTTACTCAATCGCATCATTAAAATGATAAATAAATAATTTATTTATTTATTATTTACAAATAAAGGGATTTGACCCAAGTCAAATTCCTTTTCCCTCCAACAAATATAATAAAATATTCCATAAAAGTTGGATCTTGATTTGGTTAATAATATTTTAACTATGCACCAATATCTAGACTAACTCAATATTTTGTTATAAATAAAAGGGTTTCCCATTCATTTACCAGCTTTTCTTGCCTAACTATCACTTTGGATCTATACTTTTGGTCTGACTATTGATCCACCATCATAGTCATATTTTGCTACCATTTTTATCTGGGTTTTCTACACCATTAGGAGAGAGGAATTTTAGATCTGAAGTGTTGAGGACTTACAAGAACCCATCCCATTGAGGATAATAAGGAACACCCTCTTGTGTTTTCCTCCCAGGTGCCATTAATACAAAATTTGTTCAACATATTCTTGTCTTGTCTATTGGATGCATAGAGTAAATCTTGTTTTTTCTACTGCTTAATGTCTTCTAATGCATTGATCTAGATTTTTATAGCATTTATCTTGATAACCTAACTGAAGATCTAAGGATATTGGTAGCCATATTTGCAGTTAGGGTTGTTTGTTATGCGCAGCTAAAGTGGTATTTTTTTGTATGCTTTGAATTAAGATTCATACTAAAAACTGGCGACTCCACACAGGTTTACAATTACGACCACTGTCATTTTTATGATCTTTGCATATCTAGTTTCTTCAAACCCTAGGATTTCTCTTCATCCCCTTGTTTTTTCTTTTCTTGATGTTTTTTTTAACCTATAAAACCCTAAAACGATAAAAATTCTAACTTCAGTGTGTTTTGAGACCTATTGTGGAGGTGACAGACATCATCCGCAGCTGAGACGACATTTCTTTCTGAAATGTGTCGTCGAGAGTGCTGGAAGTGCAGGTCACACTTTTTTTCCAAAAAATGTGACCTGGAGCTTCAAGAAGCAGGAATCAGCCTAAAAACTGCAACCTCTGCTGAAAACAGGTTAGAAGCCGTGACCTAGACTTTTTGCAGGGATTTTTTCTGAAATTTTTTTGGGTTTGTCTGAGCCTCTCTTCAGGGTTGTCTAATGTCCATATCCACATGTTTTGGACCTATAATTGATCTATTTTTTTCAACTAAGTGGGAACCTAGCCCCCTAGGGCTTCAGTACCCTCCACTTTTTGTGGAAGAGTTTTTGCTGTTGAAGGTTGTCTGAAATTTCAGAGTCTTCAGCCATTTTTTCAGATCTGATACCTCACCTTCAGATCCTCTTCAGATAGGCTTGTGATCCATACAAATCACCTCATTTAGCTTTGTTTTGGTTTTCCTCTAGGGTTCACCCCATTTCCTTCTAGGAGATAGCCGTTCACTACCTCTTTTTACAAAAAAGTTTCCCCTGATTTGTTGTTGTTTTATGCACCACTTTCCAGCAGATTTTTTCCTTTAGATCCCTGTCCCTCTTGACCTTAGATCTATTGGACTTTTTAGTGTGTTTTGATTATTTTTTAACTCACCTATAGACTAGTTTTTGAGAGACCCACCTCCTTGGGTTTAGATTATTGCATTATTAGCTATTTATTTTCTGTTTTTGCAGGATTATATATTGTCATTTGTAGGTTTATTTACAGCTATAAAACACACTTTTTCTTTCTCTACAAACGTTTGGGTTTAAAAATTAAAATTTACACACTTTCACACACACACCCTAATCAAAAAGGGCTTGGTTAACACTGCCAAGAAAGACTCTAAAACATTGAAATAAATTGATCCTACACCTCTCTGACCTTGTTTCGACATTATAATTAGTTGATCCTGCACCTCCCTACCCTTGTCGGTCTCTTTTTCCTTTGTGTCGTGTTTGTGTCATCATCACTGCACCACCAAGATGTTTATCCGGAAGACTTCTTGGTCTTCATCCTCAGTTTTCGATAGGAAGACTTACTCCTCTGCGTAGGATTCGAGTGAGTCCTCCATCGAGTTCGCACACCAACTCTTCTTCTATTCCTTTGTGTTCTCCTTCTCGTTCCGCCTTCGGTTCTCCCCCTGACACCTTCACCATGTCTGGTGTAGGACCTAATGCTAGTGGTAACCCTAGCCCTCATGCTGGGAATACCACTAGTGGGACCACAACAGACACTACCTTGGCTGTGCCTTTTCTCCCCTTCATGGCAGGCCTCAGCCTCCACAATTTTGACTAGTTGATAAATGACCCTATACACCATGATGCTAGTTGGCCTGCTATCCTGACAAAGCTCCCTTCCGACATCCAAAAATTTGAAGGCCTTGCTGGATAATATCCTTCAAATCGTGTTCGATCTTTCCACATGTGGTGTTCGTCTAATTCCATTACTGATGACTCTATCCGTCTTCGGTTGTTCCAACGAACGCTTATAGGTGAAGTTTCTAAGTGGTATGTTGATCGGGCCCCTTCCTCTCATACCACCTTTGTGACTCTTGCTTGGGATTTCTTGTCTTACTTCTAGCTTCCCCTTTTTTATGACACTGGTACCGAACTCTTGATTTATTTCCATCAATCGTTTACGACCCGCCTATCTGACCATGTCCAAGAATGGTGATGAAGAAAGAGCCTATGTCGAGCCACTACCTTCGAAGACCGTGTCTATATGGACTAGTTCCTTAGATCTCTCTTGCCACCTATCAGGGAAGATGTCGCATCACACTTTCCTCAAATCGAAGAAGCCACTCTCCAAATTGCGTTAAAATATGACCCGATCTACGCTCAGTCAGGTTATGTTTATATCGTTCTACTTGATCTTCCCAGACCCGGTGGTGCCAATGCACTGGGGGCATCTCACACCACCGATGGTATTGTTGGAGCTCTCTCTAATCTGTATGCTCAACCTCCCATGGGCTATGGTTTTCCTCAGGGGGGCGAGCACCTCCTGTACTTTTCCCCCTCCTGGTAGCACGTATCCAGGATACGACATGTCTCCTCTTTTTTTCCAACCTCCTATTTACCACACTATTACCCAACCTCCTTACTATCTGTATCCACAGCTTGGTACTCCGTCTCCTCCATCATTAGCAACACTTTCTCCCTTGCCTTCTCAACCCTCGCAACAACAACCACCACCCCCTCAGGGGCAGGTGTATGCACAGCAGGGTGCGACTAATCCTCCTCCCTCCAAAAATAAAAGGAAAGGCACTC
Source organism: Pinus albicaulis (assembly GCA_034641835.2). Taxonomy (NCBI): domain Eukaryota; kingdom Viridiplantae; phylum Streptophyta; class Pinopsida; order Pinales; family Pinaceae; genus Pinus; species Pinus albicaulis. The sequence continues at coordinate 1,191,671,724 of CM076581.1, read as the reverse complement.
AAAATTAGTCTGCTCTTAGTAATGCTTGACCTAATCCTCAGAATATTGCTCCTAACACTACTAACGAAAAATAGGGCACCGAGCCCAAGTAGGACATGCATGTTCGCGCAAACAAGCCTTGTTCTTGTTTTGGTGTTTATGGTCATTACACGCATGATTGTCCTCATTTTCCATAGATGTGGTAACTATGGGAGTCTCAAGCAACATTGAGATGACATCAAGACATCTCTTCCATTCCTCCTAGTCCTACACCTAGTGAACCAGCTGTGCCTACCGATCCTTTCCCTTAGCAAGGATTTGTGGCTACCCAACCACCTCAAGTTCAGGTGGCCACTCAAACTCTTCCATCTGGCACCTCTGATTACCAGATCCTCATGATGAAATATGATCAAAATTTAACTGTAGACATCAATCTTCAGACTCGGTCCCGTTAGTAGAATAATCCTCCCACAATGTCTATCCCCGAGCCACCTCCTTCAGTCTCTACAGAGCCTCTTTCGACACCTAATGATCCCTTACAGATCCCTCAGCCTAAGGCACAAGTTCATACCAAGATCCCGAAGGGACCACTACGCCGAAATGCTGCTTCCAGCAAAAATTCCCATTCATGTAGCATAGTAAATGATTTGGGACAATCCTCTACTGCCATTTCAACGCTGGAACTCCTCCAATCATGCCCTTCACAAAGAAAATCTCTACTATTTGCCATGGGCACTGTAGATCCTTTCGATGATCGATTGATTTTCTTTGATGTTGACCGGTCAGATTATCCTCCTCCCTGCTTCCGTCACCTTCCCAATCCCAGTCAAGATCTAGAACGCTAATGTTTCCCAGTGCATTATTGAAGAGGGGGCATCCACCTTCGTGATGTCCGCTTCGGTTTGGAAGCAACTTGGATCACCTAAGTTGGCTCCTTCCATGATCACTCTTCGAGCGTGGGATGGCCACGCCTCCCAGTCCATTGGCTTATTCCACAATTGTCCTATTACTCTTGTGGGCAAGACTATTTGCGTTGACATAGAAGTCATAGATTCCCCCTTAGATTACAACATTCTATTGGGTCATAGCTACACTTATGCGATGTCTACTGTCCCTTCCGCGGCCCACCGCAAGATGTCCTTCCCTCATAACGGAAAGATAGTCACCATTGACCAGTTGACATATTACGAACCGAAGTCTCAAACCTCCCCTGAGTCCACTATCTCTTCGGTGGAAAACAAGAAAACCGTCGATCCTTTGACCAGTGTTTCACCTGCAGTCTACAAATATTCCTCACTTCTTGGTACATTCCTTGGTCTTCCTCCTCCTTTCTCTCATCCCAGCTCATCGAATGTTTGCATGATGAAATTTTCTCGGCTACCCTCAAGCTGCCCGCCTCGGCTACTTAGCAGCCTCCTCACCCTCCGTAGCCTTCTCCTAGCCCTTCAATTCAGCCTTCTGGACCTCCTCATCTTGGCCCTCCAGCTGGTACTCATGAGCCTCTTTACCCTCCTGGAATGGTTCCTCCAAGCCTTTACCATTTAGGATCCATCCCGCCTGGCCATTATCCCTCTGGTTAGATACCGTTCCTAGCACCTTCACTGGGAGTCTATACGGCACCTATCATGGCCACCCTCTCTCTTCCTAAATTGACCCTTGGGATTCCCATCTGGTACCTTGATCCCCCAGCCGCTACCCCGCCAGGTCAACCCAAACCTTATCTTGCTTTGACCCCGGTTCAACCGGTCCCCATGACTTCTCCCACTGCAATAGTGCCTCAACCACCTCAACAAGAACCACCTCCTGTTCCAACTGCTTCAAGTCAGAAGGGAAAATCTCGCAAGAAGTCCTCCAGGGACAAGGCTACCTCGATGGACCCTGCACCTTCCCCACCCGCAAAGCCTTGTGCTTTGTGTGATGTTTTCGGCCATGCCAGCCATAACTGTCCTGAATTGCCCCATATCAAGCCCATGGTTAAAGTTGCGTTCCCTGAGTCTATGGTCCCCAAAGCCTCTGTTTATTCCTCGACTGTAGCCAAGAATCCTAAAAATATTCACACTAACCAACATTGTGCATTGTGTCATCTCCATGGCCATTATTCTCACCATTGTCCTTGCCTTCTGCATTACAGCGCTTCGTTAGAGGTAGTTCAGGAGTAAGAGATTGAACAAAGGCAATCTACCTCTACCATACTTGAACAATATCCTACAAGCCAGACTGAGGATTTACTAGCTCCCATTGACATTCCCCCTCCTAATGTAGATATAAAGGAACCTGCGGCCACCATCCTCTACCTTTCATCATCCATGAGACCCTTGGTAGAAGCTCCCTCCGAATCTTCCAGTGTTTTTTCGCTTGAACTCCCTTCAGCGATCACCCTGGGCTCAACATCAGTAGATCCCTTATCTTCTTGTTCTTCTGTCATCCCCCATGAAAATACGCATGTGAACCTTTTTTCTCATGATGATGAGTCAGGTAGATTTTTCGCATCATGTGGTATCCCTTCCTCCGGTCACTCCTTTTTCTATTTCGATGATGACATTATGGAAGCCATGTCCACCCCTGAATTCATCTTTCCTTCCCATAAATAGGATAGCACCACCCGTGCCTATGGTGACTTTTGTTATCTTAGCACAAGCTACACCTCCGGTAGCTCCCACACTCCACCTCACCATTGACGTGTGAGTAGTAGACATATTAGCCTAATCACTCCCTCCCGTGAAGTGCATTCGATCTCTCCTTTGTGCTCAGGTTTCTAGAATTGCTCATAATCCACCTATTTATTATCTCGTGGTACCTTTCATATGGATCTCCTTTCCACACCTTATATCAGTTTTTCTAATGGTGCAATTTGCTACTCCAAGAATCTAGCCTTCGCAGGTTGGGCCATTTTTACCTCCTTTCACTCCCTTTTTCTCTTGAATGAGGTATGCATTTGTAATGCTACCAATAACCGGGTCGATTATGATGCAGTGCGAGGTTTATTAGCTGATTCCATTTCACATCGCATCCTACACCTTAATGTTCATTTAGATTCCCTGCTTCTTGTCATGCAATTGAATGGTGTCTATCGTTTGCATAATCCTATCCTTTTTAGAAGATATTTACAAGTGAATCTATTGATGCCTGAATTTGAAATCATTACATTCAATCATGTACCTAGAGAAAAAAATCACTATGTATATAGCATTGCAAACCATATTCTATATTGGCATTTAGCACACACATTTAACAGAAGACAATATCATAAAAATATCAAAACGATGCATGTCCATAATATGTGTCATATAAAATGTTTTAGAGTCCATCCACTCTGATACATATGACATGCCCATAACATGTTACAAAACTGAAAACTAGGGGCACCACTTGCCCCTACACACTAATCACTATTTGGAGGATCCCGAGCCAATGGCTCTACCCCCGTAGCTCGTAGATCACACATACCCTGTTCGACCATCGCTATGTGCTGCATGACTCCTCGCCACTCAGAGGGTAGACCAATACATGGCTCTATGTATTGGTCATCTAAGTCCTGCCAGATGCGCTATGAAACACCAGTCAAAAGCCTCTCACATCTATGATAGATGTACTCTAGGAGGGCTGATGCATCCTCATTTTCCTACGCCCTCGCTCCACTAGGTCCTGCGGTTTTCGATACTGCAGGTCATCCCATATATCTGGTTGGTTTTATCGGTGCTATATCTACATACAAAAAGTGAAAGAATCAATACCACATACAATATTCTTGACCTTTACATGCACATAAAATATTAGAAAATTTTCACTTACCATCGGGCCCCCATATTCGACCAGGTGGTAGTGGAAAATCTGGGTCCCCATAATAACTCATCCCACTATAGAGATGGTTGTCTATATACATTGGAATTTGATCCTAATGAGCAAAGAAATTGGGTCGGAACACCTATTCAACTACCCCACCTCCTCATATGCACAGTAGTCACCCCCACGGGCACATCCTAGGCTCTCTTGGGCCCCCATATTGGAGTTGTATGTGAGGTCAAAGTGGCAGGATCTTCTCAAAGAAGAACGAGCACAAAACTATACCATATGCACAATCATGGTTCACTTGCTTCTTGCATAGAGACAATTTTCATTTCAACGATGATAGCATCATCTAGGCCCACCCATAGTAGGTCCCACTCAAAACACTCTCCACAAGCATCATCTTCCCTCCAGTGATGTGATCGAGTGCTTGTTTTCCCAAGATCTGTAGCACCACTACGGCCACAGAATGAGTCTCTAACCTCTCCATATCCCCGATGGGTATCTGAGTTCCCTTGACTTGGAGACCTAGTCGACAATGGAACTCTACAAAATCTATGATATTCTGCCCCCGCGGTAATACTGGCTAAGTATTCCATACCATCACAAGTGGTGGGATACCAGTCAGGAAATATATATCCTAGACCATCAACTAGATCGAGTGCCGCTACAATATAAATACCTCATGGTCCAGGTCTCAATAGCTAAAAATCTAGGCCAATAAGGGCTCTCCAGCTCTCATCAAAGGGTTCTCCGCAAACTTTAGAACCCCAAACCTAGCCAGTGCACTACGACCACCTTGATCGTCCTAGATCTCTGACCATAATGTGCCCAGGTATCCCTCTCTCCATTTGATCCATAATTATTCCATATCTGCACAAAACCATCATATTTGTTAGTATACAGATAGGAAAGACTATATATCATCATAAAAACCCAGTGCTCAGCTAAAAAAAAACACATAAAGCCCCTCCCTGACAGGTCGCACTTTTGAGGCCCAAACCTGGGACAGGTCGCAATTTTTTGCTCAAAACCTGGTACCCAGGTCACATTTTTTGCCCCAGAAAGTGTTACCCTACCATGAAGAAGAGCAGGGGTCTATTCCTGAGCCCTAGGGACCTAATCTGAACTCTCAATCCACTGAAAAGAAAGAGTAGAGTTAGGCCTCTTACCTCCAACTGAAAAATCTCGATTCCAATGGTCGATTCGTCCGCTAAGATCGCCGCAAGATTTAGGGCCTTCTCTCCTCTCTAAATTCACCACAGCCCTCACATGAAAATGAGTGAATTTGGGGGAAAAATGCCCTATTAAAAGAGAAACCCCTATTTTTTATTTTGCGTGTTTCGACAAAATCGTAGCTTCGTTTACCAAACCATCTGTATCGTTGGAAAGCTCTCACCGAGCCCTCAAATGGGTATCTATTAGTTTTTAGTTATTTGATACTTCAGTAGGACGCATTTTTTCCAATAAGTGTCACTTCACCCCTTCTCAAAATATAATTTCTTCACTTGCAACACTCATACTGGGGGCACCACTTTGCCTCCATACTTTTCCACGCTCGTGTCGAATTTCATCGTGAGTTACCATCTTGTACTCATGTTTTTATAGTCCCCATTAGACCTTTTCTGTGTGGCAGCACCATCGAGTTACCCTTGTTTATAGCATCCGATTTTAGTCATCATTGCATTCATGGAGTCTATCCCGAGTCCCTTTGCATCCTTTTATAGTCATCCATCCTTCATTGCTTGGTCCCTCTCTCGTGTTGCACATTATGGCCTTCAGTCCCACTGTCCCCTATCCCTCATGATATTGTGTTAGTCGCTGCTAGGTCATCCATGCCATTTATGCTCTAACAAGGGAAGTCGTCCATTCACTACTCAGTACCCCCCATTTCATCATCATCATTGGTGTCAGTCTGTCAGTCACTCTACTATTTTCTCTCGTGCCTTAGTTGAGGATCCCTTATTGCCTCATATATGGAGGACCTCCTTTTGTCGACATCAACTCATTCATTCCAGAAGACAGGTCTAGAGGGCGGTGTACCTTGGTTCCAACTTCCACTCTTGTTCGGTGCCTCAAATTAGGCAAAGGGACTCCTTTTTTTCCTTTGACTTGATTTTTTCTTAGCCCCAGCTCCTTTCATCATGATCGAGATCCATATTCTTGATGGTTCAATGATGCAGTAGTTGATATCGGTGATTATTGGGTGTGTGTGAGATGTCTCAGCCCTCATGAGGGGGTGGCCCTATAGGTAGCCCCCCACATACCCAGATGACCTCTCCATTATAGCCTTTGATGCAGTTCCATACATTTGATGATGTTGGCCACAGCCGCTTGATGCGCCTTTTTGTTTTCATGTATCAGTCAGATTTTCAGAGTCCTTTCCTGTTTTCGAGGGCATCTGGGTTATATTTACATCTCATGTACTCAAATATTTTTGTACAAGTCCTGGCTATTATCCCACGCACAATCTGTATGGGGGATTCATTATTGTGTTGTTTATCTAGCTCATGTTTATTCCAACATGTACCATATTGTTCAGTCCCTTTGTTTACTAGACGCCTTATTTTTTGTACTTTTTCTCGGTGGGCATAGGTATGCCTCCCCCACCGCCTATAGTATAGGTACTCACTCATCAAAGATAATTTTTCCACCTGTAAGTCTCGCTTCCTTAGGGTCTAGTTCTTTCATCACTTTGGTCTACCTTATACTTCTCTCTCTTTGACTTCCTCTTCGATGTCTAGTGATTGAGTTCTTACAACGTACTTTGGTCATGCGATTAGCTCCTAACGCTAGCACACTGGGGGGCAATATGTTACACCATTTTTTGGTCATCTAACATATTTTTATTAGATGGACCCAATTACACCATGTAAGACCAATTTTACCCTAAGTAAAATTGCATTAACTATGAAAAATAACTTAGTAAACCACCTTTATTAAGTTTTTTATGATCTAAACAGGAAACCTCATGAGGAAATATTAAATAAATCTACATTTGTTTGATTTTCCTCAAGGAATAGTTAGTTAAAAAATAGTTTAATTAATATTCCCGATTATATTTAACCCAAAATAGGGAAATTAACTAGATAAATAATTATTTATCTTATTGTTTCTTAAGAATAATTATTTAAACCTTATTTAAATAATATTCTTTGTTGAATATAACTAAATCACCCTTAAATAATTAAATAAATCATTAATTATTTAATTATTACTCAATCACATCCTTTAAATGATAAATAAATCATTTATTTATTTGTTATTTACAAATAAAGGGATTTGACCTATTGTGGACAATTTTGTCACCCCTAGAGACAGTCTAGAGTTGCCATAGACCAGTGCCTAGGACATCTTAATATAGCAAGGAGCTCTTCATATAGCTTGGGTTGTCAATCCAAAAGCTCACTTACTATCTCTTGTTGAATCAAGGAAATTAGTTTAAATGGGACCAATCTCTCTCAGAAGCTGATACAAAGATAAGAATAGTGTAGGAACATCATGCAAAACTCCAATACAAAGGCATCAGATAATTAAGAGACAAATTACTGTAAAGAGGGCCAGTTCAAATAATATATCATAGAAATCAAATATCAGAAAATGGATGCAGTGAAGAAACATGAAGAAGATATTAGCTAACATGAGACTGATACCCAGATACACAACAGAATCACATATGGGCTTATCTAACTAAGAATCCATATATGACAACGGCGTTTTAAAAGCACCCTCATCAAGTAACTAATATAGCAGAAAATATGGATGAGATGAACATGGAACAGTATATCACGACTAGGCCTATTTAAAGCGCTTGACTAACCCCAGTATGGGCATCAACTAGGATGAATCCTTACTCAAGATTAGTGAGCCACTCGCATTCTAGAGCATGATACAAGAAGATAAATAACATGAAATGAGATATTGTATAAACACATATGAGAAAATTACATACTATGAGATACCAAAGACCAGAATCCTCATTACAGTTATAACTCCTCCTCACTGACACCCTACGGGCTCTGAACCTTCATACAAAAGTGCTACAAAATGTATACAAAAGCCTTTTCACTGCACAGTTTGCTGATAGAAATCTGGAACCCCTACAATGTTTTTCTTTCTAGTTTTTATAGAGGAAAGAGAAAACTCTAGAGAATGAGGTAGGTGATATACATTTAATGGTCTTATTTAAACAAATTCGAAGGAAAAGCCCGCCTATGCTATTTGGCGGTGCTGAACTGACGCACGTACTCAGCTACTACTTGATGAAATAAATGTTGAAGATAGAAATATCCTTATGAACAAGACATAAATAATAAAATATACAAAGGCTATGTACTTGGCTGGAGGACGAAAATATACTGCGATAAAACCTTGAGGTTGCTTGCAAGAATGAATGAACTGGGAAGAAGATCTCTACAGAGGCACGTTATAAGAGAAAATCTTCATGAACCTTCTGTACTTTCCTGAGAAGAAAATCAGCTGAAATATAATCTGTAGGGTATGATTTTTAATGTATTGTACCCTCGGCTTGATCTAGAAAATCTCTGGTCCGATACCCTTGTCTTTTAACACCAGGTATGAGCTCATAATCTTCAATGAGGTTGTTGAAATCTTTAAATCTTTGCTGATGTTCTTTGTAGGAACATTTATATCCCCATACGCTAACCGACATCTTTAAATTGTCCTTGGAGAGTTCGAAAGATCTTAAATCCTGCTCCTGCGATGGATGTCTTATCATGGCGGCTTTCAAGACCCTTCTTCATAATGACAGCTTCAATTGAATTGCCTTATGAGATGCTTTATCGTTGCAATCAAAACTGTGAATCAAAACATCTCTCTGTATGTTGAAACCCTGCAAAATCCACCAACACGTTAGAAAAACCAGGTAGAAGTGGGATGGACAAGGAGGTGTCGACGATAATGGCGGTGAGGACATGGCTGAATAATAAGAACGTGCAGGGTGGTGGACAAAATACGATGGGGGGCTTTGATAAACAAGCGGAATGTAGATTTTCCACGTAAAACAGTTGGAACGTGATGACTGAATAGAACGATGAATACAAAAAAAAACACAAATATAAATATATATATATATGCGACAGGGGAAAATGCCACAGACACACGGGAATATGACACATGGGTGTACGAAGGACAGGTGGAAGAATGACGTGGCTGCGGAGTCAACAGACAGAGAAGACTGGATTCTGAGCCATCGGATTTTGAAAATACATCAACGGCTCAGAGGCGCGGGAGCGATATGACAGTGGGCCACAAGACACGACAAACATGGGATAACGTGCGGGCATCTTTGGAGGATATCCACCGTAGGATGGGGGTCGACAGATCCAACGGCACGGGTGAATTCCGCTGCCCGGCCATTTTCCAACCTTTAACGCGTGAAAAAGTGGTTTTTAACGACATACAAAAGACACGAGGCGCGTTTTCAATGGAATCGCTGGCATTTGGTTTAAAACCGCCGGCTCGGTGGAGGTGGTGCGGAATTAACCGCTGGTTTTCATGCGCGGGGACCACCACGGATGATTTAATTGCGGGTCGTCGATTGGTTTTGATCAGACGGTTACAATTGCGCCCGCAAACATTTATTGTTAAGCCCCCTTTCCTTCTGGCATGAGGTTTTGCGTTCGGGACATATGGAAACCAAAACATGGAGGGCTAAGATCTTAGGACTAGGCCTGATAAACTTTAAATCATGGGTTTTAACCTTGCCACAGTGTATTTTATGAGCGGAAAAGGTAACCATAGACAAAATATGGAGGTCTGTGGCTGCGAAATATGTTTTAAATAGATCCAACTGGACTCGATGGCCAAAATTTGAATAGGGGGGGGGCTGATATGCACAACATCGGCTCCATCTGGGGACGAGATGTTCATCCTTGGGCATGTCGAGAACACGCAGACCACTGAACATTTCTTTATGTACATCCTATTTTTTGATTCCTCTGCTTTTCTTCTGATAATTTTCCAGCATCCTTTCTTTATAAAAATAAAAGCTAAAACAACTTATACACAATATAATACAACGGGCATTCCCAGCCTGGATCAGAATTGAAACTATGGCTTGAGGAATTGGCCATTCACAGGGGTGTCCAGCAGATCACCTTGTAGGTTTTCTAACATGAAAGTATTTTTTCCTCCTTGATTCACAATTTTGAATGGGCCAAACCACAACAGATCAAATTTAGCATGCTTGCCTTTCTTTGCTCTTCGAACATCCCATCTGAGAACTAGGTCTCCAGTTTGAAATTTCCTATCTTTCACATGCCGATCAAAGATGTTCTTCATTTTCTCTTGATATTCTGTCAACCTTTGATTCACCTGGTTCCGTGTTTCCTCTAATTCGACCAATTGATTAATCCTTCTGACCATGTCATCTGGTTCCTCTTAGCTTTCCTGCATAAAACGTGCTACTGGAAACGCCAATTGCACAGGAAACACAGCCGCTCGCCCATACACTAACTCATAGGGAGATTTCCCTGTTGCTCTCTTGTTGGTTATCCTATTCGCCCATAGAGTAAATTTTAATTGGGAGTCCCAATTCTTCTGATTCTCATTTATTGTTTTCTTCAAGGCCCTCACCAGGGTTTTATTAGAAGACTCTGCTAAGCCATTTCCCTGTGGGTAGTAAGCTATGGAATGGGTTAATATGATGTTATAATGTTGGCAGAAATTTACAAATCTGGCAGACTTGAAACCCTGTGCATTATCAGTTACAATCCTAGCAGGACAGCCAAACCTGGATATGATATTTCCCTCCATAAACTTGATTATCATAGCATCTGTGGCATTTCTTGTAGGTATTGCTTCCACCAATTTTGTGAAATAATTTGTGGCTGTTAGTATCCATTTATATTGGCCACTTGATGGGGGATGTATTTCTCCTATGAAATCTAATCCCCATTTCTGAAATGGTTCATTTACATGAATAGGAATCAAGGGCAAAGCTGCTAATTTCTGCCTTTCTGCAAATCTTTGACACTTGTCACATGCCTTGACCCAAGCAAAAGCATCTGTAAATAATTTTGGCTAGTAAAAACTTGCCTTCAGGATTTTATGAGCTGTAGCCCTCCAGCTGTAATGTCCTCCACATATTCCCTCGTGAAACTCTGTCTTTATATTTTTCACTTCACTTTCTGTGAGGCATAATAGTAATATACCTGAAGGGTCTCTCCAATATAGCTGTCCATTAGCAATTATGTATTTCTGGGATTTCATTCTTACTGCTCTGTATTTTATCTTATCACAACTTGCAGGACAACTAAGTGTTAAAATATAGTCAAATATTTCTTTATACCAAGGGCTAGTGAGGTATTTCATATGTACCTTTTGAGTGGCCATCTCTAGTCCTTGTTGTTCTTCTCATTTCTCAGATTATTCATTTGCTATCATGGATAAATTAATGCCCAAGGCTTGATGATTTGATTCAGATAACATCTTAGCAAGTCCCTTTCCTTTAATCATCTTGGTAGGCCTTATGTCCAAATCATACTCCTGTATTTTTGCAATCCATCTTCCTCTTTTACCTTCGCTATCCCCCTGAACAAGAATGTCTTGGACAGCTGCTGTGGGAACATATGCAGTAATGTGAGATTGAAAAAAATAGGTTCTAAAAGCTTTAAGGGACTTTACCAGGGCATATGCCTACTTTTCCAATATGTTATATTTTAATTCAGCATCATGCAGCACTTGACTGAAGAAAGCTATAGGCTGCTCATGTCCATCTTCATTTTTCTGCAAAAATACTCCAGCAATTGTATGGGGTGATGCAAATGAAAATACCATAAAAGAATTTGCATAATCTGGCCTAGCTAACACAGGGGCTTCAGAAAATGCCTGTTTTATCCTGGTGAATGCATCTCTAGACTCCTGGGACCATCTTACTTCATTATCCTTTTTCAACATACCAGTTATATGCCTAACTATCTCAGCATAGTTAGGAATAAACCTTCTCAGAAAATTAATTCGGCCTAAGAACACCTGTACTTCCTTCTTATTCCTGGGTAAAGGAATACTGTTTATTACTTCAACTCTCTTAGGGTCTATTTTCACACCATGTTTAGTTACAATGTGCCCTAAGATTTTTCCCTCATCTAATGCAAATAAAGATTTTTGAGGATTGAGGGATAGGCCATACCTTCTGCATTTTTCAAAAGTTATTCTTAAATGCTCAATATGCTCATCATCATCCTTTGAAAACACTATGATATCATCAAGATATACCACCAAAAACTTGTCCTGATCTCCAACAAAGGTTATGTCCATTGCTCGCTGAAAAGTAGCTCTTGCATTGATTAATCCAAATGGCATCCTGGCATACATAAATGTTCCCCATGGTGTAGCAAATGCAGTTTTCTTCTGATCCTCTGGGAAAACAGCTATCTGATTATAGCCATAAAACCATCCATCATTGAAATTCTGGATGCTCCTACCACTTTCTGCAGGATGTGGTCCATTTTAGGCAGTGGATAATTATCCTTTAGAGATGCTCTATTTAAATTCCTGAAATCCACACACAGCCTTACTTCTCCATTTTTCTTCCGAACAGGAACAAGGTTTGCTACCCATTCTGAGTATCTCAATGGCACAATTATTTTGGCCTTCAGTAGCTTCTTGATTTCTTTTTCGATAGAGGGAAGCAGCAAAGGATTTATCTGTCTGAGCTTCTGCTTATAAGGCTTTGCATCTTCCCTCAAAGGAATTTTATGCTATATTATATTAACATCAAAAGTTTTTAGGTCCTGATAGGACCAAGCAAATACATCCTTATAAGATTGAAACAACTTCAAATATTTTTCTTTATATTCTTCTGGGACTCTTTTGGATAATTTTACGATTTTGGGATCGGCATAAGTACCCAGATTTAAATCTTCCACTTGATTTTCTTCTACCACTTTGTTTGGCTGTAATGGGATATAATCTTTGTTAAATAATCTTTCTAGAGGCACCAGACCCCTCGGTATAACATTTCCTTTCAGTTGCAGCACTCTATTACTTGCTATCTTCTCTTCCCATTTGTTTTCTGCAATATTTTCAGTTTCCTCTTCTTCATTATCATCAATCTCCATATTAGAGAATTCTCCCACTGTCTCCATGAATCTCTTCATCTGTTCATCATCTTCGAATATTTGCCAATGTTTAATATTATCTGGGATAGATGGCCTGTAACGTACCTCCACTTCATATCTTAAAAGTGGATTCTGAGGAGGACGAAATGTACTGGCAACTACATCAAGAGAGTCTGCTATTCTGTTTTTCTCCCGGGGCATGAACTGTATGTTAAATGCTGAGAAGAAATTCTCCACCATGTCCCAGACTTCATTTCTGTAAGCTCTCAGCCGTGGATGCTTGGTTTGGCATTGATTTCTGATCTTCCTTACCACCAGCTCAGAGTCTCCCATGACTTTTAAACTTTGGATGCCCATGTTTCTAGCTGTTTGTAGTCCCAATAAAAGTGCTTCATATTCGGCTACGTTATTGGTAGCCTCATATTCCAATTTAAAGGACAGTGGCACCCATTTTCCTGTATGAGAGATCAATAACACCCCAGCTCCATTTCCTTCTCTTGAATTTGCTCCATCAAAATGCAAAGTCCAAATTTCTGATTCCTGATCTTCTTTAGGCTGCTCAGTTTGGATTTGACCAAAAAGGGGCTCATGGGCATAATTTAGATTTTCTTCTAACATCAAACATGAGAAGTCTCCCTCTTTGTTATACACTAGGGAATTCTCTGAGCAGTCAGCCTTAGTTACCATTTTAACAAATCTAGTCTCCCTGTATAACCTCCTCTCTTGGCCTCCAAAGACTGGGACAGTAGCATATGTTAAATCCAATTTGATTGACCCACCAATTTTTGTACCCCAGGACCTTGACAGCAGCATGCCAAAGCGGGCTGGGATATCAGCGACCACAATGTCCATGACCACACTCTTTGCTGGAATTTGGGCCAAATTGACCACTAAATCTTTAATCATTCCCAAGCATTTAACTCTTTTGGAATCAAATGAATATAGGTCTTTGTATGGTCTTGTAATTTGCAGTCCTAGTTGTTCCATGACAGACAGAGGCATAAGATTATGGGAAGCCCTAGAATCTAACATACAATTGTGTAACAGTAGGTCATGAATAACTAGAGACACATAAAAGGGAGGAGTAGAGGGGTCTATCTCCTCGACATGTGGGCCAAAGACTACCATGGGTCTTTCTTCTTGAAGTTTTAAACTATCAGGCACAATTGGTACTTCAGGAGGAAGCATGAAGGAAGCAACTTGAGACTGATATAGAGGCTGTTTTAATAGTTCGGTCAGGGGGACTGGAATCTTAATTTTCTCAAGTTCTTTTTGTAGATTGAAAGCAGGTGGGGGATTTTCTATCACTACTTCTTTTGACTCTTTATTTTCAACTGAAAATTTAATTTCTTTTGACACAGATTCAACATTAGGAGAATTGACTATTTTTGAAGAAGAAGGAATCTGATCATTAGGCTGCACGGGAGCATTTAGAGGACTCTTACCTTTTCCTATGTTTCTCTTTGCTGTCGATTCGTTCTGAGCAGGTGCTTCTTTCTAAGGTGGCTACTCTTCTAGTTCTTGAGTTCGGGTCCTCTTCCTTGAAGACCTGATATCATACTTTACATTGAATTGTGCTTGCATGAAATCAGCAAATTTCTTACAATAATGGTCAATCTCTGCTCCTTCTTCTTCGTCTTGCAATGGGAATTCCATGTCATCATTATTTGAAAAAGCCAGATTTGAATCTTCTAATTGATAAGTAGCATCTTCAGTGGAGTCTTCTACTGGACCTTCCAAGTACAATGGATGTGGTACCTGATCTTGTTGCTCCTTTGCTTCTCTAGGTAATATCTGCAATGGTGGTCTTTTATACTGGGGATTTTATCCTCTGTTTGGAGCATTATAGAAATTCTTGGGAGCCACATTTTTAGCCTCCAGTTCAAGCTTAACCATCTTCTTTATCATTTTTCTTATTTCATCCATTTTGTCTGAATCTTTCTCTTGGTTAGAGGTGGAGACCTCTTCTTTACCTCTCCTCCTAGTATCTTGTTCAATTTTTCCTTTTAACTTACCAGTGGAGGTAAAGTTTGCTTCCAGCTCCAGAGCATCTGACTGAGCATCATCTAAAGTGGTAGGTTTTCTTTCCCTCAAGGAGAAGCCAAAGTAAAAATCAAAGGCTGCTATAAAAACTATCTTGGCAGCAGCTTCGCGGGGCTTCATTTCAGGAGGCAGGCTCAAATACAACTTGTTGAATCTTTTAATAAACTCTGATACTCCTTCATTATGCTTCCTCTTCAAAGTATTAAATTCAGTAAGACACTGACCATAATCTTTCTTTTCTCCCCACTTTCTGAGGAAAGTATTCTCCATCTCGTCCCAGGTGGTCACAGAATGATTTCCCAATGTCTTGAAACATTTTATGGCTTCACCTTCCAAAGATTGAACAAATAATCTTAATACCACATCCACATGTTCAACATTTAAGTTTTCTGCAAAAGAGCAGAAGGTCTCAAGATGTTTCTGAGCATCAATTTCATTTTCTCCATTACATCTTGGCAGTATCTTCAAATAATCCTGTGGCATATCATTTAGCACTTGGGGTAAGGCCAGTGGAGCATATTTATTTAATATAAAAGTAGGAACATTAGCCATTGGAGGAGGTGGGGGTTGTGCAACAGTCTGAGATACAAGTGAAGGAAAAGGAGTAGGAGGAAGTGGAGTATGAATAACAATGGGAATATATTGTATGGAAGCCTGAGGGGTAGCTGGGAATAGTTCACAATTAACAACAACTAATTCTATGAATTCTTTGATTTCCTCAGCCTCGGGAGTAGGATGGGTATCCTCTTCAATCCAGGCACTTCCTCTACGTGGAGTTTCTGAGTAAAACTCAGGATTTTCTATTCTGATCTCTTGACAAGAAGAGGGCGGATAATCTTCAATGGAATACTCAGGGTTTTTAGCATGAACTGATTTCCTCTCCTTCCAAACTCTTTTATGAATGATACTTTCTGGGACAGACACGTAAGGTGTCTTTGACTGAGATGTATCTGACCTCAAATGTGGCTTACGAGGAGCCAGGAATACCAATAAATTTATCAAGTAAAGAACAGTGGAGTCGCCAAGCTGAGGGATATACAACTCTTCAACTCTCTGTGCTCACCTGATTAGAGAGTGAAAACAATTTTTCGAGGCCCAGGGAAACTGATATTCTCAAATTCGATCCCCGGAAACGGCGCCAAAAAGATGTTGTGGACAATTTTGTCACCCCTAAAGACAGTCTAGAGTTGCCATAGACCAGTGCCTAGGACATCTTAATATAGCAAGGAGCTCTTCATATAGGCTGGGTTGTCACTCCAAAAGCTCACTTACTATCTCTTGTTGAATAAAGGAAATTAGTTTAAATGAGACCAATCTCTCTCAGAAGCTGATACAAAGATAAGAATAGTGTAGGAACATCATGCAAAACTCTAATACAAAGGTATCAGACAATTAAGAGACAACTTACTGTAAAGAGGGCCAGTTCAAATAATATATCACAGAAATCAAATATCAGAAAATGGATGCAGTGAAGAAACATGAAGAAGATATTAGCTAACATGAGACTGATACCCAGATACACAACAGAATCACATATGGGCTTATCTAACTAAGAATCCATATATGACAACGACGTTTTAAAAGCACCCTCCTCAAGTAACTAATATAGCAGAAAATATGGATGAGATGAACATGGAACATTATATCACGACTAGGCCTATTTAAAGTGTTTGACTAACCCCAGTATGGGAATCAACTAGGATGAATCCTTACTCAAGATTAGTGAGCCACTCGCATTCTAGAGCATGATACAAGAAGATAAATAGCATGAAATGAGATATTGTATAAACACATATGAGAAAATTACATATTGTGAGATACCAAAGACAAGAATCCTCATTACAGTTATAACTCCTCCTCACTGAGACCCTACGGGCTCTAAACCTTCATACAGAAGTGCTACAAAATGTATACAAAAGACTTTTCACTACACAGTTTGCTGATAGAAATATGGAACCCCTATAATGTTTTTCTTTCTAGTTTTTATAGAGGAAAGATAAAACTCTAGAGAATGAGGTAGGTGATATACATTTAATGGTCTCATTTAAAAAAATTCGAAGGAAAAGCCCGCCTATGCTATTTGGCAATGCTGAACTGATGCACGTACTCAGCTACTACTTCATGAAATAAAAGCTGAAGATAGAAATCTTCTTATGAACAAGACATAAATAATAAAATATACAAATTCTATGTACTTGGATGGAGGAGGAAAATCTGCTGCGATAAAAACTTGAGGTTGCTTGCAAGAATGAATGAACTGGGAAGAAGATCTCTGCAGAGGCACGGGATAAGAGAAAATCTTCATGAACCTTCTGTACTTTCCTGAGAAGAAAATCAGCTGAAATATAATCTGTAGGGTATCATTTTTAATGTATTGTACCCTCGGCTTGATCTAGAAAATATCTGGTCCGATACCCTTGTCTTTTAACACCAGGTATGAGCTCATAATCTTCAATGAGGTTGTTGAAATCTTTAATTCTTTGATGATGTTCTTTGCAGGAACATTTATATCCCCATACGCTAACCGGAATCTTTAAATTGTCCTTGGAGAGTTCGAAAGATCTTAAATCCTTCTCCTGCGATGGATGTCTTATCATGGCGGCTTTCAGGACCCTTCTTCATAATGACAGCTTCAATTGAATTGCCTTTTGAGATGCTCTATCGTTGCAATCAAAAATGTGAATCAAAACATCTCTCTGTATGTTGAAACCTTGCAAAATCCACCAACACGTTAGAAAAACCAGGTAGAAGTGGGATGGACGAGGAGGTGTCAACGATAATGGCGGTGAGGACATGGCTGAATGATAAGAACATGCAGGGTGGTGGAGAAAATACGATGGGGGGCTTTGATAAACAAGCGGAATGTAGATTTTCCACGTAAAACAGTTGGAATGTGATGACTGAATAGAACGATGAATACAAACAAAAACACAAATATATATATATATATATATATATATATATATATATATATGCGACACGGGAAAACGCCATAGACACACGGGAATATGACACATGGGTGTATGAAGGACAGGTGGAAGAATGACGTGGCTGCGGAGTCAACAGACAGAGAAGACTGGATTCTGGGTCGTCGGATTTTGAAAACAGATCAATGGCTCAGAGGCGCGGGAGCGATACGACAGTGGGCCACGGGACACGACAAACATGGGATAATGCGCGGGCATCTTTGGAGGATATCCACCGTAGGATGGGGGTCGAAAAATGCAATGGCGCGGGTGAATTCCGTTGCCTGGCCATTGTCCAACCTTTAACGCGCGAAAAAGTGGTTTTGAACGCCGTACAAAAGACACGCGGCGCATTTTCAATGGAATCGCTGGCATTTGTTTTAAAACCACTGGCTCGGTGGAGGTGGTGCGGAATTAACCACTGGTTTTCATGCGCAGGGACCACCACGGATGATTTAATTGCGGGCCGTCGATTGGTTTTGATCGAACGGTTACAATTGCACCAGAAAACGTTTATTGTTAAGCCCCCTTTCCTTCTGGCATGAGGTTTTGCGTTCGGGACATGTGGAAACCAAAACATGGAGGGCTAAGATCTTAGGACTAGGCCCGATAAACTTTAAATCATGGGTTTTAACCTTGTCACAGTGTATTTTATGAACGGAAAAGGTAACCATAGACAAAATATGGAGGTCTGTGGCTGTGAAAGATGTTTTAAATAGATCCAACTGGACTCGGTGGCCAAAATTTGAATAGGGGGGGGGGGCGCTGATATGCACAACATGACCCAAGTCAAATTCCTTTTCCCTCCAACAAATATAATAAAATATTCCATAAAATTTGGATCTTGATTTGGTTAATAATATTTTAATTATGCACCAATATCTAGACTAACTCAATATTTTGTTATAAATAGAAGGGTTTTCCCATTCATTTACCACCTTTTGTTGCCTAAAGATCACTCTGGATCTATACTTTTGGTCTGACTACTGATCCACCATCATATTCATATTTTGCTACCATTTTTTTTTTTGGGTTTTCTACACCATCAAGAGAGAGGAATTTTAGATATGAAGTGTTGAGGACTTACAAGAACCCATCCCATTGAGGAGAATAGGGAACACCCTCTTTTGTTTTCCTCCCAGGTGCCATTAATACAAAATTCATTCAACATATTCTTGTCTTGTCTATTGGATGCATGGAGTAAATCTTGTTTTTTCTACTACTTAATGTCTTCTAATGCATAGATCTAGATTTTTGCAGCATTTATCTTGATCATCTAACTGCAGATATGAGGATATTGAAAGCCATATTTGCTATTGGGGCTATTTTTTATGTGCAGCTAAAGTGGTATTTTTTCGTATGCTTCGCATTAAGATTCATACTAACAATGACAACTGACTTCTTTGTGGTGAGCCTATTAGCCCACAGAGCATTGATCAACTTATTGTGCCATGATTTATTATTCTCCTCGAGAAGCTTCTTAAGGATGTTCACCAGTATTTTATTTGAAGACTCAGGCAACCAATTTACTTGAGGGTAGTAGGTTTCAAATTCCCCAATGATATATGATATCCATAATAGAAATCAAAGATATTTTTGGATCTGAAGGCTGAAACATTTTCTTTGATGATTTTCCTAGGACAACCAAATCTAGAAAGGATGTTGGTTTCTAGGAATTTTATAATGACAAAGTCAATGACATTTTTAGAATGGGTGGCCTCTATCCATTTGGTGAAATGATCTATAGCAGTGAGGATCCATTTATGTTCAGCAGAGGATGGAGGGTGAATTTCTCCTATGAAGTCTAGTCCCCACTGCTTGAAAGGGATTTCTATAGAAATAGGTTTCAGGGGTAAGGGTAGGAGCTTCCTCTTTTCTTCAAATATTTGACATTTATCAGAAGAAGTAACCATCTTATGGATTTCAGGAAAAATGGTGGACCAATAAAAAGAAGCGCTTGTGATTTTGTTAGTAGTGTTTTTCTCTTAGAGATGGCCACCATAGTCACCCCCGTGGAACTCGTGCATTACTCTATCTCCATCATCCTTCAATAAAAATTTGAGAAAAATGCCTCTCATATATTTCCAATAATTTTTTTTTTTCAAAAATGCAGAATTTAATAGCTTTGAGTTTTATAAATCTAGGGTTTTTTTTACGTAAATCCTGAGGAGCATTTAGATTAGATAATACATACAAAATCTTAGCATACCATGGAGAATTTAGGAATGCTTAATCAATCGATGGAGTTGCCAGTTCCTCTTAATCATATAATGTGTGCACCATGTTGATGTCTAGTGTGTCTAAATTAGATTATGCCATCAATTCAGCTAGTCCTTGGCCTTTGATCAACTTGGTAGGCTTTATTTGCAAATCGTACTCTAGGATCAGTGCAATCCATTTCCCTCTTTTTCCATCGGGACCTTTTTGTGTTAGAATGTCTTTGACAACTACATTTGGAAGATAAGTAATGACATGTGAATGAAAAATATAGACTCCAAAATCTTTTAGTGCTTTAACTAATGCAAAAGCTAGTTTTTCCATGATATTATATTTCAGAGATGCATCTCTTAATGCCTTGCTGAAAAAAGGCTATTGGTTGTTCTTGTCCTTCACTTTTCTTCTGTAACAAAATAGCAGCAATAGTATGTTCCGAGGAAAAATAAAAAATCATGAAATCTTTAGTGAAATCTAGACAGGTTAGTACTAAGGCCTTTTCCAATGCTAGCTTGACCAAGTCAAAAGAATCTTTTTCTTCTATGGTCCACTTTATTTCTGATCCCTTCTTTAGCATGTTACTGATGATCCTTAAAAGTTCTGTGGAGTTAGGTATAAATCTCCTTAGGAATTTTATTTTACCAATGAAGGATTGGAGCTCTTTCAAATTTCTTGGATGGATGATTTTCAATATTCCTTTAGTTCTATTAGGGTCATTTCTGATTCCATCCTTAGAGATAATATACCCTTATATTTTTCCTTCTTCTAATCCAAAAAATGTCTTCTTAGGATTTAGGGAGAGTACAAATTTTCGACATTTTTCAAAAAATATTCTCAAAAGTGTTAAATGTTCTTCATCATTTTTAAAAAACACAGTGATTTTATCCAAATAAATCACAATAAAGTGGCCAATGTCATCATAAAATGCAATTTCCATGTAATATCCCAAAATCAGGACTGCTAGCAAGGCATGCCTGAAAAACGCATTTTTTAGGAATGGATGCTACAGATCTTGAAATCAGCATTTGTATCCCTTATATCTAAGTATCTAAGTCCTAAATCCAAGAGGATATCAGAAACAAATCTTTCTAGGTGGTTTAAACAGATCTCCCACACCTAGGAAGGCTTGAAAACTACCCAAAGAGGGGATTGCAGCAATACAAAGAACACTGCTGAAAAATAACATAGTTCAGCCCAGTACTTGTAGTAGCTTAGTATGGAGGCTCACATATCATATGTACAACAGAAAATCAGATTTATATTACAACCCATACAGTGTACAAGAGAAATTAGAAGACATAAACAGAAATAACCCTCAGAAATGAGGTGCTACAACCACAAGGAAAGACTGCATAAACTTGACAGCATTATTTTAATGGGGCTGAAGCAGCAGTTATGATAAATCATATTTAGAGAATATTTTTACATAAAAATATAGATCTAATTCATATATGCATACAAGAAAGGCTCATCTATACATTCCCCTTGGGATTTTGTGCAAAACATGAGAGTACATGAGTAGATCTGAGATCTAGAGTTGCAGATCTACAGAAATATTCAGAAATTCCTGAATCATACAATAGAATAATATATCAGATCTGAAACAAACATGGATTGGATGGCCAATCCATGGATCACCACAGTGAGAGGAAGAATCCTAACACCAATGATCTCTCCTCGAAAATGTAGAGAAAACACCCTGCAACTCCAAACTTGCAAATAACGTAGTCCAGGGATAGAAAATGCACTGTAAGATCTGAGAATGATTTGACATGATGCCAAGGTCTAGATATGTAGCTCCAATGATCTATAAAACTCTTGCCAATGGGATAGCAGACTTTCCCAGTGAAAAGAGAGGCTAGATATGCATAGATCTGAGTAGATCTATCTCCCACTTGTTGCAGCTCACAAGGACAACCCAACCCTCAACAAGATCAACGTTGTAGGTGTACGATGAAGGTTGGCCCTATTAGTCCCCGTATGAAATTCTTGACAAGCAAGCTGGGGGGCTAGATTGTTATGGAGCCTTCAAGGAATACCTCTCCCCTGAAAACTCATCCTCCTTGAAGTCTCTATGAGCTGTGCCCAACACAAATCCTCTCTGCTGATCCATTGCTCAAAAGGACCTATTACTCCCTCTTTCACCCCTATATCTTGGCAAAATTCCACATCACAACATCTGTTTTCCCTTTTTTAAAGTTTCCCTTTAATCCCTCCATTATCCCCTTAAATTCCCCCTAAATCCTATCTAAACCCCACCGTCACCCTTTGTTCCTTCGAATTTCCACACTTCTCCCCCCTATCGTTGCCACTGGCTAGCCTTAAAACACTTTGAAATGGGCCAAAGATCATAAATTACAATGAAAATGGGTTAAAAACCCACTTCCGACCTTATGGCAGGCCTGGCCTTTCTTCTGATAGCCCCGCACCCCTTCTTCCATAAGACAGAGCACCAGAACCAACCGCTTTAACCATCAAGCACTTATCCTCCCAATGAAATTCATTCGCCCGAAACATTAAAAAGAAAACCTTTGTGAATTATGAAATTCGGGTTTTAAATCAGTTTCTAAGGTTTGCCACCGGTCTGGTCCTTCAATGAATCCCCGCCATCCGTTAAACATGAGATCGACGGCACGGATCCTGCCCGAAATGGTGGACCCTCTTGCTTTCGTGGTTTTAAAAATCCACACGGTTTATTCCGCACCGCTTGTGCGCCAGGTCGGTTTTCCCCGGAGACCCAGCGATGACATTCAATGCTTGCCACTTGTCCCTTGTACGATGGCGAAACCACTTTCTCCCTGTGCATTAAACTCCAGTCCAAGTCACGCAGTGGAATCCATGTTAGCCGTCCAATTTTGATCGCCCCATCCGACAGTCCTCAATCAACGAAGTAGCGTGGGGTTTAGCGCATAGCTTCTGTACTCCTGGCCCATCGTCACCACTCCCCACTACACTATGAGTCGTCAATTTCTTTCACGATCGACGTCCCGCGTCTGTCCTCCTTGGTTGAATTTTCCACCCTCACCCGGTACCTCCACGTCAGCATCCCACGTGCACCCTCCGTGCACATGCCTTTCCGTCGCATATATTGCTCCATTATTCGTGTTGTTTAATGATTTTCATTCACAGTTCTCTCTGCATACCGTCACCTTCACCATGGCATTTTACATCATTCCTCTGCAAGTTTTTCCCTCCACCACGCCATCTGCACGATCACGCTCATCTTCCACATCATCCGCCACCCCATCTAGGGTTTTCCTCACAGTTTTCATGTTTTGTGCAGGATTGAAAATGATGAAAGACCCCCACAATACGCAGCCTCTGTTACAGTGACAGAGAAATCAAGGGGGATCATCTTCAGCGGCTAAATTTATGAGAAATGGCTCGGGAGGGTGAAAACAGGACTATCATTTAAAGAAGCAGGGTTTTAAACTCCGCGGAGAACCTCCCAGCGCCATTAAAAGCTCGAGCTAACCTGTCAGAGGCCAAAATGGAGCGGCAAAGTGTTCCAAGTACAAAGCAAAGAGGTTAAGGCACACTAATGAAGATCTTGGTCCCTAAATCTGTGGTTTCAAGAGGCAAACACCATTTGAAGACCCCAACGATTGATTAGAAGGATCCTCTGCACAATAAAAGGTAACATCAGGGCTTATTCATTAGAAGAATGTTTTTCTTCATCAAGTATAGGGCGTCCATATAGCTTTTATTATGCACGATGTTCCTGAAATAATTTCCACCCTAGCAGCAATCCAGAGCACCAAAACATTTATGAAAGCAAAATGTTCAGTAGTGTTAACCATTTGTTTATTCCCCGCAAGTACAACACAGTACCGCAGCCAGAATGAATCCAGGGTCATATCATAGTAATTGGAAATCTAAAAGAAAATCACCCTATCATCCAAGGAATGACAGAGATTAAGTGTTCAGCATTCAAGAAGGATGGGCTTCGGCCTCCTTCCCTCTCAGAAGTTTTAATACTGCATTTAGTGTTTCACCTGCCTCTGGAGCTCTTCTTCTGCTATAAAGCTCAGAGAGAAATATTGTAATGGTTGTTGATGAGATATCAATGAAACGCAAGCATTTCTCCTCTTGAGACAAGTTCTCTATGTAATATTGTAAGATAGGCTGAGATTGGATGTATTCAGACTGAATGTTCAAGCTGTGGGCAATGATGTACCTGATTGGTGTTGTTTTTAATATGACAAGCATGTTTCTTTGGACCCTAATCTAAAGCAGCTGGTGATGTTTCCCTTTCTCTGTATTTGTGATTGACTTACTTTCATTTCATTACGTTTCTTTAGGCTTGCATCAAAAGTTTGGCATAATATTTACCCTTGATAGGTACCTTATGTTGCTGCTCTCCCAGCCCTATATGTTTTCTGCTTGCATGTGTATCTGAAGATTGATTTCAATTGATTTAACCAATGTAGTGGATGTTATTTCCTGCTTTCTGCTGTACGAATTAATGAATTCTATGTTCAGATGTTCTTGTTAGGATTCAATTGGATGTGTTGAGAATACTGGGAGGTCTAGGACCCTGTCTCCGCCTCACTAGGATATTTCCATCTTATTAAACCTTTCTAAGATCCCTTGTCTTGCCTCTGGTTTTGTCCAAGTAGGTCTAGAGTTAAATGACCTTTGACCTGATCTATAGACATAATTGGTTGTTTCCCCTTCACTTACTTTCACTCCTTAATGTTCCATTCCATCAAACATCTTTAAGATCCAAATGCTCTAGATGACTAGCCCAACTGAAAGCTTGCACATTGAACACAAGTAAACCCTTTCTTGACTCCATAGCCCAATGGCTTTGATGTTCTCTGACATATCTACCTTTTCCTAGTTTCCTCTTTGCTCATCCTTGTCTTATATTGGATTCTTATTTCCTGATTCCCAACAACCAAACACAAACAATCAAAATCAAACAAACCCTGTGCATATAACTAGCCTAAAACCTTAATATTCGAGCTTCAAAGACATAAAACTTTGACTATCATAGAGAGATCCCTCTCTGGACCTAGGAGGGCTAGATCCTAAGGTCCCAAAGTGGTTTTATGTTGTCTCATCTTTTGGTCTTTGTCGACCTGGCCAAAACATGGGAACCCCAACATAATGGCGACTCCGCTGGGGAATCTGAGTGAATTTTTCCTTAAAAATCCTTAGAGACTCAGAAGCTTAGAACTCTGGTTAGGTTGACAGTAAGTCGCTCCTTTCTTGAGCTGACCTCCATTATTGAATATCCATCACACTCTTAGATAGAGCCTAGACAGGGCCAGGTAGCCTCCGGATCCCACCTTCTTTGGAAGTGGCATATCTGGTAAATGCCCTTCCAGTCAATCTCTGGTTGGAGTTTTTTTTTGAGGAGATTCCAAAAAGATGGTAGTGCCTCAGCACTATGGTGGACAGTGTGACCCCTTAGATATATCCTAAACCCTCCACCTGGCGACTCCATTATTCCTAAAAGATCAAAGACTCCACTGGTGATTAGTAGGCCTGGTGATTGTCTTGGTTTCACATTAGACTCCACTGGGAGACCAACCTTTGAAACAACAGTAACCACCACGGAAGCAACAAGTAGGGTTAAGCTTCTTAGGTAGAAGTATAACATTTTGGCTTTTAGAACCATTCATACGAGAGCTTATCCCAACCCTAACCCACTTGAAATAGTTGACAATCCGGAGAGTATCCTCAAAGGAGCTCCTACACCTAACAGACCAACTATTTCTAGACACATTCTTAGAGCTTACCCCACGCGTAAAACCTAAAGCAATGCAGTGATCATTCTCCCCGACTCGTACCCACCTGGGTCGCCTTATCGAGAACCAAGTCACCAATCACCTAGACCGCAAGACTTCGAGTCTACAAGACACCATCTAACAAAGGCACAAAACATCAGGGACAAGAGAAACTCCTCCATTCACAACACACTCCGATATTCACTTCCTTCAAAACTTGGGGCTCTCTCGACTCAATATAGCTACTAAGGTAGTAGCAAATAAAACGGAATTGAGCATTACAAAGGTCCAGTCCACTTTCAATTTAGAGAGTGAGCTTGCAAAAATCAAAATCTCTTTACCATTATCTGAGCTGGCCACTCAGGATGTATATAGAGGCCAAATTTTGAAATCATTGAATCTGGGGAAAATAAATGATTCTGTGAACCTAAATGATGATCAACCAACCCTACTCTTTGGTACGAAATTTGAGGGAAAATTTCAGGAGGGGGTGGTTCCACCTTTCTATGTCAGTCTCAACATTCATGACAAAATCCTTCATAATGCCATGCATGACTCTAGTGTATCTCACAATCTAATGCCTATGGTAGTGATGGAAAGGCTAGGCCTAGAATTCACCAGACCCTACAAAGACTTATACTCATTTGACTCTAGTAGAGTAAAATTCCTAGGACTAATCAAAGATTTATGTGTGAGTTTGACCCAAATTCCTGCTAAATGTATGGTCATGGATGTGGTAGTGGCAGATGTGCCACCTAAGTATGGCATGTTATTTTCTAGATCATGGGGAGCCAAACTACAAGGAACAATGCAGATGGATGGCTCATATGCCACCATTCCTATATTTGGCCAACTTAGAAGACTGTATAGAGAGTCTCAGTTGAAATTCCTAGTCAGTAGCCCTGAGAAGCCTGAGAATTCTCCCTTGTACTCTATGCACACTGATCTAGATTCTTTCATCCTTTATAATGACCAATCCATGGAGGGTTCAGAATCTGGAAACATGGGTACAAATGTAGAGGCTGAAAGCACGGACCTGAACATAATGGCTACCTTGGAAGAAATCGAAGAAGAGAACGGTAGTGAAACCTGTAGAATATGCGGTGGAGGCCTAACTTAGAATGAGCCAAGAACACAATGCAGTCATCCCATTAGTGACATCCTTCACACTAACACAACACGTGAAGAACAAGATATCCTGCAACCTAGTACAGACCCTCTAGCGCAACATAATGGAAAACCCCTGTGGGAGATGAATTTCGATGGGTCCTCTACCAGAAACAATGCTGGAGTAGGGGTGTGGCTGTGTAACACAGAAAATGATCATGCAGAGAGCCACACTGTCAATCTGCACTTCAGATGCACAAATAACATTGTAGATTATGAAGCTCTCATCCTGGGTTTGAATTTATTGAAGAAATTAGGAGCCCATAGGATAGCTGTGAGAGGTGACTTTGAGTTAGTTATCAAACAAGTGAATGGTGAGTATTCATCAAAACACCCCAGGCTTAGGGCATACAGGAATGACACTCTAGATTTGCTGAAGACATTTGTTGAATATGAATTAGTGTTTGTTCCTAGGGGTCAAAATACAATTGAAAATGGATTAGATTGCTTAGCAAGATCATATCCTAAGACCCCAGTTGACCAACAAATCATCATTCAGACCAAATTCAGGCCTGCAGTGCCAGACAATGAAAAATATTGGCAGGTCTTTGAAGGAGACAAACAGATTGAAGATTTCCTGGTGGGCAGAAAGGAGTTTGAATTTTCTGATCTAGACTCAAAATCTGATGATTACTGCCCAAGTGAGGATCACCCAGATGAACAAGAAACACCCTGTAACGTAGAAATAAATTATTTTTCTGAGCAAACTGGAAATCCAACCGAAAATTGTGAAAACACAGAGACCAAAGAGGTAGAGGTGCTGCAGGCCAAAGATAAGAACCTACCCAGAGGCCTGGCACCCTTAGAGGACCTTTTTGACTTTGATGACGTAGCAAAAAAGCCCACAATAGAGCATGCGGATGTAGATGTAGAAGAATGTAACATAGGAACTGAAGACAAACCCAAAATGATTAAGTTGGCTAAGTCTTTACCTGCAGACATGAAGAAGAAATACATCGAGTTGTTTAAGGAATTCATAGATGTGTTTGCATGGAGTTATGAAGACTTAAAGGCCTATGACACCAACATCATTCAACACAAGATACCCTTGAAGGAAAATCAGAAGCCTTTCAGACAGAAACTCTGTAGGATCAATCCAAAACAATTGCCTGCAGTTGAGAAAGAAATCAAGAAGATGTATGATGCAGGCATAATAGTTCCTGTGAGGTTTTTTGATTGGGTGTCAAATCTAGTGGCTGTAAGAAAAAAAAACAGGGGAGATCAGGTTATGCATAGACTTTAGAAACCTCAATAGAGCCTCCCTGAAGGACAACTACCCCTTGCCTAGAATGGAACACATTTTACAAAAGGTGGTGGGCTCTAAGAGAATCTCCCTGCTTGATGGTTTTTCAGGATATAACCAAGTATTGGTACTCCCAAAAGATCAACTCAAAACAACATTTACCACTCCATGGGGCACCTTCATGTATGTGGAAATTCCCTTTGGATTGATGAATGTTGGCGCCACCTTCCAGAGAGCGATGGACATAGCTTTCTCAGAGGAGATAGGGCAATTCATAGTTATCTACCTGGATGACTTGACTGTATTTTCTAAAACTGAAGAAGAACACTTAAAACATCTGAGGAAAGTTTTCGAAAAATGTAGAAGGTATGGTCTATCCCTGAACCCTAAGAAAATTGTTTTTGGGTTGCAAGAAGGTAAACTTCTTCGTCACATCATATCTGAGAAAGGGATCAGGATAGACCCACAGAGAGTTGAGGGAATACTCCAAATCACACACCCAAGAAACATCAGGGAGTTACAGTCCTTCATTGGGAATATCAGTTTCCTTAGGAGGTTCATTCCCAATCTTGCTGAGCACCTCAGGAAAATGACTGAAATGCTAAAGAAAGGTGCAGGAATTAAGTGGACTGTTGAAGCCAATAAATATTTTGAGTCAGTAAAAATTGCACTCACTCAGGCCCCTGTCCTCATCAGCCTTGACTTCTCAAAAGATTTTCTGATTTTTTCCTTCGCCTCCGAACACACAATAGTTGTAGTATTGCTGCAAAAAAATTCAGAAGGCAATGAAAAGCCTATAGCTTTCTTCAGCAAAGCCTTAAGAGATGCACCCTTAAAGTACAACATCATGGAAAAGAAGGCCTATGCCCTAATTAAGGCCTTAAAAGACTTTAGGGTGTACATCCTGCATTCTCACACCATTTCTTATGTGGCAAATATAGTGGTCAAAGATATCTTGTCCCAGGACCCTGATGGGAAAAGGGGCAAGTGGATCACTACAATTTTAGAGTACGATCTTGAAATAAAACCCACTAAGCTGATCAAAGGTCAAGGTCTGGCCCAGTTAATGGAAGAATCAAACTTGCAGGCCCTTGACATTAATATGATAAATGCCTTAGATGAGTAGGAGGGATTGCCCCATCCGACTGTTGAGGAGTATTTTCAAAACTCTCCTTGGTATACTGATATCCTTTACGTGCTCACTCACCTCAATGCCCCTCCGGAATTGTCCAAAACCAAGGCCAGGTTCATAAAACTGAAAGCTATAAACTATTGCATTCTGAATGAGAATCTATATTGGAAAAATCAAAATAGCCTATTTCTGAAATGTTTGTCTGAAAATGAAGCTGAAAATGTCAAACAGGAGTTTCATGCCAGGGAATGTGGAGGCCACCTGAGTTGGAAAGCCACTGCAAATAAAATACTCAGGGCTGGTTATTATTGACCTACACTGTTCAATGATGTCCATAAAATGATAACCACTTGCCACAAATGTCAGATCTTTGAAGGTAGAAGAAAACTCCTCCCCCTTCCCCTACAACCCATCACTGTTGAAGGTCCCTTTCTGCAATGGGGCCTAGACTTTATTGGGGAAATTCACCCTTCTTCTTCTGGGAAACACAAACGGATCCTGACTACCACAGATTACTTCACTAAATGGATAGAAGCCATACCCACTAGGAATGCCACCGATTCTGTCATTATTAGGTTCCTAGAAGACTTCATCCTATCTCGGTTTAGCCGTCCAAGGAAAATAATCACTGAAAATGCTGCTGCTTTCGGATCCAAAAGAATGGTTGATTTCTGTCACAGGTATGGAATAGCACTTGGACATTCAACTGCTTATTACCCCCAGGGTAATGGCCTAGCTGAATCATCAAATAAAAGCCTGGTTACAATCATTAAGAAGCTGCTGGAAGAGAACAAAAAGTCATCGCACAAAAAGCTGGTGCATGCTCTGTGGGCTG
This sequence comes from Pinus albicaulis, assembly GCA_034641835.2. Lineage (NCBI taxonomy): Eukaryota > Viridiplantae > Streptophyta > Pinopsida > Pinales > Pinaceae > Pinus > Pinus albicaulis. Next base: position 1,191,641,541 of record CM076581.1, on the reverse strand, counting down.
ACAGGCTCACTACAAAGAAATCTATTGGCATGTCACCCTTCCAGCTGGTTTATGGGACTGAATCAGTTTTTCCTAATAGTCTTGGAGTTCCAGTGATCAAACTTGTCCAGGAGATCCAATCAGAGGAAGACAGCATGATAAGGAGAATAAATGAAACAATACATCTTCAGCAGACAAGGGATCAGGTCTACAATAGAGAATTGAAAGTTCATAAAAACATGAAGAGGCAATTCGACAAAAGAACCAAAGCTTCAAACTTTAGGGTTGGTGACAAGGTTCTGAGATGGGATTCAAGAAGAGAGCACAAAGGCAAACATGGCAAATTTGACAGCTTGTGGCAAGGTCCATTTGTCATCTAGGCCACTGTGGGTCCTAATGCATTTTTCTTACAAGAACTTGATGGTATAGAGCTAGTTGGGGGTCCTGTCAATGGCAGGATGCTCAAACACTATTTCTGCTAATTTTTCATTTCCAGTTCCATTTCCATTGTACATACCATTGCAGTTTTACTTTCAAGAAAATAGAGAAAATGTCTCAAAAAAATAGAAAGGGTAGAGGTTCAAGCATACTCAAAGAACGAACCTCTGAAATGCAAAAAGAATGGCTCAAACATGGTCAAAATCTGAACCAAAAAGAACAGAATAGCTGGTCCTAATACGCTCAAAACCTGGACCAGCAGTGAAAAGGAGAATCAGCTATAATATGCCTAGAACTAGAGCTGAAATCAAAGAAAAGGGTGACTCTAATATGCTCAAAATCTGAGTCACAAGTAGAGGAGGATATTTCAAACTGTAGATTTCATGCCTTCACAGTTTTGTTTGCAGTTTTCTACTAGTTCTCACTCCAGCAAGTCAGACAGTCTAATCTTGGCTTGGATTTTTTTCAATTTCCTATTTTAGAATGTAGGAGAAGAAACCTGTTGGAAAATATAATCCCAACAGGTAGTAGATTAGGTAGAGAAGCATATGGGGCCAACTGTTTAATATAGCCTCATGGAGCAATAAGGGTAGATTTAGAATAGGTTTGTTTTTGTTTTGAAAAATAAAATGTAAAGGGTCTGCTAGGTCAAATGCACCCAAAGGGAAATTGTTAGGACTATATTTTGGGTAGGTAGATTGGTTGGGAAATATTTCTGCTGATGTTTCTATCATATTGTGGCAGCTAATATTGAATAAAAAAGGGGATGTGCTAAGCGGCAGGCATCTGGCCTACTCCAAATATCATCTCTGGTTTCTTGACTCCTTCAAGAAGAAGCCATCCCCATGTGGAGCCACTGTTAGCCCCCCTATGAAATTCTTGGCAAGCAAGCTGGGGGGCTAGATTGTTGTGGAGCCTTCAAGGAATGCCTCTCCCCTGAAAACTCATCCTCCTTGAAGTCTCTATGAGCTGTGCCCAACACAAATCCTCTCTGCTGATCCATTGCTCAAAAGGACCTATTACTCCCTCTTTTACCCCTATATCCTGGCAAAATTCCCCATCACAACATCTGTTTTCCCTTTGTTAAAGTTTCCCTTTAATCCCTCCATTATCCCCTTAAATTCCCCCTAAATCCTATCTAAACCCCACTGTCACCCTTTGTTCCTTCGAATTTCCACACTTCTCCCCCCTATCGTTGCCACTGGCTAGCCTTAAAACACTTTGAAATGGGCCAAAGATCATAAATTACAACAAAAATGGGTTAAAAACCCACTTCTGACCTTATGGCAGGCCTGGCCTTTCTTCTGATAGCCCCGTGTCCCTTCTTCCATAGGACCGAGTGCCAGAACCAACCGCTTTAACCATCAGGCGCTTATCCTCCCAATGAAATTCATCCGCCTGAAAAATTAAAAAGAAAACCTTTGTGAATTATGAAATTCAGGTTTTAAATCAGTTTCTAAGGTTTGCCGCCGGTTTGGTCCTTCAATGAATCTCCACAGTCCGTTAAACACGAGATCGACGGCGTGGAGCCTACCGGAAATGGTGGACCCCCCTGCTTTCGCGCTTTTAAAAATCCACACGGTTTATTCCACACCGCTTGTGCGCCAGGGCGGTTTTCCCTAGAGACCCAGCGATGCCATTCAGTGCTTGCCACCTGTCCCTTGTACGACGGCGAAACCACTTTCTCCCCGCGCATTAAACTTCGGTCCAAGTCACGCAGCGGAATCCATGTTAGCCGTCCGATTCCGATCGCCCCATCCGACAATCCTCAATCGACGAAGTAGCACGGTGTTTAGCGCACAACTTCTGTACTCCTGGCCCATCGTCACCGCTCCCCACTACACTATTAGTCGTCGATTTCTTTCGCGATCGACGTCCCGCGTCTGTCCTCCTTGGTTGAATATTCCACCTTCACCCGGTCCCTCCATGTCAGCATCCCACATGCACCCTCCATGCACATGCCTTTTCGCGCATATATTGCTCCATTCTTCGTGTTGTGTAATGATATTCATTCACAGTTCTCTCCGCATACTGTCACCTTCACCATGGCATTTTACATCGTTCCTCTATAAGTTTTTCCCTCCACCATGCCATCTGCACGGTCACGCTCATCTTCCACATCATCCGCCACCCCATCTAGGGTTTTCCCCATAGTTTTCGTGTTTTGTGAAGGATTGAAAAGGATGAAAGACCGCCACAATACGCAACCTCTGTTACAGTGACAGAGAAATCAAGGAGGATCATCTTCAGCGGCTAAATTTATGAGAAACATCAGGGCTTATTTCCACCCTAGCAGCAATCCAGAGCAACCAAAACATTTATGAAATCAGACTATTCAGCAGTGTTAACCATTTTTTTATTCCCCGCAAGTACAACACAGTACCACAGCCATAATGAATCCAGGGTCATATCAAAGTAATTGGAAATCTAAAAGAATATCACCCTATCATCCAAGGAATGACAGAGATTAAGTGTTCAGCATTCAAGCAGGATGGGCTTGGTCCTCCTTCCCTCTCAGAAGTTTTAATAATGCATTTAGTGTTTCACCTGCCTCCGGAGCTCTTCTTCTTCTATAAAGCTCAGAGAGAAATATTGTAATGGTTGTTGATGAGATATCAGTGAAACGCAAGCATTTCTCCTCTTGAGACAAGTTCTCTGTGTAATATTGTAAGATAGGCTGAGATTGGATGTATTCAGACTGAATGTTCAAGCCGTGGGCAATGATGTACCTGATTGGTGTTGTTTTTAATATGACAAGCATGTTTCTTTGGACCCTTATCTAAAGCAGCTGGTGATGTTTCCATTTCTCTGTATTTGTGATTGACTTGCTTTCATTTCATTACGTTTCTTCAGGCTCGCATCAGAAGTTTGGCATAAGATTTACCCTTGATAGGTACCTTATGTTGCTGCTCTCCCAGCCCTCTATGTTTTCTGCTTGTATGTGTATCTGAAGATTGATTTCAATTGATTTAACTAGTGTAGTGGATGTTATTGCCTGCTCTCTGCTATATGAATTAATGAAGTCTATGTTCAGATGTTCTTGTTAGGATTCAATTGGATGTGTTGAGAATACTGGGAGGTCTAGGACCCTGTCTCCGCCTCACTAGGATCTTTCCATCTTATTAAGCCTTTCTAAGATCCCTTGTCTTGCCTCTGGTTTTGTCCAAGCAGGTCTAGAGTTAAATGACCTCTGACCTAATCTATAGACAAAATTGGTTGTTTCCCCTTCACTTACTTTCACTCCTTAATGTTCCATTCCATCAAACATCTTTAAGATCCAAATGCTCTAGATGACTAGCCCAACTGAAAGCTTTCACATTGAACACAAGTAAACCCTTTCTTGACTCCATAGCCCAATGGCTTTTATTTTCTCTGACATATCTACCTTTGCCTAGTTTCCTCTTTACTCATCCTTGTCTTATATTGGATTCTTGTTTCCTGATTCCCAACAACCAAACACAAAAAATCAAAATCAAAAAAACCCTGTGCATATAACTAGCCTAAAACCTTAATATTCGAGCTTCAAAGACATAAACCTTTGAATATCATAGAGAGATCCCTCTCTAGACCTAGGACGGCTAGATCCTAAGGTCCCAAAATGGTTCTATGTTGTCTCATCTTTTGGTCTTTGTCGACCTGGCCAAAACATGGGAACCCCAAAAGGCCCAAGCCTGATAGTGGTCAAGATAAGCACAACTCAACTAAGAGCTGCTCTAGGAGTGAGGTGGGATTCTCGCTCAGGAACACCCAATGCTAAACAACATTATTCTCAGCTAAAAAACTAGAGAATGAGTAATGTCTAAACAGACAAATTCTTCTAAAATAATATCTTCAACACCCCTCTCATGTTTCTCTCCTCTTCCTTTTATAATATAGGAGTCTTGTCAAACCCTAAACCACTTCATCAATTTAGCTCCATTCACATGTAGAGCCTCCATATAGAACTGTGTTGTGCCTCAAGGAGGTTCAATACATCTAGACTACGCTATAGATATGGTCATGGTTGACTTGGTCAAGTGATCAACCTCTTTCACACTCAAGTGTTTTTTATAAAATGGCCCAGATTTAGCCTTGATCACATTGGGCATTGATTTATTTTGATTTTTTAGGAGTTTTACATGTCCTCCTTTACATTTTATTCATCAACATGAAAATAAAAAACAAGACAAAGCAAAATTGAATATTCCCATTAGCTTGGGCTAAGTGGGAATATTGTAGTCCTCCCCTCCAAAATGTTGCTTTTCCTCAAGTAACTGATAAGGTGAGTTCTGCAAAATCTCCCCTCCTTCTCTTGTGGCCTTCTCATCCAACAGTCTCCACCATTGCTTCAGAGCTTCTGCAAAAATTTCATCTCCCAATGGTTCCTCCCAAGTGTGCAAGTTGGCCTTTAGTGAATAAACCCAACGACCTTCCTCATGAAAGAATGGAAGGTCTATGTGGAAACCTTCTTGCTGATCCATGGCATCCTCAAGATAGAAGTGATGAAAATCATGGGGAATTTCATCATCAATGAAGGTCTCCCACCTCCATGTTATCATCCAAATAAAATGAATCACCTTCCAGCTTGGTAATTCATAGAAAATCTCCTCCCAATTGCTCATGAGAGGCATGCCCCAAGTGCTCCAACCAAGCATATGGTCCACATCATAAAGAAACAAGTGGTAAACAATAATGGCCATATATTCCCCCATTCTCCCCTCAGAACATGTAGTGCAGAAAATGTAGGGAATTCCTTTCCCCAAGGACACATCCAACAAATGTGTCTCTCCTCCAACCATATTCCCAACAAATATAAGAACATCTTCAGCATATGGAATCATAATTAGAGTCATGGTAGCTACCATATACAATAATGGAGAAGGAAAATGCTCCCTCAAGTGCAACTAGTGCAATTTTACTCCTAACTGCCTCAAAATATGATAAGACAAGTGTTTTCCCCAACACTTGTTTGCTGCTCAATCCTTCTTGCACGCTTGAAGAAGGTGCATAATAATTGGTGTAAAGGAATCACACCATGAAGAGTATACCATCTCTCCAATACCCTTCAAGGAATGGCCAAATTCACCATTGTTCATAGCCCCAAGTGGCCTATGAAACCCATCAGAAATAATGCTCCATCTTGGAGCAAAGCCCTGTACATGAGTGTTAGAAAAATACAAGCATATAGTAGCTACATCAGGATATTCATAGAAACAAGTTCCTCCATATACTTATCTTACATTTGTGAGGTAACTCATGGATGAGTCCCCTCTTACACTCAATGAATAAGGAGGTGTTGAAGATGTCTTCTCCTAAGAGCTATGTTCCTCCTTAACCAACAAATGATTCATGCACTTACTCATATGAGAGTGCACCTCCTTATTGAAATATTCCCTAATGAATCCATCTAAGACAGTATGACATGTTCTAATGAAACCAGTGGGGTTTGAAAGCAAGACCTCATAGGTTGTATTAAGTAGTTTATTCTTGAGTTTGGAATCTTTGGTTATGTAGATCTGATCATGAACATAAATGATTCCATTAACTACCTTATACTCACCATCCATTTCGTGCCCATCAAGAGCCTTACATGTGAAAAGGCCCTTGGAATATTCCATCAAGATTTGGGACTCCCAGTAAGGATCTAGGCTCACCAACATTCACAACACTGTAGCAGTCTGAAATGAAGCATCTCTCATATGATGACTCTCCTCCTTGACATGCTTGATGTCGATGTCACATGTTGGATTATTCCCAAATTTCTTTTGTTGCCTCTCTTGCAGCTGATCTTGCTTAAGACAAGAGTGAAGTTTAGGAGAGTCATCCTTCTTTTGAAAGGTCCTCCTCCTCCAAAACTTCCACAGTTTCGCTCCTGCATACAAGAATGGGAATACCTTCTTGTCATATTTAGAAACTTTCCTTATATTTTAGAGCATCTTTTTCTGCTCCAAGGAGATGGAGTGGCCTTTTGATACCATGCTCATATCAACACATATTTCTGAATCTCTTCTTTCCAGTGCAAATATATGAATGGAGGATAGAAAAGTCAATTTCAGAAAATTTCTTAGCTCCGCATCAATGATTCTCAGCGTTGTTGTAGCTCCTCTCAAGGTTCCCTCTTTAGACAGATATGTTGCTGCTGCATATAGTTGAGAGAACACTTTAGCTTGCTTCCAATCAGGGGGTCTCCCTGGTGGAATGCCTCCATGAAAAGAGACATCAAGGCATAGAGTAGGATACATAGATGTATGGACTGACTTGTCCTTGCCTTCATTGCATAGATCATCATTCCTTCTTTTTGCATCAAAATTATGAAACAGAGATGGAAATTTTCTCTTCATCATGTGATGCTTTCCCTCCTCTCTTCCTTCTTCTATCTTCAATATCTCACCCTTTGAGGATCATGGCACATGCTGCACATGGACTGTGCCACAATCTCCATATGTGAGACTTCTTTGAACTTCTTAAAAGTGTGCAAGAGTTTCTTACCTTGGAAAAAATTCTCCATCTCCCTCTTCATGAGGTCTTATATGTTCTCTTTTCATGACTGCGTTATCATCTTCATCCCTTTCTTCCTTGATCTTGCAATATCCTTGGAGGCTTAAGAGATTCTCTCTCTTTGACACATCTTATTCCTTCCTCTTCATGAAGAAGTTACTGATAGAACATTGTAGATTTGATGATATCGCTGAGTGCTCATATCCATGAGATGAGGAATTAGAACCTTCCTCGTGTATATATCTTGTATATCTAGTTGAGGGATCTTCATGCTTTTTCCTCCTCATTTCTTTGATGTCCTTGCTGATACCTCGCAGAAATTGAGATAGAAGTTTTGTGAACATCTTCTTTATAGAAAATAAGGGTTTGATCTAATTCTTCTTGTAGATATCCTCCTCCTCATGATAAGAATCCATAATTCTTGAAGCTCACAAGCTGAGCCAAGAAAGTTGCTCTGATACCACTGTAATATCCCAAAATCAGGACTGCTAGCAAGACATGCCTAAAAAATGCATTTTTAAGGAATGGCTTTTAAAAATCTTGAAATCATCCCTTGGATCCCTTGGATATGATTATCTAAGTCCTAAATCCAAGAGGAGATCAGAAACAAATCTTTCTAGGTGGGTTAAATAGATCTCCCACACCTAGGAAGGCTTGAAAATTGACCAAAGAGGGAACTGCAGCAATACAAAGAACACTGCTAGAAAATAATGCAGTTCAGCCCAGTACTTGTAGTAGATCATTATGGAGGCTCACATATCATATGTAAAATATCAATTAATATTTATATTACAGCCCATTTAGTGTACAAGAGAAAGTAGAAGACTTAAACAGAAATAACCCTCAGAAATGAGGTGCTACAGCCACAAGGAAAGACAACATAAAATTGACAGAGTTATTTTAATGGGGCTAAAGGAGTAGTTATTATAACTTAGATCTAGAGCAGATATGTACATAAAAATATATATCTAATTTAGATCTGTGTACAAGAAAGGCTCATATATACATTCCCCTTGGGGTTTTGTGCAAAACATGAGAGTACATGAGTAGATCTGAGATCTAGAGTTGCAGATCTGCATAAATATTCAGAAATTCATTAATAATACAATTGAGCAGCAGATCATATATGAAAAAAACATGTATTGGATGGCCAATCCATGTATCACCACAGTGAGAGGAATAATCCTAACACCAGAGATCTCTCCTCCAAAATTTAGACCAAACACCCTGCAACTCCAAACTTGCAAATAACGCAGTCCAGGGATAGAAACTATGTTGTAAGATATGAGAATGATTTGGCCTGATGCCAACGTCTATATATATAGCTCCAATGATCTAGAACACTCTTTCCAATGGGATAGCAGACTTTCCCAGTGAAAATAGAGGCTAGATATGCATAGATCTGAGTAGATCTATCTCCCACTAGCTGCAACTCACAAGGAAAACCCAAACCTCAATAGGATCAGCGTTGTAGGTGTAAGGTGAAGCTTGGCCCAAGCCTAATAGTGGTCAAGACAAGCACAACTCCTCCAAAAGCTGCTCTAGGAAGGACGTGGGATTCCCTCTCAAGAACACCCAATGCTAAACAACAATATTCTCATCTAAACAGATACCACGAAGACCCAACCACTACACCAAAATCCCAAATTGTTAGTGAGGGCGGCATCCCAGGGTGTTAAGGGTGTGGTATTAAGGACCACTAGAGCATCTGAGGGTGGTGGCTAAACAACCCCTCATTACTCAGACCCCAGATACATCGCAAGGCCCACACTAAATAGGGCTGCCCTAAATAGGGATATTACAACCCACCATGCTCTGCGGGTCTCAACCTTGAGACCTCTGCTCTGATACCACGAAGGCCCAACCACTACACCAAAAGCCTGAACTGTTAGTGAGGGCATCATCCCAGGGTGTTAAGGGTGGGGTCTTAAGACCCACCAGAGCATCTGAGGGCAGTGGCTAAACAACCCCTCATTACGCAAACCTTGGACACGTGCCAGGGCCCACTCTAAACAGGGATATTACAGTCCATGGCCCTTTTAAAGGTAGCTCCAGCATTCATTAGTCCAAAGGGAATTTTCACATATATGAATCTCCCCCAAGGAGTTGTAAAATTTGTCTTATCTTGGTCATCAGGGTGCAATAACACTTGACTGTAACTAGAGAAACCATCTAACAAAGATATCCTACTAGGACCCACTACCCTTTGTAATATGTGATCCATCTTAGGTAAGGGGTAGTTATCCTTAAGAGATAACTTATTAAGGTTCCCGAAGTCAATGCGGATTCTAATTTTTCCTGTTTTCTTCCTATTTGGGACAATATTGGAAACCTATTGGGAGTAACTGAGCGGAAGTATGATTTTTTCTTTATACATCTTCTTGATCTCTTTCTCAACTAAAGGCATTAGAACAAGATTTATTCTTCATAATTTCTATCTGAATGGAGTTTGTTTTTCTTTAATTGGAATCTTGTGTTGAATGATGTTGGTATCATAGGATTTCAAATCGTCATAACTCCATGCAAACACACCAATAAATTATTTGAATAAGGCTATATATTTCTTCTTTGTAATTATAGTAGGCATAGATTTAGATAGTTTGATGATTTTGGGGTTTTGTTCTATGCCTATATTACACTCCTCAATGTCTATTTCGTTTGGTTCCATTTTGGGTTTTTTGGCCACATCATTAAAGTGAAATAACTCCTCTAAAGGGACAAGCCCTCTATGAAGATTATTGTCTTTCAGTTGGAGTATTTAAAATTCTTATTTTTCAAGGTCTTTCTAATTTTTTGTTTTATGTACATTTTTTTTAGTTGAGATATTTACATTGGTATTCACATCTAAAAAAACAGTTTCCAGAAAAACAGTTTGTTCTTCTTCAGTACCTTGTGCATCACTAACACTATCTTCCTCACAATCCATATCCACATTAGTGTCTTCAAATTCATCCTTGGATTGCTGGAAGCTTTAGATTTTTTTATCACTACCAAAAGCTTGCCAGTGCCTGATGTTGTATGGCACTGAAGGATGGTGTTTGACCTTAATTGTATGTTGTTTTTTTGGTTGAGGCAATTTACAAGTACTTCCTAAAAAGGCTAGGTCATTGGCTAAGACATTTTGGTTTCTGGGAATGACTGCCAAATCATATTCTTCAAAGGTCCTTAAGAAATAAATGACAACATTTCTATACGCTCTCAGTCTAGGGTCTTTGGCTTCATATAGTCGTTTAACTTGTTTAATGACTAGCTCGGAATCACCATGTACAAAGATCCTTTTTGCCCCTAGTTTTTTCAACCTTTGTAATCCCAGCAGAAAAGCTTCATATTCAACAATGTTGTTTGTGCACTAAAAATTTAATTTGTATGAATGACCCTATGCACTATTGTCTCCTGTGTTATACACCCAAATGCCTGCCCTTGAGCTAGATTTTCCACATGAGCCATCAAAATTCATGTTCCAAAGAGGTTCATTTGCTGGATCTGGTTGCTCTATTTGTATTTGACTATTTGTATTTGACTATTATTATTTTCTATGGGATCATCTTCTATAAGGGGAACTTGTGAATCGATGATTCCTTCATTATACATAATGAAAGAATCCAGGCTAGTGTGAACAAAGTAGAGAGGGTAATTGTGAGGCCTTACTTGGCTACTTACCATGTACTTCATCAATGTTTCTCTATAAATTTTCCTAGATTGACCAAACACCAGAATGGTAGCATAAGTCATGTCTAGTTGCAGAGTTCCTTGAAATCCCCCCCAGCCCATGAGTGAGATAAAATCATTCTGTATTTTCGGGGAATGTCTGCCACAACAATATCCATCACTAAATATTTGCAGGTATTTGAACTAGAGTGACATAGAGGTCCTTGATCAGGCCTAGGAACTTAACTTTTCTAGAATCAAACGAGTATAAATCCGTGTAGGGTCTAGTGATTTCGAGGCCAAGTTTCTCCATGATAGCTTGGGGCATAAGGTTGTGTGAGGCATCAGAATCCAACATGGTGTTATGAATAATTCTATCATGAATATTTAAACTGCCATAAAAAGGGGGAGGCCCTCCTTCTTGTGGTCTTCCATCAACCTCTGGCCCAATAAAAGAGTTGAGGCTGGTCATTGCTCAAATTGACAGTATCTGTAACCTCCCCTATATTTAATACTTTTAGGACCTAAGATATTTAGGAATTTTTTTTTATCGATTTAGTGAGAGGGATAGAAATATTCCCTTTTGAAAGTTCACTCTAGATACTGAATGGTGTTTGAGTTTTTAGCGGTTTTGACAACTCGTTTATTTTATCATCTATCCTTTGGCTAACTTTAGTCTGTTTGCTTGTATTGTGGATGTTTTTCTAATGATTTATAGCAGGAATATCTACTGACTTCTTGAAACTATTCTCTATGTTTTTCTTTTCTGAATTATTTAATTTTTTTCTTAGTGTTTTCAGTTGTTTTCTTGGCTTCTGATTCACATGCTTTCTTGGTAGAGTTTGCTGAAATCCCTTTATTTGAATTTTCCAAATTATTTTTTCTCCTTAATTTGTATTGTTTTTGGACTTCTATAATGGAATCCTCAATACCAAGTCTGTATTCATCAGATTCGTCAAGCCTGAGGTCAGCTTAGGCTAGTGAAAACAAGTCCTACTCTTCTTCAGTCAGGAAGACAAGATCCTCTTCATTGATTCCCATCAGATTTATATGATTTTCCTCCTCTTCCTCCACTATCCCTTCTTTATCATCAGCATAATTTTCTTGGAAGGGTGGCTTGATCTGCTAATCAAGACTCCTTTGCTCTCTTTGCCTTATTTCAGGAGGATTTCTTCTTCATTTTTTATTTCTATTTTGGGGTGCTAGTTGATTGTCTCTGGGTATTTCTCTTTCATTCAAACTCATCCTCTCCATCATCCTTTCCATAGTACTTACTAAATTTTCAAATTTTGCATTATATGTAGAGGCTATGGGTTCTTCCCTTATTGTGACTCTGCTCTCATTCCTCATCCTAGCCCTTTTTGCTAACAAATTGGCTTCTACACTCACATCATCTTTTTTCGTTTCCTCTAAGGTTGATGAGTCTCTTTCCCTAAGCTGATAGGCCATGTCTGGGTCAAATCCATCTGGGAATTTAAGTAGCACTATCTCTTGGATTGCTCTCATATTAACAGGGAATGCATTATATAATTTTTTAAATCTAGCACAGTAGTCTTGCACACTCTCTTCGGGGGATCTTATGATAGTTTCATAATCTGTAGAATCTGCAGTGGGTTTTTCTTAACTTCCAACTTATTGATAAAATTTTGGTGAAAAGAAGGGATATCATGGATACTATTAGCAGTTATATAATTAAACCATTTCCTAACTTCATCTCCTAAACTATGGGAAAAAATTCTCAACTTGACATTGTCATCATCAGTTTATTTCAAGTCGAAACAACCATTCATCTTATCAATGTGTTGTTGGGTAGTCACAGGACCAGTGCTATCAAATTGTGGAATTTAAGATTGGTAATATTGGAGCATAGGGGGTAAAGGGACTGGTAGGACCAATGGGGCATATCTGGCTGCTATGATTGGTGGAGGTGGTGGAGGAAGATGAACAGTGGATGAAGTAGGATGGGTATAGATATGAAAAATGGATGGATCAAAACTGTAAGGTCAGTCCAATTCTGAGACTTGTTTCTGAAAAATACCTTGTTTGAAATGAAAATCAAATTGAATGTCTTACAAAGTGACAAATATATCAGGTAAGGAGTTAGATCTATGGAGAACCCTGCTATTGGTAGGACTTACCGTTCTAGGTAGTTTCCTCAATATTTTCTCAGGATTATCTACAATAGGAGGAGGATTTGGATTTGGATGGGATCTGTTGGATATTATTTTGGGAGCTAGAACTTAGCTCAAAATCATAGAAAAAATAATTATTGAATATTGAAAGAAACTAATCTTTAAAATAAAGTTGTATCATCCAATGCTTTTAGCGGGTGTTTGCTGAATTCAAATGAAAATTGAAAATTTTCAGTTATGTCCCTAGTATGGTTGCTAATATGTTATCACTCTATAATTTATAAGATTGACAAGACTGAATTATAAAGGACAACATCAAAATCACTTGAAGCCCAAGATCTGGCCCTCCTAGACTGAGAGAGGGATCTCTCTATAAGATTTAGAGTTGTTTGAGTTTACTAATATGAGGCTAGTTAAGTTGAGTGCGGGAGTTGTTTTTGTTTGATTTTTCGTGGTTATATTTAAGGAGGTTTTCTCTAAACAGTTTCCATTAGGATATGGAGTCAAAATAGGCTGGGTGTAGACATCAAATTTCAAAACAAATGTAAGGCAAGCTAGCTCCGAATACTGGTGTTTATAGCTGAGCAGAATTATGGGATGGAGAACAGTGCTTTCAGTAATGACTTGAGAGCAACTAAGAATTATTAAACCATACATCAGAAGAAAACATTGAAATTGTAAATGCAGTCATAATTAAGGTACCTTGAAATAAAAAATCTTAATCTAAACTTCTTGCTTTACAAATAGATGTATAAATGAAGCATATGAAAATAATACAGTGGGAAAACATTAAACATGAATAAGGAAAAACATCACCAGGACAACACAAGAAATGAATCTTGTAGAATTATCTCTTTATTGATGCTCCAGCATGAAAAGTACGAATAATTGCAATGAAAAGTGCTTACAAAACTAGGGTCCAACTCTTGTTACAGAATGAAAACTTATATTTAAACTATTTTCACTAGATAGTCATTACTGAAAGGGAAATCGGTTCATTTACCACAAGAGTAACTGAAAATGGGTCTGTGCGCCTTATGCACAGACACGTTGTGACTGTTTTGAGACATATGTCTGAAGTTATAGTGGAATTTCCCCTTCATGGTAATGTCCCTCTTGGCAAGTGCCCAACGCCCTTGTGGAGCCGTTATGTAACGTTGCGGCGCACTGCTGTGCTGGCGGATCTGATACATTGGATGTGCTGACACTGACAATTCACTAGACTGGCAGATTCATCACTAAACTGAGTTTTCATCCTTCCTGGAGCCTACATATATTTTCCCAACTCTCTGGAGTCCAGATCTTGGTCTCGTTCAACTTCTTGTAGACTTCATCAGTCTCGGTGTACTTCACGAATTTTGGTGTCAACTAAAAAATGTGTTTCACCTCATGTTGTATTAAGGAATCGTTGTTGATGAGTTCATATAATGATTTCCTAGTCATGGTGTTCTTTAGATTTGTGATCTTGGATGTGTCATCAAAGATCTCTGTGAGCTTCTTTACATAATCAGTTTTGGGCATTAGTTTATCATTGATAACAAACAAGGAAGGCGAACCTCATTTTTTTAGTGGCTCAATCTTGTTTAAAAGTCTACTCACCCCAATCTCCAGCTGATGGCATCTCTCTTCTAATTGTGTGACCAGAATTTTCTTATTCAACACCCTTTTCACTTCAAGAACAAAGGTTGTTCTATCAGCCACTTCCATTTTCTCCAATTAATGGCCGCTCTTGGAATTAAGGAATCTGATGATGTTGTTGGCAGCTTGGGGCTTATCTCCAATTTTCTCATTTAATTTCCCAATGGAAACCTTCACTACATAAATTAGATCCCTTTGTTAAAAAATTATCTGAATTGAGGTCCATATATCATTTACAGACTCAATTATATCCAACCATATGATTTTCATGACTCTTCCCACCATGCTACCCATTTAGGACTCCTGAATAGATTTCTGCAAACTTTCATTTAGCTTTTTTCTAATCTGTAACTCTGTGGCATGTGCAGTATTTCCATTTGATTTTATCTAGTAGGTCATTGAGTTGATTTTGCGGCCTTTTTATTTCCGTTGACTATAAAGACATGTTCTACATTGCCTTGGCTAGCTGCTCAGTACTTTCCCCCAGTGCTTCTGTGGATGTTGTGGCTGCTGGGATCACTATGAGAGGAACTACCTGTAGGGGAATCATGGCCTTATTTGCTTCTTTTTCTACTCCCTTCATTGCATCCCTTATTTATTGCTTCCTTTCGTTGATAATTTTATCCATCTCATCCTCCATTTTCTTGATTTTATTTCTTTATTCAACAATTAACTGAATAATTTCCCCTTTCTGTGTTTCAGTTGCTTCTATCTCCTTGGCCATAGGGTCTTCTACCACTGGAATCTTAAGCTACCTCCTCAAAGTAGCTATGTCTGCATTCTTCCTCCTCACAAGCATTTCTACCACTGCTATGTTTTATGGATTGTACTTGAGGTGTATGTAATATTCCAAATCAGGAAAATGCTACAACAATGAGAATATCTCAAGATATTCTAAAG
This sequence comes from Pinus albicaulis, assembly GCA_034641835.2. NCBI lineage: Eukaryota > Viridiplantae > Streptophyta > Pinopsida > Pinales > Pinaceae > Pinus > Pinus albicaulis. Next base: position 1,191,626,329 of record CM076581.1, on the reverse strand, counting down.
TTGGAGACCCAGAAATATGCAAAAAAAAAAAATGGAACAGCAGCAACACTCAACTCATAGAAATGTGAGAGAAATTTATAGCCATATCATTAAATAATAGCAGCAAAAAATGAATAAAAGATCTTGAGGAAAAAGGCTACTCAAGATAGACAATGCTAAGCCTCAAGAAAAAAGTACAAGAATCATGATAAAGCACTCTACACATGTGTTCCCAAGCTATGACAACACAGTTTTATAAGAGAAACTACATGCTGCATATGTCCAATACATGGATATACAAATATATGGCCCAATACAACATTGAGAGTGAATATCTCAGCTCCCAAAGACTACCTCCTATCAATCCTAGAAGGATTGGCTATGAAATGAAAAATTTGCAAAATGTCAGTGTTGCTGGGTAGCAGCAGCAACTCAAGAACTAGAAATAAGTGGAGAAGACTGAAGATGCTACAATCAATGACAATATATCCTCTAGTGGATCTCTATAGTGAAAGGATGATCCCCACACCTAATATCTCACCCTCCAAACATATCTGCAAAGCCCCACTGCAAATGCTTCACTCAAAATAACGTAGTCACTAGATGGAACTATGTTGTAGGGGCAAGAGAATGGGTTGGCCCAATGCCAAGATCTGAAATCAGCTCCAAAGGCCTCCAAACTGATCTTTCAAAGGAAAGAGAGACTCCTCCTCTAAAAAATAGCTGATGGAGATGGTGTGGTGAACCCTCACTGCAACACCCAACAACACAACATTATTCTGCTGCAGAAATAACACTGTCTTGGAGGAGGATGCTTGGCCTCAAGTCTATATGTGAGGAAAATTAGTGCAATCCCACAAGAGGCCTCTTAAGAAGGAGAAGGAATCCTAAATAGGAATTCCCCTGGCAACTCTTGCTAAACAGCAAATAATGCACAATGTTTGAATCGACAATGAGATGAATAATACAAGCATGAGAAACAATGGCTGTCTCACCATCCTTTTAAACAAGTGAAAGCCCCTCTCCATGGGTCCCACTCCTCTTAGGGTTTCCTCCACGAAATAACCCTCTTCCCATTCATACTGTGTTGTCTCTCTAATTGTTTTCCACCTCTTATCCTAGCGTTGTTGACTTGGTCAAACATGACCTTGTCCAATTGCAAATAACCCTTTTCAGACATGAGGGTGTGAAAGCCAGCTCCAATGATGATCCCTTTTCATAATATGAGGTATTTTATTGAGATTATCATTATGCATGGGTCTCCTTACCCATTTATTCTCCTCCTAGGTGAAATCAACAAAAATTAATATTCCAAATTATTATAGGAAAATTTTGGAATATTACAGTCCTCCCCTCCCAAATGTTGTTTTTCCTCAAGAAACTGCAAGGAAAAAACTGGAAAGCCTCCTCTCAATGCATGGATTCTATGTTGTGTTGAGGAAAATATTCCTCATGTTGATCCTCCATCCTCAAGCAATCATCCATGCAAAATGAGTCACCTCCCAACAAGGCAACTCTTGAAAGTCACCTTACACCTCCAGCTCCGGCAATGTAGGTGGGCTGAAATTCTAATCTTGGTAAACAAGATAGCCTAGCCCACGTTGTCCTCCTCTCCACTTAGGATAAGTGTAGAGTGTATCTTGATCCTGGGCTGCAATGACATTTCCCTCAAATGGAAAGATGGAGATTATACCTCTAAGGATCTCTCCTCCAATGTTATGAAACATGTTGGACCAAATCATCTCATATGTGATGAGTTGGATGTCATCATCATATGGCATCACATTCCCCATATGGCTCACCTCATAAGGAAACAAATGAGCTGCTGTAGTGGCCATACCATATCCCATGCTCCCTATAGAACATGTAGTGCAAAGTGTTTGGGAGTTCTCTCCCTCCAAGGACACATTCACCCAATGTGTCTCTCCTCCAATCATGCTCCCAAGAAAATCCTTAGAAATATCAACCAAGGGAACCATAAGGAAAATCATGCTGGCTTCCATGTGAAGTAAAGGAGAAGGAAAATGGTCCCTCAAATGTAGCGAACGTAGTTTGACTCTCCACTGCCATAGAAAATAAAATTATCGGTGGCCTTCCCACCATCTGCTTGCTACCCCAATATCTTCACAGGTTTGGAGAAAGTGAATGATGTAATGTGCAATGTACGTATGTTCTCCATGAGAAATCTCTTCCCCATAACCACTTAGGTAGTGAACATCCACAATGGCCTTATGTATACCACCAAATCTAGAAGTGTTACACAGTAATTTGTCACTGTCCCTGCAATTCCCATCTTGCCCATTGGAGGGTCGTTTCTGTGACCAATAAGCAGTGTCATGCCTTGCAAATACCATCATTGCATCCCTTTCCATGAGGACAACATTTCTTCTGTTGATCATTTCCTGAGTAGACCCCTAAAAACACCTGTTTTTGCCTTGGTGTTGGTAGCTCGTTATGTACTCGCGCCAATGGGGGAAAATTAACACTGAGCCTGCGCCAATTGGCGCTCTGTCCCAGTGTTGCACCTGCGCCAATCTGCTTTTGGAAAGTTTTTTAAAAAAGGAGGTGAAGTTTCGATTACAACAACTTCGTCGATGAGTCATTAGGAGTGGTTTCGACTGAATAACCACGGCCTTCCTCCTTTGGCCTCTTATTTCCACCATATGGGGAACCTCCCAAAGGATAAGGCCTCCCTTCCACTATTGTAGGGATCCCAACCTCCTCCTCTCCTCTATAAATATAGCCTTCATTCATTGATGAAGGGGCTGAAAGGTTGATAGTCTTGAAGTGCCTAAGCCTTGAATCTCCAAATTCCCAAGAGCCTTTATGCTGTAAGAGCCCTCTTTCCTCCCTTAAGGCCGACTCAAGTAATGAGACTATCGTCGAGAGACTCAAGAAAGGTTTTCCCTTTCCCTGGCGAGCTTTGCGAGACGTGAACGACTGGGGACCCTTCCGAAGGAGATCACCGCGTCAGAACATTGGTTTTACTCTCATTCGATTGTTATTTAATGAATGATTATGGTTATGGTTCCACTCTATTTTCGCTTATGTTAATATGAGTTATATCCTTTCTGACTGATATCTAGTTGCGTATTCTGGATTTTATGCTTTTATTCGTGTTGTTTCTTGCATGTACAGGTGTCCACCCACGGAGATCGTGGAGGGATTGTGATCTGCCGAGGCTGAGGAACGGGAACGCTCTCTTCTATGGATCATAGCATTGGACTCCAGGTAGGCCTCCATATTTGGTTTTTTATTCGTAACTAGGAACCTGCGCTATAACATTTTATGATTGTTGCTAGACCCCTGCTGGGCTAGTAGGGATCACCTCTGTCCGCAGAGGGGATTTACCTCCTCAACAATTTGGCGACTCCGCTGGGGATCATCTAGTTTTCACTGTCTCATTTGGGTTGTCTCGTTTTGATTGTTTTATGATTTTCCTTGCTTGGTTAGCATTCTAGGCTGGGTTCTTTTGTGTTTTAGCTTTTGGTTCAGCCCGAGAGGATCAGATTTGACCTTTGCTTTTCCGAATTTTCACCTTTTCATAGTTCGCTTGATTGGCGCGAGTTTAGCCCTGACAGTCACGCCAGTTGGCGCAGTTTGCCAGTTCATCACTCATGCCATCCCCTGTCCAGCGCGGATTACAGCCAAATGGTCGCGCCATTTCCTGTAGGTGGTAGGGTTACCCTTGTTCGGAAGCTTCTTTTGGTCATTACTTTGCTTCTGGGTTTGTTTTGGATTCTGCTTGAAGTGATGAGTCTGGTCTTGGTTGGGTGAAATTCTTTTTTTTTTCATTTTCAGGCATTGGCGCTTGTTGTCAGTTAGCAACCCACGCCAATTGGCCATTGGCGCTAGTTGTCAATGTGCAGGTCGCGCTAATTGTTGCCAATTGGCACTAGTTGTCAATGGACAAGTTGTGCCAATTTCAGGGTGTATGAAAATTGAGTTTTTTTCCCTAAATCCTTCACCAGTGTGTCTTTCCCTTCCGGTCTTTTCCTTGTATGAGCATAGATTACATTGCTCATTGTTTGGGATGTCTTCTTTCCATGATTGCTTGATGTAAAAGGGAATGAATGCCTTGTTTTGATCTCATTCTTTGGGAGTCCTATTTGTGTTTTGTCAACTTTTGAGGAATTTTGTTACAAAGTGTTTTGAAACAACGATTGCATTCTTAGTGTTTATTTACATCTCTTTTGCATTCATCCTTCATTAAGAAGCTTTGCGTTTATTTAGTTTTCGTCTCAAAGTGTCCTTTTTGTTAAAATGCATTAGATCACATCGCATTGAAAAGTGTTTGAGATTTATCATTGAACTTAGATCACATTGTTTAATGATTGAGAGCTAAAAATCGCTTTGTGTGAATTCTCTTTCATTGAAAGCATGCATTAAGTAGATTCTCATTTCATCGAAAAATGCATTGAGTGCATTCTTATTATTTGAAAAGAAAAAGGAAATTGTGCATAGATTACAATTGCATAGTTTTTGGAAAAAGAATTTTGCATAGATTACATTGCATAATTCGCTTCGTTGAATGTTTTAGAATACTTTTGGATAGTGAAAGTCATCTAGTTTGGAAAAGTTTCGTTTTCAGTTTTTCTGTTTGTTTCATCATTGTTTGAAGCTCTTCCCTTAACTAGATAGCATTCATCGAATTGAAAAGCTTTCTTTTCTCATGTAGCTGCATACAGGAGATTTTCATATGACATACGATAGGGCCTGAAAATTGAAACCTAATTGAAGATCAACCATAAAATTTATTCAATTAACCTAAGGTGGCATTGAAATCTAATGAAACAAATTTAGAGGTCTAGGCTAGAGATGTGTTCCTGCGTCTTTAAACCTAGTATCTGTCGCTCGCCTTTTGGCTTCAGACAGCGCTAGTACGGAATTGTGCTCCCCGTACCGTCGCGTATATAAAGGGAGACCCCTCTAGGTTTTCAATCCTTTATCCATAGGAAGCCGAGTCTGCCGCCCTATACCTGTGATACACTGAACACAGCATTCGGGGAGATTACCTGCACGTACGGAAATTCCTTGGTTGATTTCTCTTTCATTATTAAAACCAAGGTGGATATTGCAGTTCACGGTTATTTGGTACACCCTTTTGCCTAGTATTCCTGAGCAGTCATTTGGTCTTTTCTGACTCCCTAAATTTGAAAATATCGCCAAGAGCTTGTCCTTTCACGCTTGTGTCAAATCTGAAAGAGATAGATTCACCTTTTTATCGTTTCTCGACTCTTAAAACTTGAAACGGTAAAGTTTCTTATTTTTCAATGTGGTAAAATTAATCACCCACGATTACACGCCCTCTTAGATTTTGCTTGTTGACCATTTGATCGTGTGTCTTGCCTCTTTTTTGGCCCGTGTGTGGTTTTGAGTCTTGATGGCAACTTTTCTGGAGTTTACCAACCAAGGAATCCCCTTAGAAGGGAATCCTGGTGATTTTCCTCCTTTTGGGAATGTTGGTGCTCCTTACATGGCAACGTTGTCCCTTCCTGGGTTAACTGTTGGGTTGCCCGTTTGGTTGTTTTCAACCTCTGTGGTCCCGAATATCTCCGCTATTGTTCAATCATTTTCTCCACCTGAACAACATCATGTTGATTCCAAGGTGGACCTCTCCCCGTCTTCGCTTGTTTCTGTGTCCTCATCTTCTACTTTGCCTGGTGAAAGCCTGGATTCGAGTAACCAGGTGGTTAAGAAGAAGAAGAAGAAGACAAAGAAGAAGAAGTCTGATAAGCGAGAGGCTAAAAGTGCAGCCACTGTTTCTGAAATATCTCCTCTTGATAAACCTTCCGACCCTCCACGGAAAGTCAAGTTCCCTTGCATGTTGTGAACCAGAGACCATCTTCTTCGCGATTTCCCTGGCATTCCCAAGGTGCTCGAAGTATGGTCCAACGGTCTTCCACTGTTGCCTTTGGCTTCCGGGAGTCAGGTTGGGGGAAAATCTTCAACTGGTGCTGGTAAGGCTCCTAAGAAGCAGGGTAAGATCACCAGTCCCTGTAAGTTGTGTGAAGGGCACCATGCCATCCACCTTTGTCCGTATATGGATGAAGCCAAAAGAGTCTTGGACAAAGTAGCTGTTTCTCAGCCGTGCGTTCCAGCTGGTTACACACAGCTTTCTTTGAGTCCTCCACCAGCTGATCCTATGATTGGTCAAGAGTCATCCTTGGTCGATCCCGCTCCCCTGGAAATTCAAATTCAGGAATCCATTCTCGACCAACCATTGGTCGTGGGATCGGTTGAGCTAGCTCCGTCTTCGGTGCACCAGGTATTTTCTATTGAGAGTGGACCTCACATCCCTCAGGTTCTTCTTGTTTCTTCAGATTCCTCGGGCTTGGAGAAAGATTCTCTTGTCCCTATACCTCAAGAAGTTGCTCCTCCACCTCCCGTGATGGAGATCCTGGAGGATACCCCTCCCACCTTCGAGATGGAGGTTGTGGAGGATGCTCCTTCTTCTTCCGTAACACCAGGGGAAGACCATCTCGGTTCGATGGTAGCCCCTCCAAGTAGTTTGGTCGCTTCCTTCGATTGGAGTTGATTTTTAGGATACCGCCTTCCGTCTTATGTGCCTTTCGAGATCACAGTATAGGCTTTTGGTCTGGTCGTACCAAGCACCATTATAGACGAAGGCGCGTTTGTTAGTATTCTATCCTCAACTACTTGGCAAGCTTTCGGTTCACCACCGCTTGCGCCTGTTACGCAGAATCTGTTGGCATTTAACAAAAGAACGAGTCAACCGTTAGGGATCCTTCCAAGGTTACCTGTTACTTTGGGAGGTAAAACCATCCACATGGACGTGATGGTTTTTCCAGGCCCCTTGGATTTCAATCTGCTCTTGGGGCGTGATTACACCTATGCCATGGGAGCACTTGTCTCCTCCCTCTTTCGTGTGGTCTGTTTTCCGCATGAAGGAAGGATTGTGACCATTGATCAACTTTCGTTCTTTGGTCCTGATGTGGCAACTGGCACGCCATCATCCATTCCTGGTTTTTATCCACCCGTTGTATCTGCCCCACCGCAGGTCAACTATGTGGCTACCTACCACTTGCCTGTGCTCAGTGATGATGTCGTTGTGCATCAGGTGCTGGGGGCATTGGGTCCAGACTTCCAGGATGTTTTCCTTCCATCGGGAGGGGAACTCTTGGAAGCGATGACTTCTTGTTCATTATGACCAAGCTGGCTGGAGCACAGTTCCCTGTCTTGTGTCAAGCTCCTTAAAAAATGAAACAATCTGGTCAGAGCAGGGTTCTTTTCCTTGTGTCAAGCTCCGTAAAAAATGAAACAAGATCTTTGGAGCAGAGTTCCTTGTCTTGTGTCAAGCTCCTTAAAAAATGAAACAAGGTTGTCAGAGCATGGTTCCTTGTCTTGTGTCAAGCTCCTTAAAAAATGAAACAAGGTTGTCGGAGCACAGTTCGTTGTCTTGTGCCAAGCTCCTTAAACCATCAAACAAGGTGTCCTGAGGACAGTTCTTTTAATGTGTCAACCTCATTAAAACAATGAAACACGTTCCCGTTCAATTCGAGTCTTTGATAAGATCTCGTAAAATCCGAGTCGAGGCTTTCTCTTGATCTCGTAACTTGAACCTTCACTCCCTCCATCTGTTTACTCAGGTGCATGGACTGAAGCTTGGGGGGCATGTACCTCGAATTGAGTCACCATGCTGGGGGCATGCTTACTTTTTCAAGCATATTTTGTTTCCGTTTCAAGCTTGTGTAAAAATGAAACCAGTTTCAAGCATAGTTTATCTCTGTTTCAAGCTTGTGTAAAAATGAAACCAACTTCAAGCAGAGTTTTTTGATTTCAAGCTTGTGTAAAAATGAAACCATTCCCATTTTACCCCTTGTGATTACCATTTTATCAGCCTGTTTTTCCAGATGAGCCTTGGTTTTCTCACTCCATCGTCACTATCCACTGGGCCAATCATATGCTTTCACTTGGTTGTTTTACCCGTTCCTGAGGAATCGCTGCGATGAGTGGTCTTGTTAGCCAGCCTATTTACTTTTATCATGTTTTGAGCAGTTCCACCATTGCTGGAACCAATAGCTACCCTTTATACCACTCGTTCCTCCAGGAGGAGTCAACTTTCAGCACTTTTCTGACTCTCTAAACATGAAAGGATTGCCGAGGCCCTTGTCGTTTTGATCTCGTTAAAGTGGCTGTGAAACGACATCTACCCAGTATACGTTTACCCCTTTTTCAGGCTGGGATGGATTATTTAAGAAAAAGGAATACCCTAGCCTATTGCGACTAGGAGGTTTTCTCAGACATAGTTTTCTACCTTTTCGGATCTGAGGAACTATTTACGAAAAGGGACCTTTGGAGTTTACTTTTCTGTTGTCTTTTCAAACTCTCTAAACATGAAAAGACGCCGAGTTCTCCCTTTTTTAGACTCGTTAAAACTTGATGACATTGGATTCAGTCGAAATGACGTTCTCCGAGTTTCTCCTTCCTAGGGCTCGTTAAATGTACTAGGACGGACTTATATGACAAGCATATGGCATCCTCTTCAAGCTTGTGTAAAAATAAAGAGGTACTCACCGAAATGGTGGGGAAAATGGAACCAGCATCATTGTCATGTCGGCAGTATGTCGCTCTTGAACATGGCACTTGTCTGCATTCGTGTCGGGTTGGGGACATCTCATCTTGTTTTCCACTTGCCTCCGTGGGTTTCGGTGATCCCTTTTGACCTCTCATCTGCTCTTTGCCTCGTCACTATGACCTCTGATCTTTTGATGTCAAATACGGCCAAATCCACTGTCGTGCCGCCAATATGTTCAAGAGAAGTTGGCCTCTGCAAATATCAGCCTTCCTCTGATTCTCATACGATCCTGATTCACAACAAAAACATCATGTTCCTCTATCTCATGTCGATGATGTGGGGAAGATTATGGCCCACCTTCGATCAAGGTCACTTCCTGTCGACTTCAGTTCATTATCCAGGAAGGTGGTCTAGAGACTCATTTATGGTACATTGGAGCCTGCATGCCTCAATGGCAGGTTTGTCGCATTCGACGTGAGGTTCTCATCATTGGCCTCTGATCGAGTGATTCTACGGGTGTTCGACACCAGCTCATTGATTCACATGTCATAGATTGTACTTGTAGTACCTTGAGGGCCATTGTCATTATTGGTGGTTCCTCTCGCGTCTGTTAACAGCTCTCATCATTGGCTGGTAATCAGGTGATGTTCTTGCATGTTCGACTTCAGCTCACATATTCGCATGCTTGAACTTGTACTTTGTTCGGGTCGAGATGGAGCGCAAGACCCTGGATTGTGTCTGTTGTAATCCAGGCTGCAATATTGTGGATTATTATGATTATTTACATGACTTATTCACTGGATGGCTGCGACCATACGTGAGTCTATTTATCGATCCTCACTGGATGGCTGCGACCATACCTTGGATCTGGATTATTGTATACTCTGTTTTGGATGGCTGCGCCCATACCACATATACATCATGTACTTGAGATATCAGTTGTATTTCTCTACACAGGTTTTCTAACGGCGAAGCTTCAGTTGGACACGTTCTCGTAAAGCATTTCACCCCTCTCTCTCTCTCTCGGGCCTCATGCTTTAGGGGGCATCTGTTACACAGTAATTTTTCACCGTCCCTGCAATTCCCATCTCGCCCATTGGAGGGTCATTTCTGTGACCAATAAGCAGTTTCATGCCTTGCAAATACCATCATTGCATCCCTTTCCATGAGGACAACATTTCTTCTATCGATCATTTCCTGAGCAGACCCCTAAAAACACCTATTTTTGCCTTGGCGCTGGTAGCCCGTTATGTACTCGTTCCAATGGGAGAAAATTAACACTGAGCCCGCGCCAATTGGCACTCTGTCCCAGTGTTGCACCCGCGCCAATCTGATTTTGGAAAGTTTTTTAAAAAAGGAGGCGAAGTTTCGATTACAACAACTTTGTCGATGAGTCATCAGGAGTGGTTTCGACTGAATAACCATGACCTTCCTCCTTTGGCCTCTTGTTTCCACCATATGGGGAACCTCCCAAAGGATAAGGCCTCCCTTCCACTATTGTTGGGATCCCAACCTCCTCCTCTCCTCTATAAATATAGCCTTCATCCATTGATGAAGGGGCTAAAAGGCTGATAGTCTTGAAGTGCCTAAGCCTTGAATCTCCAAATTCCCAAGAGCCTTTGTGCTGTAAGAGCCCTCTTTCCTCCCTTAAGGCCGACTCAAGTAAGGAGACTATCGTCGAGAGACTCAAGAAAGGTTTTCCCTTTCCCTGGCGAGCTTTACGAGACGTGAACGACTGGGGACCCTTCCAAAGGAGATCACGGTGTCAGAACATTGGTTGTACTCTCTTTCGATTGTTATTTAATGAATGATTATGGTTATGGTTCCACTCTGTTTTCGCTTATGTTAATATGAGTTATATCCTTTCTGAATGATATCTAGTTGCGTATTCTGGATTTTATGCTTGTATTCATGTTGTTTCTTGCATGTGCAGGTGTCCACCCGCAGAGATCATGGAGGGATTGTGATCTGCCAAGGCTAAGGAATGGGAACGCTCTCTTCTACGGATCATAGCATTGGACTCCAGGTAGGCCACCATCTTTGGTTTTTTATTCGTAACTAGGAACCTGCGCTATAAAATTTTATGATTGTTGCTAGACCCCTGCTGGGCTAGTAGGGATCGCCTCTGTCCGCAGAGGGGATTTAACTCCTCAACAAGAAGTAAGAATATCCCTCATTTGAGAAAATCCCTACACATATATCGTTAAGAGATGCATATATATAGACAAATCATTATGCAAATCAACAATACTCTCACCATATGTTTTTCTCATATAAATGGAGTGGCTCATAGATGAGTCTCCCCTCATCCTCAAAGGGAAAATAGTTTACTGCGCTAACTCCTCCATTTCCTTATGATCCATGGAGTGCCACCTCAAGTTCTTCAAGTGGTTCCTCCCACAAGAAGAAAATAAATGTAATGTGGCATTGATGGTTGGCCCATGGTTCCTCCTAAAATGTACAACATGTACAGTAGGGAGAATCATGCTCCCAATGGGCCTCCTCAATCTCAATCCCACTCTCCAATAAAAGCTCTGCATGAACACAAACATATCAGCAATACATGGAAGCATAGTACAATAAGAACAAGTTTTAAAATGAAAACTAGAGAGTGAATCATAGTTCCACCCATGGAACTAGCATAGTGCATCCCTTGCCTGCATCAAATAAAACAAAAACAACTGTTCTTCCAGCCACTTTTTTTCTGCCATAATCATTTTACAAGATATAAACATGGAAGTACAAAAGGGTGTCAATGGTGCACACCAAAAGTCATGTGGCTTTCCCCAAAAACCACTAGCGAGATAGCCAATCTCAATGCTACAAATGGCTTCAAGTAAATCATTATACAATATGGAAGAAGGATTAAACCTCCTTGGTACAATATGTTGCTCATAAAAATACAAGAAGTACAAAACATAAGGTGAAATTGTGCATTCCCCATTTTGTACTCGAAGACTTGAGCTGAAATGGCTCAACTTTAAATGCTCCCTTACTCCCAATGAGTAGGAAGGTGGCTATGAAATCCTATCCATCATCATTCGGGCTCTGCATCTCTCCATATGCTGAAATATGTCTTGCTAAAAGCCCTCCCAATGAACTCCTCTGCCAAGGCAAGATATGCATCACAATGCATGGAAAAGAAGTCCTCAAGTGCTGCATGCAGCAGCTTCTCCTTGAGACTAGAATATCTAGTCAAGAAGACTCTGCCATGTGAATAGATGACCATATCATCTACCATGTATCTATCATCTCTCTCTGGGTCATCGAGAATCATGCATGCACCAAGATCCTTGGAGTACTCTACCAAAAGCTGAGATCTCCACTAAGGATCAATCCTCCTAAGAGACAACGCTAGTGATATGGCATGTGAAGCTCTCCTCTTGCTGTTGTATGCTACTTTGACATCTCCCATGCCAAAATTATCCTCCAAAATCTTCACCTCTCCAAAATCCAAGAGTGGTGAACCCAAAGACAAGATATATCTCATCAATTGTAGATCTGGTGGCCTCCCTGGTGGAATGCCTCCATGTAGTGAGACATCAGTGTCAAGAGTAGACTGTACATATAATTGGGAAATATTGCCCCTACTCTTATTGAAAAAATTATTTTGCCTCTTTCTTACATTTTCTCTCTAAAATAGAGAAGGGTGTGTGCTTCTCATCAACTGATGCTGCTCTTCCACCCTACCTCCTCCTTCCAACTTCAATGCTACACAATCATGTTGCTCACTGATTGTGCTTGGACCTCCATGTATGAGATCCTGGGGAACTTCTTGTAAGGATACAATAATCCCTCCTATTGGAGCATGTGCTCCTCCTCCCTCTACATGATGCACTGGATGTGCTTTAGATGTGATAGCGTTGTTGCCCTCAACCCCATCAATGTGTGTGGGAAACACCTCAATAGTTAGATCCCCTTGTGCAAAAGAGATCCTCATGCCCTCTTGTTCGAGAATATGAACTGGAGGTTTTTCTTCTGGCAATGTGTAATGCAAGATATCATCTCCTCCGATGATTTTCTGAAATGGAGTTCTCTTCATCACATGAAAGGGTTTTGTTCTCTCAAGTTTTCCTTGCTCATGTGTCTTAGGAAGTTTTTCACCAAACCTCTCTATCAATGTTTTTATGAATATTTCATAAGAGAAAGTGTTTGCATTTCTTAAAGAAAAAGATTAAAAAATCCACCATGCATGAGACTTACCTCTGAAATGCAGCACTTCAACTCTAATAGCTTCACCTTTGGAAATATGGTGCAGCTGCAAATAGGAATCTAGCTCCTTCACCCAGGCTCCAGCTGAACAGGTGGGTGATCCAGAAAAATTAGATAGAATAAATCTACCTACATCCTGCTACTTTCTCTTCTCCACCTGGATCTTGAAAAACTCTTAGAAATCAGTATGATCCCTAAACCTTTAAGTTTGAGATTCATAGTCCTGCAACAAATCACTAAGAGTTCTCCTCTTAGGAATTTTTCCTCCTCCTATCCATCTCAAGATAGATCTGGGCACTTGACTGCACTGTGCATCATGGTGTGTAGCTGCATGCTCACACTCCCTATAAGAAAATATGGAGTTTGACTCAGTTTTAAACCCTCTTGGAGATCCTATACATATATCCCTCCTTATCTTCTCAAATTCTACATGAATGCTCTGTACAGATCTTGGAAGAAGCTTTGTAAGCTTATCTTCCCTTTTCTCTCCACATAGTGGAGTCTTAATATTCTCTCTCCTTGATATCATGATGTCTGAGATCCACCGGCTGAGCTAGAGATCATGCTCTGATACCACTGTAATATTCCAAATCAGGAAAATTCTACAACAATGAAAATATCTCAAGATTTCTAAAGTTGGAGACCCAGCAATATGCAAACACAACAAATGGAGCAGCAGCAACACTCAACTCATATAAATGTGAGAGAAATCCATATACATCTCATTAAATAATATCAGCAACAAATGAATACAAGATCTTGAGGAAAAAGGTTACTCAAGATAGGCAATGCTCAGCCTCAAGAAACAAGTGCAAGAAACATGAGAAAACACTACTACACATGTGAGCCCAAGCTATGACAGTGTAGTTTCATAAGAGAAACTACATGCTACATATTTCCAATACATGGATATACAAATATATGGCCCAATAAAACATTGGGAGTGAAGATATCAACTCCCAAAGACTACCTCCTATCAATCCTAGAAGGTTTGGCTATGAAATGCAAAATCTGCAAAATGCCAGAGTTGTTGGGTAGCAGCAGCAACTCAAGAACTGGAAATAAGTGGAGAAGACTGAATATAGTGAAATAAATGAAAATATCTCCTCCAATGGATCTCTAGAGTGAAATGCTGATCCCCTCACCTAAGATCTCACCCTCCAAACATATCTTCAAAGCCCCACTGCAAATGCTTCACTCAAAATAAAGGAATCACTGGATGGACCTGTGTTGTAGGGGCAAGAGGATGGGTTGGACCAGTCCCAAGATCTGCAATCAACTCCAAAGGCCTCCGAACTGATCTCTCAAAGGAAATAGAGACTCCTCCTTTAAAAAATAGCTGATGGAGATGGTGTGGTGAACCCTCACTGCAACACCTAGCAGCACAACATTATTTTGCTGCAGAAATAACACTGTCTTGGATGAGGATGCTTGGCCTCAAGCCTAGATGTGACGAAAATCAGTGCAATCCTTCAAGAGGCTTCTTAAGAAGGAGAAGAAATCCTAAACAAGAATGCCCCCCACAACTCTTGCTAAATAGAAAAGAATGCACAATGTCTGAATAGATAATGAGATGAATAATACAAGCATGAGAAAAAATGGCTGCCTTGCCCTCCTTTTAAACAAGTGAATGCCCCTCTCCATGGGTCCCACTCCTCTTAGGGTTTCCTCCACCAAATAACCCTCTTCTCATTCATACTGCGCCATCTCTCTAAGTGTTTTCCACCTCTTATCCCAGCATTGTTGACTTGGTCCAACTTGACCTTGTCCACTTGCAAATAACCCTGTTCACACATGAAGGTGTGAAAACCAGCTCCAATTATGATCCCTTTTCATAGTATGAGGGATTTTATTGAGATTATCATTATGCATGGGTCTCGTTACCCATTTATTCTCCTCCTAGGTGAAATCAGCAAAAATTAATATTCCAAATTATTGTAGGAAAATTTTGGAATATTACATTGTATCACTAATTCCTCCATATATTTTATCCTTGAATATTTGGCCACGGTGGAGACCTTTTCCAACTTTAATTACGACTGTGTGTTGGAAAAATTCACCTATAGTTTTGAGAGGCTCATGGATGTGTTAGTTAGGGTGGAAGAGGTCATTTCCCCAGTCTACTTGTGCATCTCCATTTGGTCTATTGGGTGGATGTTCTTTTGCATCAAACTCAAAAAGTGTCTTCTTGTAGTCTATTGCACCTTTGGGTTGAGGAACTTGTGCCTCCAAGAATTCCATCCTAATTCTTCCCTTCTGAGAGTCAAAGGATGATAAGAGTCTACTCTGGGATCTGCTTATTTGTTTCTAAAATCAATTGTAGGTGTTGGTCTTGAGAACCTCATTCCTTCTCTTGATCTCCCTGAATGTATCATAGATTTATTCCTCCTTTTGTTTTGTAGTGGAAGTAGATGTGGTAGTTTGCACATTCTACTATTGGAATGGCATGGTGGAAGAGGATGTGGAGAATATCAGGTGGCTACCTACTGAAGATGAACTTGGTAAATCCCCAATTTTGATGACAGTTTGTTGGTTTTTCTCATTTCCTTGGTCAAGGTCCATGTTGATCCCAACTCTCTTCCTATATTTAATTATGAACTCCTTAGTGGAGGAACTGATGTTCATGTCTATTTGATCCTCCCTGATCCTCTTACATCCTATTTCCTTTTCAGGCTCGTTTCCTTTTTCATCTCAAACTAATGTCACCTTCCTCTCTTGTGGAGTTGGTGTTTTCACTCCTAAAGTAGACATGACCTACTCTTCATCCTCCTCGAGCGTGTCTTCCACCCATTCTTCTTGGTTCATGTACTTCTCTATATCCAATCTGTGGGTATGGATGTAGGGTGTGGACTTGTTTTCCACCCTCTTCTTGGATATGATCCACATTGGATCATAGGACCAGGTGAAACTGTGTGTGAATTTCATCTCTTTCAATATTTTCTCTGCCTCTCCCCCTACTGCCCTACTGTTGCAGATGAATGGGTCGATTTGGGATTTGATCCTGAATTTTGACTTCTTCTTGGCTGAAAAAAAATGCACCTCATTGGCATATATCATTTTTCTGATATAATCAATGGAAAATAACCTCATGGAGAGGTATTTGGGTAGATTATAGAGAGGGAATTAACTACAATAAACCTTGATCTCCGTGTAGTTTGGTAGAGATACCAGTCTGTTGTCTTGGTCTGCTCTGTCAACTGCATCACTTTCTTGATTTCCTTACTCACCCTGGGCTCTGCGGTGTTGTTGATTGCACTGATTACTGGATGAACAAATAGGCCTGAAAATCTCTTATATGAATAGTCTTCCTGCTCCTTTCTCAATAGAGTTGTCTAAGAAATGATAGATTTGGATTGAGATTCTTCACCTTTATTTATCATGTCAAAATCGAAATTTCTGGATTCAAAACAAGTAAACATTTACACCAACACAGAGGTGTATTTGAATACCCTTTCTATTTGAAATTTCAAGAACTAATCATGGATTGCATCAACAAGGAACTGAGCATAGTTGAACATAACAGTAGGCTCGACATCTGTAGAGAGGATAGACAAGAAACCAATTATGGCTTCATCTATCCATTTATCATTATGATAACCAAAAAAATAAGATAGCGTAGTGACAATGTGCTTGTTCCTTTCCGGGAACGTGGATGATGGATATGGGGGATTTGTGGTAGGCATTGGTGCATTGGGAGTAATTAAAAGCTTCAAGGTTTTGGCCCTGCTAGCAAAATCAAATCCTTTGTATAGTCCTATAATAAACTAATATGAAAAAGGGACAATGTTATCAACAATGGGGGCATAAAACATCTCTTGAATGGATGGGGCATTTACATAAAAAAAAATCTCTCCTGCAGAGTTTGTTAGCCACCAAAAACAATTTTCGTATCAAATGGTGGCTAAAACATTTTTGGAGCGTTAAAGGAACAATTTTTATTGCAAAAAATGTTATCTCTTGAAGACTCATGAAGACATAATTCCCTCTGTCGAAATCTTCACTATTGTTTCCATTTTAAACTCAAAAATTCGGCTGATTCCGTAGAGAAAAGACTACAAAAGTCTTTCCTCCTTCCCTCCATCTCAAAAATAACCTTCATTTTGCCTCCTATTTTCCTCATAAACTTCCTCTATTTTCCCTTTTTTCCATTTTCCCCCTTCATAAAATCCACCATACATAGTTTAAAACTCCTTTTTAAACTCTGCCGAAACCCACAAATCCATTAGAAAACTCTGAAAAAATCATAAAAATACACTTTTTGTATTAAGGGTTTAAGCCCCTTTGGGCTAAGTCCTAACCACTTCCCCACCATATGCCCTGGTGCAAGAACCAAGCGCTAAGCCCTTTCAGTGCTTATCACATTGGAGAAATCAGAGTGCACAAATTTATCTCTTATGGTAAGACCTCCGATTGCGATTAGCCCTTTGATTATAAGCCTCTGGCCTATTATCTTTCATATAGACAAATGGCCCCGTAGTCAGGCACCAACCATTTCATATATTTATGTCCCCCCCCTGAACCATTAAACCTTTGTTCTTTCATTAAACTTTGGGTTTTCATGTATTACAAAGGGTTTCTCCCGGTTCATTGTTTAAAGAAATCTCGACCGTTGATCTAAGGCCGATCAACAATCAGTGCAACATCACATTGGCAATTTTCAAAGGGCGCATTTCGCTTATTTTATTTCTTCTCCTAGATTGGAATTCCCTGATGGATCCTCTGCCGTTGGATATATCCTCTATATCCCAGATCCGATGGCCCACATTCAATCTGATCATTAGCCTGTCCTCCGCCTTCAAACCCCTCCGATTCACTCCCCACCGTCGATCTGATCCTCAGATCGACGACCAATTCTCAATTGCATTGGTGCATACAAGTTCTTCCTCCCACCGATCGAATGCCTCCGATTGCATCTAGACCATCCACGTGTCCAAATCGGACGATCCAGGATGCGTCTCCCGACTTTGGTTAAATTCCATATACCCTGGTTCATAATGTTTTTTGGCAAATCCCGACCGTTCATCTTTGCAGATCAATGGCCCTCATTAACCCTTATCCTCCCTTGTATTATTTTTGTTCATACCCTCCAGATCTAATCTCCACCGTCCATCTCATGGGTTGGTCTCATCTGACGACCCACCATCATCCCGAAACCCCATTTTCAATTTTTATGCGTTTTACCTCCACCAAAGGGAATTTCGTCTATTTCATTTGATTTTCTTCTGAATTTCCATAATGTGACCATTTTCATTATGTTTTCTCTCGATTAATCCTGACCATCGATCTCTGTAGATTGACGGATCTGAATTATTTCTTCCCACCGCTCTCTTTTTTACCTCCGCAAATAGATATTCACCGTTGGATGCTGCCATCCAACAACCATGCTCCCACCCACAACTTATGAAGCAGCTTTCCCAAGAAATGCAGGATTTCTTAAATTATTTTTGTGTTTTGCAGGTGTTGAATGGTTTTTCCATTACATCAAAGGAAATTCAAAGGCTAGGGATGAAGATCCCTTGTGCCTTTGTGCTTACAGAAATATCATTCCACGGGGTTTGAATCCATGTTTCATCGATGGTTCATGGGCATTGATGCCATATGAGCCCTGTGCGGCCCTACACATCAACAAGACACAGACGATTAAATAAAATAAAAGAGTATCAGTGTATTATCAAAAGCCTAATCCATTAAATTAAAATATAATTAAAGGGAAATTAAAATATCATCAGACAGAAAGGCATCCACCGCCACAACAGAGGCCAATTGATTCCTCTCAGCTACCCCAGTGCCAATTGTTGCCTCAAAGCATTCAAATAGAGGCCGAAGTTATTGATAAGAAAGAAGACATTTTCCTCGGCACAGCCGAATAGTTAATTTTTCCAAAGGAAACTAATGTAAAAAATATCAGCAGAGTTATTACATCCTAAAACAGAGCCTTAAAGTCAACAAAAGCTCCCACTGAGATTAAATCTTAAATGTAAAACAATTAATATAGACATAACATCTGTAAACTTCTCCATTGAGCCCCTCAAAGGCCGAGAAGTCTTAAATCTATATTAACTCACCTAGGAGATATTTTATCAGATCCACCTCCTCATTCCTTCTATAAATACTTCTGTAGATGATGAGAAAATGTTGGTTGCAGAACTTTGAAATATACTTGTGCTCAAAACTTCTAATTGTAAATAGTGTTCAATGGCTCTTGAAGCTCTGCTTGTGATTGAATAGTTAGGCTGAGAAGTGAAGATGATTTCTAACCTGAAACACTGGACTTAAAGCTATAACTGGTTTGAAGCATCAATACAAGCTGATTTATGAGATCCTAGTCTATGTCGACAGTGATGTTTTTCTTATTGTAAATCATTATTTTATTTCTGTTTTCACTTTGTTCATTTTCTCTTATAAAGAACAAAAAAGCATAGAGTTAGGATTTACTATATATCAGTACCCTTCTCTGAATGATAATCTTTATCTAAATGTTTTCTTCCAAATTGTGTTGTTTAGGAATGATTTAATTCAGTTTGAGCAGTTAGGAATGCTGGCGTTCCCTCGTCCTACTGTCTTAGCTAATTCTTATTCTTGAATGTTATTTTTAGTTTATGTTAAGTAGAGATGAACTAAGGAATTTATGGTGAGCCCTATCCTATTTTTATCCCTAAAGACTATCTGAAAGTTTCCCTAAGAATGTGTTGAAAGCTGGCTAGTTTCAAGGTACTTACCGGATCTTAGACCATTCTTCATTATCATTTGTGTTTCCCTTCTGTTTAATTGTTTTTCTATTGAAATTATATCAAAATCTGGCTAGTTTAGAAGTACTTACCAGATCTTGGGTTGCTTTTATGTTTTTCTTAAGTGTATGTCAAAAGCTGGTTAGTTTCAAAGTACTTACCAGATCTTGGGCTGCGCTTTGTTCCTCATTTGTTTAATTTCCCTTCTTGATTGTATCATTTAATTCCATAAAATAAACTTTAAATAGATCTTTAGACATAGATTTCTTACCACATGGACCACTCTTGAACCTTGTGGTTTCAATTAAATCCTATTATGACTCCATAGCCCAATGCACTAAAACCAGCATTACATCCATCCTTTTAGCCAAAGCTTGTTCTATTTGCTTGCAACTTCTCACCTTTGAAACTCTTTCCATTTATAACCTTCCACTCAAATCTTAACCATGCTCAACCATAAAAAAAAAACAACAACCCTTGGAATTCATAACCAGCCTAGTGTCATTACCCAAAACCTTTAAAGATAAATCCATATTTGCACTTATTGGAGAGATCCCTCTCCGGATTCAAGAGGGCTAGATCCTATAATCCCAAAGTGGTTGAAATAGTGTTCTCCCTGCAGTTGGACTTTGCCAATATTGCTAATTACAGGGATCTAACATTTCTGGCAACTTCGTTGGGGACGTCTCAGCGATTTTCATTTCAAATAATCATAAGACATCAGAAAATCCTTTCTTTCAAATGACATTTGTTCTATTAGATGGTTGAACCGTTAAGCATAACATCTCTAGCCAAAAAACATTGTTTAGTGAGTGAAAGGAGCCCTTTCAAGCACTACCAAAATAATGGTAATCATGATGAAACTTGTTTGAATCAGTGACAAACTAGGCAGACCCTAGGATTCTCACAAGAGTTTATCTAACCTTGAAATATTAGCTAGATTAGCCATAAGAGTAGACTGTCTTTGTCTCATAACCGTAGCTAAGTTTTGAAATAGATTTAGGACACTCTTAGAAACCACAAAACTGAAAAATAACTCAGAAAACCAAAAAATATTTCAGATTGGTATTCAATAAACATGGTGGTGGACCATAAAACCTTTTACCTCCAAAATAGATAAAAAATTCCACTTGGGGACTCCACAATCCTTAAAATACCTTAATACTCCACTGGGAAGAACCTTTATCATCATAACATCTTAAAAAAAAAAAACTCAGTTACAGGACTGTAGGATTTAAATTTGTGAAACAGATTAGTTAACCTCTTAAAGACTGTCATATTTGGTTGAAATTTTCTTGTTTCCTTGGGTCTACAAAACACAGCATAGTGGCTC
Organism: Pinus albicaulis; assembly: GCA_034641835.2. Classification (NCBI taxonomy): domain Eukaryota; kingdom Viridiplantae; phylum Streptophyta; class Pinopsida; order Pinales; family Pinaceae; genus Pinus; species Pinus albicaulis. The sequence continues at coordinate 1,191,605,538 of CM076581.1, read as the reverse complement.
CAAGAAATATTCATACTAGAGCCTACATTGACCCAGATCCACCTGAGATAGTTGATAACCCAGAAAGTATTCTTAGGAAGTCTCCTAAGAGAAAATCTTCAACTGTTTTCAGATCACCCTTGAGAGCTAATTCAGTTCCTGAAAATATTGCAGCTCTACAACAATCACAAGTAGACTTAAGAAATCGATTAAGAACTAGGTCTCTTGATGATTTAGATCAACTATATTCTAATTCTTCACTTTCATCTCTAGAAACAAGTGAACATCCTGGTAGTAGAGAAACAAAACCACCTGATTCACATTTCCTTTTAAATTCAGGTGTTTCTCATCCAAGATCAGCTCAGAAATCTATTCCTGGTTGACCCGCATCTGTTCATCATACATCCACTATCCAAACCACTCCACTCCAACCCACTTTCCCTGTTGTTAATCCACCTCTTGTGAATCCACCTCCACCACATATCATGGCAACATGGTATGCCCCCTTAGTCCTTTTTATACCATTATTCAATCTTCCACAGGACTATCAGTCTAAAATTCCATTATACGATGCAAGTCATGCTACCACTACATCACAACATGTGGATAAGATGAATGACTACTTTGACAGAAATGAAATTAATGATGAATCTGTCAAGCTAGGAGTATTTGCTCAGAGTCTGGGGGGAGAAGTAAGAAAATGGTTTAAAGGCTTAACCCCCCATAGTATCAATGATCTCCAAGCCTTCCATTAGACATTCTTAAACAAATGGGAAGTGAAGAAGAATCCTCTCCAAGTCCTTTCTGATTACAAGAACCTCCATAGAAACACTAGGGAAAGTGTGCAAGCTTACTGCACTAGATTTAATAGTGTGTATAATTCACTTTCCCCAGATCTAAAACCTCCACAAGGCTCAGCTCTAAACAAGTTTCCTGAAGGGTTTGACCCTGAGATGGCCTATCATCTGAGAGAGAGAGATCTCCTGCAACTCTTGAAGATATGAAAAAAGGAGCTCTTGCTATGGAAGTTAACTTAATGGAGAAGAGAGAAAGAATGAAAAAAGAGAAAAGAGTATCCTTCAGAGAGGAATTTACCCCTTCCACTTCTAGCTCAAATATGGAAAATATGATGGAGGAGATGATGAAGAAAATGAGCATCCTTGAGAGAGCACAAGAAAGTCAAAACCAAACTGCTCCTCAAAACAGAAACCATAACCAAAATCATAATTTTAGAAGGAACCAACCTCCAAACTGACCTAGGGAAGATGGTCAACCGATCACTCCTCCCTTTCATCAGAACTATGTGAGTGAGGTTGAGGAAACAGATGAACCAATAGAGGAAGATGAAATCAACATGCTAGGAGTAGATTATGATGAATTTGAGGTTCATTATGATAGAAAACAAGGTCTATACACACCTTATGATGACAAAAGAGATTACGATGGAAGTTACTCTCAAGACATGGAAAATGTCATCATAGAGTCTCAAAGAGAATATGACCTTAGAAGTAAAACCAATCAAAAAACTCCCAACACCAAAACCTATGACAAATCTTCACAAAACAACACTGTAAGTAAAACCAAAGTTGTAAGACAGAAAGACAAAACAGTGGCTGTGAATTCTGATAAAGGTAAAGAGAGAGGCACCCAAAACGTTACAAAACAGAGTGCAGACCTTAGCAGTACTAACACTTCAGCTAAGTACTCCTGTGAAAACCATTTTGTCAAATGTAAATAGAACAAATGAGCAAGTTGATGTTGCTGATAGAGTGGCAGTTAATAAGGCTGAGACAAGCACTTCAAAGAATCAAATTCCTTTTAGCCTGGAGCAGGAAATTTCAAAGATTAAAATATTTGTTCCCCTAACTGAGTTAGCTGCCCAAAATGTATATAAAACCCAAATTTTTAAGGCTTTAAACATTGAGGATAATAATGACACAATAAATCTTAGCGATGACCAACCAGAGCTTATTTTTGGTCCAAATATTGAAGGTAAGTATCAAGAGGGACTTGTTCCTCCATTTTATGTAAGTTTAAATTTTCATGACAAAACATTTCACAACGCTATGCATGACACAGGGGCCTCTCATAATTTAATGCCCAAATCTATAATGGAGAGCCTCGGTCTAGAAATCACGAGACCTTATAAATACCTTTACTCCTTTGACTTGAGCAGAGTAAAATGTTTAGGATTAATCAAAGACCTCTGCGTTAACTTAGCCTAGATTCCACCCAAATTCTTGGTTATGGATATTTTTGTGGCTGATGTGCCCCCAAAGTATGGAATGTTACTATCGAGGTCTTGGGGGGCTAAGTTACAAGGGACTATGCAGATGGACATGACCTATGCGACCATCCCTATTTTGAATTAGAAAAGAAGACTTTACAGGGAGCAATACATGGTTACAAGTCAAGACAGACCATAAAAATCCCCTTTGTATTCTGTAAATACAAGCCTTGATTCTGTTATTCTGTTTAACGATGAATATTTCACTAAATAGGTCACTTTAACAGAACTGATGGCCGATAGAGAGGAAGAATAACACAACCCAGAAGTGTCAAAATAGTTTGTTGAACTTTTATACTTTAGCAAACCAAACACAGGTCTTGAGCTACAGATCATGCATCCATTACTGTTAAACCTTGATGGTCAAGAAAGCAACCCTCAACATAGCAAAAAACCTGAGGAGTTGAAACAAATTCAACTAAGTGTTGATATTCAACAACAATATGAAGGCACATTAGTTGAAGAGGACAGTACCCAAGATCAAACCAAAAATAGTCCTCTGTGGAGTATGAACTTTGATGGGTCATGCACTAGAACTAATGTTGGTGCAGGTGTCTGGATATGCAACACTAAGAAAAATCACACAGAGAGAATTTCATGTCGATTAAAATTTCAGTGTTCAAATAACATAGCGGGATATGAGTCCCTTATTTTAGGCTTACATTTGTTGAAAAATTTAGGAGCCAAAAGAATTAAAGTGCATGGGGATTCAAAATTAATCATTAGGCAAGTCAACGGTGAATACAACGCAAATCACCCAAGACTTAGGGCCTATCAAAACGATGTCGTGGATCTTTTAAAAACTTTTGAGAAGTACCAAGTAATTTTTGTCCCAAGAAAAAGAGATATTGTGGCCCACAACTTAGCTTTTGCAGCTAGAACATGCTTAATGCCATATGAAACCAAGGACTGCACAACTCAAATAAAATTCAGACCAGCCATTCCTGATAACAAAAAATATTGGAAAGTGTTCGACGGAGACAAACAAATAGAAGATTTCATGCAATTCATAAATGAATTTTAACTACATAGTTCTGATTCAGATTATGAAACAGACTGCAATAGTGAAGAAAATTTTCCTGGTGAAGAAGAACCGTCTCCTAAGCTTGTTGATTTAAATCTACTGTCTAGCAAACTTGAAAGAAAAAGAGAGATGAGTGCAGAGTTAGAAACAGAGGATTTAGAAACCCTGCAGTATAAAAAGTAGAGTTTTCCTAAGGGTATGGCCCCTTTAGAAGAGTTTTTCTATTTTAATGATGTGGCCAAGAAGCCAAAACTGGAGCCTGTAGATACTGAAGTGGAAGAGTGCAATATAGGCAGTGAAATAAAACCTATGATGATTAAACTATCTCAAACTTTACCAGCTCATATTAAACTCAAATACATAGAGCTGTTCAAATATTTTTCTGACGTTTTTGTTTGGAGTTATGAAGATCTTAAATCCTATGACACTAAAATAATACAGCATAAAATCCCTCTCAAAGAAAACCAAAAACCATTCAAACAGAAGCTACATAGAATTAACCCTATTCAGTTGCCTTTGGTTGAGAAGGAAATCAAGAAAATGTATGAAGCTGGTATTATTGTCCCTATTAGATATTCTAAGTTGGTGTCTAATCTGATGTCTGTTAGGAAGAAAACATGAGAGATCAGGCTTTGTATAGACTTTAGAGACTGAAACAAAGCTTCATTGAAAGACAAGTACCCTTTGCATAAGATGGATCATATTTTACAAAGGGTGGTAGGGTCTAAAATAATTTCTTTGTTGGATGGCTATTCAGGGTACAATCAGATCTTAGTTCACCCTGATGATCAATTAAAGATTGCATTTAATACACCATGGGGCACTTTCATGTATGTGAAAATTCCCTTTGGTCTAATGAACGCTGGAGAAACTTTTCAGAGAGCCATGGACATATCATTCTCAGAATAATTGGGCTACTTCATCATTATATACCTTGATGATGTTACTATTTTTTCAAAGAAAGATGAAGAGCACTTAGAACATTTAAGAACAGTCTTCGATAGATGCAGAAAGTTTGGGATATCTTTGAACCCTAAGAAAACACTTTTTGGTCTCCAAGAAGGTAAACTTCTTGGGCACATTATTTCAGAAGAGGGTATTAAGATAGATCCAAAGAGGATTGAGGCCATATTGCAAATCTCTCATCTTCGAAACATCAAGGAGTTCCAATCTTTCATTTTAAAGATTAAATTTTTGAGAAGGTTCCTCCCCAACTTGGCTGAGCTCCTTAGGAATATTACAAAAATGATGAAGAAGGAGAAAGGGGTAAAATGGACCTTGGAAGCAAATAATTCCTTTGAACTGGTGAAACAAGTGTTAACCAAAACACCAGTTCTAATCAGTCCTGATTTTTCAAAAGATTTTTATATTTTTTCATTTTCATCAGAACATACGATAACTGTTGTCCTTTTACAGAAAAATCCACAAGGACAAGAGAAGGCTATTTCATTATTTAGCAAGGCTTTGAGGGATGCCCCTTTGAAGTATAACATTGTGGAAAAGCAAGCTTTTTCTTTGGTCAAAGCTTTAAAAGACTTCAGAGTATACATCTTGCACTCCCATATCATTGCCTTTGTCCCAAATTCAGTTGTGAAAAACATTCTAACACGGGGCCTAGATTGTAAGAGAGGTAAGTGGATTGTTGTTATTCTTGAATATGATTTAGAGATAAAACCCACTAAACTCATTAAGGGACAAGGTCTAGCTAGATTGATGGTTGAATCAAATTTTGAAGTCCTGGATATTAATATGATTAATTCTTTGGATGAACAAGAGGAAATCTCAACTGGAATTGTTGAAGACCATTTTATGAATTCCTCTTGGTATGCTGATATTCTTTATGTTTTTCTTAATTTGAATACACCTCCTGGTTTGACAAAAAAAAAGGAAAGGTTTTTGAAGTTAAAAGCTGTAAACTATTGCATTATAGATAGATGTCTTTATTGGAAAAATGCAAGTCGTATATTGCTTAAATGTTTTCCTGAGTATGATGCATAGAAGGTTAAGCACGAGTTACATGAAGGAGAGTGTGGAGGCCATTTATACTAGAATACAACAGCCAACAAAATCCTGAGGGCTGGTTACTATTAGCCTACTCTTTTGATGTACACAAGATGATCACTGCCTGTCATAAGTGCCAACTTTTTGAAGGCAAAAGGAAGCTGCTACCCTTACCTCTGCATTCAATCACTGTTGAAACCCCTTTTCAACAGTGGGGACTTGACTTCATAGGTGAAATCCATCCACCATCCTCTGCTCAGCATAGATGGATTCTCACTGCCATAGACTACTTCACTAAATGGATAGAAGCCATCCCTTATAGGCAAGCCAATGATTCTGTCATTATAAAATTTATAGAGACTAATATTCTCTCTAGATTTGGCTGTCCTACCAAGATCATCACTGATAATGCAACAACATTTGGATCAAAGAAGATGGTTGAATTCTATCACAAGTATCAGATAACATTGGGGAATTCCATGACCTATTACCCTCAAGGTAATGGACTTGTAGAATCCTTGAACAAGATTTTAGTGAACATAATCACAAATTTTTTGGAAGACAACAAAAATTCTTGGCACACAAAGCTTGTGCATGCACTTTGGGCTGACAGATTAACATTGAAGAAATCTATTGGCATGTCACCCTACCAGCTTATGTATGGCACTGATGCAATTTTTCCTACCAGCCTTGGTGTGGCAGTTATGAAGTTAATTCAAGAGGTTTAGTTTGAAGATAATGGCATGATAAGAATGATAAATCAGACTATTCACCTTCAGCAAACCAAAGAGAAGGTATATAATAAAGCATTGCAGAAGCAAGACAACATTTAAAATCTTTTTGACAGAGGAACAAAGGCCAGCAATTTTAATATTGGGGACAAAGTTTCAAAGTGGGACTCGAGGAGAGAAGACAATGGAAAGCATGGAAAATTTGACAACTTATGGCTTGTCCCTTACTTCATTCATTCAGCTGCTAGTAATAATGCCTTTTTCTTACAAGATTTGAATGGAGCCGAATTGTTTGGGGGTCCTGTCAATGGCAGGATGCTCAAGAATTACTTCTCTTGTTCCATGTCATGTTTTGAAAGCCTTTTTTATCTTTTTTATCATTATAAATATTTCATCCATAATTGCATTCAAAGTTTAAAAAATCAAAAATACAAAAAACAGTAAAAGAAAGAAAAGAGGGAAGATTGTAAAAATAATAAAGGCACAACCCCAAACCAAAAAAGAGAAACAAATCTGAAAGTGTGCAAGCTCAAATTCCACTCCTGAAAAACACACTTCTAAGTAGTCATACATCCTAATATTGACTAATCATTTTAAAATTTACTACTGATACGAATAGTGAAAATGATCTTCCAAACAATTTAATCTTGGCTTACCAGTAGGTAGATTAGGCTAGAAATTAAAGGTTCAAACATGCTCAAAATATGAACCTAAGTTTTCAAAAGAAGAATGACTCAAATTTTTTTATTTCTTGAGTCAAAAATAGAGGTGAAACTAGTTCTAATCAACTTAAAATCTAAACCAGTGGATAAAATAAAACAGCTCAAACAAGAAGCAAAAAACAGAGCTGTAAAAAGATGAAGGAAGTTCTTTGAAATTTCAAATCTTAATCCTTCCATTTTGATTTAATTTTCTGCAATATGATATCTATGTGTAGCTTTTTTTATGCCATAGATCAGCATCAAGTTAGACTATTCAATCCTGACTTGTATGCTTTTGAATTTCTGTTTTAGAAATTAGAGAATAAAAATCTGTTAAACTATTTAATCCTAACAAATTGGTAGATTAGGTAGAGAAGCATATGGACTCAACTGTTTAATCCGAGTTCATGGAGAAATAAGGATTAGAATTAGATTATTTTTATGCTTTCAAAAGAATAAAATGTTGTGAGAATAGTTTGTCAATCCAAGTGCACTCTAAAGAAGAAAAAATGTTAGATCAGTAGGATTGGATAGGTAGAAAGCTTGTGTTGATGAAGATCCATTGTTTTCCATGGCTGCTAACATTTTTCAGAACAACGAAGATCATCCAAGAAAAGAAAGGTAGCCCAATGGATGAGACACTAATCATCCTCCCAGAGAAAGCAATTCTGAAGTTCTTGATGCCTTCAAGAAGGCACCATCCCCAAGTGGAGCCACTGTTAGCCACCAATAAAATTTGTCATATCAAATGTTGGCTAAAACATTTTTGGAGCCTTCAAGGAACACGTTTTATTGCAAAAACAGTTATCTCTTGAAGACTCATGAAGACATCATGCCCTCTGTCCAAATCTTCACGACTGTTTCCATTTTAAACTCAGAAATTCTGCTGATTTGGTAGAGAAAAGACTGCTGCAAAAGACATTTTTCCTTCCCTCCATCTCAAAACTAACCTTCATTTTGCCTCCTCTTTTCCTCATAAACTTCCTCTATTTTCCCCTTTTTCCATTTCCACCCTTCATAAAATCCACTGTACAGAGTTTAAAACTCCTTTTTAAACTCTGCCGAAACCCCCAAATCCATCAGAAAACTCTGAAAAAATCATAGAAATACACTTTTTGTATTAAGGGTTTAAGCCCCTTTGGGCTAAGTCCTAACCAATTCCCCACCATATGCCCTAGCACAAGAACCAAGCACTAAGCCCTTTCGGTGCTTATCGCATAGGAGAAATCAGAGTGCGCAAGTTTATTTCTTATGGTAAGACCTCTGATTGCCATTAGCCCTTTGATTATAAGCCCCGGGCCTATTATCTTTTATATAGAACAACGGCCCCACAGTCGGGCGCCAGCCATTTCATATATTTATGTCCCGCCCCGAACCATTAAATTTTTTTTCTTTCATTAAACTTTGGGTTTTCATGTATTATAAAGGGTTTCTGTTGGTTCATTGTTTAAATAAATATGGACCGTTGATCTAAGGCTGATCAACGATCAACGCAACATCGCATCAACAATTTTCAAAAGGTTCATTTCGCTTATGTTATTTTCTCTCCCCGATTAGCATTCCCCGATGGATCCTCCACCATTGGATCTATCCGCTATATCCTAGATCTGATGGCCCGCATTCGCTCCGATCATTAGCCTATCCTCCACCTTCAAACCCCTCCGATTCACTCCCTACCATCGATCTCATCCTCATATCGACGGCTAGCGCTCAATCGCATCGGCACCATACAAGTTCTTCCTCCGGCAGCTCGAATGCCTCTGATTGCATTTGGACCATCCACGTGTCCAAATTGGATAGTCCAGGATGCATCTCCCGACTTTGGTTAAATTACATATACCCTGCTTCATAATGTTTTTCGGCAAATCCCGACTGTTCATCTTTGCAGATCAATGGCCCTCATTAACCCTTCTTCGCCCTTGTATTATTTTCGTTCATACCCTTTAGATCTAATATCCACCATCCATCTCATGGATATTTCACCGTCCACCATTTTCCAAAGGGAATTTCACCTATTTCCTTTGATTTTCTTCCAAATTTCCATAATGTGACCATTTGCATTATGTTTTTTGCTGATTTATCCTGACCGTCGATCCCTGCATATCGATGGATCTAACTTATTCCTTCCCACCGCTCTCCTTTTGACATCCTCAAACAGATCTTCACTATTGAATGCTGTCATCCAACGGCCATGCTCCCACCCACAACTTCTGAAGAATTTTTCCCAAAAAATGCAGGATTTCATAAATTATTTTGTTATTTTGCAGGTGTTGAATGGTTTTTCCATTACATCAAAGGAAAGTCAAAGGCTGGGGATGACGATCCCTTGTGCCTTTGTTCTTAAAGAAAGATCATTCCATGGGGTTCGAATCCACGTTTCATCGATTATTCATGGGCATTGATGCCATATGAACCCTGTGCGGCCCTACACATAAACAATACTTAGACAATTAAATAAAATAAAAGATTATCAGTGTTGAAGACCTACCACAGCAGAACTGAAGATTCAAGATGGATTCCATAGTTTAATATATTACTGCTCATATTGATTATCAAGAGCCTAATCCATTAAATTAAAGCATAATTAAAGGGAAAATAAAAGATCATCAGACAAAAAGGCCTCCACCACCACAACAGAGGCCAATTGATTCCTCTCAGTTACCCCAATGCCACCTGTTGCCTCAAAGCATTCAAACAGGGGCCGAATTTATTGATTAGAAAGAAGACCTTTTCCTCATCACAGTCAAATAGTTAATTTTTCCAAAGGAAACTAATGCGAAAAATATCAGCATAGTTATTACATCCTGAAACAGAGCCTTAAAGTCAACAAAAGCTCCCACCGAGCTTAAATCTTAAATGTAAAACAATTAATACAGATAGAACATCTGTAAACTTCTCCATCGAGCCCCTCAAAGGCTGAGAAGTCTTAAATATGTATTAATTGACCCACGAGATCTTTTATCAGATCCCACCTCCTCATTCCTTCTATAAATACTTCTGTAGAAGATGAGAAAATGTTGATTCCAGAACTTTGAAATATACTTGTGCTCGAAACTTCTGATTGTAAATAGTGTTCAAAGGCTCTTGAAGCTCTGCTTGTGATAGAATAGTTAGGCTGAGATGCGAAGATGATTGCTAACCTGAAACACTGGACTTAAAGCTGTAACTGGTTTGAAGCATCAATACAAGCTAATTTATGGGATCCTGGTCTATGTCGACGGTGATGTTTTTCTTATTGTAAATCGTTATTTTATTTCTATTTTCACTTTGTTCATTTTCTCTTATAAGGAATAGAGAGCATAGAGTTAGGATCTACTATATATCAGTACCCTTCTCTGACTGATAATCTTTATCTAAAGTTTTTCTTCCAAATTGTGTTGTTTAGGAATGATTTAATTCAGTTTGAGCAATTACGAATGTTGGCGTTCCCTCGTCCTACTGTCTTAGCTAATTCTTATTCTTGAATGTTATTTTTAGTTTATGTTAAGTAGAGATGAACTAAGGAATTTATGGTGAGCCCTGTCCTAGTTTTATCCCCAAAGACTATCTAAAATTTTCCCTAAGAATGTGTTGAAAGCTGGCTAGTTTCAAAGTACTTACCAGATCTTAGACCATTATTCGTTATCATTTGTGTTTCCCTTGTGTTTATTTTTTTTCTATTGAAATTATATGAAAAGATGGCTAGTTTTGAAGTACTTACCAGATCTTGGTTTGCTTTTATGTTTTTCTTAAGTGTATGTCAAAAGTTGGTTAGTTTCAAAGTACTTACCAGATCTTGGGCTATGTTTTGTTCCTCATTTGTTTAATTTCCCTTCTTGATTGTATCATTTCATTCCATAAAATCTACTTTAAAGAGATCCTTAGACATAGATGACTTGCCCCATGGACCAATCTTGAACCTGGTGGTTTCAATTAAATCTTATTATGACTCCATAGCCGAATGGACAAAAACCAGCATTACATCCATCTTTTCAGCCAAAGCTTGTTCTATTTGCTTGCAACTTCTCACCTTTGAAATTCCTTCTATTTAGAACTTTCCACTCAAATAATAATCATGCTCAACCATCCAAAACAAACAAAAACCCTCAGACTTCATAACTAGCCTAATATCATTATCCAAAACCTTTAAAGATAAATCCATCTTTGCACTTATTGGAGAGATCCCTCTCCGAATTCAGGAGGGCTAGATCCTAGAATCCCAAAGTGGTTGAAATAGTGTTCTCCTTGCAGTTGGAATTTTCTAATCTTGCTAATTATAGGGAGCTAACAAAGTTCACTATGGATCTTTGTTTAATGGCATAGCAAGACTGACATTTCCTAATTAGATTAGGGTAGTTATGGGTTCTTGGGAATATGTAATGTGGAAGCTTGGTCTTCCACAGGCTGATACCATCTTCTTCATTAAGGATCTTATCTTCAAGCCAGCAATAGACATTGAACAGGTGGAGGTTTGATTCTGTCTCGTGGATCTTATATTCATTGTCAGCCAGGGGAATATGGTCTAAGTCTACCTAGGGGTAGACCATGCGATTGAAAGGTTGTTGATTTGCCTTGGGAGGAATGATTTTATTTTTCACTCTTTGTCTCACCTGCAATGGAGAATGGGCTACAAGAAAATGGGAATAGAGAAGGGGGAAATGGTATGAATTGATACTGATAAATGGGTAAGACTGAAGGGGATCGGGATCAGATATGAATTAGCTAAAATGATAATTGGAACCAGGCTCACAGAGTGTTGTTTGTTCATTCTTTGATATGAAATTTACCCTTAGGCCAAGATGGCGGGTCATGATATCCTTTGTAGTTGTTTGTAAATATCAGAACCTATAGCAATTCAATAGTAACAACAATGTAAACTTTGGTGCCGTAGTGAATTCAGGGTTTAACATGTGGCTGGAAGGTAATCGTTGAGTTGGCGTGGGTTAATTGGATAAAAACTTGACCATTCATGATGCAATGGTGCTATTTCTGGGAGGGAATGTGATGGGGAAAAGTGGACAGGTAATGGAGTACGTGGCACGACAGCATTGGAAATGGTCACAAGGCGGCAACGATTTGGATGAAATCATAAACAAATTTTCAGAAGGGATCTCAAGTGGTAAGCGGTAATAAAGCGGGGCGAGGGGGGCATGTGAAATTGTGGGAGTGCGACATGTGGAGGAGGGTGCGATAATGGATACTGTCCATTTCACCCCCCCCCCTGCCCACCCCATTTGTTAACGTCTAGTGGCTAAGGGGGGACCTAAATGGCTTGAGGGCCATCGATGGCGAGGTGAGGGGCAGAGATGGAGGGTAAGGTTGGAGGTGTTTAGTGTTGAGGGGATGTGTGACGTGGCAAGGAGTTGGGACCCGATGACTATCGCCAATCGCACATCGGAGGATTTAGTTATGAGCAGTAGGGGTAAAATTTAAAACTTGCGAAGTGCGAAGTGTGGGGAGAGGGAGGCGACGTGGTAGGGAGGGGCCCACGGACATCCCAAATCGCAAATAGGAGGACTTAGTTACGAGCAGTAGGGGTAAAATTTAAAACTTGGATAGTGTGAAGTGTGGGGAGAGGGAGGTGACGTGGTGGGATGGGCCCCATGGCTATCGCAAATTTCACATCAGCGAGTTTAGTTATGAGCAGTAGAGGTAAAATTTAAAACTTGCAAAGTGAAAAGTGTAGGGAGAGGGAGTTGACATAGCAAGATGGGCCCCATGGATGTCACAAATTGCACATCAGGGGATTTAGTTATGAGTAGTAGAGGTAAAATTTAAAATTTTTCGAAGTGCATAGTGCAGGGAGAGGGAGGTGACGTGGCGAGATGGGGCCCAAGGACATCGTAAATCACAAATTGGCGGGTTTAGTTATAAGCGGTGGAGGTAAGTGCTAAGATTTGAGAAGTGCAAAGTGCAGGGAGAGGGAGGTGATGTGGCAACATGTGGGACCCAATGACATCATAAATTGAAAATTGGGCGATTTAGTGGTGATCAAAGGATTTTTTGAAATGAATGAATGGAAAGGAATTTTTGCAATTTGGTGGATGCGAATTGTGATTTGGTGCTTGGTGGGACTTGCACAGGGCTTAGTATAAAATATATTTTGCCTCAAAGAATTTTCAAGTCCCTATTTCACCTTTTCCTTTCACTCCTTTTGCATATCTACCTACCTGAACTACTCAGCTAACATTTTTTCTTCCTTTGTAGGGTGAATTAAGACTTGCAGACCTCCTTTTGCATATCTATCTACCTGAACTACTCAGCTAACATTTTTTCTTCCTTTGTAGGGTGAATTTAGACTTTCAGACCCTGAACATTTTCTTTTAAAATTATAACCTAACCCCCATCCCTTATTTCTCCTATTGGTTCAAATTAAGTTGTTGAACCAATCTCATTTTCTACCTATATACTGATAAGCCAAGATTAAACAGTTTGGCAAATATTTATTTTCTAACCTATCAAAAAAAATTGAAAAATATCCAATCATGATTAAAGTGTATGACTGTACAGACCTATCTAATGAGTAGTGGCATTTTAACTTGAAACACTTTCAATTTTATTTCTTTTTTAGGGTTCTTCTTTAATTTTTCATTTTTTCTCTTTTTTTTTCCTCTATTTTTATACCCTCTTTTCTTTATTTTTCATTTTTTTATTTTTATTTGAAATCATTTGGATTTTGAAAAGCATTTCAATAATGAAAACCTTTTAGAAAATATGAAGTATCCAGTCACCTTGAGATCCTATAATTTATAGGGTACTAAAAGAGATCATCTCCTTTGCGCACTAGTTCTATATATGTTTCTTCTTTTGTTGGATCTAGAGGTACTATCACCCGGGTACCATAATTTTCAAAGATCATGCTTCTACACTTCAAGTTGATGATGCCTCCCATATCGATGGCGCAGTCCATCCCTAACAGTGCAGAGTAGGGGTCTGCATCATCCACAATTTGGATCACCTCCAAATTTGCACATGCCTTTACTCCAACAATGTCTACCAGAACTTGTGGCAGTCTTCTGAGTGGAATGATATTTTGTTGATTGGCCATGCATAACTAAATGGTGGACTATTATAGCTTTGGTTCTCCCATATTATTCCGGGTATGCTTAAATAGAACATTTTCATCAGACCCTAGGTCCAGGATGACCTGATCCATCGCGTACTCTCCAATATTCACTGTCATGCGCATATCTTAAACAATTCTCTTCTTATTCTTATAGATCTTGTTCACGACCTTAGTCTTAGTTTGAGGCAATTCTTTATCTATGCATCTTTCTATCAGGTCCTAAAGATTATCTACTACTTTCTCATTGCACAATAACTTAATACAAACCTATAGGAAAGGTTTGAATTCATCATCAATATTTGATTCCATGATAGACTTCGATGTCGACGCTCCTACAGTAGAAAAATCCTTCTTGGCATCAATAAAAGTCTCATTTTCCTTCTGTAAGTTGAGACCTTGTTTCTTGTCAAAGGCTTTTCTAATTAATGGCTCTGTTAGCCCCCTATGAATTTTTTGACAAGCAAACAGGGGGATAAAATGTTTTTGAGCCTTCAAGGAATGCATTCCCTCTGAAAACACATCATCCTTGAAGCGTCATTATGCCTTTTCCCTTTGATAGATCCTCACTACTATTCCCAGTTTAACAGCCACTCTGTTTGTGAAGAGGAATGCCCAAAAAGGCCTTTTCCCTCTTATTTCATTCCCACTTAACCTCTGTTTTCTTCCCTTTTTTACTCCTCTCTATTTCTCCCATTAACCCCTTAAAAGCATCCCAAACTACCTTTTAAGCCTTCAAATACTTTTTGACTGGTTTAATACCCCCTTATTCTCTCTACAGATTCCCTCTTTAGCCTTAAAAACCCTCTTTTTGGCTAAAAAACACATATTTTTCATGCAACAAGCTTAGCCCCTTTCGGCTCAGCCCTAACCACTTCCCTACCATGTAACTGAACACCGGAACCAAGCGTCTAAGCTCCAGGCACTTATCGCAATTAGAAGAGAGGGTGAGCACATTTCCTTTGTCACTCTGAAAATCTCTGATGCGATTGACTTTCCTCTTCTGTGTTCTGACTGCAATACCAGCCGTTGATATGTACAGATCTGATGGCTCAATGCTAATTGCACTCGTTCCATCGTGCCCACCTCCCTCCTATGTGAAACCTCCGATGCTCCTCTCCACCGTCGATTCGCTGTCGGATCAGACGACCATCGCACCACCGCTCCAATCGTAATCGTAGGAAGTTTGATGTGCCACTGTGGTATCTCCCGATTGCGACTCCCCGATCAAATCCTAGCCATCCATCCGTTCGGATTCGACGGTCCAGATTTATCCCTCTCTGCTCCTTTGTCCCCATCTGTCTCCCTGTCGATTGAATCTCCACCATTTATCCCATTTCGTGATCTGACGACTGGTGCTCAACCGCGCGTCACCCATCGCAAGTTCTTAACGGTTCCACCCTCCGTCCCTTCTGATTGCGATCTGCCGATCCAATCGTGACCGTCCTTTTAATCCAACATCGACGACCCACATTGCATCTCACCCCCATCCACATTTTCTCATCGGAACCTCCTCTAACTTCATCACTTAATCACCACCATTGATCTCCTCCTGATATCCAATGGTTCATATCTAATCGCCCTCCGCCCATGCCGGGTCCCACCTTTCACAACTGTTTCATGGGTGTCTCATTGCTTTCTCATTCATTTCCTTGTAAATCACCCAAACCTTAAGACTCTAGGCTTCACACTAAACATTATTTCTCTGCCCGTTCTCCACCATTACCCCACCATTCCGGAGGCCGCCAAAGCATTCTTCCGTCACCACCCTAGATTTTATAATTAATTTGTTTCATTGTGCAGGGTTTTCACCAGAGTGGTATTTCACTACGTTATCTTAATCGCAGTTACTGTGATTCAGAGCACAGAGAAGCCATTACAACAGCAAAGTATATCAACAGAAGAGATCCAAGGGGTTAACGCTTATTATTGGGTAATTAACGCTTAATCCCACGTTCAAATGAAGAAGCACAGTGTGAAGACCAAACGAGCACACCGACAAGTCATATTTGTGTTTGACATCAACAGAACACTCTTCTTCAGAAAGACACCTACGGACAGTGTTCTCCATGCCTCCTCGAGCCCTTAAATAGATGAATACACTGACAGAAGTTTCTACGACTATCAGACAACAGTTATGAAGCATGGAGACCTTGCAGATTTTCCACCCAGTTCATTTATTCCAGAAGGCTAGCGGTAAGTTCCAAACAGCCATAAAGGATTTCAAGAACACATCTGAGGTCAATCACAACCTGACAAAAACTCCTGAAGTATGCTACATAGTACATACAACACTGTAGAGCCATTAAGTAGTATGTGCGTGAACGCTTCCGCCATTCTGTCTTAATGAAACAAATTAAATGTACACCTACTCCCACTATCACTCTTTCTCCTATAAGAATCCCCAAGAACAAATTGTAAGGGGTTCGGTTCGGTTGTTGTTTCTGTTAGTGTAGGGATTCATTTAACTGTTAGAGTCGTTTTGGGAGAGAGTAGCAGAGTATTTTTTAATGTAGTAGGCTGGGAGGAGAAAGTTTGGACTATAATAAGCCTTTGAGCTCAGTGTATGTGATTGGTTTTGCATCAATTAATCAAGCATATTTCACAGGATCCTGGTCTATTAATACGGGTGATGTTTCTCTCTTTGCATCATTTATTTACATTATTCATGTTGTTCATTGGTCTCCTGGTAAGCATAAGAAATCTGGCATAGGATATACCCTCGCATGGTACCCTATGTTTCTGCTCTCCCTACCTTTGATTTTTTCTGCTGAATGTGAATCTAGGGGAAAATGCATGTAATTTAACCAGTGTAGCAGTTGTTATTCACTTGTAGCTGATGTATGAATTAGGGCTTGTTGCTTGGATGTCCTAGCTAGTTTCAAAGCAGGGAAGGTTAAAATTCCTTCTCTGATCTACAGACTCTAGATCTGTGTTAAATCTTATCTCTGTTTTCCCTTGGATCATTCTAAAGCAGGCCTGGAGTTAAATGACCTCTGGTCTAATCTTCAATCTGTCCTTTTTGTCCTCATTTAAAGCTACCTTTGAGTATGTCAAAGTAGGCCTAGAATTAAATGACCTCTGACCTGATCTCCAGACAGAAATTGGGTTGCTTGACTTCTTTCACCTTCTTTCCTTATTGTTCCATTCCACCATCTATCTGAAAGATCCTTTAGTATAGATGACTTTCCCTATGAAAGCATTGTTTAGTTGTATGCAATTAATCCCCTTTCATGACTCCATAGCCCAATGGATGACACTTTCTTGACCTATCCTCTTTTGCCAAAACCTCCTGCTACTCTGCTCCTTTCCTTCCATTACATTCTCAGTTTATGATCTTATGACTCAACCCGACAACCAACCAACCAAATCATTTAAACCCCCCTCTGCGCTTCATACCTAGCCTAATACCTCATTTTGATCTTCAAAGATATATCATTCTTTACTTTATTTGGAGAGATCCCTCTCTAGGTCCAAGAGGGCTAGATCCTAGGGCTCCAAAGTGGTTATGATGTTGTCTCATCTTTTGGTCTTGCTAATCTGGCCAAAACATGGGAACCCCAACATAATGGTTACTCCGCTGGGGAATGAGTGCATTTTATCTCAGACACCTGTAAGCATTCAAAAACCCAGAATCTCTAGTTAGATTGGTATCTCATTGTTGGTGGTGGACAGTAGCCTGCTTCAAAAAATTAATTCATCCACCTGGTGACTCCACACTCCATAACTCTCAAAGACTCCACTGGAGGAAGAACCTGAAATATGGCCAGGCCTCACTTAAGGGTAGAACATATGGGTTGGATATGGTTTAAATAATTCATTGTTTTTGTCTATCACTATGTTCTGACCTTCTTTAAGCGTAATCAAGTGTACAAAGATGAAACCCACGTTGAGTATGGGAAAGAACTCAGACCTCAGTCTTCAGACCATGAGCAGACCTATACTTTTGTGAAGAACCTGGTGGAACAAGAGCCTCATGTTGTATCTCCCACCCCTAAAGAAGCTTCAAGCAACCGTGAGCCTCCTGTCACACTACCCACACCCACAAAGGTCATAGAAAGATACAAGCCTCTGGTTTTGCCTTTTATCTTCCAACCCCTCCCTGCAGAGCTTATAAACCAGCTGCCTCTCTTTGATGGAGAAACGAAAAAGGCCACTATTAAGGAACATGTTCAAAAGCTCTAGGATGTACTTGAATTATATGAAAGAAAGGAAGATGATGTGCGTATTAGAATGTTTGCCTTGTCATTACAAGGAAATGCAAAGAGTTGGTTTAAAAATCTTCTAGCTGCAAGATTATTCAGCTTTTATCAATTTTCTCATGTTTTCCTTGATAGATGGGCAGTCTCGGTAAATGTCTTTCTCATCCTAGAAGAATATCAGAATTTGAAAAGGTAGCCGGCAGAGACAGTACAAGAGTTTTCAGCCAGGTTCAATAAGGTGTACAATGCGATACCTTCTGATGTAAAACCACCTTTTGGATGGGCTCTATTGCACTATCCAAGTTCTTTTGACCCTGAGGTGGAATTCCATATAAGAGAAAGAGAACCTTCAAGTGTGGAGGAAATGAAAAATATAGCAATCACTTTCGAATACAACATAAAATGCAGGGAAGAAAGATTAAAAGCAGCAAGGAAGAACCGAACAGAGCAAATAGCGTAGATCTCTTTAGAGGACAAGCTGGAATATTGATAGAGACTGCCAACTCCTTGGTAAATGTAAAAGAGGAATAATATGAGGTTGAAACTAGAGAGGATGATTGGAAAGGACCTGCTCCTTTTCTTCAAGAGAGACAAACCAAACCATTGCAAGACAGAAACCACATGCAAAGCATGTATGATGAACCAGAGTTTAAATCAGAAGATGAACTTGTAGATTGTTTTGAAGAAGGACTGGCTAAGTTTCCAGAGGGTTTGATGGATAATGTTGCTTATAAGTTGGATCTATCTAATGGTGATTTTTCTGATGAAGATTTTTTCCAAAGGGGAAACAATCCTGTAGGGACATCATCAGTAAATTCATTGGAGGAAAATCGTGACCGTCAACTGCAAGAAAATGATGAGCCAATGCAGGCCATCTATGATATTGATGAAGAAAGCATTGAAATCATGATAGCAGATGAAAATTCATGGAATCTTCACTTTGTTATATATCAAATCATTAGTAATAATTTCAAAGAAGATGGAACCCAACAACTCTTCAGCACAGAGGACAAGGAAGAGAGACATGAAGAAAATCTTGATGAGGATGAATATCCAGAGCCTTCGCCTGAAACGGTCAAGGTAATCAAAGCAACCCCTGCTCAAGAATATGTTAATTTTTTCACAGAGTTCATTTCACTCCAGCAGAACCGGCCAGGGTCAGAAGAGGACAACCCTGCCATATATGATGAGCCCTCCAGTTTAGGCTGCAGTGAAGATGAGGAAGACTTTCTTTCCCACAGACATATTTGTCTTGATCCAGAGGAAGAAGAGGCATTCCTGGTTGACACTTGTCTGCGAAATACTCTCGACCAGGAAAAGAAGGAGTGTGACTACATAGGCCACACCGCAGATGCAGTGGTTGAAGCTTCCCGGGATACAGACAACCTACCAGCCATGGCAGGCCTTAAAGAAGAAATTTTATATCATTTTCTGATTGATCCTATGGTAGAATACATGGAGGCCCTGATTGGCTCAGCTCCTCAAGCATTAATCCTTTGCAAGAGCCAAAAACATAAAAAATGGTCACCACTACTAGTGGCCTCAGTTTTGAAGATCCTCATGAAGAGCACCCTATGGTTGTCTCTGATGAGAAGTCAGTTCTTATCCCCTTTTCTACTATTTCTTAACTATCTGCATTGGAATTATTGTATCACCTAGAGCATCAGAGATTTCTAGTTAGAATAAGGTAGGTAGGAAATTTCAATAAAGCTCAGTCTGTGAGCATGTAGTTAGTTGCTTTTAATTTTTGCAAAGTCCAGCAAGCCAGATAGTCTAATCCTAGCTTGGTTGTTTTTCAATTTCTGTCTTAGAATGTAGAGAAGAAATCTGCTAGACATTTTAATCTTAGTAGACATTAGTTTAGGTAGAGAAACTATGAGGCCAACAATTTAATCTGGTCTCATGGAATAATAAGGGTAGAAGTAGAATAGGTTTTATTTTCCTGCTTGTAAAAAATTTGATGATGTAAATGGTCTGCAAGTCCAAATGCACCCAGAAGAAAAAATGTTAGGACTTAGTCTGGTAGGTAGTTGTTTGGGAGAGTATTACTACTGATATGATGTCTTCATGGTTTTTGGAAGCTGATCTAAGAAAGAAAAGAATGAGTCAAGTACCAGGCATTTGGTCTACTCCAAAGATCATTTTCTAAATTCTTGACTCCTTCAAGAAGAAGCCATCCCCATGTGGAGCCACTGTTAGCCCCCTATGAATTTTTTGACAAGAAAACAGGGGGCTAAAATGTTTTTGAGCCTTCAAGGAATGAATTCCCTCTGAAACCATATCATCCTTGAAGCCTCCTTGTGCCTTTTCCCTTTGATAGATCCTTACTACTGTTCCCATTTTAACAGCCTCTCTGTTTGTGAAGAAGAATGCCCAAAATGGCCTTTTCCCTCTTATTTCATTCCCACTTAACCTCTATTTTCTTCCGTTTTTACTCCTCTCTATTTCCCCCATTAACCCCTTAAAAGCATCCCAAACTACCTTTTAAGCCTTCAAATACCTTTTGACTGGTTTAATACCCCCTTACTCTCTTTACCGATTCCCTCTTTAGCCTTAAAAACCCTCTTTTTGGCTAAAAAACCCATATTTTTCATGCAACAAGATTAGCCCCTTTCGGCCCAGCCGTAACCACTTCCCTACCATGTAACCGAACACCGAAACCAAGTGTCTAAGCTCCAGGCTCTTATCACAATTGGAAGAGCGGGTGAGCACATTTCCTTTGTCACTCTGAAAATCTCCGATGCGATTGAATTTCCTCTTCTGTGTTCCTGTTGCGATACCAGCTGTTGATTTGTAAAGATCCGACGGCTCAACGCTAATCACACTCGTTCCATCATGCCCACCTCCCTCCTATGTAAAACCTTCGATGCTCCTCTCCACCGTCGATTCGCTATCAGATCGGACGACCATCGCACTACCACTCCAATCACAATCGCAAGAAGTTTGATGTGCCACCGTGGTATCTCCCCATTGCGACTCCCTGATCCAATCCTAGCCATCCATCCATTCGGATCTGATGGTCCAGATTTATCCCTCTCCGCTCATATTTCCCCATCCATCTCCCTGCCAATTGAATCTCCACCATTGATCCCATATCATGATCCGACAGCTCACGCTCAATCATGCGTCACCCATCACAAGTTCTTAACAGTGCCACCCTCCGTCCCTTCCAATTGTGATCCATCGATCCAATCGTGACCATCGGTTTGATCCAAGATTGATGACCCACATTGCATCTCGCCCCAATCCATATTTCTTCATTATAACCTCCTCTAACTTCATTGCTTAATCAACACCGTTGATCTCCTCCTGAGATCCAATGGTTCATATCTAATCTCCCTCCACCCATGCCGGGTCCCACCTTTCACAACCGTTTCATGGGTGTCTCATTGATTTCTCATTCATTTCCTTGTAAATCGCCTGAACCTTAAGACTCTAGGCTTCACACTAAACATTATTTCTCTGCCTATTCTCCACCATTATGCCACCATTCCACAAGCCCCCAAGGCATTCTTCTATCACCACCTTAGATTTTATAATTAATATGTTTCATTGTGCAGGGTCTTCACCAGAGTGGTATTTCACTCCATTATCATAATCACAGTTACTGTGATTATGATAATGGAGTGAGATTCAAAGCACATAAAATCCGTTACAGTAGAAAAGTATATCAGCAGAAGAGATCCAAGGGGTTAATTCTTATTATTGGGTAATTAACGCTTAATCCCACGTTCAAAGGAAGAAGAACAGTGTGAAGACCAGAAGAGCACACCGACGAGTCATATCTGTGTTTGACATCAGCAAAACACTCTTCTTTAGAAATATGCATGCGGACAGTGTTCTCCATGTCTCCTCGAGCCCTTAAATAGATGAATACACTGACAGAAGTTTATATGACTGTCAAACAACAGTTATGAAGCATGGATACCTTGCAGATTTTCCACCCAGTTCATTTATTCCAAAAGGCTAGCGCTAAGTTCCAAAGAGCCAGAAATTATTTCAAGAACACATCCGAGGTCAATCACGACCTGAAAAAAACTCCTGAAGCAGGCTACAGAGTACATACAGCACTGCAGAGCCATTAAGTAGTATGAGCATGAACGCTTCCACCATTCTGTCTTAATGAAACAAATTAAATGTACAACTACTCCCACTATCACTCTTTCTCCTATAAGAATCCCCAAGAACATATTGTAAGGGGTTCGGTTCGGTTGTTGTTGCTGTTAGTGTAGGGATTCATTTAACTATTAGAGTAGTTTTGGGAGAGATTAGTAGAGTAGTTTGTAATGTAGTAGGATAGGAGGAGAAAGTTTGGACTGTAATCATCCTTTGAGCTTAGTGTTTGTGATTGGTTTTGCATCAATTAATCAAGCATATTTCACAGGATCCTGGTCTATTACTATGGGTGATGTTTCTCTCTTTGCATCATTTATTTATATTATTCATGTTGTTAATTGGTCTTCTGGTAAGCATCAGAAATCTGGAATAGGATATACCCTCGCATGGTACCCTATTTTTCTGCTCTCCCTACCTTTGATGTTTTCTGCTGAATGTTAATCTAGGGGAAAATGCATGTAATTTAACCAGTGTAGTAGCTGTTATTCACTGCTAGCTGATGTATGAATTCAGGTTTGTTGCTTGGATGTCCTAGCTAGTGTCAAAGCAGGGACGGTTAAAAGTCCTTCTCTGATCTATAGACTCTAGCTCTGTGTTAAATCTTATCTATGTTTTCCCTTGGAGCATGCTAAAGCAAGCCTGGAGTTAAATGACCTTTGGTATAATCTTCAAACTGTCCTTTGTGTCCTCATTGAAATCTGCCTTTGAGTATGTAAAAGCAGGCCTTGAGTTGAATGACCTCTGACCTGATCTCCAGATAGAAATTGGGTTGCTTTCCTTCTTTCACCTTCTTTCTTTATTGTTCCATTCCACCATCTATCTGAAATATCCTTTAGTATAGATGACATTCCCTATGAAATCCTTTTTTAGTTGTATGCAAGTAATCCCCTTTCATGACTCCATAGCCCAATGGATGACACTTTCTTGACCTATCCTCTTTTGCCGAAACCTCCCGCTGCTCTTCTCCTTTCCTTCCATTACTTTCTCAGTTTACGATCTCATGACTCAATCCAACAACCAACCAACCAAATCATTTAAACCCCCCTCTGCACTTCATACCTAGCCTAATACCTCATTTTGATCTTCAAAGATATATCATTCTTTGCTTTATTTGGAGAGATCCCTCTCCAGGTCCAGGAGGGCTAGATCCTAGGGCCCCAAAGTGGTTATGATGTTGTCTCATATTTTGGTCTTGACAATCTGGCCAAAACATTGGAACCCCAACAGGCTCTACATCAAAATTCTTTCCCTCATCTCCTCCAGTGGTAGCACCACTACATGTAATTATTTTTACACTTCGATCATCATCGCATGATTCATATTTAACCATTTGTATGTTTTGCATAGGTGTCTGTTGTTGCTTTTCCTGCATTCTAGCAATTAAAATAGGACATTCTTCAATTACATGATAAAATTTTCTACAGTACCTACAAGAATTTCGTGCAGGGTTTGGATAGTCACACACATAGTGTCCCGTGTCTCCAGAGTTATAGAAGATTAATTTTCCTCTTCCCCAATCTACACCTTCACCTCGCCTTCCTCCAGTTCCTCTTTCTGGGGATCCTCCACGTCTAGAGAGATATGCTGGTGAAGATGGGTTGGAATACACTTTATAGAGGTTAAAACTATCTATCATTATGTCGAAAGTGCAACAATGGTGCTCATCATGACCAACTAAAGAGAAAACCCTGCACCATTTTTGCTTCAGCTCTGGCACATAGCTTGCCAATCGAGGGCAATGGTCTGTGTTGGCTTGAGGGGTCCTAACCCAGGTTCGGAGGTTAAGGTTTTCCAACAAACCCATATAATACTGGCCCTTTTCGCAATGACCTACTTGTGCAGGTCAAGGTATCACCCAAAGTAGTATGGGAGGGTGTTTGAACCAGGTTTTTGCACCCCACGAGAGAGTGGGTAGTTCACTACAGGTTTGTGGTATAACTTACTGAGTCTATTTGTAGCTCTTTTAATAGTGTAATCAGCATATAACCATAACAAGATAGCACATCTAATAAATATAGTCGCATCCACATCTGTATTACCAAATATCATAACATATTTCTATAATCGCAGCCAAGATCGGATCACAAATATACTTATGCTAATTCCAGAACATATATACATTCGCAGCTTTACGTAAAAATTACAAATGTATTTTAGTAATAAGCACAACCAATTTAGACAATGCATAGATACTTCAATGATACTTCGCATTCATTAATACCAAATATATACTTACAACCCGAACACAGCTGACCACACAGCTTAGTGGGGTCTGCACGAAGCACAATTGAGAATCTCGCCGCACATAGCCTACAGGAGTCCTTACCCAAAAAAACCTAAACAGATCCTAGAATTTCACATGTAATATCAATTTTTATGCATGCCTACCTCTTAGACTCAAATAACTCATCTATTTATATGGACATAGCCCTTGCTATCCTATGGTCTGCAAATCATGGTTTGTGGAGCTCTACCCTTTGACCCCTTCTACAAATCATTGGGATTTTGACCCACCCCAAAGCCCCACTGCTAGGATACTTGGTAACAAAATATATCAAAATGTAGCTTAAATTATACATCAAAATGCATCCACAAGACCTTGTTCCAACAGGCCCCCAACACAATCTTGTGACTCGTCCTGAGTCACAGCTTGGGTGGAATCTTCATTCGTTATTTGAGCTGCTCCATGGCGGTAGTAAGCGGTGCAGTACTTGAAGGCTCTGCCAGTGGCCATTTGCATGATTTCCACTAGTTTTTGCAATGGAGGTTCTTCCGAGGCAGTGGTAACCCTGCCAAGAGCTTGGTTCAACTGTTGGACCACCCCGTCTTTGTCCTGTGAGAGCTTAAGGGCATCCTCCGACCAGGGTATCAAATGTTCACTGAGGATTTTCTTTTTTCCTTGGAGTGCAAAAAAATTTCACTACGAAGCATATGCCTATTTTGGAGTGGTGCAAAGCACTGAGTTGGATTAAGGGTAGACATTGTAGCTTCCAGATGTTCGAATTCCTACTCCTTCTGGGTTAATTCCTGATCGATCTCATGGAGGAAAGGGTCATGCTGCACCTATGACCAAATTTACATAGCCTTTTCTAGCAGAGAGACACCCTGAGTAACTTGTGCAGAGATAGTAGTAGTGGTCTCTGTAATTAATGTAGCTCGTTGGGCACGTTCCTTTGGGGGTTCCTAGGCTGGAGCTTGGCCTGCAGTGACGTTATCTGAAGCTCGAAATTGGTCCTGACCGTGGATACCTCAACCATGGATGCCTTCAGGGCAACTATCAGACCTTTAACCTTGGCCTGGGGCTTAGCAGAAATGGAAATTAACCCAGGCATATCTTCGCAAAGTTGATCAATTAGTTGTTCCAAGGTAGCCTACTGTGCGATGAGGGCAACATGCACAGCCTGGATCTAGGCAGCTTTCGTAATGTGGTTCACAACAGTCTGTTCGGCCGCGCTAAGGTGTTGTTGTGCGTGGAGTTCTCGATGCTGTACTTCACTGATGAGGGCGGTAAGTAGCTCATGCAGCCACTCGTTGGGTAGTCGACTAACATCAAGGGTGACTGGACCTCCCTGGACTTGGAAGTAGAGGTCCGTAGGTTCCATTTTATGGGAAAAACCTGGGAGATGGCAAGGTCGACTATCCGTAGTGGATGGTAAGGAAGTAATGGGGCCCTACTGGCCCAGCTGCCTTGCTTGACCCTTGCTTCCTTGATTCTGCCTCGCTTGCTCACTGCTCGTTGGAGTCTGCCTCACTTGATGAACGCTCGCTTGAGTTTTCCTTTCTTGATCAACTCTCGCTTGAAGGTTTTCCACTGTGAGCCGAAGGGCTCACAGTTCTGTCTACAATCCATCCAACGTAGCCTTGTTTTGCCCTTCCTAGGTAAGCCATTGATCAGCAGCCATGATGGTGACAACATCAACAATCTTATGGAGGTCATCCTCCATTACAGTACTTTCCATGTTGGTGCTAGCCTTATTGGCTCTACACTTCTTGCAAGGTCCTTGAGATGATTCGCAAGCCCATTTGAGATTCATGGGGACCGATGTACCTTCCATTTCTTCATCGTTGAAGGTATGGTCCGGCTGGGATTCTGGCTCAAAAGGCATGGTAGTACTGCGAGGAGTCGGTCGCGATGGAATATCTGGCACCATTGCTAAGTCGATCAAAATGGAGGGCCTAGGTACTATAGGGGTACTGGACATACCTGCCACATTGACAGTGGAAGGTGAGACAACGAGCTTCAACTCTATCGGCCAAGTATCGATGACCCGTTTAATTTCAACCTCAGTCGTCATGTATGGCAGAATATGCCAAGTACATCCCTTATGAGCCTGAATTTGCACATCATGCATTATAACCTGGAAGGCAGCAATGTTCCTGTACTTGCCGTAGACTACTGGGGATAGGCATGACTAGGAATCAATGGCTGCGGAGATACTACCCTCATAGAGTAGCCATAAGGTCTTATTTTTTTCAACATGATGGGGGTCCTTGGAATCTCAAAGGTTGGAAAACTGCACTCCTTCACACATGCCGCACTATAGGGGGGGAAGACCGCATCTTCCAGGAGTTCCCAGGAAATTAACATAATCAGCAATATTAGCCACATGTAGTAGAATGCCTTGCCCCGATCCTAAGCCTCAAGTGCATTGTCGAGGAATTCATTTACTACGTATTGGGACCAGTTAAAATAGGCGGCCTTCTCACACCGACCCGCAACCTGAATGACATGAGCAGGGTGCTAACTACCTAACATTCTTGCATCATCTTGCAAATGAGGATATGAGTGCCCAAACAGGTGCCAGGGTGCATAATTGTATCAATCAGGAATCCCCTCATGTTACGCTTGACCCCGTATTTAGCTTAGACGGTTTGAGTGAGGTGATGCTCGAATTTCTTGCTTGTGCCATCCCGTAGACTAGGCCCATGCATAGGGAGGCTACTAATGAAATGAATGAGAGAAACATCTATTATTATGTGGTCTTGGAGCCATAAAAAAACATCGTGAACCAGTGCCAACAATTGGTGCACAACTAGGATAGTGACATTATAGCAACCAAAGTGAGGAAGGCACAGTAAATTCAAGATTCCGGCACTAGCTAGTCTCTTAGCCCAAACCCTCATCTCCACCTTGGGTACACCATCCTCGATGACTTGTTCTAAATATAGGTATGGAGATAGCGTAGGGAAGGCATCGATGCTACCCAAGTCATGATCGTCAAACGTGATGTGGGGGAGGTGGCGAACCATATCCCCCAACTGAGGCACGTCCTCAGGGACCAGGGACGTCTAAAGATAGGAGAGAGCAATGTCTACATTGGGAATACGTGCCACTGATCTGCATGGCCAAACATATGGTGGAAACCAGGTCAGTGGGGTCACCTGTATACCTTCTGCTGAAAGAGACATGGGGTTCGAAGGGGCAACTAACGATTTCTTCCTAGGTACTTTCATGGGGAACTACCGAGTCTGGGGGAATTGTGAGGTTTTTCACCCACCCACCATGCTTTCTTAACCTTCCCTTTGCCTTTATGGGTGGCTAAGGTGGAAGAGACTTCTTCTTATACAGGAGTTACTTCATAGACATCATCAGATTCCCCTTCTTTAGAGTTTGTCTCAGGTGGGGGCCAATGGGGTTAGTACCAAGCATCCTATCTTGGAAGACAAATTTAGAAGAGCTAATTTTGGATGGTGCGGCTTCAGAAGTCATGCGTTCAACTAGAAGATGAGAGCTATTAGATAATTCGAAGGCTGATAAGCTAGATAAAGGCATAAACCCTGCGGTTTGAACAATCCCTATTTTATATCTATCCCAAGGGAAATCCAATTCATACCACCTTAATTGCCCTTCCTCATCAGGGGAACGATACTCAGTCCTTGTAAGTCACCATATTAATTTTTTGTAACCCTCTCCCACAAATGGGAAACACAGTTTCCCAAGCACCCGTCTCATTTCAATGGCTAATTTTTCCCATTTTGCATCCCCCCAATGCAGAGGGCACCTTCCCTGTGCATCCATTCACACGCACCGAACCTACACTTACCATTCGTGTCACAGCTACTCTGGCCATATAGTCATTTGATGGGGTATGGCTTTAGTCAGTTCCCATTGACATAGCCTGGTACCATATCAGCCTGTAGTGTGGCTAACCCGAAAGCTCCTCCATTAGTAATTTCCTTTACCATATAGGGGCCTAATCAGTGCTGAAAGAAATTTTCTGGGTGCTTTGCGAACTGGCTATCATAGAGCAGAACCAATTCTCCCTCTGAAAATATCTTCTGCCTAATATGCCTGTCATGCCATGCTTTTTCTCGGGCCTTCTGAAATTGCTGATGAAAGTTAGCAATGAATCGATCTTCTGCCAAGGAAACTATCTGCACCAAGAATTCTTCCATGATATCGGGCTCCTCCATGTTTGTAAAGGCTATGATGTGCAAGCTAGGAACAATATACTCCATGGGCATAATGGCCTCTTTTCCATAAACCATCTGAAATGGTGTTTTCCCCGTCAGTTTCTTGCATGTAGTTCGATAGGCCCAAAGAAATGACGGTATGTGCACGTCCTAGTTGCTGTGATCATCATTTCAGACCTTGGTCAGATCCTGCACCAAGTTCTTATTAAAAGCTTCTACGACTCCATTTTCCTGTGGATTATACGGGGTGCTTTTCGCGTGGTGGATCCAAAATTCCTCAATCAACGCCTGTATTGTTTCATTAAAAAAATGCGTACCTCTATTTCTCATTAAAATCTTAAGACAACCAAACCTGGTTAGAATATGCTCAAAAATGAAGTGTGCAGAGGTATCTACAGTGCAGTCCTTCACAACTTGTGCTTCATCCCATCTGGTTACATAATCACTTGCAGTGATGATGTAGCGCACACCTGTATTTTTTCCAGATGGGTTGATGGGCCCAACAAAGTCGATGGCCCACTTGTCAAATGCTTCCATGGCCATTTGCAGTTGCAGGGGAATTTCATCTCTATGTGATGGACTTTCTGTCCTTTGGCACATATTGCAAGCTTTGCAATAGTCGTGAGAATCTCTATGCAATGTGGGCCACCATAGCCCAGCTCTCAAGATCTTCTGCATCGTTTCCTTCCCTACGTAGTGACCTCCTACTATGTCCCGATGGGCTTCTACTAATATGGTCTGCCTCTCATGCTCAAAATCATATTTCCGTAGCACTTCGTCAGCTCCCAGCTTATACAGATGGCCTGCGATGATGGTAAAATTTTCTACGCAGGTTACCGAATATTTTTTCTAGTTGTACCAAATATTCGGCAGATTCCATCCCCATAGTCAAGAAGTGAATGATGTCGGCGAACTGTGTGCCTACGACCTTAATAGAGAAAATCTACACATCAGGAAATCCTTCTTCTAGGTTGGTTACCTCTTCACCACTTTCGATTTGGGATAAGTGGTCTAGTCCAGCATTCAACTTCTTCATCTTGACGATGATCTCGAATTCATATTCTTGGAACAGCGGTAACCACTGATAGATTCCCCCCGCCCCCCCCCCCCCCAACACAGGCTTATTCACTAGGTACTTCAAAGCTTAGTGATCTATAAACATCTTTACATGACCTCCTAACAGATAATGCTGGAATTTATACAAGGCGTATACCATGGCCAACCCCTCACACTCCATAGTGGAGTAATTGCGCTCTGTACCAGAAAGTTTGCTACTCGCAAATGCAATTGGATGGTCAATGTCTCTGAATCCATGCTGCTTAAGGAAAACTCCTAGGGTGATCCCCGATGCATCTACGTGAACATGGAACACCTTTTCCCAGTTAGGAAAGATGAGAATAAGCATAGAGACCATCTTCTCCTTGAGTAGCTTGAAGCTCTTCTGACACTCCTCATCCCAAAAAAATGAAACGTCCTTCTTTAGCAATTTTTCCATTGGTGATGTGATCAGCATGTATTCTTGAATGAAATTTTAGTAGTAGCCTGTGTGTCTGAGCATAGAGCGCAGCTATTTATCAGTTGTAGGTACAACCAGGTTTATGATAACTACTAATTTGGCGGGATCAACCATCAATCCTTGTCGACAAACTATGTGACCTAGAAAGATCCTAAAGGGTATGCAAAATATGCACTTCTTGATATTCAACGAAGTCTGGTGCTTTTTACAGGCATCCAACTGTTGTAAATATTGTCATTGATGGCAAAGGTAAAGACAGGAGCAACACCTAAACTATCACAAAAAGGTAGAGGTAGAGGCAGAGTCGTTATCGCAGAAAGGCAGAGGTAGAGGCAGAGCCATTATTCCGAGAATCCTTACCCAGGCTGGAGGATACATAAACATAAATTCTAAGAATTATTACCATAGCCGGAGGATACATAAACACAATTCTGGGAATCTTAACCCAAGCGGTAAAGTATATATATCAACCTTATTCCGGGTCGTAACCTAGGTGGGAGGATACATAATATTCCGGGAATCTTAACCCAAGCGGCAAAGTATATATATAAACCTTATTCCAAGAATCATTACCCAGCTGGAGGATACAATAAAGGCAGAAGCGGAAGCTTATATATATGCAGTGAGATACATATGATGCACCTTATATATATAAAGGTCCAAAGCATATACATTTATATGTAGCGCGAGATCTAAAGAACCAAAGGTTCTATCAAAGGAAAAGCCTTATATGGTGGGACCCTCATCAATCACATCGGAGTATAAGTATGTCGGAACATGCAACTGCAAATTGCGATTGCGATTGAGATCCGGACCCGATGGGCATATAAACTACAACTCATATATATTTGAGTTCCAGTAAACAGTGATTGATCGTATCGGAGCATCGGAGTATAAGTATATTAGAACAGGAAACTACAAATTGCGATTGCGATTGAGATCCAGACCTGATGGGTCTATAAATTGTGATCTTATAGATTTAAGTTCCGGTCCAATCGCATCGGCAAATTTAAATGAATAGTGGTCAATCGCATCGGAGAAAATTTCACAGCGGAACATGTAAACAAAAGGTTGTGATTGCGATTGAAGTCTAGACCTGATGGGTTTACAAAGCATGATTGATATATGGTTGAGTTCAGATAAACAGTGTTGCATCGCATTGGAGAAGGAGCAGAGCATCGGAACTTGTTAACAAAAGTTCCAATTGTGATTGAGTTCCGGACTCGATTCATTATACATGGTGACTCATGTGTGTTTGAAGTCCAGCTTAAAGGTATGCCATCGCATCGGAAAAATGGTGGAACATCAGAACATCCCATAGAAGGATGCGATTGCGATCAATCGCATCGGGAAAAATTACAAAGGATGTAATAGCAATCGGAATTCATTGGAGGAGGCTCATCGCATCGGGGAATAGAAAGAGTTCGGCAAGTGGGGCCCAACTTCTTATATATATATATTGAAGTCTACGTTTTAACCAAAGTCGGGATTGATAAAGCATTGGTCAAAATCAAATTCGAAATTGATAAATAAAATTAAAGTGTCATGGGTCAGATATGATATTTGGCGCAATATAAATTTTCGACATAGGTTAACATATGCGGAAAAACGAGTTATACTTCAAGTTCTAAACGTCGGACGAACCTTGTATAAATGAAACTGTTTGCTGATTATATTATTGTTATATGCAAAGGATAAGCTTTGGGCTTATGATATATTGAGTTGTAATCCAAAGTTGAAATATTCATTTGATGGCTTATGAAGTGGGTTGGAGTATGGTTTAACCATAGATTTGAAACAGGTAAAGTTTCCGTATATGAAGAGTGTGAACTGGGGATTGATTGTAAATCAAAGATGTCAAAAGATAAGCTATCGCATCCACTTAGTCAAATTGCCAGCACAGGGAAAGAAAATGGAGAGACATTTTTATATGTGCCAGACTCTGATTTTATTTGGGTTATTTAATTAGATTTCCATATCAACAGTCATATATATATAGCAGACACACAATCACAGTTACATATGTATGGCATATGCTCGTTACCCTGCGACAGTGAACAAGGAAACAAACAGAGCCGAAAGGGACAAAGACATAGTCAAAGAAAAGACAAATGCACAGCGAGCCAAGAGGCTAAATGAGTGAGCTAGAGTTTTTATTGTAATTGAATGTAAATGATTTTAATTTATATTGTTGTGATGCATTGGCAATCCTCCGGAAGAGAACAAATATCCCACTGTAATGTTAAATTGGTACCTATAGTTATATTTTTTGAATGAGAGGATAAAAGAGATGAGAAGGCAGAAGGAAAAGAGTCATGGCTGTCCATTTCGAATTCCCAGTAGAATACAAACAACCATGAAGCTATTTTGTATAAAACATGGTAATATCCAAGGGGAGAAAGTTACGAAAACAGAGTGAGAGAAGAAGAGAGTGTGCAGAAGAATTGGAGAGTTGAAGAAAATAAGAAAGCTGCAAGAGGTGAGAGAGAGTGAGCATAGAGAGTGATGAGTATGGAATTGAGGCAAAGAAGAGAAGAAGAAGGAGGAGTAGAACAAGATGTTGTGAAAAGTTAGAGAATGCAGAAATGAAGCAGTGAGGTAGAGAAGAAGGAGGAGTTGATATTGAATCTAAGAAGATGCAGAAATGATATAAGGCAGATATGAAGACTGATGCATAGCAGTGAAGATGATACAGAACAGAGCTGATATCCAAGGTAAATCAGCAAATGTTTTCCTTTTGAATGAGTAAGGAAGTTGGAGCTTCCTTATGAATTTGTAGCTTGATAGATGTCAGTTGTAGCTGACTGAGGTTGGAGCCTCCTGTAGGTTGGTGCTTGCAGAAAATAGATGGGAGTTGGTGCTTCCACATCAAGTTGTATCTTGACAAATTTCAGTTTTAGCTGACTGAGGTTTGAGCCTCCTGTAGGTTGGTGCCTGCAAAAAATTGATGGGAGTTGGAGCTTCCTTGCAAGTTGTAGCTTGCAGAATTGAGGTAGGAGCCTCCTGTAGGTTGGTGCCTACAGAAAATTAGTGGTGAGAGGGATTTGGAGCTTTCCTTTACATCACAACAATAACAAGATGTGGTTTTCTCCCTT
This sequence comes from Pinus albicaulis, assembly GCA_034641835.2. Lineage (NCBI taxonomy): Eukaryota > Viridiplantae > Streptophyta > Pinopsida > Pinales > Pinaceae > Pinus > Pinus albicaulis. The sequence goes on along the minus strand of CM076581.1, from coordinate 1,191,572,430 downwards.
TATGGGTTTCCACTTATATCTGGTGTCTTTGTGCATGATGTTTATGTGTTGATATGGTTTATCTCATCTGCTCAATACTTGCTGCTCTCATATTAAATCTACTGTTACATTATATTAATACTTGCTACTCACATTCTAAGACTACTCACATATTAAGTTGAACATGAAATGAAGGTGTAAATAAGTTTTAATGAAAAAGTTTTAAAAGTCCATGAATGTGTTAAACTGATTCACCCCCCCCCTCTCAGTTTAACTAAGGGTTCAACAATTGGTATCAGAGCTGGTTCCTTTGGTGTAAGCTTAATAGCTTGAAGGAGATCTGGTTGAGTCATGGACTATCAAAATGTACCTGTGTTAAATACAACAAACTTTCCTGAATGGAGAGATAAGGTTAAAATAGGATTATTGGCTTATGAACCTGAGGTATGGAAGCTTGTTTGTGATGGTTACTGCACAGACTCCCCCACGGTGAAAGAACAACAGAGGAATGCCAAGGCAAAATGTGTGATATATAACAATCTTCATAACAAGGATCTTGAGTTAATAATGGATTTAACTTCAACAAAAGAAATCTGGGACAGACTGCATTTCATGCATGGAGTAGACACTGAGGATTGCATTGTCAAGAAGGAGAAGAGAATTAAGAAAAAGATAAATTCATGTCAAAAAGAAGATGTTCAATCAAATGAGGTACCTGCTAGTGTGAATGGTAGTAAGAGCCATGAAGAAATTGCAGCTGAAGAAAAAGCCAAACTTGACACAGCTATGACTGAAATAGAAAAATTGAAGAATGAAAACAAAGACCTTAAGAGATTGGTACAAATATGTGATGAGAAAGAATATGAAGATAGGAAAGAAATTATTGGCCTAAAGACACAGCTTGAAGAGGCAAAGAAAATAGAAGACACTCTGCTGCAACAAATGAAAGAGAAACATATGGAATGTGAGAGACTGGAAGAAGAAGTAGCGAGCCTAAGAAAGAAATTAGAAAAAGCCCAAAGAGAATTATTAATGAATACTCCTCAAATGAAAAGCTCTGAACAACTGGACCAAATTCTAAATGCTCAAAGGTCTCCTCTCATAAAGGCTGGGATAGGATATGAAGGAGAAACCAGTAAGTCCAAGGCAGAAGATAACAAGAAAATCATCTTTGTAAAAGATGTAAAGGACAGTGAAGCAGCTCAGCAGATTACTACAAAAATAGAAGCCAACAAGAACAGGATTTGTGAAGAAACAAATAGAATAAAGCAACAAAATGGTAGGACAGAGAATGAGAAGATGAAACAATCAGCTGCTAAAGGCTCATATGCTCCTGAAGATGAATTGAATAAATTTGAAAGATGTCAAAGGAGGTTCTTTCCTCCTATGAAAAATATCACATGTTTTACCTGCCATAAACAAGGAAATACTGCAACATGTTGTAAGACAAAGCAAACCCAGTCTAGCCTACAAAGGATGCAGCAAAAGAGAAGAACCCCTCAAGAAAGCAAAGGGAAAAGACAATCTTCCACTAGGTACACAAATCATTTCCATGGCTATTGTTATGCATGCAATAATTTTGGACATAAAATTGTTGATTGTAAAATGTATTCAAGAAGAGGAGAAAAATATTATACATCAGCTCAAATGCACCTTGGTCAAATAAGCTTTTATGTATGCCTTAAGCATGGTCACAAAGCAAAAGACTGTAAACTGCCATATATATTAAAGAACTCCAGATAGATGATGACCAATCCAATCAAACAAAACTATGAATCGGAAAGAAGTGCAGACATTATGATGAACCCCAATAGAATATGGAAAGAAAAGAGAAAAGGGGAGCCTATCATCTCAATAACATAATAAATCCTCCATAGTCTCAGGGGGAGCTGCTCTAGGAAGCAAAGAAAAAATCCATCCAGTGACCAATATGAAGCAACATCCCAGGGGGAGAGCGGTTCATATATAGACCCGATGGAGGTAGTCTAAGAAGAGCTCCTTGGAATAAGGACAGCTATAAGATCAAGAATGCACCGAGAACTATAGAGAAAGAAGATCATCTGAACTATTAAGTAGCTGACAGATTGATGGTAGAAGAGAAGAGAGAAAGAAGCCATGATGATAGAGGAAACCTTGGCAATGAACATGTAAGCCAAGAAGAATTTAGCACATTAAATTGATGATCACACTATGCCTCATACTACTAGAATTAACAATGTATCACATTAAGAAGGATGAGTAAGAAAAGTGACTATCTTTCAAAAGGTCCACTTGGAGAAAGGCAGTTAAGTGAGTAATAAATTTTTGAGTAATCAGCCCATGAAGATTCATATAAAAGAAACTGAAGATGTCTTCCTGAAGATCATTATGTTAGACAATTGAATTGCACCTAAAGCAGTAATGATTTTGGAGTAGTCCTAGAAAGGAAATGCAGTGACATTCTTTTAAATCAGAATGACAGACTAAGCAAAAATTTAATGATGACAATATCAAATTTAGTATATTGATGACTGTGGGTGTGAATAGTGGAAATCTCAATAGTAGAATTTATGAAGGATGTCTTAAATTATGGGTAAATGTGCAAGCTAAAGTGAAATCTATGCATATTTTATCAAGGTAATATCATTTGGTACTTGGTACAAGTAGCATGCCTATCAAAAGAATATCAAGTGTTATCATGGAGCAGCAACAGTATGGTACAGGTCCTCAGGATCAAAGGACTATGGAAAGAATTCATCAAGGTAAAATTCCCAGGGTTATCTACATTCAGCATGAAAAGGTCAGTAGCAGTGCTAAAGGATCATTATCTGATTTACACTTGAAGGATTATATTATGCATTGAAGCAGTATCTGTTTCTATATATATAATTTCATACCTTCCTTAATATGGTACATGTATATATTCAAGGCCTCTTTCTTAAGATCAGCATAAGGGATTGGCTAGTAATTCACCTTTAAAGAGAGATCGATCATTGACATACATACCTCCTCATGTCATAAATAAAACTGCATGATTGTTAAATGAGACTGACTAATACATTGAAGGATTTGTTTTGAAAGTACAGTGTGCAAGAAGTGAAAGTCATTTGGTCTCTTATATTGAAAGATATTGCCTATTCTCACAATAAGCTGTAAGCTCTGGTGTGATTCATTTGTTCACATCAACAACAAGAACCTCTCAATATTTAAAGGTAATATCCTTGTCAGCATCCTAGTTCATATCGTCACCAACAGGAAGGGAAGGTGTACCACAGCAATAGAAGATATATTGGCATCATTATCATAATTGAACAGGTTTGGTACTGAAGATGAGCATTGTGGGAGAAGACATATTCCATCTACAATCTTCCTCAACAAATATGTATTTCTAATAAATATCATACTAGAGACTGAAGTATATTTTAAGCCTTCTAAACATTTTAGTTTTTGATCTAATCATTCATCTCTAATTAGATAAAGCTAGTACAATGTGTTCTATGAAGTGTCATTATCTTCATTTTTAGCTCTATACAAGTGAAAGAAGTCTATGCATTTGAATTGTATCAATTTACATTGTATATTCAAGTTCAATAATCCTCAAAGTGTTCTCTCAACAAGTCTTCTACATCAATCTGGAGCAGCATGGTACAAAGTCAGTAGAAGAGGGCCTAAACATAACTCAGCGAGAGGAAATGCAGAAAGCAAACTATGAAATGAGCAACCCTTTGCCATTGATGTCAAAGGGGGAGGAAAAGAAAAAAGGGGCTTCAAAAAGGAAAGTAGAGGAAGTGTATTGCCATAAATTCCAAAGGGGGAGACTGTTGGAAATATTGTCATTGATGGCAAAGGTAAAGACAGGAGCAGCACCTAAACTATCGCAGAAAGCCAGAGGCAGAGGTAGAGTCGTTATTCCGAGAATCGTTACCGAGGTTGGAGGATACATAAACATAAATTCCGAGAATTATTACCATAGCTAGACGATACATAAACACAATTTCGGGAATCTTAACCCAAGCAGAAAAGTATATATATAAACCTTATTCTTGGAATCGTAACCCAGGCGGGAGGATACATAATATTCCGGGAATCTTAACCCAAGTGGCAAAGTATATATATAAACCTTATTCCGAGAATCATTACCCAGCCAGAGGATACACTAAAGGCGGAAGCGGAAGCTTATATATATGCAGTGAGATACATATGATGCACCTTATATATATAAAGGTCCAAAGCATATACATTTATATGTAGCACGAGATCTAAAGAACCAAAGGTTCTATCAAAGGAAAAGCCTTATATGGTGGGACCCTCATCAATCGCATCGGAAAACGTTGGCAGTAGATCACATGCAACTAAAATTTGTTATTGCGATTGAGTTCTGGACTTGATGGGCATATAAACTGCAATTCATATATGTTTGAGTTCTGGTAAATAGTGATTGATCGCATCGGAGCATTGAAGTATAAGTATATCGAAACATGCAACTGCAAATTGTGATTGCGATTGAGATCCGGACCCGATGGGCATATAAAATACAACTCATATATATTTGAGTTCTGGTAAATAGTGATTGATTGCATCGGAGTATAAGTATATCGAAACATGCAACTGCAAATTGTGATTGCGATTGATATCCAGACCCAATGGGTCTATAAATTATGATATTATAGATTTAAGTTCCAGTCCAGTCGCATCGAAGAAAAGTTGACAGCGGAACATGTAAAAAAAAGGTTGCGATTGCGATTGAAGTCCGGACCCGATGGGTTTATAAACCATGATTGATATATGGTTGAGTTCTGGTAAACAATTTTGCATCACATCAGAGAAGGAGTAGAGCATCTGGACTTGTTAAAAAAATTTCTGATTGCAATTGAGTTCTGGACCCGATTCATTATACATGGTGACTCATGTGTGTTTGAACTCCGACTTAAAGGTATGCCATCGCATAGGAAAAATGGCGGAACGTCAGAACATCCTATAGAAGGATGCGATTTCGATCAATCGCATCGGGAAAATTACAAAGGATGTAATATCAATCGGAATTCATTGGAGGAGGATCATCGCATCGGGGAATAGAAAGAGTTCGGAAAGTGGGGCCCAAATTCTTATATATATATTGAAGTCTGCGTTTTAACCAAATTCGGGATTGATAAATTTTTGGTTAAATCAAAGTCGTAATTGATAAATAAAGTTAAAGTGTCGTGGGTCAGATATGATATTTGGCGCAATATAAAGTCTCGACATAGGTTAACATATGCGGAAAAACGAGTTATACTTAAAGTTCTAAACACAAGCCAAACCTTGTATAAATGAAACTATTTGCTGAGCATATTATTGTTATATGCAAAGGATAAGCTTTGGGCTTATGATATATTGAGTTGTAATCCAAAGTTGAAATATTCATTTGATGGCTTATGAAGTGGGTTGGACTATGGTTTAACCATAGATTTGAAATAGGTAAAGTTTCCGTATATGAAGAGTGTGAACTGGGGATTGACTGTAAATCAAATATGTCAAAACATAAGCTACCGCATACACTTATTCAAATTTTCAGTGCAGGGAAAGCAAATGGAGAGACATTTTTATATGTGCCAGACTCTGATTTTATTTGGGGTATTTAATTAGATTGCCAGATCAGCAGTCATATATATACAGCAGACACACAATCACAGTTAAATATGTATGGCATATGACTGTTACCCTGCGACAGTGAAAAAAGAAACAAACAGAGCCAACAAGGATAAAGACACAGTCAAAGAAAATACAAATGCGCAGCGAGCCAAGAGGCTGACTGAGTGAGCTGTATTTTTCATTGTAATTGAATGTAAATGATTTTAATTTATATTGTTGTGATGCATTGGAAAGTCTCTAGAAGAGAACAAATATCCCACTGTAATGTTAAATTGGTACCTATAGTTATATTTTTTGAATGAGCGGATAAAAGAGATGAGAAGGCAGAAGGCAAAGAGACATGGCTGTCCATTTCGAATTCCCAGTAGAATACAAACAACCATGAAGCTATTTTGTATAAAACAAGGTAATATCCAAGGGGAGAAAGTTACAAAAATAGAGTGAGAGAAGAAGAGAGTGTGTAGCAGAATTGAAGAGAGTTGAAGAAAATAAGAAAGCTACAAGAGGTGAGAGAGAGTGAGCATAGAGAATGATGAGTATGGAATTGAGGCAGAGAAGAGAAGAAGAAGGAGGAGTAGAACAAGATGTTGTGAAAAGTTAGAGAATGCAGAAATGAAGCAGTGAGGCAGAGAAGAAGGAGGAGCTGGGAAGAGAAGAAGGAGGAGCTGATAGTGAATCTGAGAAGATGCAGAAATGATATAAGGCATATATGAAGACTGATGCGCAATAGTGAAGATGATACAGAATAGAGCTGATATCCAAGGTAAATTAGCAAGTGTTTTCCTTTTGAAAGAGTAAGGAAGTTGGAGCTTCCCTATCAAGTTGTAGCTTTATAGATGTCAGTTGTAGCTGACTGAGGTTGGAGCCTCATGTAGGTTGGTGCTTGCAGAAAATAGATGGGAGTGGGTGCTTCCACATCAAGTTGTAGCTTGATAAAATGTCAGTTGTAGCTGACTGAGGTTTAAGCATCCTGTAGGTTGGTGCCTGCATAAAATTGATGGGAGTTGGAGCTTCCTTGCAAGTTGTAGCTTGCAGAATTGAGGTAGGAGCCTCCTGTAGGTTGGTGCCTCCAGAAAATCAGTGGTGAGAGGGAGTTCGAGCTTGCCTTTGCATCACAACAATAATAAGATGTGGTTTTCTCCCTTCATGGGTTTCCACTTATATCTGGTGTCTCTGTGCATGATGTTTATGTGTTGATATGGTTTATCTCATCTTCTCAATACTTGCTACTCTCATATTAAATCTAATGTTACATTATCTTAATACTTGCTGCTCACATTCTAAGACTACTCACATATTAAGTTGAACATGAAATGAAGGTGTAAATAAGTTTTAATGAAAAAATTTTAAAATTCCATGAATGTGTTAAACTGATTCACCCCTCTCCCCTCCCTCTCAGTTTAACTAAGGGTTCAACACCAACATCATGCACATGTTTGAGACGTGATTTTTTACCAACCCGAAGACGGTCTAGTCATCAAAATATACCTCCAAAAACTTGTGGATGAATTCCTTAAATACTGCGACCACAACCCTCAAAAATATGGTAGGGGAATTCTTGAGCCCAAATGGCATGAAAATATATTGAAAATATCCCCATTCAGTAGAAAATGTAGTTTTTCTGTGATCTTTAGGTGCAATCCTAATCTGATGGTAGCCTGAGAACCCATCCATGAACGAGTATGCTTCCTGCCCTCCCACGCTATCTAGAATTTCATCTGAGAATGGCATAGGGAAGGGATCATATGCATAGGTGTTAGTGTCCTGTGATTTGGTAGATTAGTAGACCAAATGACAGGGTAACATGGAACCAAACTTTGGAGTTTAAGGACCTAGGCTTCCTAGACTCAGAGAGGGATCTCTCTATTGGGTGCAAAGGATGTGTTCTTTTTTCTCTAGGGTTTTGATTTTGGGCTAGTTATTAGGTTTTAGGGTTTGTTGTTTATTTTGGTTGGGTAAGATGGTTAAATGGAATATGAGGAGTGAGAGGTTGTCAAATCCATTGGGCCATGGAGTGAAGTGAGATTCAAGAGTGTCAAGATGATGAAAAAGAGTGTGTTGCAGGGCCAATTTAGCAAGGTCAATCGATCCTTAAAGTGATGTATGATGTGTAGTGAACATTAAGTTTAGGAAAGACTAAGAATTATTAGACATATATAATTTAAAAATTACAATCCATGAGGTAGGGAGAGCCATTAAGCTCAATAAACCATAATCCAAACTAATATACATCCAAGGGAAACATTCTAGTGATAAATAAAGAGCATAAGAGCTTCTAACTTTAGAAAATCACCTTCAGTTTTTGGTAAAACACATAAGACAATACAAATAGCTCAATTTATGGAGAGGGAAATCCTAAATAGCATATATCAAGTTATTGGGAACTATGAAACAATATTGCAAGCATGGACAAAGGGCAAGATCGAATGAGACCTCTTTGACTTAACCTAAGAACCAATATTTCACAGAAAGGCTTCAAGATAGGGTTTTGAAAACTTCAAATAAGCAGGGCATACCTTGAATCATACTTGTAAGCTAACATACTAACCATACATGAAACAAAAACAATTTTTGGTGGAACTAAGGAGCAATCAAGGGTTCATTAAGATGGTGAAAAGACAAAACTTCAAAGCAATAACAATCAGGAGGACTGAGGTGGGTCCAAGAACATGTCTGAACCTATACTTTTCTGATTTATAGCAGCCAAGAAGCATGAAACATAATGATAACAAAAGAAACAATATACAAATTAGGAAGACATCACCATTCACCAAGCTATGGAATCCTGCAAACAAGCTTCTCCATCATCAAGCCAAAAAGGTATTCATCCACTTCACAAAACCAACTTCTTCTCCAAGCTCATGAAACCATGTATATTTCTCTTCAAGCTCATCAAATGAAAACAAAATACCTAGGGTCCTCATGCTCTATTTATGGAGAAAATGAGGACTAAAACCACAAATGTGGTAGGAAAATGTCAAATATAGTCATAAATATCATTTATGGCCAAGAGACCATGCAAGGCCCAAGGCACATAATATCTTAAGAAATAAATGCTAAAATAACTATTTTCACCTAATTATAGCTTAATTTTCCTCAGAAAACTCAAAAATATCTATTTGAAATAAATGAGTGTGTTTTTTTTTACTTTTGGTCAAAAACACTCTAGGCAGCCTTTGTGCGTAGCGCCACTTCAGCTAAAAATAGGGTCTCATGCAGCTGAGTTTTGGACCCATTCCCGACACTGGATTTGGCTATGTGATGGCTCACTGGAAAGAATGATGAGTATAATTTCCAGAAGTGCTTGATTTGTGCTGATTGGATGCCATTTTCATGTCCAAAACCAATTCTCCCAACACTTCTCTGTGCGCAGCACCTGTTCTGAAAATGAGGGAGAAAGATCAAAATTTTGATGTTTTTTGACCTTTTGAGTGGTAAAAAATGCTCCAAATGATATGAAATTTAGTGAGAAGACTCCTGGTGATGAGAGGAAACCAAAAATGAAAATTTTTCAAGCTGAGGATTCACCAAATTTGTGCGTAGTGCCTAGGGTGCTACACACAAAGGCCTCAAAATTTCAAAAAAACAAAAAATTATTCATTTTTTCCCAAAATTGGTGGAATGGTCCTTCAAGAGGTCTTGGACACCTACTGAGAAGACTCAACAAAAAATCCAAGGTTTTCATTCTTTTTCTCCTCTTTTAGGTTTTTTATCTCTATGTGGCAATTCTGGCCAAAATTTTCCTCTTCACAGTGCCATTTTGTAGAGGGCATTTGGAGGCCTTCCCAGTGTCAGAATTGGGCCTGTGATGGCTCGTTGGAAAGCCTGATGGGTATAATTTCCCAAAATTCTTGTTGTTTCTTTATCCAGATCCTGTATCTTAGTCAAAAATAAAAAATCCCAACATTTCTCTGTGTGTAGTGCCACTTTAGCAGAAAAATAGGGTGTTTTGCAGCTAAGTTTTGGACCACTTCTCGATGTCAGATTTGGCTTCGTGATGGCTCGTTGGAAAGAAGAATGAGTTTAATTTCTAAAAATTCTTGTTCCTTCTTGATCCATCTCTTGTATCTTAGTTTAAAATCGAAAATCCCAACATTTCTCTATGCGTAGTGCCACTTCAGTAGAAAAATAGGTGTACTTGCAGTCATGTTTTAACCTCCTTCCCGATGTCAGATTTGGCTCCGTGATGGATTTTTGGAAAGCTGGATGAGTATAATTTCCATATATTCTTTTTTATTCTTGATATATCTCCTTTAGCCTAGTCAGAAAGCCAAAATCCCAATATTGATCTGTGTGTAGCGCCACTTTCAGCAGAAAAATAGGTGCATTTACAATGTTGTTTTGACCTCCTTCCCAATGTCGTATTTGGCTCTGTGATGGCTTGTTGGAACTCCCTTCCAGTATAATTTCTATTTTACTCATAATGAAAGTAATTTGGACACTCCAACTATGAGAAAAACCGATTTTTACATGGTCACTGCAGTCGTGCAGAAATTCTCCGATGACACTTGTATTGTTGACATTGCTCCCAAACCATGGTACCTGTGTAAAAAATAAATAAAGTTTTTCTTATTGGCCCTAGGTGTGGCAAATGACTTGTCCCTTGGAATGAATTCTTGGAAAATGATGGAAGCATGATGTTTATGCATTGGTATGGCTTCATGATTATGATATGACCTACCATATGGATCTTTTTCTCTGATGCCTCTTTTACATAGCAAACCCTAGCTTAGTTGAAAGAGGAAATTAGGGTTTGGTGTACGAAAATTAGGACTGCCTTGTAGAGGGAGGGGAATGAAGGGGTTAAGTGTTGTCTAAATTCTTAGGGAAATTTTTCAAAATAGGGATGGATGTTAGGGATTAGGGGAAAGTGAAATTTTAAGGATTTAGTGAGGGGAAATGGTCCAAAAGGGAAAAACACAGGCCTAGTCTTGAAAAGTGTCAAATTGTAGCAATAGGCTAGGTTTTGTAGAAAAATGATGAGTTTGAGTGATAGGAGTGATGGGAAGTGTTTATGAAGGTACATTAAGGATAGGAGGAGGTGTAAGAGCATCAAGATATAAGCCTTTTTGATGTTTTAACCATGGAGGCCATGAAACCAAGAAAATTTCCCTCAAAAACCCTAGTTTTCATGTCTCCCTTGTTGCAAGATGCCATCATTGAGTAGCAAACCTCTTACCTTACCAATTTATTCTGTTGTTTGGCCTCTTATTACTTCTGCAAAATTTTTAGGATAGCCCATTACCTTAGGTGCAGAATTTGAAGCTGAATGGTAGTCTTTTTGGAGATGTTGACCTTGAAATACATGAAACCCTAATTGACCTAGTGGGGATTCTTTGACTTCTCTTTGACTAGAAATTGGTTTGGAATCTTCAAGTGTAAAAACATAGTATTGAAAAAGTGGGGTATTGAAGATCCAAAATCCAATGTACTTGATTTATCTAAAGAGTCTACATAGATATTTTAGGGACCATCAATGCTTGAGGTACTTGGGGATCATCGGCATGAGTTAAGCTTGTGGGAAACCCTAGGTGGAAAATGGATTTATGGGCAAGGCAAAAATAGAGTGATGAGGTTATAGGTGGGAAAGATAGGATGCAGATGAGTGGCATAGGCCCATGAGGTTTTTTTAAGAATTGGTAGGTTGACTATGGAATGAAAAAATAGTAGAATGGTGAAAAATTGCTCTAAGGATAATGAAGGCAGTGAGATTTCTAAAGCTCATGATATTCAAGAATTTTTTTTTTAGAAATCTAGAAGAAATCTATAGTCATCTACAGATAGTAAAATTATGGATGACTAACAGAGGCTCCACTTGGGGAGAGCAACTCCTTTTCGGGAGGTGTTCAGAACCTCAGAGTTCAGATCTCTAAGATTTGAAGACCAGTGCCTTACTTGCACTTTGCAGATCTTTCTTTCTTAATTTTCTGATGTTCTTTTGAAGCTATGATCTCAAAATATGAAAAGAGATGTTTGCTTCAATATCTTTCCTACCTACCCATCTTACTTGGCCTAACATTTTTTCTTCACTTGGGTACACTTTGATTTGCAAACCCTTGACATTTTTCTTTTTGAAAGCACAAATCAAACTATCTAATTGTACCCTTATTTCTTCCAAGAGTTCATATTAGGCTAATGAACTCTCTTATTCTCTACCTAGTCTAATCATTTGTTAAGATTAAGTTGTTTGAAAAAGTTCATTCTATAAGCTATAAAAATGACATTGAAATGATAGTTTAAATTAGGATTAGGAAATCTGACTTACCATGAGATGTGGCATAAGAACAAGCTGCACACAAACATTATTTTTCATAAAAGTAAAATAGAAAGATAAGGGTTGTGATCTGTCATTTGTTATGCATCCTCGTCTTCCTCTCTGGTTTTTTTTTGAGCATGTGGAACTAGTATCTTTCATTCCCTAATCTATCCCTTTTTTACAAGTCAAGTTTGAATGATTTGATAAGCTCTCTTTCAATAACTTATCAGCAATAAATTTAAAACATGTTCAACCATGATTAGGCTAGATGACTGAACAAGACTTTTCGGCACAAGTAGTGGCATTTAGGCTTGCACACTTTCAACATCACTATTTTTTGGGCATGGGGCTATACCACTTTTCAAATCTTCCCTCTTTTTTTAACTTTCTTTTTTTTGTGTTTTTTAATTTTTTCCAAACAATCTGGAACTAAAAATATGCTCACAAGGCTGACCTTATTTTGCATACCTATTTATCTATCCTAATGTAACCTATACATAATATACATTCATTTGGTGAAATATCTTTTCAAACATAACCAATCAAGTAGATGATTCCACGATTGATCTTCTTTCAGCTCTTTGAGAGTGCTAAAGAAATCAAAAGGCCACTTCCACCTCACTTGTTCTCAGACTGTAATGCTTAAAATTTTTCTCACACTTTGCAACAAACTGTTTTTGGCAGAACACACTCCTCCTTTAGATTTCTCAAGGAACACAACAAATCGATCTTGAAATAATACCTGATCTATAGGTTTTGAGACATAAGCTTTATTTGGGACTACTCCTTCTTCCACTTGGCTATGCTTGGGAATATTTTGGGAAAGAAACTCCACCTCTTCCTCATGATCGTCTGAACTGGTAGTTTCATCATATGTGGCAGTGCTATCCTCTAACAAACTTGATGTGATTTTACAGAGTGGGTTGAAATCTATGTAAAGGCTTTCATATTGATAAGCAGGAGCACTCTTTGGCAACAAATCTTCTTGAGAAACAAGTGCAACAACCCTCTTGTGATCATCAATTTCCACGCCTTCACTTGCAAATTGTAGTTCAAAGGAACTTGGTGGCTGCAAATATGAAGTTAAGGATGATTCCATTTTCCAAATGATTTCTTCAACCATTTCAGGAGAAGGCTCCTTATTAACAACTTGCTCAAGAATTTCCTTATCTTCCTCAACCAATACATCAAATTTGAAAGACTGTTGATTTCCAATTATGTGAAAGTTATTTCTAATGGACTGAAGTGAAGTAGAGAAAAAAGTCAGAGGATCCTCACTTACTTCTAACCTTTCAAAGCTTTCCTCATCAGTGTCATAGGTGACCTGTATTGGCTACTGGCTTTTTTCCAACTGGTGATAGTGAACTTCATCCCATAAATCAACTGATGATTACTCTGCAAGGTTAGTTTCTATTTGGAAATCATAATCATCAACATATTGATCAATCCTTGGAGAATCATTAATATAGGTAATGTCACCAACCATGCATATTGGACCATCAGATTGTTTCTCTTTGAATTGATTTACAAGTTCACTTTCTGACTTATGGTAGACAAGGTTAGCAAGATAATGAACCGAAATGTTTTGTTCATATGAGGGTTTATAGGCTGTTTGCATATTTATAACATGGTCTATTTCTTCTTCAATTAAAAAAGGAGGCATTTTTCTTTCTCTTTGGAAATAACTACAAAATTCCTCTTTCTCTTGTGAAAGTTGATTGGGAGGCTGGATGTCTTCTTGAGCCTCACCTAGAAGAGATGATGAATCATCACTTGTGTTTTTAGAGAGATCATTTGGGTTCTCTTTCTTTACCTGATTGATTTCATCCTCAACCATTTTTTCTTGATTTTTGTGAGAGTTAAATTGAGCATGTGTTTCATGAATAGCTGCTAAGACATCTTCAGGGTGCAAATTTCCTTTCAAAATCTAAAATGAATTAAAGCATAAGGGTAGAGATCCTAAAGTTTTTGATTCCTCCTCCATTTCATATTTTATTTCATCCTCAATCAACTTTTCTTGTTTTATGTGAGAGTTAACTTGAGCATGTTTTTCCTGAATAGCTACTAAGAGATCTTCAGGATGCAAATTTCCCTTCAAAATATGAAATGAATTAAAGCATAAGGGTAGAGATCCTAAGGGTTTTGGTTCCTCCTCCATTTCAGATTTGATTTCATCCTTAACCAAATTTTCTTGATTTATGTGAGAGTTAACTTGAGCATGGTTTTCCTGAATAATTGCTAAGAGATCTTCAGGATGCAAATTTCCTTTCAAAATATGAAATGAATTAAAGCATAAGGGTAGAGATCTTAAAGGTTTTGACTCTTCCTCAATTTCAAATTCTGTGATTTCAAGATGGCTGGTTGATTCTTTAGGGCACTCCTCTCTATTTTTATTTTCAACTTGCTCGTAATACTCTCTTAATAGGGAAGCACAAGATGTATGAAAGTAACTAGTACCTACTTGGTAGCCTTCCTCACTCTCTTCTTTAGAGTCTTTCTCATTATGTATATTTTGTTTGTTGTTCCTGTCTTGTAGTGATTTAGTTTTTTCTTCCCGAGGAAAAAGTGTAGGTTTTTTTGAATAAGCAGCACCAACCTTAATCTTGAAATTTTATTACTTCCTGTCAAGTAGATGCATCAGTCTGCTGAGTGTATCTACCAATCTCTCTGGCTTGGCCTCTCTTCATATTTGGATCCATCTTTGTTTATCAAAAATAGTTCACTACATCTTTTCAACTGGTCTATATTTCTCTACCAGTGGAGTCATTAGGTCTGTTGAGGGTTGTGGAGTTGCCAGGTGGAGGATTTCAACTTTGTTGTCCACCATCAGCATGCTTTGGATTTCTTAATGTACTCCTAGAGGGTTTATAAAACTAGTGGGGTCAACATAGTTACTGAAGAATAGTGGAATCGCCAGGTGGATGATGTTTATTGTTTTAAAGATGTTTTTTTTGTCCACCATCAAAAACTAAAAACCAATCTAAGGATGTTTTGGGGCTCTCCGAGTTCCTATAGGTAGCCCTAAGGTTTTTGTGAATTTCCTATAGTTGAGTCATCATTTTTCTAGGATGGTGAAACAAATGGAGGCCACTCTTTGACTGATAGTTTGAGTTCTCAATGATTTGATAAGGATATCTGAAGTCCTAAGGGATACTTAGTTTGTCACTGACTCAGAAGGTCCCACCGTGATCGCTAGAATGTTAGTGTGGTGATGAGGTGGCGATAAATCAATAGATATTGTGTAAGAAGGGTTTCTGAATTCCTAAGGACTACTTAGATGGTCACTAACTTAGAAGGTCCCATCATGATCACGATAATGTTAGTGTGGTGACGAGGTGGAAGATTCACTGGATTTTCTAAGTCAAATTCAGGGTCTAAAGAGTCTTAAGAGGTATTCAAGAAACTACTAACTCAGAAGGTCCCACCTTGATCTCCAGAATGTTATTGTCCCATGATTTGGAATATTGGCAGACCAAATGACAGGGTAGCATGGAACCAAGATTTGCAGTCTCAGGACCTAGCCTTCCTAGATTCAGAGAGGGTTCTCTCTATTGGGTGCAAAGGATGTGCTCTTTTTTCTCTAGGGTTTTCATTTTAGGCTAGTTATTAGGTTTTAGGGTTTGTTGTTGGTTTTGGTTGGGTAATATGGTTAAATGGAATATGAGGAGTAAGAGGTTATCAAGGCTATTGGGTGATGGAGTCAAGTGAAATTCAAGGGTTTCAAGATGATGAAAAGGAGTGTGTTTCAGGGCCAATTTAGCAAGGTCAATGGATCCTTAAAGTGATGTGTGATGTGTAGTGAACATTAAGTTTGGGAAATACTAAGAAGTCTTAGAAATATATAATTTAAAAGTTACAATCCATGTGGTAGGGAACACCGTTAAGCTCAATAAACCATAATCCAAACTAATATACATATAAGGGAAACATTCCAGTGATACATAGAGAGTATAAGAGCTTCTAAATTTAGAAAATCACCTTTAGATTTTGGGAAAACACATAATACAATAAAAATAAATCAATTTATGGAGAGGGAACTCCTAAGTAGCATATATCAAGTTATTTAGAACTATGAAATAAGTTTGCAAGCATGGAAAAAGGGCAAGATTGAACAAGACCTCTTTGACTAAACCTAACAACCAATATTTCATATAAAGGCTTCAAGGTAGGGTTTTGAAAACTTCAAATAAGAAGGGCATACCTTGAATCATACTTGTAAGCTAACATATTAACCATACATGAAACAAAAACAAAAAATTGTTGACCTAAGGAGCAATCAAGGGTTCCTTAAGATGGCCAAAATTGAAAACATCAAAGTTATAACAATCAAGAGGACTGAGGTGCCTCCAAGAACATGTCTCAACCTATACTTTTCTGATTTATAGCAGCCAAGAAGCATGAAACATAATGATAACAAAGGAAAAAATAGACAAATTAGGAAGACATCACCATTCACCAAGATATGGAATCCTACAACCAAGCTTCTCCATCATCAAGCCAAACAAGGCATTCATCCACTTCACAAAACCAATTTCTTCTCCAAGCTCATGAAACCATGTATATTGCTCTTCAAGTTCATCAAATGCCAACAAAATATATAGGGGCCTCATGCTCTATTTATGGAGAAAATGAGCACTATAGCCCTAAATGTGGTAGGAAAATGTCAAATATATTCATAAATATCATTTATGGCCAAGAGACCATGCAAGGCCCAAGGTACATAATATCCCAAGAAATAAATGCTAAAATAACTATTTGCACCTAATTCTAGCTTAATTTGCCTCAAAAAACTCAAAAATATCTATTCGCAATAAATGAGTGTGTTTTTTTGACTTTTGGTCCAAAACACACTAGGCAACCTCTATGCATAGCATCACTTCAACAAAAAATAGGGTCTTTGGAAGGTGAGTTTTGGACCCCTTCCCGACACCGGATTTGGCTCCGTGATGGCTCGTTGGAAATACTGATGAGTCTACTTTCCAAAAATGCTTGCATTGTGCTAAGCAGAGGCCATTTTCCTATTCAAAAACAAATTCTCCCAAAATTTCTCTCTGCGCAACACCTAGTCTGAAAATGAGGTAGAAAGGTCAAATTTTGATGTTTTTTGACCTTTTGAGGGGTAAAAAATGCTCTAAATGATCTGAAATTTGGTGAGAAGACTCCTGGTGATGAGAGGAATCCAAAAATGAAATTTTTTCAAGATGAGGAGGCACCAAATTTGTGCGTATAACCTAGGGTGCTACACATAGAGGCCTGAAAATTTCTAAAAAAAAAAAATGTTCAATTTTGCCCCAAATTGGTGGAATGGTCCTTCAAGGGGTCTTAGACACTTGCTCAGAAGCCTCAGCTAAAACTCCAAGGCTGTCATGCTTTTTTTCCTCTTTTAAGTTTTTGATCTCTATGTGGCAATTCTGGCCAAACTTCTCCTGTGCGCAACACCATTTTGCAAAGGGAATTTGGAGGCCTTCCCGGTGTTAGAATTGTAACCATGATGGCTCACTGGAAAGCTGGATGAGTTGAATTTCTAGAAAAATAGGGTGTAGCACCACTTCAGCAGAAAAATAAGGTGTTTTTCAACCTAGTTGTGGACCACTTGCAGATGCTGGATTTGGCTCCTTGATGGCTCGTTGGAAATCATGATGAGTCTAATTTATAGAAATGCTTGGTTTTTCATGATACATTTCCTTTAGCTTAGTCAAAAAGCCAAAATCCCAATATTTCTCTGTGTGTAGCACCACTTCAGCAAAACAATAGGTGTACTTGCAGTGTTGTTTTGACCTCCTTCCCGATGTTGGATTTGGCTCTGTGATGTCTCGTTGGAAAGCATGATGAGTCTACTTTCCATAAATTATTGTGTTTTCTTGAGCTAGCTCCTTTAGCCTAGTCAAAAAGCCAAAATACCATCATTTCTCTATGCGTATTTCCACTTCTATAGAAAAATAGATGTACTTGCAGTGTTGTTTTGAATTCCTTCTTGATGTCGGATTTGGCTCTGTGATGGCTCGGTAGAATGCTCTTCAAGTCTAGCTGTCATTTCAATCATCAAAAAAGTCATTTGGACACTCTAGCTGTGAGAAAAATGGATTGTTCCAAGGTCACTCCAGCAGTGCAAAAATTCTCCAATGACACCTATATTTTTGACATTGTTCCCATACCATGATACATGTGTAAAAACTGAAGTAGGTTTTTCTTATTGGCCATAGCCTGGAAAAAAACATCTCTCAATTTTTCTAAATTCATCTGTGTTTCACCAAAAACATATTTTTGAGAAAAATTGGCCCTAGGTGTGGCAATTGACTTGGCCCTTGGAATGAATTCTTGGAAAATGATGGAGGCATGATGTTCATGTGTTGCTATGGATTCATGATTTCTGATATGATCTACCATATGTATCTTCTTCTCTAATTCCTCTTTTCCATATCAAACCCTAGCTTAGTTGGAAGAGGAAATTAGGGTTTAGTGTAGGGAAATTAGGACTGCATTGTAGAGGGAGGGGAATGAATGGGTCAAGGGTTGTCTAAATTCTTGGGGAAATTTTTGGGAATAGGGATGGATGTTAGGGATTAGGGAAAAGTTTAATTTCAAGGATTTATTGAGGGGAAAGGGTCCAAAAGGGAAAAACACAGGCCCAGTCTCGAAAAGTGTCAAATTGTAGCAATAGGCTAGGTTTTGTAGAAAAATGATGAGTCTGAGGGATAAGAGTGATGGGAAGTGTTTATGAAAGTATATTAAGGATAGGAGGAGGTGTAAGAGCATAATTATATAAGCCTTGTCAATTTTTTAACCATGGAGGTCATGAAACCAAGAAAAATTCCCTCAAAAACCCTAGTTTTCCTGTCTCCCTTGTTGCAAGATGCCATCATTGAGTAGCAGACCTCTTACCTTACCAATTTCTTCTGTTGGTTGGCCTATTATTACTTCTAAAAAAGTGTCAAGATAGCCCATTACCTTATGTGCATACTTTGAAGCAGAATGGTAGTGTTTTTCGAGATTATGACCTTGAAATACATGAAACCCTAACTGAACTAGTGGGAATTCTTTGACCTCTCTTTGACTGACAATTGGTTTGGAATATTGAAGTGAAAAAATGGAGTATTGAAAAACTGGTGTACTGAAGATCCAAAATCCAATGTACTTGATTTATTTAAAGAGTCTATAGAGATAGTTTAGGGACCATCAATGCTTGAGGGACTTGGGGATCATGGGCATGAGTTAAGCTTGTAGGAAACCCTAGGTGGAAAATGGACTTATGGGCAAGGAAAAAATAGAGTGATGAGGTTATATGTGGGAAAAATAGGATGTAGATGAGTGGCATAAGCCCATGAGGGGTTTTTTAGAAGTGGTAGGTTGACCATGGAATGAAAAAATAGTAGAATAGTGAAAAATTTCTCTAAGGATAATGGAGGCAGTGAGATTTCTAAAACTCACGATATTCAAGAGTTTTGTTTTTAGAAATCTACAACCAATCTATAGTCATCTACAGATAGTAAAAATTATGGATGACAGACAACAGGCATCATTCAATTTGCACAGGTCAACACAAATTTGTATCTCTCCCTTAGTCTTTTTCTCCTGAAGCACCATAGGACTTACCCAATCTGACTGTTCGACTGGTTTGATGATACCTACGGCAAGAACTTTGTCAATTTATTCCTTGAATTTTTGTTTTTACTTGCGGTTTAGTCGATAAGGACGCTGCTTCATAGGGCACGTATCTAGTTTTAATGTGATACGGATGACCCCTAGGTCCCCTGTAATCCCTTTTAGTTCTGATAATTTTGTCAGGAATAAGTCCTGGTATTCCGTGAGGAGTTCTGCAACTTTTCCCACAGTATCATCATCGTAGTAGTCCCCAATTTTAGCTAGCTTAGGCTTCTCCTGCATTCCAATGTTGACCTCTTGTAGCTTTAGAGACTTAGTGAAATAAATGGTCTACAGTGGTGGTCCAGCAGCCGTGCATTCTACCTCCGAATCTAGGATAGAGACATTTCACGAGTCCTCATCACACTCCTCTATTGATAAATTGCAGTAGTTGACAATATCATGCATCTATGTTTCCCATTTTTGTGCCCCATGTGCTCCGCAAGGGCGTGATTCATCAAATAATAAAGCATCTATATTCTGAAGAGCTTTGTCGAGTGCCTTCAGTCCTCCAATCAAACCGAATGTCCCTACAAAATCGTCTCTTAGGGTATCCTAGTGACGGGTGCGCTCATGTATTTCTGCATCTAAATACCATGCAGTCGTGATTGGTCCCAAGGCATGAATGAATAGGTGGACCCATTTCTCCGTAGTTCTTTTGTCCCATTCTTCCATCTAGGTGGACAAGTGCTTGCAAGGTTCCCCTAGTCCCAAAAATTATTTACGCACCAGTGAATCAAAGGTTCAAACCATAATACCATCATGTTACGACATTCTTCCCAATCCTGGAACATCCAATTATGCGTGTCCCACCACTTCGCAGGGGTTGCGCGAATGGCTAGATTAAGGGCCCACAACCTTCGCTCATGTGGGACTTCAACTTCAAATTCTTCCAAAAGCTTCCTAACACTACCATAACCTTCAAAGTAGGGTAGTTCTCTCACTTCTAAGGAGATATACTAAAATTTCCTTGTGATTCTAAGAGATCGCAGTGTAGATACATCATGTAACCAATTCTTCCAATTGTCTATCTCTATGTCGAAGTTAGAGAAGCATTCACTATCCTTCTCCTAGAAAATCACACCATCAACCATAGCATTGATCCAATATTCTTCTCGAGAAGTTAATTTATATATGTGATCCACATCCTCTTCTTCACACACTAGCTCTATATACCGTTCTCCTTCCACAGGGTCTAGTGGGACTATCACCCACATACCTTCATTCTGAAACACCATGCTTATTTTCTTTAGGTTGATGATGCCTCCCATATCTATTGCCCAATCCAATCCTAAGAGCACATGATAGGGTTTTGCATCTTCGACAATCTGAATTACCTCAAATTTGGTGTCGACCTTAACTCCTGTGATATCTACCACAATCTTTTACAACCTTCCCAACAGTATGATCTTCTGTTGGTTGGCCATGTGCAGCTAGATAGTAGACCATTCCAACTTAGGTTATCCCATCCATTGCCAATTTTTTTTGGGTAGTGTGTTCGTATTTGATCCCAGGTCCAAAATAACCTGATCCATTTCATAGTCGCCAATCTGCACTGTTAGCCACATTTCTCAACTAGTACGTTTCTTATGCTTGTAAACTTTGTGCACATCCTTAACTTCCAGGGGACGGTTAGTTCTCTTGGTGCAATTATCTATTAGGGCTTGTAGATTTTCTACTACCTTCTAGTTGCGTAGCAGCTTCATACATGCCTGTAGAAATGGTTTAATTTCGTCATCCGTTCTTAGATTTGTTGGAGCTTTTGAAATAGGTGCCTCATCCTTAGTAAATTATTTGCGAGTTGCGACAAAGGTTTCCTTTTACTTCTATAGGTCCAAGATTTCTTATTTGGTAGCTGCTTTCCAGATAAGAGGTTCAGCTTCATCTTTAAGGTCCTTCATCACGCAAATCCGCCTTAAATCTCTGCACGTTTTGTGTAGGAATATGTTATTTTTCCTAAATTTTCGCTATCAGAATTGGAAATTAATCACATGGTCCATTTATCGACAATACAAACAATATTGTCTTGCAGGGTCCACACAATCCCTCGCAAAGTGAACTATTTCTCCACAGTTGTAGCAGATCAATTGTCCTCTTCCCTGACCTGCACCTCCACCCCTCCCCCCTCCCTTGCCCCTAGGTGGGGAGCCTCCTCTACTTGAGGGAGATAGTCGTGAAGAAGGGTCAACATGTACTTTGTATAGTTTCCTCGATCTATCATCAAATCATAGGTCTGTCAGTTATGCTCGTCATGCCCCATAGAGGAGCATAATCGACACCATTACTGTTTCAATTTTGAAACGTAAGTACCCAGATGGGGATAGTGGTTAGTATCATGTAGCCCAGCAACACAAAAATCAATGCACCATAATTTTGGACCACTTGGTCCCGCAGCATCCTTAGGACACAATTGGCTAGGTCCCCCAGCCTACATGTAATCTGCCAACAGAGGACATTGATCCTTGGAATGGCCAGACACCCTGCATCTTATGCACCATATGTATGGACTAGCCTCTTTCCCTCGTTCTTTTCACAGGTTTTTTATTTCGAGGTGCATTGCCTATAGCTATCCCTGGATATGATGTACCCCAAACTAGGGATCATCCCTTGATACAACCTCTAGTTTCATAACAATCTCCAAGGCCTTCTCTTGTGTTGCAATCGACTGCTGACCCATAGGTCCACGCAAGTGAGGTAGCAGCATAGCGATAAACCATTCCTTGTGATGCCTATCATCATACTGAAATTATGCATCTCTGATAACCTTTTTTAACCATTAATCAACTTCCCATACTGATTCAGTGGGTCCCTGTTTAAAGTCTTTCAAGTCGACCACTATTTGAGAATAGGATTTAGGATTCCAAAACTGTTGTTTTAATGCTGTCTTAATCTTATGAATAGATGGATCCACATGCTGGCGTACATACCCCATATACCAATCCAAGGCCCTTCCTTCAAAGGTGAGTGATAATTGCGCTCTTTTTACAGCTTCGGTAGCCACATTTTTCACATTCCATACTGACTTTGTGACAAACCAAAATCAGTCCATTTATTCATCCCCTACACCCTTGAAAGTGGGTAGCTTTATGTGGGTGGCCATATCTTTTTCTGGTGGCAGTGGAGGTCTGGGTGTGTTCTTATCCTTATGCTCACTTGAAGGTGGTGTAGTTGGAGGACTATGCGCATCTGATTCTCTTAATGGACTGTAGACGGATATATCACCTTCTTGATTAGTTTGGTAGTACGTACCACTTCGTGTCATGCTCTCGCTCAGATCAAAGGTCATTAACTCGGTATGGTTGCACAGAACGCCCCTTTTCGCACAGTAATATTTTGATTAACAAAGACAATTTTTTCAAGAACTTACCCTGGAAACCCTTAAATAACCTCTGTTCTTCTTCAGAATAGGACACAAACTAATGAACTGTGAATTTTTTCATGACCCCTCCCAGGATACTGTCTACCCAGTGATCTATTGTGCAGGTGATCATATTGTCAATCCTTTCTAGTTGTTGAATCAATTCTGGTGTCCATTACGTAACCTGATCGTCCTTCCAGCACGTTTGGAATTATAAGAGCCTCGCCAACCACTCCTGAAGCTCATGCACAAAGGTTACAAAGAAATTTCGTAGAATTTAGTGAATATGTGCTTGTTCTTCCACTTTTCAGCTGTCAATTTAGTGCTGGGGTTCTCCTTTATAGCAAATTCCTGAATCTGTTTTTTGAACCAATCTTCAATTTCCACCCTCTCGGGTCTTCAAGAACCTCGTGGCATTACCCGATCTCTCTCTCAAAATTCTCCCAGTCCCGAAAATGAAACCATTTTTTGGCTTGAGGGTTCTTGACCTAGGTTTGTAGGTTAAGGTTTGCCAACAAACCCCTATACTACTGGCCTGTTTGGCAATGACATACTTGTGCAGGCCAAGGACTCACCCAAAGTAGTATGGGAGGGTGCTAGAACCAGGTTTTTTCACCCTGGGAGAGAGTGGGTAATTCACTATAGGTCTGTGTTATAACTTACTGAGTCTACTCGCAGCTCTTTTAATAGTGTAATCAACATATAACCATAACAAGCTAGCATATCTAACCAATCATAGTCGCACCCACTTGCATCATAACAGAATACTATAATCACATCCGAGATCGGATCACAGATATACCTATGCTAATTCCATAACACAGATAGATTCGCAGCTTTACATAAACATTACAGATGTATTTCAGTAGTAAGCACAACCAATTTAGACAATGCACAGATACTTCAACGATACTTCACATTCGTTAATACCAAATATAAACTTACAACCTGAACACAACCTGTGGACACAACCTAATGGGGTCCACACAAAACAGGACTGAGGATCTCCGTGCACACAACCTGTAGGAGTCCTTACCCAAAACAACCCAGACAGATCATAGCAGTTCACACGTAATATCAATTCTTATGCATGCCTACCTTTTAGACTCAAATAATTCATATATTTATATCGACATAGCCCTTGCTATCCTATGGTTTGAAAACTGTGGTTTGTGGACTCTAGTTCTACCCTTTTACCCCTTTTACAAATCATTGGGACTTTGACCCAACCCAAAGCTCCCTCGCTAGGCAAATCGGTACCAAAATATATTAAAACGCGGCTTAAATTATACATCAAAACGCATCCAGGCGACCTTGCTCCAACAGTCTATATCGTGCCATCCACCTACCATACAATCAACACACCATAGTGTAGGAGTACCACTTGGCCCAGTGGCATCCTTAGGGTGCAATGGATTCGGCCCTCCTACTTGCATGTAATCTGAGAAAAAGGTGCACTGATCTTTGGTGTGGTCGGAAACCTTACAACATATGAACCATTCATATGCGCCAACTTCCTTTCCCATATCTCTGTGTAGGTTCTGAATCTCCAAGTGCATTGCCTCCAACTAATTTTGGATTTGTAGAGTTCCGAATTGATCATATGCTCTAGGCGTGACTTCTAGTTTCATAAAAACTTCCAGATATTTGACCTAAGAATCAATCTTCTACTGATTGATAGGCACACACAAATGTGGCAAGAGCATGGAAATAAACCATTCCTTATGATGCTTATCATCATAGATAAATCCTCCCTATATAATGGTGCGCTTTAGCCATTGATCGACCTCCCAAACAGATTCATTTGGCTCTTGTTTGATAACTTTTAATTCTGTCACACACTGTGAGTAGGAATTCAACTTCTTGAATTTCTACTTCAGAGCGTCCTTAATCTGAGCAATAGTGGGATCAACGTGCTAAGTCAGATATCCCATAAACCAATCTAGTGAACGACCTTCAAATTCCATATCTAGCTGCTCTCTCTTGACAACATCAGTGTTAACATTTTTTGCAGTCCATACTCCATTGGATACAAACCTAAACCTATCCATGTCCTCATCTCCAACACCATTGAAGGTGGTTAGCTTCATATGCGTAGCCATATTCTATTCTCGTGGTGGTGGGGTAGGATATGTCTTACCCCTGCGCGAGTTAGACTATGGAGTATCGGGAGGGCTACCTCCGGCACGCATAGCCTCACCGCTCTCTATATCGCTACCAGGAAAGTTTCTCAAAGGGTTGTATATAGATCTGTCTCCTCTATGATAAAACCGATAATAATTTTCATTGTCCATAATGATTTCTAGCTTATCTAGGGTCATTCACTCAGTGTGCCTGCATAGAACACCCTTTTCACACAATAACATATTAATCACTAAAGGAAGAGAGAATATGAATTTACCTCTAAGTCCCTTGAAGAACCTCCTTTTAGCTTCAGAATATGAAAAAAACTGATCTACTACAAATTCTATCACAAACCCACCAAAGATGATGATAACCCAATGATCTGTAGTTGGGGTGATGGAATTATCAGTCTGCTCTAACTATTGGATTAGTTCTGGTGTCCATTGAGTGACGTTATCATCCTTCCAATAGGTTTGGAACTCCTCAAATCTTGAAAACCACTCTTGTAATTCGTGCGTAAAGGTCACAAATAAGATCCCGTCAACCTCTGTGAAGATAAAATTATGTTTCCAATCTTCAGCAGACTGGTTATTACTTCTGTTTTCTTTAAGGGAAAATTATCGAATTTTATTCTCAAACTAGTCTTCTGATTAAGGCTTTGATGGTCACCACATCACCCAATATCTCTTAAAATTATCCCGGTCCTGGCAAAAGAACCATTTATTGGCCTGAGGGGTCTTGACATAGGTTCAGAGTTATGGTTAACCAAAAAAACCCTCTTACTACTGGACCTTTTGGTGGGGTGCTGGAACAAGGTTTCCACACCTTGAGAGTGAATTAAATGATGTGGGTGTCTTCAGATTGATAACAATAGTGGTCTAACCTTTGAAATAGAAGCCCCAACCAGAAACCCTAACCAGGCATATATGGGTCAGTTTACGTAGGTTAATCTGCACACACATAGATAAAGGTCTTGCAATCCCTTAATACATCATGTTCAGATTTGACAGTAATAGATCTATTCATTCAACATTCATATAAGGTGGAAGACAGTTACACAACCAATCCAAACACCGATAATGCAGTAACAGAAATAACATACAAAAACAGATCATAAAGTAGAACGCAAATGCATTTGATACTCAGATCTATCCCAAAACATTCCTTTATTCATTCACAATTAATATCATCCTTACAATAATTTTGTTCTACTCGTAAACACATCCAACGATGTCTGCACATAGCAGGACTAAGGTCACCATGCATATAGCCATCAGGAGCCTTCTAAACCCAAAATTTTTTTCTTTTCAGCTCAGAACATCATACCAAAAATTGTATCAAACTTACAACTTGTCTCCTCGACTTGATGTATACTCTTATTTATATATTTAGCCTACGCTCATATAAGTTTCACAAAATATGGTTTGTTACCCTAGCTCTTCCATTTTTACCATTACAACACATGAGGGGCTTTGACCTGCCTGAAAGCCCCTTGAACTGTGATTTTCTTAGCGCGTGTTATCACTCAGAAAAGTGAAACATTTTGGTCACATGGTCATAGAGTTCATTTGTCACAAATTGGTATAGTTTAAAATTTTCATCTTTAAACCTATTCTAACATTCAAACCCACCTCCATATAGGTCACACCATGTCTCATCAGTTATCAATAGGTGTCATATTCCATTTTCCAAGCATTTAAATCCGAAAAAGGCACTTTAGTCAGTTTTTCCTCTTTTCGTTGTGTTTTACATTATAAAAAAATAGTTTTCACTACGAAACTGTCTAATAGTTTCATAGAGAAACTGTCAAAAATTGAACTAGATTAGCTATGAAAATTAGGTTTTCTATCTGTCTTGTCAAATCCGGTGAAAGGTGTCAACTCATGATTAGAGGAGATAGGGTGGATGTCATTCAAGTCAGCTAGGGTTATTTCAAAGGTACAAGGTCATGCCTAAGGTCATTATTACCGTTTTTAGCATGCATGAGGCATGATTAAGGCATGAGTTGTCATCGAAACCATAAAATATTACCCAATTGGGTTTTTTTTTGTCATTATTTGTTTTATCCTTGCATGTTATTGATTTTCCTCTATTAAATACCCTTATCTACCTCAAATTCCATGTCAAGAAATCTTGCCACTGAAACTATTGATTGTTGACTCCATAAGCCCAATGGTAGCAAACCTGCATTCTTTTCAACTTGCAAACATAAAAAACAAGTTACATTTCCAATAGAGTTATCAAGCTAGTACCATCATTATTCAATATCATAAAACCCCCTTGAGAGAGCCCTCTCAGGCTGAAGAGGCTAAGCTTCAGTCAAAATCTGGTTTGAAATAGTTACATAAAGTTGTTTGATAAGTATCAAATCAAGTACAATTTTGTGATAACAACGTACATGAATTAAATTACGAAAAAATTATATTTTTATCCAAAATTGTGGTCCTAAGGGGCCCCACTTCAATACTTACAAAAAAAAAGTGTTTTGAATCCATTGTTCTAAATAAACCCCACATGTCAATAGCATGCTACTACATCCACATCCATCTAGGGGTCTCATTCACACCTCTACATGACTGATCAATTCCCCCCTATTGCCATATGTTGGGGGAAAGTATCTATTTCTTGGGGGCATGATGGTCACCCCTAGCCACTTTATCACTTGGCTATCCTTAGTCTTGGTCTACATCCCAAAGCTCTAGGTTCAGTGAATTATCCTTTCATTTCTTCGATAGTTTGTGCTATCGTTATCTCTGGTGATTCATGTATGCATCGCATATCCTAATTTATTGATACCATATATTCACCCTTTCTACTCTATGTGATGGCATAATTAACTCTCAATCCATGTGTTTGACTTGGTGGGAAAATATGATCCTTTAACTCCTCTATTAGTTCATTCCGATATTATTTTATTACCTTGATTCTTCACCTGAAACCATCCTTCCAAGATGCATTAAGGCCATTTTTAGACAAGTAAGGCCACCAAACTGAAAGTCTCTGATCCAAAACTTGTTGGTCATTTTGTATGCTACAACTTACCAAGTTTTGGGGTTCTCTCCTCTTCTCAAATTTCACCAATATCATAATGCACAAATCAATTTCAATTGAGGACAAGAATCCATTTTATAAGGAAACCCTATTTTTCCCTTGTCCATTATGGGCTCAAGGTAGCTCAGTTTGAAAAATCGTATTCATCATTAGAATTATCTCATTGAAATTTATAATGGGTATCTCTTAATTTATAATAATTTTATACATCACCAGGAAGCCATTTTTTTGCATCAATTTTCACTTTTCCACTTATTATTACCAAATCTCTTCATATGACTCACACGTAGTTTGGTACCATGTTGTCTTTGCACCTTTTGACCTATGTGTTGAGTTTTTTCATGACTAATCACTCTTTACTCGTATTTTCATGGTCCCCTTTAGGCCCCTCCCTTGTGGCAGCATCATTGAGTCACCTTTGTTGATAGTATCAAAGATGAGTTATCCTTATGTCTCATGGAGTCTGTTTAGCATCACATTGAGTCATGTTACTGTATATTATCCACATCATGTGTCACATTCATTATCTCTTTCCCATATTTGGCCTCTACCTATATTGATCTATATTTGAAGATCCTCTACTTGAGTAATTGACCATCCCCTCAAGAGTCATACAGTCGATGCCAGGTCAACCTTTCATATAATAATCTAACAAGTAAAGTCATGTGTCCACCCATCCCCTTTTATCCCCTCTATTTTGAGTCTCCATCAATAACATTACCATTTTCCTTGTGCCCTTGTTGAGGACTCCTCATTTCCTTAACTTTGGTGGGCCTTTTTCTATCGACATAAAAAAATTTATTCTAGGAGAGTGGCCTAGAGGGAAGTGTTCCTTGAATCTAACTTCTTTATTCTTCAGTGCCTTGGATCAAGAAAAGGGACCCATTTTTTCCCTTTCACTTGGTTGCTTCTCATGTGCTTAACTCCAAATCATTATCACATGATAGAGAATAATACATTTGATGGTTTAATGCTTCAAAAATATTTCCCAGCATTCCATACATGTGTGTGATATTTTCTACATGTCATGAGGGGGTGACCATTCAGGTAGCCCCCCTCATGCTCGATATTTAACAACTCTTGATCTAGCCTCAACTGTAGTTCCATAGATTTGACTAGCGTGGTTTCAGCTGATTGTAGAGCTCATAACATGAGCCCCTTGTTCAGATGGTTCATTTGGATCTTTAGATCATCATCCTAGTTAGAAGGGATTCAATGGTTGTGATCTCATCTCGGTGAAATTAAATGTTATGTACTTAATTCAACTGTATTCATTGAATTAGTCATGGCCTTTGTCTTCCAAAAACATATGTATGTGGGACTCTTTGTATCATTGTATTATATTTTTTATTATTGATGCCATCAAATAATGTTTTACAATTATGTTGCTCATACACACATGTTTTGCACCATTATTCATTTTACTGACTTATCTTTGTAGTTATGAGTACACCTCTCCCACTGATCCAGATTACTTTAAATACCACAATTAACCAAGACGTTTTAATTTTGTGATGTTAAAATAAATTTGTTTAAAATAGAATAAAGTAACCATATGTGCATGCTTAAACAAGAGGAAACATAATGACAATCAACAGATAAAGAACACCACAAATTGATAACATAGTTCACCAAGTATGGGCTACCTCTCTGGGCCCGGTTTCAAGAGAGTTGAGGTCACTTCATTAATTTCTACAAATGATAATGATGTACATGGAATTTTGCTTTTCATAACAAGGAAAAATACCCTCAACAAGAGTGGTGTGTCTCTCCACAAGATGTTCTCCCTACAAGAACACTCACTCACATGGGTTTTCCTTCAGCGTGACAAGCTAATGAAATCTCACAATAATGTAGCAACAAGTATCCCTCAACATAGTGTTACATACAGATCTCAAAAATAATAAATCATATCAGCAAAATAAAAGGAAGCATAACATAACTTCATCATACACCTCCACTTCTGAAGATGGCCAAAAAATTCAAAGCTCAACTGCTGAAATGGACCGCGCCACTCAATTCCTAGTGATGAGTGGTGTAAAATTGACTCTAAACTTGTCCAATTCTAACACTGTCAAATTATGGGCCTTCGAAAATCTTTTATATTCCACATGATTCTCCAAATATTTCTCTCCACTAGCTGACTGGAGATGTACTACTCATATGAAAAATCCAATCTCGCAGTCACACTCCTTGCAAAATTCTGAGAAACATGAGTATAAAGCCGACCACATTCTGACACTAGAAAAATTCATCCTATAAGGGAATATTTTAGATTCATAAAATCTTGTTTGCTGCAGTTAACCTGTAATTCTTCTGCTTAGATGGTGAATCTGACTTCAACATTGCGCTCCTTATGAAATTTTGAGAAAAATGAATATAAACTTGATAGGATTATGCTACTGTCAAAATTTACCTCCCAAGGAATCTTTTCAGCATATTAACATTCCTTAGTTCATCGTTCCATAGCTCCAAGCACTCAGGGTTCCACCCTGGTTTGTGGTTTTTTTGTGCACGGTTCCACCGCTCTCCTTCAGTATGCCTCCCATTCTCCTTTTGTTCTCTGGGCGACTGGAATGAGAGGTTAACATAGCGCATTAGTGGTGTATTTTACCAATTGGACCACATTGATCGTTGGTGAATGGCTATATATAGTGGCGGGGAGAAGACCCCTCACATTGGTGCATATTATTTTTATTGTTTGAATCAATGTTCATATTTATTTTTGTTTTGTGGAACCTTCATATGAAATATGTTATGCAACTAACGTGTATTGAATGTGGAGTGGTATGTATACTTCGTGCATTGAATATAAGCACTCCACATGGGAGGTACGACAGCCAGACGACTGGGATTAAGCCCCACTGACCTTGTTATACGATGGGTCCAATGACCTTCGAGCCATATGATGTGGCATATGGTTGAGCCATAGGCAGGGTCTTGAGATAGGTTCGCAGGCCCCGAACCATGATTTATTTTATAATAACAATAATGTGTTGGGGTAGTGGTGGTTATGGCCCACCCCCAATTTTAATTAATTTTTTTTCTATAACCATATTGATTAAAAACATTTGAACATAAAATAAGGGATATAGGACAAATTAACCATCCAACAAATTTACCTATTCTCTGGAGCCAAATTTCATGGGTCGGTCCAGGTCAATTTTTATTGTCCTTAACCCTTTCACTTGACAAAGTTTGACCCAATATTTAACCATGAATAACTCGACTGTATGAGATCATATTTGACTCTTGTTCTTACCATTGGAATCATGAAATGGTCACTACAACACCGTTATGGTTCAGGAGGAATACGAACACTTTGAAATTTGAGATATTATGAGTCCTCTTGGATCTTTGAGCGTCTCTGGAGCCACCTAGATCATTCCTCCCCACTAAGGAGCTTTTGGTCCACCAATAGCATGAACATAATCTGCAAATAATGTGTAAATTATTTTGCACCACAAGTTTCCTGATAGGTTACCCTTCCTTCTCCTTCACCATCATTCTTTAGAGCCACAAGTGATGAGCCGACACTTGCATCCTCTTCAAACGTGTAATACAATATTTGAAAATTACATGCTCTATTAAATGACCAAAAATGACCCAATAATCCCATATATTACACGATTTTATAACACATACTTTGTGGTAAATTTTACATCAAAATGGAAACATTACCCGAGCTATCAATGCAAGGCCAAAATATCAACATTGCTTTAATAAGAAATGGAAAACACATCATTAATTTTACATTCTGTTGTAATGCATGATTTAAAAAATGATTTCATGAATATGAGTAAAACCATATCTTTCTCGACAAAGTGCATGAATAGGTACGTGGTATATTTTCTTGTTGAACACCTTCACCAGTAGAAGGGGCGCTTCGTCCTTAAGGCATTGCTCTGTATGGAGCCTCCAACATGTGGATCCTTGATGACCACCTCTATCGCAATGACTACAATAATTATTATTCATCCATACTTAGTTAACCTTATTCCTTCCATGATGTGGATAAGGTATTTCACACCTCATTATCTTTCGTGCTACCAGTTTGTTCAACACTAGGCAACCACATGGTGATGTAAACCACCAAAAATAAATATTTTTCTACACCATGATTTGTGTTCATCATCAACAACATGTTTTTAATCAAAATGAACTCTAGAATATTGAGACTTGTTGTACCTTTCCTAGTTTTGGATGGTGCAATTAAGGTGATGAGAGATTTCTTCAACTCTTCCTCTACAATGTGAATGACCATGGGATGACAGTAAAGTGTTCCCATCATTTTATTTCCTTGATAGTTTCGAAATGTTTTCAAAGCTTATGACAACTTTGAGAACTCTCCTTCAGTGTATCCCAAACCTGGAAATTGAGGTCTTTGCACAATCTCCAATGGCTAAGTCATTCCATAGCCATTAACACCAAGTCCCCCTCCTTTATACCCCATATTGGTAAGGACTCTCATGCCAGTTCCTCTAATGTGTACCTCCATATTTCCAATAGAAATAACATCACATGAAGATAAAATTGAAGTACAATCAACATTTTTTAACTCAATTATCGATTTTCAAATAGGCGAAGAGGACTTCTCTAAACCTTCTTTGCATTTCAACTCCTTGAAGGCCTCTTTCGTGGCTTATAGTTGAAGTTACAGTCTTTCTATCTCCTATTTATCTTCTTGTAGAAGCTTCCTTAATTCAACATGCTATGCTTAAAGGCTCTGTTCGTTGCACTTCAATTCTTCCAAGGCCTCTTCCGCAGCTCGCAACTGAAGTTGTAATTTCCACTTCTCCTCTTTCTCTTCGAATGATGATAAGATGATGAAGAAGATTCATGTTCACTCAGGGGATTAGATGGAGCATCATCTTATCCTCTTTCTTTCTCCCATTCCTCTATTATCTTCCCATAATATTCATACATTATGTACGCAATTTTTGAAATCCTGAGGAAGGCTTCATATATATCTTTCTCATCTTCCTTTTTCTTTCTAGTTGCATGTTTAATTGTTCACACTCATAATTAATTTTAGTGAGAAGACCTCTCTGATACCATACTTGATCCAGAATAATTCAACTACCAAAATTAACCAAGAAATTTTAATTTTCTGATGTTAGAATAATTGCATTTAAAAAATCTTAAAACAACCAAATTTTCATGCTTAAACAAAGGGAACATAATGACGATAAACAAATCAAAAACGCCACACATTGATAACGAAGTTCACCCAGTGTGGGCTACATATTTGGGCTTGGTTTCAAGGGAGTTGAGGTTGCTTCATTAATTTTTTCAAATGATGATGATGTGCATGGCATGTTATTTATCATAAAAATGAAAAATACTATCAACAACAGTGGTGTGTCTCTCCACGAGATGTCCTCCCTACAGGAAATGTCACTCAAATGGGTTTTCCTTTAGCATGAGAAACTAATGAAATCTCACAATAATGTAGCAACAAGTATCTCTCAACATAGTGTTACACAGGGATCTCAATAATAATATTCCATCTCAAAAAAACAAAAGGAGGCATAACATAACTAAATCATATACCTCAACTATCAAACATGATCGAAAAATGAAAAGCTCTATTGTTGAAATGGACTACACCACTGAATTTGTTGCGACGAGTCATGTAAAATCAACTGTCAACTTGTCCAATTCAGATACCATCAAATTCTGGGCCTTAAGGAATATTACAGATTCCTCATGAGTCCCCAAATATTCCTTTGCACTGGCTGACTATAGATCTCCTACTTAGATTAGATGAAAAATCTGATATCGTAATCATTCTCCTCACAAAATTATGAGAAAAATGTGTATAAAATCGACCACATTATGACACTAAAAAAAATTCAATCTCTAAGGGAATCTTTTAGATTCCTATAGATTATTCAAATATTATTTGTTGTGGGGAACTTGCAATTTTCCTGCTTATATTGTGAATCTGACTTCACCATTGCGCTCCCTATGAAATTATGAGAGAACTGATTATAAAATTGATAACATTATAATACTGTAAAAAATTACCTCCGAAGGAATATTTTCAACATCTTAACATTCCTTAGTTCATGGTTCCATAGCTCCAGGCACTCAGGGTTCCACCATGGTTCATGGTTCCATTATTGCATGGTTCCGCCACTCCCCTTCAGCCTTCCTTCACTTCTCCTTTCGTTGCCTAGAGAACTAGAATGAGAGGTTCATATGGCATTTTAATGGTGGAGTTTACCAAGTCTATTGTTTGGTCCTTTGGTGAAAGGTTAAGTATAGTGGCGGGGAGGTCAGGGGTTCTAACCCCACAAACCCCCCACCTTGGCGGATATTGGTTTTATTGCTTGAATCAATGATAATATTTATTATTGTTTTACAGAACCATCATATGACATATGTTAAACAACCGGTGTGTATTAAATGTCGAGTGGTATGTATGACATGTATTTAATCTAGGGTCAGAGCGTGCGTAGGTCGGTTGCCTGCTGACACATGTTTAAGCCCCACCGACCCCATTATACGATGGATCCAATGTCCTTTGGGCCATATGTTGTGGCAGGAAGTTGAGATGTGGGTGGGGTCCCAGGTCAGAGTCGTGGGCCACCATAGGCGCTTCACTCAATGAACCTCTGACATATTGTGAGCGTTCGTGGCATACTAAAAAATACCTATAATTTGACTAAATATTGGAAAATACCTCTAAAAATACATTAATTAACCCACTACCAATATGAACCCAATACACCCTCCCAATTTTAAAAAAACCTACTTCACTAGATATTATAGGTATCCAGTTTTTCATTAACATTTTTTATACCTCTTTATATTTTTTTCATTAAAAAGTTAAACTCC
Organism: Pinus albicaulis; assembly: GCA_034641835.2. Taxonomy (NCBI): domain Eukaryota; kingdom Viridiplantae; phylum Streptophyta; class Pinopsida; order Pinales; family Pinaceae; genus Pinus; species Pinus albicaulis. The sequence goes on along the minus strand of CM076581.1, from coordinate 1,191,537,568 downwards.
ATTTTTTATACCTATCAATATAAAAACCCTTAATCCCCTATATATTCCCCAATATATTATGTCATTTTTTCCTCAATATATATCCCCCAATGTGAACCCACATGGTATGGTATTTCTCCCCTAGTGAATGTTGATCAACGGTTGTCATTGATGTCAACCCAAGCAGCACCAGGGGATAACCCAATACTGCATGGGAATTTTGACCTACCACATTAATATATTCTAGGTCAATAATGCTTTTTATGGTTTCTACTTGTAGAGATGTTTCCGTTGATTTATGGCACACCATGTAATTCTTCACGGTTTGAGAGATATTCATGTTTGAAGTTTATACCCCCATTTAGTGGGCTAAAACCCCATGGGGTTGTGGCATGGGTCACTGAAAATTCATAATTAATATTTTTTAAGCTCCCAAAATCCCTCCCATGTTCACTTGTTGAAGCCCCTCTCAACCTAAGTATTTATATAAATTGTAATCCTCATATCCTCTTCATGCAAGGGATTTCGCTATCTTAAACAGGTCATCGTGAAATTTTCGCTCTAAATTTTTTTCTACGAAGGTTCAGAAGCTGAAATTTTTATTAGGAAAAGCTGAAATCTTGAGGAATCTGCTATGAAAATTTCAGATGAAGGTCCGAATATTTTCGGAGATAAGATCTATGGAAGTCAGTGTGTTTGCAAGCTCCTAAAATTGATCTGAAAGTGACCTTGGGAAAATCGTCATAAATATCTCTCTAAGTATCAGATTGGAATTCTATAAAAAGTGGAAAATAGTGGAAAGACTTTAGACTTTTATCTATCAATTTTAGAGCTAAATGAAGAAACAGTGGTACGTGGCACACTGTAAAATTTCACTCTGCTGAAATAGTCCATAATTAGGGAATTGTGAGAGATTGGGTATAACTCTCTCTTGAAGAATCGAAATTGGGTCAGACTTGTGGCATTGGAAAGAAGACTTAGAGGACTACTATAGGACCAAAAAATCAGATATTGGGGATCTGAAATAACAGAGATACACTAGATTCAATATCGAGCTCCTAGAAGGCAAGAAAAAACTAGATCATGTGTTGTCAAGGGCTGCAAAGGACCAGACTTTCTAGGGCAGAAAATGGAAGCAAGGTGCAACAGAGGGTATCATGACAAGAGTAGCAAACAAGGTGCACAACAGAAGCAAGGAGTTCATCATATGAAGTCTTCAAGTGGGCAGCGCTGCATGCAATCATTGTAAAGGTATCATTGTACTAAGTCATTGTAAATACATTATTGTAAAAATTGTACTAGTGTCTATCTGCCAAGAGTTGAAGAGGCAGTGTTGGGAGGTCTAGGATCATCATTAGGTGGTTGTGTCAAAGTTGGGGTTATGGTATAGTGTATCTTATTCTTCTACATCATTCTATATCATAGTAAAGTGTACCAGTTTCCCTGGTATGGGAGTCCATTCTTCTTTTATTCTTCTGAAAGGTGGTAGGGTGGTGCTAAGGTAAGTTGTAGCTCATTGGGTGTTGGGGAATCCGTTTAGTTGACTACTAAAGAATATTAGGCATTGGAGTCTTCATCTAGTGGGAGCTGGAGAAGAATGTTTTTCTAGACTCTAGGAAGTTGGAGCTTTATTTTCAATTAGAGTTGAATATTAAAGAATTATTAGAAAAGAATTAGGTGTTTTTTGTCCCAGAGTGAGTTTCCACCTTAAAAAATGTGTGCATTTTTGTTCCTTTTGTTTGCTTCTATCATTGTACAAACACTAATAATAATTGAAGATTAACTAATGCTCTAATCTAAAGGAATACTAATTCACCCCACCTCAGTATTTCCAATAGTGAAGCCGTCATGTCGGCCACGAACCACAATTTATATAATAATAATAAAAATGCATTGGGGTGGCAAGGGGGTTATGGTCCGCCCCTATTTTAATTAATTTTTTTGTTTTGATAGTCATATCGGCTAAAAACCTCCTGATGAGCTACATAATTAGGTACATTTCGAGGGGTTAATTTTCACCTTTTTACCTTATTAAGTCTCTTTTTCTCACATTTAATTATATTATGGTCTTATGTTGCTAGTGTAGATGTTGATTAAGGATTGTCACACTTTGAATGCCTAACATGAGTTAAATGTAGGAAAATCACAAAGATATTGCATTTTTATGAATATTTTTCCATTAAAGCTCAAATTAGATAGCAAGGAGATATTCTAGGGTGATTTCCACCTCCTTAACTCCAAAAGGAAGCCAAGGGATCCTTGATATTCCCTCCAAGAACTCAAAATCTAAGGTAGCCAAGAAAACTCATGATCAAGTGCACCAAAGCTACACTTCACTTCCAGTCAAAGTGGACACATCACCTAAATTTAAGGGAGCCATTGATAGCTACCATCTAGGTTAAATATGGTTGAGTAAGATATCATTAGGATTCGAACTTTGAAGGAAGCTAATACACTCTTAGCTCTTGTAATAGGTTTTTGGGACTTTCATGTTTATGTAATGAGACTATTTTCTACAATAAGATGAGTATTCAGATTATGCTTCATTGATTTAGTTTCAGAGGGCTAGGTTATTGTGTTAGGGCCCAATCCATTGGGCCTAGTCTCTCTTGTGTATTCATTATTTACTTTTATGTCATTGTAGCTAGTTTACTTATGAGTATTTAGCTAGTTTTCTTACATTTCAGTTTACTATTTTTAGTTTTCTTCCATTTGTCTTTTTCTATAGATTAAGCTTGCGTACATGTTCATAGCATAGTTTAAAAATTTAGAAAGTTGTGTGTCAAGCCTCCCTCTCTCATCTCTTCCATTGGATTTTAACGAGGGTAGACCTTCTCCACAAGCCAAACTTTCTTTTTAGTTTATGATTTCTTGGAAATAGTAGTTAGCTTGTTGTAGTGCCATGAACATGTTTAGAATGTCGAGTTAGATTTTTTCTTGTAGGCTAAAGTAGGTTTGATTTTAGAATTCACCTCATATTTTCCATTTCATTCATCATGAATTTGTCAATATTTTCTGCATGAACAGGTATTTTTTTTGAAAGTTCAAGTAGCACAGAAAAGGAGGACTTCACCAACACCTTTAGCTTCATTTCTCACATTTCATCAACCTTTTGTTCATCAAATCAAAATCAGCCCTGTTTTCAGATTTTTCACCTTCACACCGTGAGCAAAACCTAAAGGTACAAGGAGGGATTATCAAGAGGTTCTAATCTTGGCCAAGGGGTTGGGCACCTTCCATTTATCCAAAAATAACTTCACTCCTCCTTCCTTATGCTTTTACCAACAATTTTTTGCCTCAGATTGCCTAGAGATTATTTCCTGTAGAAATTCAGTTCTTTCCTATAGCACTACAAAAAAACTATAGCATCACTTGGATCAGCATAAGAGGGCCCTCCTTAAGCACATAAACCACCATCCACCTCACCTAGACCTATGAAAACCACCCAAACACTTTTAGCCTTGCACCCATGAGGTCAAGCCCTTCCTCATACACATTAGCGCATTCTTCTCCTAGTTGCAAAATAATGCATTTAAAAAATAGTTAGGTCATGATTAGATACCTGAGTAAAAGAATGATAGTTATAACATGAAGTAGACAAAGTGTGTTTAGCCAATTTTCCCAACAAAGTGTGATTATGTTTGTATCCTTTATGCAGTTTCAATTCAGCAATTTACTTCATGAAATATGCCTAGTTTTCTTTCATTTCTTTCCATAGTTTAGTTTGTTGATTTATTTCATTGAATAGTAGGTAGAGGTACTTTATTGGTTAGAATAGTTCTTTGATTGTTAATAGAGTAATGGATTTGAATCATTTGTAGCCCTAGGTGAAAATTTAGAAGTGTGATAGACTTCATTCGAAAACCCTAGAAATAACACCCTTTCGTAGAGCTCAGAAGAGGATGACATGAGTAGAATGCATCTCTTGTGTATATAGTACTGTCACCTCCATGTTTCTATGAAACATAGGTTGATAAACTAAAGTAGAGTAGCCTCTCAGAGTTGCAGCATTCTTGGTGAAAAACTAGGGCGTACCACCTCCAACTAGATATAGGACAAATTAACCATCCAACAAATTTCCTCATTCTTGGGAGCCAGTTTTCATGCACTAGTCTAGGTCAATTTGTAGCCTCCTTAATCCTCTCACTTGGATGAGTTTGACCCAAACATTAATCGTGAATAAAGCAACCATACGAGCAAGTATTTTAGTGTCGTTCACACCGTTGGAAGCAGAACGACAAGCACTGTGATCTGTTTCTAGTTTGCGATCAAGCTAACTACTTTGAATTTTGAGCTATTATGAGTCCTCTTTCTCTAGATCCACCTGGATCATCCCCCCATTGAGGATTTTTTGGTCCACCAATAGCATGAAAATAATATGAAACTAATGTGTACATTTTTTACACCACAAGTGTCTTGATAGGTCACCCTTCATTCTCCTTCACATTTTTCCTTCGAAGCCATAAGAGATGGGCTGACACCTGCATCCTCTACAAACCTGTAATACACTCTTTGCAAATTCCATGCTCTATTACATGACCAAAAATGACCCAATCATCCCATACTTTCCACGAATTTATGACACATACTCTGTGGTCAATTTTACATCAAAATGGAAACATTACCCCAGCTATTAATACAAGGAGAAAACATAAATGCTTCTTTAAAAAATTATGGAAAACACATCATCACTTTTACATTATATTTCAATGCATGATTTAGAAAGTGAGGCCATTACAATCTATCGCATCTAGTAAAACAATCTCTTACTCAACAAAGTGCACCAACTGATACGTGGTAGGTTTGATTTTTGAACACCATCATTGACTCATTTTTGCACAGTTGCTTTGTCCTTAAGGAATTTATCTAGATGGAGCCTCCAACATGTGGCTCTTTGATGACCACCTCTATCACAATGATTGGAATAAGTATTGTTCCTTCAGACTTTATTAACATTATTCCTTCCCTGATGTGGAGAAGGTATTTCATGCCTCATCCTATTTCATGTTGTCATACTCTTCCAACACTCAGCAACCACATGTTTTTTTAAACCACAAAAAATACATAGTTTCCTATGCCATTATTTGTGTTCATCATCAACACAATGCTTGTAATAAAAATTAACTATAGAATATTAACACATGGCATACCTTTCATGTTTGTCTCTGGCACAATTATGGTGATGAGATCTTTCCTCAACTCTTCCTCTGTAATATGCACTGCCATGAGATAATGTTGAAGTGTTTCCATTATTTTCTTTCCACGACAGTTTTAGCAATGTCTTGCAAGCTCCTAACACCTTTTAGAACTCTCCTTCAGTGTATCCCAAACCTGTGAATCGAGGTCTTTGTACGACCTCAAATGGTTGAGTCATGCATTGGAAATTAACTCCAGGTCCACCTCCTTTATACCCCATCTTGGTAAGTAGTCTCATGCCAGTATCTCTAATGGGTACCTCAATATTTCCCATAGAAATAACATCATGTGAAGATGAAGCTGAAGAATGATCAACATGTTTACCTTAATTATCGATTTTGGAAAATATGATGAGGGATTCTATAAGACTTTGTTGTGCTTCTACTCCTCCAAGACCCCTTTCGTGGCTCATAGCTGAAGTTGCATTCCCTGCTTCTCCTCTTTGTCTTCTTGCAGAATCCTCCTTAATTCAGCATCCACTACTTGAAGAATCTAGTCGTTGCACTTCAATTTTTCCAAGGCCTCTTCTGTAGATCACAAATGAAGTTATAATATCTACTTCTCCTCTTTCTCTTCTCATAGAAGCCTTTTCAAATCAACATTCTATGCTTGAAGGCTCTAGTTTATCTCCTCATTTGAATGGTGAGAATACGATGAAGAATATACATGTTCATACGAAGGGGTGGATGGAGCATCTTCCACAACTCCTTATTTCTCTCGTTACTCTATTATCTTCTCATAAGCTTCATATATTTTGTCCACCATTTTGGAAATATTGAGGAAGGCCTCATACATCTCTTTTTCACCCCCCATTTCCTTTCCTATTGCAGGTACAATTGTTCACACTTGTAATTCTTAGGAGGGAGAAGCTTTCTCTTATACCATACATAATCAATTTAATTCAGCTACCAGAATTAACCAAGACAGTTTTGTAATATTCCTAATTTAGCTTTTAGCTAAGTAGAATATTAAATTTTATCTTCCTTAATTAATATATGAATAAGAGGGTAGAGGGACCCATAAATCCCTTTAGTAGTAATAAAGTCACTTCTTAATGTGAATGTGGTTCAATGCATCTAGATGGTGTCAAGATGAATAAACCACTTCGTGGTGTGAATGTGGGTCAATGCATGTGGATGGGGTAAATTTGACCAAATAAACAACGTAGTCATGGAGGTAGTGGAGAGAGTGGAGGACATCGTAGTAATAATGGAGGTTAGTGGCCACATGTGTAGAATCATTATTGTGTGGGGAAAAGAGGGTGAGGGCTCACAAGAATACAAGGAAGGGGATGGAAACCATAAAGAGAATTCTGAATATTGTTTATGAATTTTCTTTTATGAATTTCTCCATGCTTAAGATATTTATCAAAGTCTACTGTGCTGTTTAGCACACGGGTGTTTTCGAGCGAAAATCTCACCCTTATCCTCTAGGGACTTCAAGTGCCCACTCAGGAAAGGTTCTTGAGCTGAATTTCATCATTAGGCATTAGGCCAATATTCAGCCCCTATCAACAACACAGTATCCTTCAGGAATTGCGCAATCTAGGAGGGCAGATGTATTGGACGAGTAATAACCCATTTTTTTGAGCTTGGTATCCAGTGAGGGGGGAAAGCCTTCATCTGGGAAGTTGATTAAGATGAGTAACATAAAATTTCTGATCAATTCATCCACCTCCTAGAAGTCTCCCATCTACAATGCATAAATCAGCCCGAGGGATGCATTTTTAGTTATTAACATTTCTGGAAATCGTTTGTGGGTTTTTCTTGGTTTTCATCATAGATTCTGGATTCCAAATATCAGAATTTTACAAGAACTAGAACAACCTTATCTATGCACCACTTTCTAGCCAGCAGTTACATTTCTAACATTTCCAATAGGGGCAACGCAGTAGGGTCTCCAACAGAGGAGCAATTACGTAGTCTTCTCAGTGGGAGGAATTGAGGGTTACTCTATCCATATCTGTCGGCTTGAGTGCTACTATTTTTTAGAACTATTTTACTTTTATTACAACTTCTCATTAATAAAATGGCTCAGCTCTTTCTTGTTTATTTTATGGTGTTTTAATATTTTGACATTGTTTTTCTATTTTCTTCTATGACCATCACTTTCCTATTTGGAATATTACAGTGGTATATGAGTTCATAGACATGTCTCATCATGTGGAAAAATCGGTCTATGATACCCAAATATAGAGAATATATTACGGACCGGACAAGGAGATACAAAAAGAGAGAACACAGAAATTCGCTGGAATAAAAAGTGACGATTTTGCATTAGATGTTTCAGGAAAATGAAGATGAATATTGAAAATACGAGACATGGGTTTTGTGTAGAATAGACCAATTTTGTTTCTCTATGAGGAGTGTTTCCAAATTTAGCAGACATTGATAAAAACAGAAGGTTCTATCAGATATACAGAAACCAAAAACACAAGAATTTGCTGGGATAAAAAGCGATGGTTTTTCATTCGATATTTCAGGGACATGATGACTAATCTCAAAAATAAAAGACATGGGTTTTGTGTAGAATGGACCCATTCTATTTCCCTATCAGCACATTTCCCAAATTCAGTCTGGATTGAGAGAAACAAAGGGTTCTATGAATAGGGTTTTCTTATATTTGTTGTGGTGGCCATTTTCCATATTTTTCCAATTGTAATAACAGATTCAACTTGTTTCAAAATTTAGATCTGGCTAAGGAAATTGCGTTCCTATGGAGGAGGATTAAGGAAGTATCCAATGGCAGAATAAGGTTATATGAATGATTTTGGCACTCTCCTCCTTAGAACTATGCAGGATATCGCTAGAGAGATGAAGGAGATAAGAGTGGAGAGATGAAGGGAAACCCCAAGAGGGTTGCAAAATGGAAAAAGTTATGGTACTTCAAATCGTTGGTTTGAGTAACCAACAACGCAACAAGATTCATAATGCTCCACTATGTCTACCTTTCTAGGAGTAGGAAATGGGGATGGAGGACCACAAGAGAAGGAGGCTCTCAATGATTATTTTCTGGAATATGAATCTCATTCTCCAAGATTCAAAGAACATCCGAACTTCCAAGAGTTTTTCCAGATCAAAGATAACAGAAGACCCCATAACAACAATAAAGGTGGAGGGTACATGCAAGGCAATGGCTTGTAGCGTACCATGGGTATACTTTTTCTACCTAATTTTGATGGGTCATGAAAGAGTACGACAAATACTTGGGAGGAGACAATTGAGTATACACACATTGATGAGACACCACCCATTTTTTGAGGTATCCATTGATGGGGAATCTGGGGTTGTGACCAAGTTCTCTGATGATAGCAGTGCATCACAGGTTGATGAGGTGTCGGGAGACAAATCCACCATTGTTGAGAAGCTGATGGGTACATAGGTCTCTAGGTTTATGGTAGAATTGTTGGATGACAATCAAATGCAGCTGAATAGTGAGAATGCCTTGCATATCAGAGTGTCTATGGAGGAAGGTGTGCAACCATCCTTTAGTTAGCCCTTGAGGAGGCCCTAGGAGATACAGAGGTATTGGAAGATGTTTGCACATAACAGTTCCATTAGTTTCGGGTCAACCTTCTAGCTTTGAAGGTGAATACCACATTAGTACTAGAGTCTATCCTACAGCAAAATGAGGCGCTGGAGGGCATGAGAGTGGTTGGTGTCAAGTCAATTGGAAAGTTGGTCCACATTGGGGAACATTTGGATTCCCTAATGGTGCAGGTAGAGGGCACATTGGAGTTTCATATCACCCCCCTTCAGGCATACATCGACAGGATACAACACTTGCATGATGGAGGGACTATTCTATGTGTAGGGATTCTTGCATTTGATTCTTTTCTCAAGGTTGGATGGCAAGAGATACTGAGCTAGTACCCCATGGAGCAGGATAGGTAGATGCATACATCCATGGCCAAATTTTAGTAGAGTCCATGGATTAGAAGAGGGACAGAAGGGATAGATTACTATTGGGATACAGGTGGGATTTCCCATCACATCATAGAGTCCGTAGGTGATGGTATTCCTTGCATGGCAGGTTTGATGTTTGGGCACACACACATTTTGAGATCTCTATAAGAGCCCTAGACATCCCTCATGACAGGATGGTATGACAAGAGGGTACACCCTTTGCATGATCTATCTCAACATATAGACCGTGCATGGAGTCACATGGTGATTAGCCTACTTTGATAGGAGTTGGTTGAAGGAGGTGGCATCTGCAGGCCATTACATAGGGCAGTACATAGAGATGATGCTCTCTCATGGGTGTATGGTACACTTGAGCTATGGAGGATAGGATTAGTGATGTCATTTTCATTGGAATTTGAGGATTTGGGTCACTCCAATCCTTTAGAGAAGACGGGGAGATGTAGCCCACCTCATGGGGGGGTTTACTAGCAGAGTGGTGGATATTTTGGCCCACGCAGGATACATGACACCTGATAGTATAGCCATAGTCAAGGGTATCCGGTGGTGTACAGGGGAAGGTGGCAGCATATAGTGGCACGATGAGGAGTGCAGAGACATTTGGTGGTATGCAGTGACCCATGATACGGTGCAGCATGCACTTGGAGCATTGCCTCCAAGGGGACTTATGGGAAAGGGAATTAGGTGTACCCTAGGATGCAGCCCACCTCGGATTGATGAGGATATTGTTGAGCATATAGAGACACCACATTTAGAAAATATGGGGATACGAGGGTTTTATCGACAGATATAAGGCAAAGGGAGTGTCATCTCAAGGATTACTCTTGAGCATTCAGGCAGCAAGAACAAGTTCAGGAGGAAGGGACTTTGCTTCATATGCAAAGAACCTTGGAGGCCTGGTCACTCATGCTTGAGTGATGTAGATGATGTGGCAGAGGTAGAGCACGAGGAAATTTCTTTTGTATTCAAGGATGAGGACTCTTCTTCATATGATTCCATGGTGTCATATGACGATACTTCTGGGGAGCATGGGAAATCATGTGGAGTTGATGATAGTAGGTTGGATTTGTTTTCTAGCATGAAGGGTGAGAAGTCAGAGGACTCGATTAGGGATATTATTGAAGATGAGTCACTTGTGAGAAATCAGCCTGAGCAGAATATGGTGGAGCATGCAGTAGGTGAGAGGGAGGCTATGTACATCATGCATGATAGTCCTTTTGGGGAGATATAGATGGAGGCTCACAGTGAGCCAGTGTTAGATATGCGGCTAACATTGGGGTCAGCCATTGAGGAGGAGCTGTTGTAGATGGTGGTGCATCCATATTTTGACCAACCCATTGATGATTTGTTGGGAGATGCATATACATTTAGCAGGACTGCAATACTTTTAGGGAGCATCACTCTCCAGGAGTACATCAATGGGGCTTACAGTACATCTTGCCCACTTGAGCTTATTATAGAGAGAGGGGCCTACCCTTTGAGGTAGTTCTCATTGATAGGTGAGATAGAGTAGCATGAGTTGAGTGTGAGTTGGTGACCACACTCTAGACATGTTCTATATACAAATATCACCAAATTGGATTTTTTGGCTAGGATAGACTGGCAGAAGATCATGAGTTGGTATCCTATTGATGGTATAATCTTCTTAGTCAGGTGCATAGAAAAGTATTGACCCATAGACATGACATGTAATATGGTTTATAGTTGTCATTGCGGCACGTGTCAACAATTCTTTATCATTCCATCCTGAAATTGGGAGAGTAGGATCAACATTCAACTGAGTTAGGGGATATAGGTGATGAGTTGGTATGCAGTTGGTGGGGCAAGTGATATAGTCAGATCTATGGTAGATCATGGGGCATGGAGCATTGATGCATGTTGGCAGTATTCACATCATGAGGCAGTAGCTATATCCAAATGCAGTGCGTAGTTTGAGCTAGGGGATTTGGCTGATGATTAGCCATGGCAGTGTTGGGATCCGAGCATATTGATTGAAGATAGGTATGGTGAGAGATCCACTTGGGATCCCAGCATTAAGGGTTTTGTTCCAAGTATCCTGACAGAGAGGCATAGCTGCACTCAGGGGTTTGTATGGGATATTTTCATTTGTCTCAGTTGCATCGGATCAACAAGGTGGCCCATATGTTTGAAGTTTCTTGAGGACAAGCAATGTTTTGGTGGGGAGGACTGTAATATTCCTAATTTAGCTTTTAGCTAAGTAGAATATTAAATTTTTTCTGCCTTAATTAATAGATGAATAAGAGGGTCGACGGACCCATAAATACATTTAGTAGGAATAAAACCACTTCTTAATGTGAATGTGGATAAACTCATCTGGATGGGGTCAAGATGAATAAACCACTTCGTGGTGTTAATGTAGGTCAATGCATGTGGATCAGATCAATTTGACCAAATCAACAGCGCAGTCATGGAGGTAGTGGATATAATGGAGGACATCACAGTCATAATGGAGGTTAGTGGCCATGTGTTTAGAATCATTATTGTGTGGCGCTAAGAAGGTGGGGGCTCACAAGAATATAAGGAAGGGGATGGTAGCCATAGAGAGCATTCTAAATATTTTTTATGAATTTTCTTTTATGAATTTCTGCACGCTTCAGCTGTTTAGTGAAGTCTACTCTGTTGTTTAGCACACAGGTGTTTTTGAGCGGAAATCCAACCCCTATCGAAGGGCGAATTTGAGTTTCCACTCAGGAAAGGTTCTTGAGATGCATTTCATCATCAGGCATCAGTCCAATCTTCAACCCCTATCAGCAGTGCACTCTCCTTCAGGAACTGCGTAATCTAGGAGGGAAAATCCATTGGAGGAGCAATAATCCAAGTTTCTGAACTTGGCATCTAGTGAGGAGGGAAACCCTTCATCTGGTAAGTTGATTGAGAGCAACAACAACATATTTCTCATCAGTTCAGCCACCTCCCATCAATCTCCCAGTTACAGTGTGTAAATCAAACTTAGGGCTGCATTTTCAATTATTGTCATTTCCAAAAATACTTTCTTGTTTTTTATGGGTTTTCATCATAGAGTCTGGATTCCAAATCTTGAAATTTTCTAAGCATGAGAACAACCTTATCTATGCAGCCCTTTTGAGCTAGAAGTTACATTTCCAACATTTCCAGTAGGGGCAGTGCAGTAGGGTCTCCAATAGAGTAGTAGTTATGCATTGTTCTGTGTGGGAGGACTTGAGGGTTACTCTAGACATCTCTGTCAAATTGAGTGCTACTATTTATTAGCACTGTTGTACTTTTATTACACCATCTCATTAATAAAATGGCTCAATTATTTTTGGTTTATTTTATGGTGTTTTAATATTTCGGCATTATTGTTTTATTTTCTTGTATTACCGTCATTTTTGTAGTTGGAATATTACAATTTTACTTCTGTGATGTTAGAATAATTGAATTTAAAGGAGAATAAAACAGCCACACTTACATGCTTAAATAAGACGAAACATAATGACGATCAAGAAATTAGTAGCACCACACATTGATAACAGAGTTCACCTAGTGTGGGCTACATCTCTGGGCTCGGTGTCAAGAGAGTGGAGGCAATATCATTTATTGCTGAAAATAATGATGATGTACATGGCATGTTCTTTTTCATAACAAGGAAAAATACCATCAACAAGGGTGGTGCATCTCTGCGGGAGACATCCTCCCTACAACAACTGTCACTCAAATGGGTTTTACTTAAGCATGAAAATATAATGAAATATCATAATAATGTGGCATCTCAAAATAGTGTTACATAGGGATCTCCACAATAAGACATCATCTCATCAAAAGAAAAGGAAGCATAACATAATTGCATCATATACCTCCACTTTCGAAGATGGTTGAAAAATGAAAAGCTCGACTACTGAAATGGACTGCACCACTAAATTCATGGCGATGAGTGATGTAAAATTTACTCTCAACTTGTCCAATCCTGACACTATCAAATTCTGGGCCTTTGGGAATATTTGAGATTCCTTACGATTCTCGAAAGATTTCTCTCCACTGGTTGATAGGAGATTTTCTAGTTAGATGAAAAATATGATCTCACAATCAGGCTCCTTGTGAAATTATAACAAAAATGAGTATAAAGATGACCACATCTAACACTGGGAAAATTTAGCCTCCAAGGGAACCTTTTAGATTCCTAAAGATCCTTCAAAGATTCTTTCTTTCCTCCGCACCTGCAATTCTGTTGTTCATATGGAGAATATTATTTCATTATCTTCCTCCCTACATAATTCTGAGAAAAATGAATATAAAATTGATAACATTATGTTACTATGAAAATTTACCTCCCAAGGAATCTTTTTAGCACCTTAACATTTCTTAGTTCATGGTTCCACAACTATAGGAACTCATGGTTCCACCCTGGTTTGTGGTTCTGTTAGTGTAAGATTCCGCCGCTCTCCTTCAACTGGCCTCCACTTCCACTTTCTCTACCTGGTTGACTAGAAGGAGAGGATCATATCGAATATTAGTGGTGGAGTTTCCCAATCAAACTATTTGGTCCATTGGTGAAAGGCTATGTATAGTGGTAGTTGTTATCACTGGAAAATCGTGAAAGAAAAGGTGACATTATTTAATGTCAGGCAGAAAGATTTACAAGGCTAAGAGACATTACAGAATCTAAAAGTATTTAAAAATCTGTAAGGTTTGAGGAAAATTCAAATTGTGTACAATAAGGACTAGTCAAATGTTCCTTTACGTGCAAAAGTATTCAATAAATGCGCCTTTGTGCGCCTTTTGCTCTAGAAAGCATGCAATATTGGGAGTGGCGGAAGTCACTTTCCAGGACAACAAGGCACACTCCAGGACATTGATTCCACACTTGAATCTACCTAAGGACAGCCACCCAAGCCTCTTTAGGACATCAAGGGAGCACATAATGGAATAAATGTGGCACACAATGGAATCACCATCCTCTCTTTGGTCACTATCCACAATGTACCAAGAGAGGGAAGGAGGATTTGAATTCTCCTATAAAAGGCCACCAAGAGATGAACAACTAGAAAGCACATTGTCATGTTGGCTAGAATTTCCCCAATAAATACCAGCAGCATGTGATCCGGAGCAGAGATAGAGGGGACTCAGTTGTTGGCCACCCAACAACTCCAGTCCACCATAGTAGAGAGATGGAGACTTTGTGCCAAGGCAGCTCAGAAGTAAATACATCCTTGCATCGGGACTTAGAACCCCTAGTTCTAAGGGCTCCTTGGCAAGTCGGTTAAAGTTTCATCCTCATTTCCTACCAACACTAAATAAGAGGGGATGTAAGCACCACCGTTTGGATTATTGAAGTTGTTTGACTTTATTTAGAGCTTTAGTGTTATTTGTTTTAGTTTTATTTTAATTTTTGTGTTTTAATATGCATGCTATTTCTCTATCTAGTATGTTTATGTTTGAGCATGTTCCACTAACTTGCTTGACTCCATCTATTTTCTGCCTGTGACCAATAACTTAAGATGGAAAACCACACCTCTTAAGTTGGTTTGATTTCGTACATACGTGCACCAAACACACTAACATAGGCGGGAGGTTGGAGGTTAAAACAATGCCAACCCCCCACCTTAGCGCATATTTGTTTTATTATTTTAACTAGTGATAGTATTTATTGTTGTTTTGCGTAACCTTCATATGAAATATGTTATGCAACTGACGTGTATTCAATGTGGAGTGGTATGTATATGGCATGTATTGAATGTGGGGTCATTGATCGGAGCGGGTTCAAGCCCTATTAGACCCATTATATGGTGGCTACATTAGCCTTCAGGTAATACGATGTGGCATGCAGTTGAGCCATGGGCGTAGTCTTGGGTCAGAGCCATGGGCCCAGAACCACGATTTATGTAATAATAATAATAATATGTAGTTGAGGTGGTAGGGGTTATGGCTTGGCCCATATTTTAATTATTTTTTTTGTTTTTATAACCATAATGGTTAAAAGCCCCCAACTGGAAAATAAGGAATAAAATTACCATCCAAAAAATTCACCTCGTCTCAAGAGTCGGATTCCATACGTCGGTCGAGGTGATTTTTTAGCCTCCTTAACCTTGTCACTTAGCCAAGTTTGACCGAAACATAGATCGTGAATAACTCAACCGTACAAGATCGGATTTGACCGTCATTCACACCATTGGAGTTAGGGTGACAAGCACTATGATATAGTTCTAGTTAGGAATCAATTTGACCACTGGGTTTGAGCTATTCTCATTCCTCTGGGACCACTGAGCCTCTCTAGAGCCACCTAGATCATTCCTCCCCATGAAGGATATTTTGGTGAACCAAAAGCATTAATATAATCTCCAACTGATGTGTACATTGTATACACCACAACTATCCTTACATGTCACCCTTCCTTCTCCTTGATATTTTTTCTTTGGAGGCATAAGTGATGAGCTGACACCTCCATCCTCTACAAACCTGTAGTATAATATTTTTAAATTACATGTGATATTACATCACCACTAATTACCCAGGCATCCCATAGTTTCCACGAGTTTAAAACACATACTCTATGGTCAAGTTTACATCAAAATGGATACATTACCCCAGCTATCAATAGAAGGAAAAAAAATCAATTTTGCTTTAAAAAGAAATGGAAAATGCATCATCACATTTACATCATGCTGCAATGCATGATTTACAAAGTTAGGCCATGACAAGCTACCATGTCTACTAAAACCATATCTTACTCAACAGAGTTCAGAAAGAGGTACCTAGAATATTTTCTTATTGAACACCTTCAGGGACTAGTTTTTTCATAGGCAATTTGTCCTTAAGGCATTGCTCTAGATGGAGCCTCCAACATGTAGCTCTTTGATGACCACCTCTGTGGAAATGATTGCAATAAATCTTCTTGCTCCAAAATTTATTAACCTTATTCCTTCCCTGAGGTGGAGAAAGTATTTCATGCCTCATCCTCTTTCATTTTTTCATTCTATTCTAGCACGCAACAACCACATGGTTATGCAAACAAAAAAAAAATACATAGTTTTCTACACCATGATTTCTGTTCATCATAAAAAAATGCTTGTAATCCAAAATGAAATCTAGAATAATGAGACTTGTTATAAATTTTTTGATTGCCTCTGCTGCAATTATGAAAGTGAGACTTTCCTCGGCTCTTCCTCTACAATGTGCATAGGCATAGCAGATGGTGAAGTGTTCCTATCATTTTCTTTCCTCGAATTCTTCAACAATGTCTTGGAAGCGTTTGACACATTTGATCACTCTCCTTCACTGTATCCCAAACCTGAAAATAGAGGTCTTTGCATGACCTCCAATGGGTGATTCATTCCTTTGCCATTAACACCAAGTCCTCCTCCTTTATACCCCATCTTGGTATGGAGTGTGATATTAGTTCCTCTAATGGGTACATCCATATTTGCAACAGAAATATTATGATGTGAAGACGAAACTGAAGAACGATCAAAATTTTTTACCTCAACTTTTGATTATGAAATAGGTGACGAGGGATTCTTTAATACTTCTTTGCACTTAAACTCCTCCAAGGCCTCTTTCATGGCTCATAGAAGAATTTGTAGTCTCTTCTTCTCCTCTCTCTCTTATTATATAATCCTCCTTAATTCAATGTCCTCTACTTGAAGGTGTTAAATAGACTAATGGTGAAGACAAAAGTGAAGGATTAGCATGAGATTTCTATTACGGTTGACATGAAACACATTTATAATATATTGTAGGGTGCTTGTTGGATTCATATTCCAACATATCTTGGAATCCCTAATACTCTTCAGCGTCCACAATAACCCTAGCATGATTAGGTGTCCAAAATTCCCCACCTTAATCCGAAGGTGTATGTATGAGTCCAAGAAGAGAGATGTAATACTGTTAACACAAGAAAATCGTACAGGAAAAGACATTAGAAAAATTTCAAGTAGAAGGGAAAAAAATGATTTTCAAGGAATAAATACATTAGGAAGGACAAAATTTATGTATTCCTAAGGTTCATCAAAAAATTAGAGGACAGTGCACCAGATGCAACAGGTTTTTGCACACAGCGTGCCTATTTCTTCGATATTCGCATGGTCCTGGGATGGAAACATTTGACCATCCAAGACAACTTGAAACACTTGGAAAAGATGATTCTCTACCTATTATAGTCAAGTACATCCAAATTTGAGCCACCTTGAGGAGACACGCAACCCACAAAGGAATCTCTTACCCACTCTTGGGTCATTATCAATCATGGGCCAAGAGAGGGAAGAGAAGTTCAAAAAAATTCTATATAAAATGGTCATGCAAAGACAAAAAGGAGACACATTCTTATTGTGGCCAAATTCATCCATGGAAAATCATCTTTCAAGTGTAGCAACATCTCAGTCTAAGAGAGACTTTCACCATACGACAGTGATCGCCATCCTTTTGAGCGAGGGAGGAGATACTGGTAAGAAAATTGGGGAAAGGAGCCCCCCTTTTTCTAAGTATTTGAACACCGTAACTCAAAGGACTCACTTGAATATAGTTTAGCATTGTATTCTTCATACCACCACCACCTTATAAAGGGAGAATTCTCCATTTTTCTTATTGGCTTGTTGCTCCATTTGATCCTTTATATCTTATGTTTTTTCTATTTTTTTTCATAGTGTTGTATGCTTAGCTTACCCTCTAAGTTTTGTTTATATTGTTTAAAGTTTTTCACTAATAGTAACATCATTTCTCTATGAAATTATGGAGATAGCAACCAAATTATAAAGAGGTGAATTTAGGTACATACATGTATCAAAACCACCAACATAGGAATGATGACTCCACTGAATTCCTCTTCTTAAGTTTATGGTTTTCTTTTGTAGGTCATTCTCCCTGATCAATTCTGTAACAAACCATCCTTTCATTATATGTGAGATTCTTATCACATTCAATGACTGTTCCAAGGAGGAGAGAGTGAAAACATTTTTATTTTTGCATGATAGAGCACATTATCCTCTAACGGACGTGCACTCTGCACCTATGAGAAGACAACCCAGGTGGCAGACCAAGAAGCCAAAATTTGGCATATTTTTTCCATTTTTAAGGTGATTGGAAACCCATAATAAATTTCCATCGCTATTTTTCTACATTTTACTACTATTAGGACAGTTATTTCTTGAACTAAACCTAAAATTATCTTAGCAATTAAGTGTTTTTTTTTATTTTAGTTTAGATTTGCAAATTACACATTACTTAAATATTGTTGGGGAAAAACACTGAGCGAGGGGGTGGGTGAATCAGTTCTTATAACTCACTGTACACTTTTACTTATTCTTTATTTATTTATTTACGTGACTTTAATCAACCCAACTAGCATATACACGTAGATATATTTAAGCAAACATATGTATGTGCACTCATCTTCTTATGCATATAATTCTTTACTTAGATTAGTGCATCATTCATTCATCAGATGTTTAGTAAGCAGTAATCATGTGTAGTAAGAATAGAATAAATCATCACCAGGATATAAGGTGGAAACCCAAGTCGGGAGAAAACCACCACTGCTATCGTCTCTATCTTCAATATTTATTATAAAGAAAACTGCTTACAATCTTGTACTCGCGCAAACTCATACCAGCATGAAAGCACCCACCTGTAGAAGGTTGCAATCTTCTCTCCTTCTCTAGCTTCTACTGGAAGGGAGCTCCAACCCCTTGATCTCGTTTAACAGCTACCACTAGAAGGCAGCTACGACCCCCTGCTTCTTGTTTACCAGCCACTCCTAGAAGGGAGCTAGTATCCCCTGATCTCGTTTACCAGCAACCACTGGAAGGGAGATACGACCCCCTCACTGAAGGCTTCGACCCTCAGCACCACTGTGGACCATGTTTCATCAATTTTCACACTAGATACAAACAGCTTCAACACAACCCAACTTGTAGTCATCTTTTCATGATATTTTCAGATTGGACCCACTGCACACATTTAAGCTCAAAGAACATACATCAAACTTAAACTCATAACTAGATAAAATCATTCGCTTAATCATCCGTTAAAAAACCAACCACTGATCTTTAATCATAATAAAATAGTGGCGTAATTAGTATTCAAACAACTCAGATCTATATGAGGACATCATTAAAACAAAACAATAATACAACAACACAGATCAAAAATTTCCTTCTGCACACTTCAACAAAACCCTAGATTCCATACGTGCCTTTGCTGAAATGAACCTGTGTATATACGCGCTTTCACAGAGAGGAACCTGCGTATATATATGCAAACATGATAGGTCTGCGTAACTCTTTAGAATACATAATCAACTTCAGATCTTACCCTTGACTTCAGCAAACATTCGCCAGATCACAGATCTAAACATTTCATAAGAAAATCTAGCAAATACATAGGCATTTCAAGTCTACAGATCCTGATCCATCATTGTATTCATAGGTGCATTATTATTTTAGATCTATTAATAAAATGTAGCCCATTCCATGCAGATATACTTCAGAGTGAAGTATTCATTCAATACCCAAACACATGCACACTATGCACTATGATCTTCTTCTCCTTATATGGTTTTAGCGTTTACCAATACCATGAGCCAAAACCACACAAGTGCCAATGTATTCTTGGACAGAATCAAATAGATGACACAAATCTCAATACTATGGGATAATACCATGGTAATGTCCCTTGGTATCATAATTTTAGAGTGCAAAAGGCATACGCGACTTTGCTTCTTCGTACAGGCGTGTATACACGACTTCTCTTCATAATAACTACATATATACTAATTATGGATGTATACACAGGTTGCCTTTATACCAAGTAACGTATACATTGCCTTCATATGTGGGTTGCCTTCATCAAACCTGCATATACATTGTGACATATTATATTTATCATTTCTCTGATCCTAACTGGGTTTCCTTTCTCTATCACTTCTGAACTGGCCTATAGATACATCATTTTTACATCTTTAACACATAGTTTTCTTATCAAAGGGAAACTCATCAAGTAAGTTTCCATCAAGGACAACATATTGCATCATATTTCCAACAATCTCCCCCTTTGGACTTGATGGCAACCATGATGGTGTTTGATCACTACAACGGATAGATACATTAATCATAACGATTATTCAAACGCCAAGATACTATCCCCCTTTGACATCAAGGGCAAAGGGTGTATCGATACCACAACAAGGTTTCTCTTCCCTTGTAGAAAGAAGAGTTATGTAGATCTAATATGCACTAAATTTACCATGCTCCCCCTGAGTTCATGTTGAATCTTCAGATAGATTTTTCAATGAAGTACATGACTCTATAACTCAACTGAGTATGACCTTTCCTATCACCAAGGACTCATACTTACATTAATGATCCAACCAAGAGGAATTAGATATTTGACTCAACTTCCCAACCAAGTGGCTTTATAAATTTTAACAAGTCCTTACATGACTGGATATAAAAATTTTACATCATTGGTCTCAATATGACCTTTTCATCAAATTAAAGATATGTCTTTTTATAACCAAGACCAAAATATCTCAAGAGAAAGATCATAACTCTGCAACCAACATAATGCCAACAATGCATTACTCTCAGCAAGGCTAATGTTCCCCCTGAAACTGTGCTCCTGATCACCACAAAAACTCTTTCATCAAAGCGTCTTCATCAATCATATAATCAAGACTTAATATCATATCAGCAGATATAACCATCAACATTAGATCAAGAAAATTATTACTGTCAGCAACATATCAGAAACCGTTCTTGAGTCTGTCTCATCGTTTTTCTTATCAGAGAAAAACATACACAACTATCAGCATTGGAACTCGCGTGTATGTGTGGCTTTAGTTCATGAAACCCATGTATAGAAAGTTAAATACTGAAAATTTCACAACTCCATCTCCTCCTAGATTTATACATTCTGTACCTGTCTTCTGTTGTCACATTAGATGCACTGTTAGAAATAAGCACAACCATAATTACCAAACAAACTATGGGAATCACGATATATTTCTACCACTATTATGATACATTAATTATTCTTATAATGTATCTCACATCACTCCTGCAACCATTATGAGAAGTAAACTTTATAAGCGGATGACTACAGTAGGGTCAATATTCCCTACGTTTTTGACCGGTGCTTCTTCTTTTTCCAAATTTTCTTGAAATTTCTTGTTGTGTGCTAGAAATTCTCATATTTATCATATTTTTTCATCATAATTAACTTGCATTCCTTTTATACATGCCCATAATTGTTAAAATAATAACATCTTATGTGACCAGAAAAGGGAGTAGAGGAATCATAATATGTTTGTCTAATCTTTCCTCTATTTTAATCATTCACTTTATGACCAAAATTGTTGCATGAAAAACAATATCCCTTAAAGAAACCTGAGTACCTGGGAGTCGAAGGGCTTTCTGAGTAGTGTCTATCTGAATGTGACCAAAAAATTCTTCTTCTGCAGTTGGCTGCAACATGTCCATAATTATGGCATACAGAGCATTCAATATTATTGATCAAAGGAGAGAATCGATTGATACTTCTATAGTTAGGAGCGAATGATTTCCTTTGAGAATACATGATAGTCGATTGATTTTTTGTCTCTTTAAACATTTCAGGTTTAGCATTGATATCCTTTGAATCTTTAGCTTTGTCTTGTGAACTAGATTCTCCTTTCATATTTTCCTGAAAACCAAGATGAAATTTAATAGAAGGAGACCTTTGGCTACTAATAATATTATCTAGAATCTTAGTCCTATCTTGAAACATCAAGTGTTTATCGTTTTCTTCTAATTTACCATTTAAAATGTTTACCTCAACCTCCAATTTTTGGCACTGCTTCTTCATACTTTCTTCTACCCTTCTTCCTTCTTCTACTTTCTCATTCAAAGTTAGAATTTCTTCTTTCAACTCATTTTCTTGTTCTTCAAATGTTTGTAGAAGTTCATCATTCTTCTTATTTGATTTTTATAGATCTACTTTAAGAGAGATGATTTCTACTTCATGTCCTTCATTGTGATTGGTTACTTCATCCTACAGCCTTTGATACTTGCATATTTGTTTATTCAATCTAGAAATCATATCTTTGTAGATAGATTTCCTCTCATTAAATAAAATATGTTGATATTTTACTTTAATCTTTAGATTTGCAATTACAGCTTCTAGATCCATAACATTTCTTTCACTTTTGTATTCGCTATATTCAACATTGTATGCATAAGGAAGTGAGTCACAAGAACAAAAATCAATACCTGTTTCATCTTCTTCATTTTCTGATGTACACTTTTTCTGATATATCTTCTTTCTTTGAGTAGCCTTCTTCTTTTGCTTCCTTTCCATTGTGACAGATCTCCTTCAAGCGATCAAGCTTCTTCATAAGGACCTACTCTGATGCCAATTGTTGGGAAAAAAAAATGACGAATTAGTATTTATAACTCGCTGTATACTTTTAATTTTTCTTTACTGATTTCTATACGTGATTTTAATGAACCCAAATAGTGTATACACGTGGATATATTTAAGAAAACTTGGGAATGTGCAGAGATATTATTATGCAGATAATTATTTACTTAGATCAGTGCATCATTCATTCATCAGATATTTAGTAAGCAGTAAGCATGTGGAGTAAGAATAGAATAAATCATCACACATAAAAAACACACATGAACACTAGGATATAAGGTGGAAACCCAAGTCAGGAGGAAACCACTACTAATTTCATCTCTGTCTTCAATATTTATTATAAAGAAAACTTCTTAAAATCTTGTACTAGCGTAGACTCATACCAGCACACATGAACCCACCTGCAGAAGGCTGCAACCTTCTCTCATTCTCCAGCTTCTATTGGAAGGGAGTTCCAACCCCATGATCTCGTTTACTAGCTACCAATGGAAGGGAGCTATGACCCTTTGATTCTCGTTTACCAACCACTCTTGTAAGGGAGATACTACCCCGTGATATCATTTACCAACAACCACTGGAAGGGAGCTACGATCCCCTCATTGAAGGTTTCAACCCTCGGCACCATCATAGACCACGTTTCATCAATTTTCACACTGGATCCAAATAGCTTCAATACAACACAAATTGTAGGCCTCTTCTCATCAGATTTTTAGACTAGACCCACTCCACACATTTAATCTCAAAGAACATACATCAAACTGAAACTCATAACAAGATCAAATCATTCACTTAATCATCCATCAACCAACCAACCACTGATCTTTAATCATAATCAACTAGCAGAATAATTAGTATTCAAACAACCCAAATCTGTATTAAGACATCATTTATAGAAAATAGTAATACAACACCAGAGATCAAAAATATCCTTCCATGTACTTTAGAAAAACCCTAGATTCCAGACGCACTGTTGCTGAAACAAACCTATGTATATACATGCTTTCACATCAACGAACCTGCATATAGATCTAAAAACATGATAGGTCTACGTAACTCTTTAGAATATATAATTAGCTTCATATCTTACCCTTCACTTTAGAAAACATTCGCCAGATCACAGATTTAAACATTTCATAAACATATCTAGCATATACATAGGCATTTCTAGTCTAGAGATCCTGATCCATCATTGTATTCATAGGTGCATTATTATTTCAAATCTATCAATAAACTATAGCCCATTCCATGAGGATATACTTCAGAGAGAAGTATTCATTCAATACCCAAACACATGCACACCATGCACTATGATATTCTTCTCCTTAGATAGTTTTAGCCTTTACCAATACCATGAGAAAAAACCAGAGAATTTCCAGTGGTATTCTCGAACGGAATCAAATAGATGACACAACACTCAATACTTTGGGCTAATACCATGTTAATGCCCCTTGTTATCATAATTTTAGAGCGCAAAAGGCATACATGACTTTGCTTCTTCATACTCGTGTGTATACATGAATTCTCTTCATAATAACTGCATATATACTAATTCTGGATGTATAAGCAGGTTGCCTGTATACCAAGTAGCGTATACATTGCCTTCATACGTGGGTTGTCTTCATCAAACCTGCATATACATTGTGAAATATTAGATTTATCATTTCTCTTATCCTAATTGGATTTCCTTTATCTGTGACTTCTCAACTAACTTGTAGATACATCATTTTTACATCTTTAACACATAGGTTTCTTATAAAATGGAAAATCATCAAGTAGGTTTCCATCAAAAAAAACATATTTCATCATATTTCCAACAAAATGGAGAAAAAAAAGTGGTCCTAATCCACACATAAAAAAATATTTTTTGATAAAAATACATAACACATAGTTTAGTTAGTCAAAAGAAAGTGGTTCAATAAATTCACACATCTTGTTACTAGTTAAATTATTTCAATTTTTACATTAGATTCAGGGCTAGGATCAGTGTGCTGATAATGAAATCATGTAAGCTCTACTACCCTTTCACCTTTTGGTGAACCTGGCCAAGCATATGAAATCTTTCCTAAGCCAGTTTGAAGAACCATCTCCCTATAGTGAAACATAGTTAAAATAGGCGAAGTGTAAGCGACCCCTAATCTCCAAATCATTTCAAGTTTTTTCAAGGAAATATCACAAATAGTGTAATTAGAAGAGGACTGTAAGGGATCATCGCATATCCAAATATCATCACACTCTTGATTCTTCACTCATAAAAAAACATGAAGCATTGGTAAGTTTTGAATCAAAAGGCACCCGTTTCTTTGGGACCCTTGTTCCTATCTTACGTTTTCTTCACAAAATCACATCCTAAAGAAAATTGAGACTCTTTAAAAATAACAATAATCTGAACTCACTAAATTCTCCCCACAACATTCATAAAAGAAAATTATTGTTCAGGTTAGGACAACGAGGGGTAGGCATACAATAAGCCATTCTGCTGATAATACATTTTGAAACATAGATTTTGATATTATAGGGAACTTCAAATTCGTCTATATGCCCACAAAAAAATACCTAAGCACTACAAAGACCCATTTCATAGGGGATTAGGCAGAGCCCCAGTGCGTGCAGTACTCTTTGGGGCTACCTAACCCATCTAATGCATGGTACTGGTAACCAATTACCAAGACGCTCAAGACTCAAATGCTCACCTGGGATGATGATACTTTAGTGGCAAAAACAAGGGCACAATTTCCCTATAGGTGTCAGTGTATACAACACTCGATCCTCATACCATTACGTTGGTCAATTCTTCAACTGCTAGAAGGTGTCACTAGTTATTTTAGGACATTGTCCCTAGTAACCATAAAAAGATATCTTCGCAAGGCCTAGTTACTATAAGAGTGTAAATATTACTAGGTCTATATAGGATTTTGGTATCATATATGAGATAAACAAAAAAATCATTTTTTTTTCTTGATTGATGTCATAGTTTAAAGTTGAAGAGAAAAAATACCTTTTCGTTTTTTCTCTTTGTTCTATGCATGTGATTATATTATTGCTTTGATATAAATCATCCTTCCTCAAAAATTAAAAATACCAACAATATTACACTAATTGACATGATAAGGGACCCAAAAAGACCTCTTAAATCTAGGCGTTACTTAAACCTCCCCCCATTGAAGGGAGGAGTGTCAGGCCTCCCAGCTTTCAGACGTAGAGGACATCACGCTACTGTCGTTATCGAATGATCCTTTATCAGGGCATATTCAATTAGAAAACCCCAAGGGTCACCAACTACCACACTAGTGGAAACCCCACAAGGTCACCACACTCAACACATCCTACGACCCGTCAAGGTCAAAGGATAGCTACTTCTCTAAGGAGTCGACAAAAAATCCATTAGGGTACACCACAAGGTAACATTCCCCGGAAACCTTCCCTAAACCATCACACACAAATACATGTTTCTCAACATCATATGGTGGTGGTAAATACACAATTATCCTTCTTAGAATCATTGAAACTTCCATATCTAACGAATTTGATGAATTACCCCTTTGAAAATGGTCCTAACAAGAACTCCATGCCCCCAAAGCTCCCTTATGATATACCAAAATTTGAAGGGAATAAATCGGAAGATCCCATAGATCATATAAAGAATTTCCACCTATGTTTTTCATCGAATAGTATTATCGGTGATACCATTAAACTTAGAATATTTCAATGCACTATGACAAGCCCTACGGTGAAATGGTATGTCAAGTGACCATCTGCATCACACAGAACCTTTAGCATCCTCGCTAATACATTTCTTACCTATTTCCTGCTCCCAACTCACCATGACTTAGGAATGGAGCTTCTTACACATTTCAGAGAAAACAACAGTCGTTCATATATCAGACCATCTCTAGGAATGGTGGAGATGTCATAGTTTGTGCAAAGCCGAACTTGAAAAAAAAATTATTTTGGACTAATTTTTGAAAACCCTCACTAGAGAGATTTAAAAATACATGGAAATGCAAGACCATACCTTAAAGGAATATTCCATTAGGAAAGACCATCAACTTGAACTAATTTACACCCAATCTATATATATCTATAATGTCCTTTCAAATGCCCCATGCCTACAAAATTATAGGGAGTTACTAGGCGCGTTGAATATTGTTGCTGGTTTGATAGGGTACTTAGCCAAAGGTCAACTAAACAGTAGTTATCAGTAACCGGGATACTCTTACTATTCTACACAGAATGTATCACAACCCAGGTACCACCAAAGTCAGCCTGCACCTCTAGAGAACACAACGAATAGGGTGATGCCATACCATCAATAGTAGGGAGGCACATATCCTCCTTCTAAAGGGAACCAATACTCAGATAGAAATGTTGATACAAGAGAGTCACCCCAACGTTCATACACCAATCAGGGATAGGGGAACCAATACTCCCCTTTTCTGCAGAGAATATACCACCGACGTAAAAAAATGAACCGGTGAATCTAGTGCAAACTACCAAGGCTCAATAGCAGCAATATTATGAGCTGGAGAGTAAAAATAATCCTCAAAATTCTACAAATAAGAATCCAAATAACAGGAAAAAGGGAGACTCTACACAGGGTGGCAATAATCAACAACACCCCCCACGATCTAAAGTTTGGGGAAACTCCAACTAAAATACAAACCAGGAGCCAAGTAAAACCCCCAAGGGAAAAACGAGAGACCCAATCCATAGAAAATTCATTCATGTGCTATATGTGGGGAGTAAGGTCATTACACCCACCACTATCTTGAACTCCTTGCATTGAAGAAACTCTAGGGTAACCAAGGACAAGGGGGAAAGAACCAGCAGCCTATAGTGATGCAGGAACCATTCCCCCATCAGGGAGTGGTTAACACCCAACATCAACAATGACCCAAAAATGATACTGTAGGAAAAAACCATGAAATATACATGGCAGGAGAAGAATTGCTCTTCCAAACAAGGAATGGGAACTACGAAACTCCCCAGATACCAGCCTGTCAGGTACAATTACAAGTGCACCTGTCGCTCCACTAACCATGTCCAAAATATCTATTGAGCTGCTTCCAAGGAGGGTCAAAGAATGCATTAGGCATGCAGGACATCATTCCAAATTTGCTCTTAGCTATAGTATAGTGGATGACTTGGCTCAATCTGTAGTAGCCTTGTAAGCATTGGAAGTCCTACAATCATTCCCAACATAGAAGAAGGCCTTAATTTTTGCTCTAGGCACAATCAACCCTTCTCATTCTTGCCTAGTGTTTTTCAATCTAGACAAGGCAAACAATAGGCTTCCTTCTCTAGTCTCCTTCCAGATACTAGTTTGAGTTTAGAATATCACCATACAATAGTGCATTGTGGATGAAGGAGTGTCCACGTGCATCGTGTCCAAAATAGTTTGGAAAAAGTTAGGATCACTTGAATTTAAACCATTCGACATCATGCTTAGAGCGTATGATGGGCACCCATTAGCCCCTATAGGTATTTATCAAAATTTAATAGTGAACTTGGCTGACAAAATATTCCTCATAGACATTGAGGTCTTAGATGCGCAATTAGACTACAATATCCTCCTTGGGAAGATTTACATGTACGCTATTACCGTGGTTGCATCCTCTATTTTTAGGGTGATCACTTATGATGTTCCCTCATGAAGATATAATCATCACCATTGACCAACACGCATAATAAAAAAATAAAATTGTGACCACTTTATATGTTGTACTACCATACATAGATACAACCATGGAACCAATGACAAGGTATATAGAATTTGGTCGAGGACAATTAAAAGCATCTTCTATCATGGGATCATACCCAGGAAACCCCCTGTCATACGAGGGGAAGAAAAAAAAAGCATGAAGGTAGAAATGTGCATGATGACCTCATCAAACATTGAAACCAGCCTTGAATCAGAAACCAGTAGCACGGACGCTGACACCTCAACTTCATCATTCCTACTTTATGTTATCTCTCAAACCCCATTTTTGTATCCCCCACCTGTTTTTCTTCAATACAAGTCATGGGAACTCTTACATTTCCAAATATGGCTTTTTCAATTCCATTATGGCATTTGGCTCCCCTAGCTGCGTTAGGAAAACTGAGTATTACCTCTGCGAGAATCACTCCTATTACCTGCCAAGAGGCCATAAAAGCCAAGGAATCCCCTGTAGCAAGATCGGCTAGTAATACTAAAAGGGATAACAAGAAAGAGATAAAGTTTAACACACCTATGATTAATAGGGAATTAAAACCTTGTTCATTATGCAAAATCATAGGCCATCCCACAAACATTTTCCTCAAATTAGACAAGATTAAGTCTCTTCTACATATGGAAATAAATGTCGTGATATCAACCACCCGTAAGAAGGAAAATGTCACGAATATTCAAGGGAAATCATTACACATCAACAATTCATGCACCATATGTGATAAAAAACGGCATTACACCCACCATTTCCTAGAGATGCCTTGATATAGGGATGCATTGCAAGTGCTAGATCAATCCAATTAGGAGGATGGATCTATAACTTCCATGCAAACAGAACAAGATGGGTCCAAAACCATCTTGGAATTACGTGAAGAGCCCACATCATGCTCGTACTCATCAAACCTAATGGATCAAATAAGGAAAACAGAGGCTACACCATATACCCCAGTTTTTTCGTTGTGTGATGATCCTGATCACTTGATTGTACAATGCCCTGAATTAAGGGTGTTCAACCATTGGTACCCAATTCCTCACATGTCCCAAATAAATTCGTCTTGGAAGAAAAGTCATATGTGTCAAATTTTTCAAAGAAAACATCACGTGTGTAATTTTCCTCACATCCATTGCCTATGACCTATGTTCGATTTCATGGGACCTTTCATCACTGAAAATCCTGACTTAGAAAACTCAGAGATAAAATCCATGAAAAAAACTACAACTCAAAGGACTGAAGAAACAAAAACGATATTATATATATTCAAAAAGATATAGTAACAAGAACAACCACGTATCCCTCATAACCATCCTCAGCCTCAAATCCAGCTTTGTGCATTATGCGACAAACGTTATCATTTGATCACTCATTGTGCAGCTTTGAGGTTGTTTCAAATATGGTACCCGGTTAGTCCAACATACTTCAGAGGGTTATGAACCAATCAACATTATTTTTAGATATGTTAGAATAAACACCATATTCATCATTGTCCTTACGTTCCTTGATTCCATTTAGTGTTAGATTCTTTACACCTATCCATAGCCAATCTCACCAACTTGAATGGATCAGATTCAAATTATGTATAATGTTCCATAACCCAGGAGAATGAAGCGATGAGGTCCATCCTCTATATATCTTAAGTGAGGCATCCAACAAAAGGGAAACTTCCCACCCCAAACCCCTCTCAATGCCCAGTCCTAGCTTGCATATTGTGTGGCAAATGTGACCATTTGATAACAAAGTGCCCAGATTTACTATCATTTCAAAAATTATTACCAATAACCCAAGTGGTCCAAACAGATTGGAAAACAAAAGAGTGAAAGTCTTGTCTAATTTTCCTCGATAACCACTGTGCTCGAAATTTCCTCTACGTCCCCCAATTTTCACTAATTCTAGATGTCATGTGCTCATTTGTCACCAATAATATATACGTAGTTGGTTTTAAGTTACCACAACATAGGCACTCAGTAGAAATGATGCCTTCTACCCATTTTCACCAATCACCTCATCTCAGCATCGATGAAAAATGTTGTATGCTCATCATTTCTTGGCATTGAGGCCGCTTCAACTGCTGCAATGGTAGTAGTACCTTCGACAGTACACACCCACCTTGTCTATGGTTCCACTACATCAACCACATAATCATATTCATGTCTATCGACAAGCACTGTTGGGCTCAAACCCATTCCTCGTAGCTTCGCACAAAACAACTCCCCCTTAGACATCTTGTTTCACTCTGATGAAGATATATTAGAGGCCATGACGAAACCAGATTCTCTGTGGGACATTATGCATCACCACTCATTTTTTCTTCCAAAATAAGCGTTCATGCCTAACAGCACAAAAACTTAGGGCATTTACACCATTCAATGAAAAGGCTTCCTACTGACAAGAAAATTAGATTGGTTCAAGAACCCTATCCCAACACCCATTGTGTTTGTGGAAGGAAATATTTCAAAATTTTCACCTACCATTAAGGTAAATATTTCGAAAACACCAGGAAAAAATTGAGGAAATATCAATGGGGGAAGCATGTTCTCTAGAAGAAGTAACCACATACACAAAGTTATTGCAAGAGTATAGGGACATCTTAGCATGGGATTATTCAGAAATTTTAGGTTTAATCCCCACAATCATGGAACATCATATTGACACATGGACCGATGTCTCACCCATCTACCCAAAACAATGTCAGTTACACCCATCTAAAGTCGAAGAAATAAAACAAGAGATAGACAAGCTACATAAATCCTGATTCACCTATCTGATTGCTTACACGTCTTGTGTTTCCAACCTTGTACGTGTCATGAAATGTTGTGTAACCAGCTCCAAAAATAGAAGAAAAGAGATATAAATGCCTTAGAAATAAGCCACTTTGAGGGGGCAACGTCCAATACATTACATAAATGAACAATTCTTGGATGATACAAATGAACAAAACCTCCTTCTATATATAGGAGTCCATGGGGCCACAATATAATCCTAGTGGGGCCACAATGTAATCCTAGCCGACCTAACAATAATAATGTAAGGGCACAATAATAACAATATGGGGGTTACAGAGGTACAATAATAACAATAAGGGGGGCTACACTAACATAATAAGGGGCTACACTATTAATATAGGGACTTAACATGCCCCTCTCCTTCAAACAAGTGTTGTCCTCAGCGCTTGATTATTTCTTGATGCTTCTGTATAAAATTCTCATCCTCCCATGTGAAATATTCTACAGGAAAGTTATTCCACTTGCTGAGATAATCTGAAATTGATCGTACTTGTCGAGTTCTTGTTTCTATGACTGCTTCATAACTTCTTTCAATGTGATGTTGATCTTCCTGTTGTTTCATTACATTCTGCACCAAAGTTGGGTTATCCTTTGAGAGTTGGAGAACTTGTTGTTGATGCTCGCTGTGATCTTCCACTAATTTATCATCCATATTAGCTATTATTTGATCCTTCAAATCATCAAACTTAGCCTCCATTTCTGCTTTTAAACCATCTATTTCATCTTCGATTGCTCTTCGTAAGATCGAAACTTGTTGCACTTGGTACCGTAATTTTTATATCTCATACTGCAATTCTTCCTCTTCATGCATCATTGTATAGATATCTGAGGGCTTATGGGTATGGAATTATTTTTTGGAGGAATTATATAACCCAATGCTGATAAATATTCTTCAATATTCCCTTGGAATCACTTCAAACTACTTTTTCAAACAAACGTTATGCAAATTTAAAAAACAAATACACATCTTTTTCTTTCTTTTGAGGAGATCGATATTGAAATTAGATTATATATATTATTGTGGCTCTTCAATATTTGAAATTCATCACTGAAGTAGCCCTCTAAATTCTCTTTTGATTTCCACAGGTCTGACTTGATTTAGATTCTCCAAGACAAAGTTGTGTCCAATCTCCCACAATGACCTAATTCTGGACTGGTTCAGTAGAGAGAACTTGTAGGAATTGCCACGTGTCACTGTTTCGTCATTTGTCTCTGAAATTGATAGCCAAGAAACTACAGTCCGTTTACTTGCGACCAATTTTTACGGAACTCCAATCCAATTCCCAGAGAGAGAGTTATTGAAATTTTCCCACGATCACCTCTTTTAGATGAAATTCAGGAGCCTGAAAAAGAACTACATTCCACAGATCATATCTCCAAAAATATTGCGAACCAAGCTCTGAAATTTTTTGATGAATTTCCTCCAGATTTCAGCTTCACACCATATTAATTTCAGATTCTGAACCTTCGTATAAAATTTTTTATAGCGCAAATTCTATGATGACCTGTTTAGGAGCCTGAAAAAAGACCTAACTTCCACAGATGATATCTCCGAAACTATTGCGAACCAAGATCTGAAATTTCTAGAAAATATTCCTCAGGATTTCGGCTTCAAACCATAAAAATTTCAGCTTGTGAAACTTTGTAGAAAAAAATTTATAGCGCAAATTCCACGATGACCTGTTTGGAGCAGCGAAACCCTAGAATCCAAAGCTCTGATACCGAATGTTGTGTAACCAGCTCCAAAAATAGAAGAAAAGATACATAAACGCCTTATAAATAAGCCACTTCGAGGGGGAAACCTCAAATAGATTACATAAATGAACAATTCTTGGATGATACAAATGAACAAAACCTCCTTCTATATATAGGAGTCCATGGGGCCACAATATAATGCTAGTGGGGCCACAATGTAATCCTAGCCGACCTAACAATAATAATGTAAGGGCACAATAATAACAATATGGGGGTTACAGGGGTACAATAATAACAATAAGGGGGGCTACACTAACATAATAAGGGGCTACACTATTAATATAGGGACTTAACATGAAAAAATAGTGCACCATTCAAGTCTGTATCGATTTTCGAGATGTCAACAAATCTTGTCCTGAAGAAAATTACCCCACTGCATTCATAGACAAAGTCATTGATGCTTGCACCGGTCATGAGCCCTTATACTTGATGGATGGATTGTCAAACTACAATCAAATTCTGATGTGACACATGGATCAGTACAAGGCTCCATTCACTACACCTTCAGACACATTTGCATACCAAGTTATGTCATTTGGTCCTAAAAACATTGGTGCCACTTTTCAGTGAGATATGAACTACATCTTCCATGACCTCGCTCATCTCATCTTGGCCTATTTGGATGACCTCATGGTATGATCCAAGAAGTGACATGGCCATTTGGAAGATTTACATTTGGTATTTCAACGATGCCGGAAATACAACCTGTGCTTAAACCCTCTCAAGTGTGTCTTCTACATTAACACAGGAATATTGTTAGGATTCATAGTATCCTGTGAAGGAATCATAGATGACCACCTCAAGTTCCAGGAAATAAAAGAGGTACCACCACCATAAATATTAAAAAAAATTCAAAGTTTACAGGGTAAGGCCAAATTCTTATGGTTCTTTGTCCCCCACTATGTAATATCCCAAAAGGGAGAATGTAGTAATGCTTCACACAATATAAGAACTTATAGCAAGATAAGAAATAAATCTAAGTATGAATCAGAATATATAGAAAGAGCTAAGCCATTTTATTATATTGGAGATGATTCAGTTGCAATAGTACAATATACAGGTAGATCTAGCCAAGCAGATGAGCTAGAATCACCATGAAAACATGTATAAAGCAGGTACAATGTAACTGTTGAGGCTCTGCAGCAAATAATGCATTGTCTCTCCAGTAGAACATAAACATGTGGTTGCAGTATAGAAAGATAAATGCAGATATACTCAAAACTAGAGCTCTGATGATGCCAATATTCAATATCTGTCTAATGTGATGGATTTCCAAGATAACCCAAAAAGGATTTTCCAGAACTAGAACTTTGGAAAAATCACCTCCCCAGGGTTTGATCCTTGATCTGTTGAGAAATATAGATCTGAAGCTAGATATGAAGAATAGATATCTGAAATGTGTGCTCAGATCAGATCTATGCTTGAAGGGTTGATCCCTTCCTCAGATCTTTGAGCTAGAAGCTCGAGATCTAGCTTCTCAATCCTCCAAAAGCTGATTGTAGCTGCTACAACAAAACTGCCTCCAAAAACTGTGCTATCAAGGAAATAGAGGCCTTATGCCTAAAAAAATATGCTGCAATAAACTCCAGGCTAATGGTAAGACTAATGGCAATTTGGAGGAATGATCCTCCACTGGATTGCTAGCTAAAGTACTAGCAACTTCCCTCCTCCTTTCAGATCTGCAATATGGATAGCGTTATTCTTGTGGAAAATACTGCTTCTAGGAGGCCAATAAATTTTTTCTTGATGCCATATCTACAATGTGGCTCTGGGAGAGCTGATCTATAAGCCCAAGTAATGGGAATAATCCCTCACCTTGTTCTCCAGCTGAAGTACTGAAGACACTTTCACCTTCCAAACTAATCTTTAGAAAAATGCAATTTTCTAAATACGAATGTTCTGCAGAAAGTAGAAAAAGTAAATGGCAATTAAAGCCTAAATTATAATGAAGTAAAAACCTCTTCCTTAGATATCACTCAAATGAAGAGGAGTTATTCCCTCCTGGGAACACCCTGTGCTAAACAACACCTGCAATCTCTTCTAAACAACCCAAGAATGCAGTGGAATGTCACTTGACAATTCCAGATCTAAAAGATCATAAATAAAATAATCCAAGATGTCTTTCACCTTTGCCTTCATCTCCTTTATAATGATTGAGCCATTCCAAGCTTTGGCCCTAATCTCAACTGCGCAGTCTCATGTGAACAAGATCCTCCAAGTGGTACTGCGTTGTTTGACAAAATCAACCAAATAGTCTAGGTGCAGTCTACACCTTTTCCATCATGTGTGCTTCATTTGCACATGATCCTCCACCACTTGATCATTAACTCTCAATGACCCTTTTTTTTACATCTTCAAGATCTTAGTTGACTGAATCAACCCTCCATGATCTCTCTCATTAAATGAGGCAAGATCTCCAATGTCATTCACATTAGTAGTTGCTTAACTACCTCTTTTTGCAGATCTAGTCTAAATCAATCCATATTCACACACACACAAAGTGGATATTTATTATTATTGAGTTTTGTGGGTCCCTCCACCCTTTTATTTACTTAATTCATTAAGAAAATCAAGGACTCTAATATTCCAAATATGATGTGAAAATTTGGGAATATTACAGTCCCCCCCCTCGGAAAAATGTTGCTTGTCCTCAAGAAACTCCAAAAGTAGATGCAAAGCCATCTATTCCCATCCAAATGGCATCCACATAAGGAAGGCTTCCTCCATTTGCTGCAATAGGTTATGCATGTTTGGTTCCAAATTTGTCTTTTAAAAACATAAAGAATGACCTCCAACTGTTGGGTTAGATTTCCTCCTCCCATCATGAAGTACCAAGTGACAACCATATGATGTCCAACATCATCATCAATACATGGGGTGCATACAATAAGGTGGTTCTCTTCACAAAGGAAAATCTCTATCAAACAATACATATCTTCATCCCATGTTTCATGAATTAGATTGAGCATTGAGGTGATCTCATGCTTAGCCATGTTGGCCTTGTTGGATCCAAACTTCATCATTCCAAGGTTATGAAAAAGAAGAAGGGAATAATTAATATGGGTAGAAAAAAATGTCAAACCATATTCTCCTAATAATAACCAATGGAGTAAGGCCCTTTTCTCCCATCTCCCATCTCCTCCATGTAAGATTGACAAGAAAAACTCCCCCAAAAGCAATCCAAGTAGCAAGAGATCTCGCTGCCTTCTCTCCTCCTCATCTGCATCATGAAACAAAATCATACTAATGGACATATGAGATGTCACATCAGCCCCATACAAAGAAACATCATCAATGTACATCATGAGATCATTATGCCAAGTTTTACACAATACAAAACACATAGACCTACGAGATGTCATGTGGTGGAAAAACTCTCTCAAGTGAAACAAAAATGAGCATGCCTTCCCTTGTTGCAATTTATCATTGAAAAACATGGCATGATTCAAAAAATGATGAGCTATTGGGTGGTATCCATACTCACCCAAGAGCATCCAGCACAACCATGCCTCTGTATTCACTTCATACATGTTTTTCAAGTCATGGATCAGAAAAATAGGTGCCTTTGGAGAGTGACAGAAATCTCCCAATGGCATCCAATGTAACCAAGCATGCTGGCCCATACAAATATTCAAGTGGCTTTGCAACCCCCTGCTTATCATCTTTACCCATTCACTCCCATGGGGATTATGAATGAGGTATTTAATAATCATGGCATCCTCCCTTTGTAGAATGCCATCCTTCCCAAACTGTTGAAGACTTTTGCATTTCATGAAATGTTGAAATGCATCTCTAATGATATCTCTTAATGAGATTCTCTCTCCATCAAAGGACCTCCAAAACCAAAGAATTTTTGGATTCACTGCAAGTAGAAGTTTCTCTTTGAGCAGTGAGAGGCTCATTGAGAAATGCTCATCTAGAAGGGAGAAAAGGTTTCCCATTTCAAGATGTCTACCATTTATCATCTTCGCTTCCATTTCTTCATGAGTGAAAATACCTCCAGAATGCTCCAAGAATGATGAAACCCTTTCTTTTTCACAACTTCTAAGTGACAGTGCTATAGATCTGCAGGGTAATACATATGCTGTCTCAAAGTAAGGCACAATATTGATCTCATAATCAGCCATTGTACATAGGATAATGCTAATCCCATCTTCCATAACTCTACATCTCAACTCAAGGGGTTGAATGTAGCTCAACAATGATGAACAGTGATATTTTTCAGTCTCCTCCTTGATTATATCAAGGGTCCTCTGCGATGTGATATGTCTCTACTTAAAATCATCACTTTTTTCTAATCCTTGGTTATGCATTTATCTTGAAATAATATGAGCTGAAATTTTATGCATACCTTGGATCAACTGATATGTGGGAACCTCTTGACAGAACATAAGAGTTCCTCCAACTGGGAAAATAGTGGCTCCAACTTCTGGTAAGAGTGATGGCCTCTTTCCTTCTAGTGTACCAGCGTTGGTATCTTCCTCCTCCCCCTCATGCATCTCCTGATCCATGCATGGGACTCTATATGTCAAGAGCTCAAGAGTACCTTGAAAAGATGCAAGTGCCTCTTCTTTAGATACAAGTTTTTTTGCACCAGGTGGTGTAAGTAATGACCTCTCCGCATCAAACCTCTTCCTCAACTTGTGAAATAAATTTGAATACTTGGTCACCTTTGCATGCTCTAGGTGCCCAAACCACCAATCTTCTGCTTCATCCAAGAGATGAAGTGATGGAATCTAAACAACCTCTTCTTCAGCAACAAGATATAGCTTGAAGAATGAATCTAACTCCCTCCTCCAAGACTTGAAATTTCTTGAGGAAGATCCATCAAATGTAGGCAAATAGAATCTATTATGCCTCTTCCTTCTATTGTTTCTATAGGATCCTCTTTCTTCTCTAATATGGAAGAATTTTTGGAGAGTTAGCTTCTCCTTGAAAGCTCTAGACTGTGCATTTTACTCTTCAAGATATAGGATGAGAGTCTCATGAGTCTCAGGTTCATTCCTGTCTTCACTACTATACCTCTCACCTTCTTTGAAGAAAGTGGGAATAGTGGATCTAGGAGGAGATCTAGGATCCTATGGTCTTCTTCGCTGCTAATAGGAAGTACTTTCCTCATCACATCTTCTTCTTGGATCTTCTCTCTATTATTCCTTCTTCGTTTGATAGATCTCTTTGGAGAGATATTGCATGGATATAAAGAAAGGAGTTACATATTTTTCATTCTCCATGACAAATATCATCTATCTGTTCTTCTTTCAATTTAAAAATATGAAGTGTCCACAAGCTGAGCCAAAGATCATGGTTTGGTACCACTGTAATATCCCAAAAGGGAGAATGTAGTAATACTTCACACAATATAAGAACTTACAGCAAGATAAAAAATAAATCTAAGTACGAATCAGAATATGTAGAAAGAGCTGAGCCATTTTATTACATTGGAGATGATTCAGCTACAAAAGTACAAGATACAGGTAGATCTAGCTAAGAAAATGATCTAGAATCACCTTGAAAACATGTATAGAGAAAGTACATCGTAACTGTTGAGGCTCTGCAACAAATACTGCGTTGTCTCTCCAGCAGAACATAAACATGTGTTTGCAGACTGGAAAAAGAAATGAAAAGCTACTCAAAATTAGAGCTCTAATGATTCCAAGATTCAAGAGCTGGCCAATGTGATGGATTCCCAAGATAACCCAGAAAGGATTTTCCAGATCTGCAATTTTGGAAAAATCACCTCCCCAAGGTTTGATCCTTGATATGTTGGGAAATAAACATATGAAGCTAGATATAAAGAATA
This sequence comes from Pinus albicaulis, assembly GCA_034641835.2. Classification (NCBI taxonomy): domain Eukaryota; kingdom Viridiplantae; phylum Streptophyta; class Pinopsida; order Pinales; family Pinaceae; genus Pinus; species Pinus albicaulis. The sequence continues at coordinate 1,191,499,062 of CM076581.1, read as the reverse complement.
GATGGTTGAAATTTGTGCTCAAATCAGATCTATGCTTAAAGGGCTGACGCCTTCCTCAGATCTATGAGCTAGAAGCTCTAGATCTAGCTTATCAATCCTCCAAAAGATAATTGCAGCTGCTGCAACACAACTACCTCCAAAAATTGCACTGTGAGGGAAAGAGAGGCCTTCTGCCTACAGAAATATGCTGCAATAAACTCCAGGATGATTGTAAGACTGATGGAAATGTGGAGGAATGATCATCCACTGGATTGCTAGCTGAAGTACTAGCAACTTCCTTCCTCCTTTCAGATCTGCAATATGGACAGCGTTACTCTTGTGGAGAATAGTGATGCTAGGAGGTTAATAACTTTTGGCCTGACGCAAAATCTACAATGTGGCTCTGTGAGTGTTGATCCATAAGCCCAAGTGATGGGAATAATCCCTCACCTTGTTCTCCAGCTAAAGTACTGAAGACACTTCCACCTTCCAAACTCATCTTCAGGCAACTACAATTTTCTGAATATGAATGTTCTGCATAAAGTAGAAAAAGGAAATGGAACTTAAATCCTTATGTATAATGAATTACAAACCTCTTCATTAGATATCACTAAAAGGAAGAGGAGGAATTCCTTCTTGGGAACACCCTGTGCTAAACAACACCTGCAATCTCTTCTAAACAGCCCAAGAATGTAGTGGAATGTCACTTGACAATTCCAGATATAAGAGATCATACATCAAATAATCCAAGATTCATTTCACCTTTACCTTCATCTCATTTATAATGATTGAGCCATCCCAAGCCTTGGCCTTAATTTCAACTGTGCAGTCTCATGTGGACAATATCCTCAAAGTGGGACTGCGCTGTTTGACCAAATCAATCAAACAGTCTAGGTGCAATGTACACCTCCTCCATCATGTGTGCTTCATTTGCACATGATCCTCCACCACTTGATCATTAATTCTCAATGACCCTTTGTTTGACATCTTCAAGATCATAGTTGACTAAATAAACCCTTCATGATCTCTCTCATTAAATGATGCAGGATCTCCAATCTCATTCACACTAGTAGTTGCTCAACTACCTCCTTTTGCAGATCCAGTGTAAATTGATCCACATTAACACACACAAAGTGGATATTTATTCTTATTGAGGATTTTGGGTCCCTCCACCCTTTTATTTACTTAATTCATTAAGAAAATCAAGGAGTCTAATATTCCAAATATGATGTGAAAATTTGGGAATATTACACACTACACCACTTGCGCGCAGAGCTTCCTGCGTCTTCTTCGTGAGGACATTCCTTTGAAATGGAATGTTCAAGCTCAAAAGTAATTGGAGGCACTAAAAGACACCTTCTCTTGATCCCCTTGGATCAACCCACCCAATTATGACAAAGCCTACACATTATATTTATCTACAACAGATAAAACCATCACTGGGGTGTTAATCCAAGACGGCCTAGAAAACAAAGAGCACATAATTTATTATGTAAGAAAGAACCTAGCTAGGCCAAACTTGAGGTATGAGCCAAAAGAAAAAATTACCCTAGCCCTAGTACACTCTGTACAAAATATTCCACATTACATCATCCTCAGGACCACTATCGTCATAGAAACTATCAACCCCATGCGATATTTTCTACCTGAAAAATGATGAAGCATAAGTACGCCCGATGGATAGTTATACTATAGGAATTAGACCTCTAGTTAAGCTCACCCAAGAGAAAAAAAACACTCATCCTATCAGATTTCATCACCAATATCCCTAATGAGACCCAGGGATCCCCTGTTAATGACTCGCTACCTGATGAAAATTTGTTCTTAGTAACGATAGAGGACCCTTGGTATGGTGACATCCTTCTTTTTTCTTGAACACAAAATTTCAAACCCTAGCTGACTCATGACGACCAAAGGTGTATACACCATTAGGCCCCCTAATACCTCCTAAGGGGGGATTTCCTTTATCGATGAGGCGTGGAAACCATATCACAATGGTGCCTCACTCACGACCAAGCCGAACAGGCCCTAAATGACTACCATAGTGGGGCTTATGGCAGTCATCTCTCTGGCATGGATACTGCCCAAAACTTATTATGTGTCGGTTATTTTTTTCCCACCCTATTTCACGATTACATACTGTTATAGCCCAAATCCACCTTAGGCTGAAGGAAGGCGAGATTCAGGGTAACACCAAACCACGCTCAGTCTGGTAGCTAGTCCTACCAGAACAGGAGAGGGCTCTCTCTGGGTAAAACTCAGTAAAAATAATCAATAGGGTCTGAGATGACTTGAAATGAATACTAATTTTAGGCTAGGTATATTAATCAAGGAGTTTGGAATGATTTTTAGGGGTTTTGTTGGAAAACAAAAGGGAAAGGCAATTTTGGGCTTGGGGATGAGGCCAAATTCTTGCAGAGTTCAAGTTGCGGCAAGGAAGGCAATGGCTTTGATGTGTTAGATTCAATGAATGGATAGAAAATACTGCTGAGGAGCTGAAGAGGGAAAGAAGGTGCAACGATCCTCTTCAAATGGAGGAAAACATATAAAACTAAACAAAAGTTTGAGGCAGAGCACCAGCAAACTAATGAATTCTACCTTAGTTACTCATTTGTTTAATTTAGAAGCAAAGAGAAGGGAAATGGAATACATATAACATTAATGAAACTTACTAATACATGGAGAAAAACATCATCAAAACTCAGAGCCACAAGGATCCCAACAAGTGCTGCAAAACCCTGGTCTTTCCTTTGCCAAAAATGCAGAAGTGTATGTACAATGAAGTGCCAAAATATTTCCAAGTATACAACCCTGAAAATGTCTCAGAAAATACATGATATAGACCATCCTAACCCCTTCCCATGCCTCTAGGGGTCGAACTCATCCTTCTAGGAGCTGTTTCAACCAATTCTAAACAAGGAACTGGAATCTAGGCAATCAAACAAGTTGCCTCTATATGGAAGGAAACTGATTCATTCATTTAATTTTCACTTTTTAGTGAATGAATCCACTAGAACAAGTAAATATGAGCCAAAATTACATCATAGTCATCAATTTACATAATTATAGATCAATAGTTACATCAAAAAGTGAAACTAGTCAAACTCGGCGAATTTCTGAGCTGAAGAGTGAAAAATAGGCCAAAATTCTCTATGCGTTGCGCCTGAAAAAACTCAATGCGTCGCGCCACTTTGGAGCTGATTTTTAGGCATTTACGGAAGTCCAAATTGAGCTCATGATATCTCGTTGGAAAGCCCTATCTGTCTAATATCCAACCCAAGTGGAATTTTTGGATTTTAATGTCATTTACTTCTCCCAAACTGCAATCTTTCAAGACTGGTTCCTGCTGGTGCAAAAAGTGGCAGAAAGGCCATTTTCAAGGTGTTTTTGACCTTTAAAACCACCCAGAACTTGATGAAATATCTCATCCATTCCTGAGCATGCATAATTTATCATAAAAAACTCAAAAATATCACCTTTTCCCCCAGAATATGTCCCAATCATAAGCGCGCGCCAAGTGGCGCGACGCGTCGGGCGGAAAAATCTGTTTTGTGACCAAAATTTCAAAAACGAAAAAATTTACTCCGAATTTGCTGAAATTTGGAGTGAAGATCCATCATCAAGTATCATGCTTAGACAAAGAATCTTTGGCCAATATTCAGATTCTATCCTCCCTTTTTTGCCGTTTCAGTGCCCTCTTTAGTCTCGCCTTCAGGATATTGATCCTCACTTTGCAAACATGTGTGCGGACCGAATAGTGGTTCTTCATGCGCCATAACATTTTATTCTCCCTATTTTACTTTTCTAAGAGCTTCTCCAGATGGATATTGAATATTTCGAGCCAAGTCTCTCGATCATAGGATGTGTCGGTATCTGTCTCCATGAGAATTTGCAAGGTGTATGTTGGCTTGTATGTGTTGAAAAGGAGAATTTGGTGCCTTTGTCTTAGTGTCAAATGTATGTCAAATGGGAGGGACTGTAGGAGAAATAGGGAAATGGGGAAAATGGGTTTAATCAAGTGATAATTTTCCCTTTGAAAACTTGTGATTTTGAGAAATGTAGAGACAATGGGACAATCACTTGATTTTTTGGGATAAACTTGGGATTTGGGGAAATTTTACAAGTGGAGTAAGGATAATGGGAATGAGAGAGGGATGGAGTGAATTTAGGGATGAAAGAGGATAGGGGAATGGGCTGTAGTGATAAATGAACAGTGATGAGGAATGGGAGAGATAGCAATGTTTTGGGGATATTTGACTAGGGTTTGGGATAGTGGGATTAGGGATTTAGGGTTAGTTTATTAGGGATATGGGAAATGTGGAATGGGTAGATGAGAATGTAAATAAAGGGAGAAAATGATTGAGGGAATGAAATAGTGAGGGAGTGATGGCATAAGAACCAAACTCTAAACCCTAAGGAAACAATTCTTGAGCAAGAAAATAGGGTTTGAATTTTCTTCACCTATTGAAACACCATAAACACTGATGGAAACTCATACCTTGGCAATATGGAGATGTTAACTTAGTTGTGGAATGAATAATTTTAAATTTTAGAGATTTTGGAGGAAGAATTGAATGGTTTTTCAATATTTTTAGCCCAATGCGCCGCGCCATCTCTATGCATCGCGCCAGTTCATTTTTTACACTGGAGAGGGCTGCCCAATGCGTCGCACCATCTCTATGCACTGCGTCATTTTGCAGGCCTTCCTGGTGTCCAAATTGGGCACATGATAGCGTGTTGGAAATCTTATTGAATCTAATTTCCAACCAAAGTGGAATTTTTCAATTTGGAGTTCACTGGCCTTGTCAAAAATCAAATATCCCAAGACTGGTCAAAATGAGCAGAATGAGGCTGCCTCAAGGCAGAGTGCTGTTGCAATCAACTTTTGAAAGTCTTCCTCAACTCCACATTGAGCTCATGATAGCTCATTGGAAAGATCTTTCTGTCTAGGTATCATGTGATGCATCAAGAAATTCATTTGGCCAATCAAGCTAGGAGAAATCTTTATTTTCCCAATGTCACTTCAGAGGTGCATCAATTCTCCTGAGGCAACGATATTCTTGAAATTTATCTAAAACCATGACACCTATGTAAAACGTGAAGGAGGTGTTTCTTCCTTGGCCTATTATGGAAGAAAACCTCTCTCATGTTTCCCAAATTCATATTTTATTTCTCAGAAACATCATTTGAGTCAAATCTATCCCGATGTGTGGAACAAGGGATTTGTTGAAATGAAGCGAAATGAAGGGGATAAGGGGCTTCTAAATTCTTGAGAAAATTTTGGGAAGTAGGGAGGGATGTTAGGAAGTAGGGGAAAGTGGAATTTCAGAGATTGAGTGAGGGGAAGGGGTTCGAAGGGCAAAACACAGGCCTAGCCTAGAAAATTGCCAAGTTGTAGCAAGAAACTAGGGTTTGTGTGAAAATGGGGAATTTGGGGGATCTCAGTGATGTGAAGTGTTTAATAAGGTAAATTAAGGATATGGGAAGGTGTATGAACATTAGGATACAAGTTTTGCTGATGAATTGACCATCCAAGAGAAATTACCTCCAAAACCCTAGGAGAGGGAAATGAACCTTACCTAGGCACAACTGAAGCATGAACAAGGTGTAAAATGACCCATTGGAACTTGACATGATGATGAAAACCCTCTAAATTATGTTACACTCAGCTGAATGGTGACATGGACCGACATTTGGACAACTTTGATAGGAGTAAGAGAAAACCTTATACCTAGTACCTAATGACCAAATTTTACTTGAAGACTCACTAAAATGACAAAATTTTACCTCAACACCTTAAAATCACTTTGTAAGAGCATGTTTGATCACTGGAGGAAGGCTGCACAAGACTGACACTAACACATACGAGTAGTCAAAATATGCAAGCAATGTCAACGCTACACTCATAATGAAATAACCCCTCTAGCTCCCCTACACCCTGTCATCGTAGCAATCCCCTTTGACAAATGGGTCATCGACTTCATGAATTGTAACCCCATGTCATCAGGAAACTAGAAATACATCATAGTAGTTTTCGATGTAATATTCCTAAATTAGCATGCAACTAATTGGAATATTAATTTTGCTCCAAACACATAGTTAGATGAATAAATGGGTAGGGAGACCCATAAATATTTTTAGAAGCAATAAAATACTTCTTAATGGGAAAGGGATCATATTCATAACTGGATAAAACACCTTCATGTGTGAACAAGTGCTAATTTCATGTGGACAATGTCAAATTTGACCAAGTCAACTAAGCTAGTATGGAGGATGTGAAACATTAATGAAGATAACTTAGTGGGACTATTAATTTGTTTAGATAGTTAGAATAAAGCCACCTTGAGTGTGGAAGAAGAAAATGCATGGAGATCCAGTCAAGATTGACCAAATCCATCAGCACTGTTATGGAGGAGTGGTATTGATGACGAGAAGAGTGCAGTTTTGGAGGAAGATTCATTTCATGAAGATGGAAACCCTAATGAGTGGGACCCACTGTGAGAGGGATCACATTGTTTATAAGGAAGAGGATGGTAGCCATATGGGGTTAGCTTATGATTATGATTTTTTGATATGGTCTATTTAGACAAATTTCTTTCTCTGGATGTTTAGCTGAGATAGAGTGGTGTTTAGCAAAGGGTGTTCCTGATCAAGAATCACACCTCTTCCATTGAGTAGATATTGGAGGATTCTTGCACCATATTGTCCACTATCTAGCTTAAGGCCAAGCTTCATATTCCTTTTATAGCACAGATCCTATTGAGGGTCTGACTATTTCAGTAAGCTGCAGCAAGTGGAGACTAGATCTTCAGATCTAGGCGATTTTAGTGTGTATTTTCAGTGGAGGATGTTTATACTCCATTGGGAGATCAATATTGAAGGAATTGAGATTCATTTTCATATATTACCTATAGTCCAACTATATTTTGTCCCATATAGTGTAGTATTGATTTATATCTACATTATTTCTAAACGAGTAGTTTCAGGGTGATTCAGTGCATCATTTGGAGAGCTGATTTTCTGAGTGTTGGGGATCTGCCCTTCACTTTGGAGATATATTGGAGGAGATCATTTGTATTTTTATATTAGATCAGATCCACTTTCCAAATCTGAATATTTTCATAGATCTTCAATCTTAGATCTTAGATCTACATCTTGTACTTGGTGTTTTGTTGAAAACCCCAAGGAGGTTCATTATAGGAGCCTGTATAGTGCATGGATTTGATGTAGATCAAATTTTTATGCACATAGAAGCTCTAGATCTGATGTACAACTTAACGTTGTTTCAGGAGTAATAAAATAATGTTGTCAAGGTATTTCTAGTTTTATTCATGGTTGCAACCCATATTTTTGCATCATTTTTGAGCAATAATGGCTTGGGAGGCTTGTTTAACTAAGCTACCATGATTTTTTTCAGATCTCCTTTTGTATATGGCTGTTATAATGTATAAATTAATGGAACCAAGAGCTGCATTTAATTTTCATTGCATACATTTCTAAAAACTACGTTATTTATGCATGTATTTCTGAGTTTTCCCATTTGGGATACTATAGTGGTATCGGAGCATCATCTTGGCTCAGCCTGTGAGCTTTCAGCCAATATGCTATAAGTAGAAGAAGAGAAGGAGAAAGAGATCAGAATTATGGGAGCAATTAGTTTCATCTCATCTCTTTTCATATGACCTCATCAAGGAGTTCAAGTAAATAAAACTGGAGAAAATAAGTGAAACCACATTAGGGTTTCAAGATGAGGAAGGTCCATGTACTTCCTTTCAGCAAAAATAATATCTTGTATTGCATAGAGTTCCAAAGAAACATATTATGGCCTTTTATTTTAAAGATAAGTTGCATAGAGATAGAGAACACTTAGATCATGATATTGTAAGTGAGAATATTGCAAAATATAAGTCTCAACCTAGAGCTTTCAAGGAGAATCTAACTCTCCCACAGTTCATTCAGCTCAAAGAAGAAAGGAGACCTTGCAGCAATAGAAGGAAGAAGGGAAATATATTTATATTTTCTACCTTTGATGGGTGATCCTCATGCACAAAAAGGTCTTGGGGAAAGAGATTGGATGCATTTTTCCTACTACATCCTGTAGTATAGAAATAAGCAGTTGAGGTTGCAATGTTGCACCTTGAGGGTGAAGCAAGCATTTGGTGGTTCAGCCATTTGATTCATGAAAGATTGATTGCATTTGAAAAATTTACTCAAGGGTTGATCAAGAATTTTGACAAGAAGAAATCAGAGGAGAAGAAGCCTTCACCACCACTTACTGCATGAGCACTTACATCAGGAGAAAATATACTTGCACCTTTGCAAAGTAGTCTTGATCTCTCGACATCTAGAGTCTCATGCACTATTCTGGAGATGCATGAGGAGGAGGAGAGTTGTACCAAATTTGATGAATCCATAGAGGAGAAGACATCATCATCAATATTTGGGGAAGCCACCACACCAGAGGAGGTAACCCTTTTAGCAGTACAAGATGTTCCCAAGCTCTACCAAGGTATGCACATGTTTCCATTTCTTGTTATTTCAACACATCATATGGAGGATTGTGGGGATATTCCATTGCATGACCAAGGGTCAAAACATATTGCTTATTTGGAGCAATAGAATTTCACTGCGCTAGGTAGTCTTGATTTATTCAAGGAAGAGATATATAGTCAACCTAGTGCATCATTGTTGAGTTGCACACAACTCTTGGGGTTGGAGTGTATATTTTTGGAGGATGGGATGAGTATTGTTCTGAACCATGCCATGTAGAACTATGTGTTCAACATAGAGTATGATTTGAATACAACAGATGCACCATCATGGAGATCAGAAACGTTGTCATTGACCAGCAGTGATGAGTTGGGGGCCCAACCATTGTTGGAGCATTCCAATGACATTCCCATATGTATGACAAAGGATGGGAATATAGTTGTTGGGGGACATCTTATGATGGGTAACATATCTCATGGTTGTGATGGATATTCCTTGATGGATCTTTCACATCATGATGGGAGGTTTTTTCCTACCACCTATTTGGATCCTTATGGGATCAACTTGGTCATTGATGAGTGGTATTCATTTGGATATCTCCAAGAGATTTCATTTCAACATCCGATGAAATGCAAAGACATAAATATGATCTGGGAGGATGATATTATTGATTGGAGGAATGCCATCTTTGGAAATGATGATAGACACTCACCATGGGTTGGATGGGTGACGTTGATGAGCAAGAGGTTGGAAAGCCACTTGCATATTTATGATATTGGGCAGCAGGAGGCAAGACTGCATTGGCTACTCTTGAATAGTTTGGCCATCGTGTGACATATCCTTCTCCAAAGGGTATGTTGGTGGAGGAAACTTGGCATGACACTTACATCATATGGCAACAAGGAGTTTGGGTGTATTGGGGTGATGTGATATTTTTCATACCAACTATCATGTTGTTGCTCCATGATTTATATTATTATGGTGTAGGGAGGCAACTAGATTTGTTGTTTCTTTGGTTTTTACTGAGAGAGTATGGGCTGATCTTCTCCTATACTATGCATGATGATGCAGGAGTAAGAGATGGCACTATCATGGTGCAAAGGGGCTACTCCTTAACCTTGGAGGAGGAGGAGGTGCTTCCACTTAGGAAGGGATCTCCCACATATAGAAGCATTATGATTGTTGACTTTGGCATGAGGGATGTCAAAGGGAAAGAGAACAACATGTGGGGAGCTTCACATTTCAGATCTTCAGTGTTGTCTCTTAGGAGGATTGGTCCATATTTGAGGTCTCAAATTTTGGTAGAGTACTCCAAGGATCTTGGTGCTTGCATGATTCTTAATTATCTGGAGGGAGATGATAAATACATGATGGATGATGGGGTCATATATCCTTATGGAAGAGTCTTCTTGACTAGAGCTTCTAATATCAAGGAGCAGTTGTTACATGCAACACTTGTGGAATTCATTTCTATGCACTTTGATGCATATCATTCCTTGATGGAGGAGTTCACTGAGGAGGGCATCCAACAGGATGTATATCAACATATGGAGAGATGCATAGCCCGAATGATGATGGAGAGGTTATCACAACCACTTACCTACTCATTCAGAGTGAGGGAGAACTTACAGTTGAGCCATTTCAGCTCAATGACATAGGTACATAGTAGAGGATGTAGATTTATGCATTATGATTTGTACTCTTTTACTTTTTGTGAGTAGCATATTGTCCTAAGGGGAATATTTCCTTCTTGTATAGTGTATTGTGATGTAATTGAGGCCATTTTTTGCATTGATGTTGGCCATTCTATTTTTGGTTTATGGGGGATGCCACATGATTTTTGGTGTGCACCATTGGCACCAAAATTTTACTTTTATAGTCCCATCTTGTAGGACGATTGTGGCAGCAAAAACATGGTGGAAGAAACACTTTTTATACCATATTTTATGGTATTTAGGAGTAAAAATGCATTTTTTCCACATATGGAACTATGATCCACCTCCTGGTTGTCATATGGTAGGCTGTTTTTATTTTCTTTTGCTTCCATGTATTGATGATGTTCTTTTTATTATGGGAAGTTTCGTTGGGAGGATGGCACAAGAGTCAGAGGTGCCCATTGGGAGTATGATTATATATACTTCATATGTTGCATGTTTCAGTAGAAACAATGGGAAAACCATTATTTCAACACTACACCTCTTGTCTTCATGTGGGAGGATCCATTTGGAGAACTTGAGTTCTTGGGAGAGGCACTTCATGGATGTTTTGATTGGTGGGGTGAATTGGATTATTCTTGAGGACCGTAATATTTCAACCCAAGATCAATAGCAGCCCCATATATATCATAAGTGGAGAGAAAAAGAACATGGGATGGACATTTTAGTCCCACATATTCATCTATGTATCCCATGTTCTTTGCAGGAGCCTAAGGTCGAGGAGATGTTTCAAGATTTACCATGTTTGAGGGTGACTCACTTTTTATGGATGATAGCTTGGGCATGGAAGCTTCACATGGGGATGATTATTCCCAAGGAATTTCAGATTCCATGCCTCAAGAAGGCCTCTAGACCACATATAGTTGTTCCCATGGATATCCCACATTTTCATGATGAGATCCATTTGGATTTTCACCAAAGGCATGCTTTTACACATGGGAGGAACAACTTGAGAACACATGGATGAGAAAGATTCTTGTTATTTGGAGGAAATTATCACTTGAGGATGCTATAGGTGGAAGAGGAGAGGCTCTTCAGTTCTATCCTTGTAGTTTCTTAAGGATAAGAGACATTTGGGAGGGGAGGATTGTAATATTCCTAAATTAGCATGCAGCGAATTGGAATATTAATCTTTCTCCGAACACATAGTTAGATGAATAAATGGGTAGGGAGACCCATAAATCTTTTTAGCAGCAATAAAAACCCTGTTAATGGGAAAGGGATCATAGTCACAGCTGGATAAAACACCTTCATTTGTGAACAGTAGCTAAATGCATGTGGACAAAGTCAAGTTTGACAAAGTCAACTAAGCTAGTATGGAGGATGTGAAACATTAATGAAGATAACTCAGTGGGAGTATGAATCTATTTAGATAGTTAGAATAAAGGTACCTTGAGTGTGGAAAAATACAATGCCTAGAGATCCAGTCAAGATTGACCAAATCCATCAGTGCTATTATGGAGGAGTGGTATTGATGATGTGACAATGCAGTTTTGGAGGGAGATTCATTACATGAAGATGGAAACCCTAATGAGTGGGACCTAAGGTGAGAAGGCTCATATTATTTATAAGGAATAGGATGGCAGCCATGGTTATGATTATGATTTTATGATATGGTCTCTTTAGACATATTTTTTTCTCTGGATGTTTAGCTGAGATAGAGTGGTGTTTAGCATAGTTTGTTCCTGATTAGGAATCCCACCTCTTCCATTGAGTAGCTCTTGGAGTAGTTTTGCACCATATTTTCCACTATCTGGCTTAAGGTCAAGCTTCATCTTCCTTTGACAGCATAGATCATATTGAGGGTTTGAATGTCTCAATAAGTTGCAGCAAGTGGAGACTATATCTTCTGATCTAAGCCATTTCAGTGCTTATTTTCAGTGGAGGAGGTTTCTACTCCATTGGGAGATTAGTATTGAAGTAATTGAACTTCATTTAAATATCTCATCTGCAGGCCAACTATAGTTTGTCCCCTTTAGTGTAGTATTGATTCAGATCTGCGTTATTACTGAAGAGGCAGTTGGAGGGTGATTCATTGCACCATTTGGAGAGTTGATTTTCTGAGTGTTGGGGATCTGCCCTTCACTTTGGAGATATGTTGGAGGAGATAATTTGTATTGTTATATCAGATTAGATCCACTTTCCAGATCTAAATAATTCCATATATTTACAGTCTTAGATATCATATCTACATCTTGTACTTGGTGTTTTGCTGAAAACCCAAAAGGGTTCATTACAGGAGCCTGTATAGTGCATGGATCTGATATAGATTTGACTTTTTATGCACATAGCAACTCTAGATATGATGTACAACTTGCTTCTATTGTGGGAGTAATAAATTAATGTTGTCAGGTTATTTCCAGTTTTATTCATGGTTGAAGCCCCTCTTTTTACGTGATTTTTGAGCAATAATTACTTGGGAGGCTTGTTTAACTAAGATACCATGATTTGTTTTAGATCTCCTTTTGTATATGGCTGTTATAATGTATAAATGAATAGAACCAAGAGATGAATTTTAACTTTCATTGCATACATTTATAAAAACTGTGTTATTTATGCATGTCTTGGTGAGTTTTCCCATTTGGGATACTACAGTTGACTATTTAACCAAAAGGCAGAGGTCATACCCATATACAACAACATTGCAGAAACAACAACTTGGTTTTTCTTCAATGATGTCATCACATGATTCAGTGTACCGAAGGAGGTAGTATCCGAGCATGGAAATCATTTTGAGAATTAAATATCTTAGTAGCTATACCAATACCTTGGTTTTACGCACGAGTTCATGTCACTGTACTACCCCTAGTCCAATTTCTAGGTAGAAGTTGTTAACGAAGTACTCAAAACAATGCTACAATGGATGTTAAACAACCACAAAATCAACTGGCACCATATGGTGTTTTCATCCTTATGGGCATATCGCACAACAGTCAATTCCTCAATAGGATTTACACCTTTCCAATTGGTATATAGAGGGGAGGTCATGCTTTCCATTGTACGTGAAATCCACAAATTACACCGAGCCATCGAGCTTCTCAGTAATACTCAACCCTTAGTACAATGGTTGGTGCAATTCAAACTCATTGAAAAAATAATATGAGAATCTCTCCAACACAATGAAGCTCACAATAAAATATTGAAAGCACCATTCGACTGCAACATCACCCCTCACTCATTTTATAAGGGGGGGCTAGTCCTCCGCTATGATGTTGCAAAAGAATCCTTACGACCTAGGAAGCTTTAATCAATATAGAATGGTCCTTACATAATAAAATAGTGTATCCTCAAAGGAGCATACATTTTGTTAGAACTTGACAGTACATGCCTAACAAATCCATTCAATGCACTCTACCTCAAGAAATTTCACCCATAAGCCGGAAAGCCTTGGTAGCCTAGAGTAAAAATGAATGTAACATAATTTTTTTATGATGATCACAATCATCCTGAAATTATTCTAAGAACATAACTCTTGTGTCACAGATGGGTCATCCTCCCATCTACTATTTTGGATTCCTTAATGGAGCCTCTCGATGGTCACGAAATATAGTCGTTGTTTCGTTGGCCATATCCTCTGCTAACCGATCAGCATTCCTCACCAACGAACTATGTATTATTTAAGCCACAAACAATCAATAAGAATATGACGTAGTCATCACGCTGTTGAGTGATGCCTCCAACCAAGGCATCAACCATTTCCATGTATTTCTTGATTCCCAGTTAGTGGTATCGCAGTTGAACCAAAACTTTCAACTATGGGATTCATGCCTATTTAGGAAGTACCTGCATGCATGATAGTTGGTCTTCCACTTTGATCACATTACATTTACACACATACCAAGATATCAAAATCAGGTAGACGATCGTATAGCCGACAATATCCTAGACTAGAATGCATCTCATATAAACCATCAACCATGAAGAAATACCATCATAAGAAAATAATCCATCATAAAAATAACATTCATCATAAACATATAAAAACATCATAAAAATAACCATAGACACACCATAAGGGCCCCCAAAAATACATCTCACATATATACATAAAAAAATATGTGTCCCAGTATACATCAAAACAAGTCCAATGACTATCAAGTCAGCTAAAAAATACAGATCACTAGTATAGGGAAGCATATTTGTAATGGGTGCTTTTACTGATCATACATCATCTCTAAGGCTAAACCCCACTAGGTGGGTCCTCTGGACACACATATAAAACTATCACCATTATCAGAGCAATAGCTACTGTAGCAAGTGATGCTCAGTGTAAAGCAGGGCAATGTGCACTCTCCTGGGACATCAATGCCTCTAACCTGATGTCGGTCAGGTTATCAAAACCCCTCGTTGAGAAACCCTGATTAAACCTCTCTAGTCGACTCTAGGAATCCTCGTAATCCCAAAAATGAGCATCTGCATCCCTGGCATGGATTGCAAAATCCGTCACCTTAACCTCAACTTCTTCCAGCTGAGCCTCAACATCCACCACTAAATCCTCTGTTTCCAACACCCGAGTCTCAATGACAGCCAAAAGTGCCTCCAACACTGCCAAACGTGGCTCCACAATCTCTGCATGTGCCAAAAGAGTAGCATCTCCACTAGTAGCTGCAGGATTGATACCCTCCCCTAAGGGACTACCTACACCGATCTGCCCCTCGGATTGGGCCTGACCCGTATCGGGTGTACCCCTGCTCCTAGGCTCACGGCCTACCAAGCAAGAAAGGGGACACCCTGTCTACCCCACATCTGCAAAGGAAGCAAAAGATAGTGTTAGTTTCACCATCAGTGACATATGTATACATACATAAAGAATGAAACTCTAAGCTCAGAAAACAAAAATATCATGCCTCTCTGTCCCCATTAATAATCAGGAGGAAGAACCATGTCTGCATCCCCCCAGAAGTCGACCCCCACATATGGGAACTCAAGGAATAGTTGTGGGTTCTAGGTGAACCATGCCTCGACCGTCTCATTCCAGTATCTTCCTGCCTCACCCCCACCCGTACGGGGCATCACCAGTGCCCAACAACACATCCAAGGATCCCGCCGAGGGCTAAGAGTTACCAAAATAAAATATCGTAGCATCATGGCATGCTCATACATAATACAATAGAGGATTATAGCATATAAAGAGGTCTTAGCCACACCCCTCTGTACCTTGTCCAACTGCATGACCATACCCTGATATAAAAATGAGGACCAATCAAAGAAGTGATTAGAAAATAGTCGATGAAACACTGTGATATGTGGTCCTGATACTCGATGAGGCGATGATGACCTCTATAACTAAACTATCATCCCCAGTGTAGCTTGATCAGCCAAATTCATAATGGAGCTCACTCAAGCACAACCCCGTGAAATGTGGTTATGCCCATAGTGACCTACCTCCTCAACCCACTCCTGGATGTTCACTCCCCCGACAAGGAGTGGACACAGAAGTGCCTTCCTAGGAGGAAAAAGTCCTGTCATAAAGTAAACATCAGGCTCAAGCTCTATCATTAGTCTGGCCCAACACAAGACCATCACGAGCTGCCACCTATCTCAGCACCTAACCAAAAATCATAGAAATGCATCGTGGAACCTCAAGATAGATATCTCAAAGAAATTCAACAACCCATATCATGCTAAAGCCTCATGATCACGTAGGTCATGTGAAATTGTTGTGTGAAGGATAGGTCAAGCGCTCTCTCTCCACAACATCTTGACAACAACAAAGTAACAAAAACTTGTAGTTTTTGCAAAAAAAAAAAAAAAAATGAATTAAAACTTGACATCATTGCGATTTAGAGCCTATACTGCATGTGGACTTCAGGCCTATTTCCAAGACAACTGCATGACACAACGTACTAAAGATTCGATAGCACACACCACACAAAGAGAAATACTTGGCACGGTGACTGTGTTAGGGTCCTATAAGTATAGGATTAATAATTTGGAATTGACTTATGATAGTCTTGTAAAATATGTACATACCTTGATTTTTACAAGTTTCTTTCCCATATTTTGTAAAAAATAAAAAAAGAGGGTAAAAGTCCTAAAAGAAAAATCAAAGGACTTAAAAGAATATAGACCCCAAAAGAAAAAGAAATAAAACATAAAAGTGAGCAAGTCCAAATACCACTACTTTTTACTTTTGGCAAATTATTATGGCAGAGTGTCAATAAATGCCATAATCCATGATGAGTTAAACTGTTTAATATTGACTTGTCATGTTGTCAATTTCAAGTTTTAGATAGTGAATAAATATTAGTCAGACAATTTAATCCTGACTAATTAGTAGAGAGGTAGAGAATAAAGAGGAGCTCATCATTTTAATCTGAGCCCTTGGATGATATAAGGTAGATTTAGATAGTTTTTATGCTTTTCAAAATAATAAATTGTTTCAAGGTAGCAAGCTCAAGTGCACCTGCAAAATGGAAGAAAAAATGTTATATTAAAGTTGGGTAGGTAGAAAGAAGTGGGAAGAAGCTTGTAAATATTTATCACCGGGAAAAAATAACTAATTTCCCATCCCCTATAGTTATTCTGCATTCTATACTTTCAATCAAAGGGGCTCATAGCATTTCTCTGACTTCTGTTGGGACCGGACCCGAGGATTAATTACTGTTAGTTAAAAGTGTTGAATTCATATATTAATCCCCAATTATCATTATTTGCCCTCCATTTAGCCATCACATCTAAAAAAAACATAATATCCCTTTTGATTAACTTCCTCCATTTCATAAAACATACAAACCCTAAAAAAAAAAATACATCTTATCCTAAGTAAAAGTGGTGAAATTATCAAATGATAAACTTTTCTTTAAGGCTTTTACTTTACTTAGTTATATAAGTGTTTTTTTTTTTTAGTATTTCATTTTCGTTGTCATATTAATTTATAACTTGTTCTATTAAGTCCCTAAAAGAAACATTATCATATTAATATAACTCCTTTTATTTTAAAATCCCCTAAAAACCCACTATTATAAGATTTTATGCCAAAGTTAATTATCCACATTTTGAAATAAAATCCTAAAAATATACCCCCTTTCACATAAAACTAATAATATATAAATACCCCGCCCCCTATAGTTATTAAACCCCCCATGGTTTAATAGACTATACAATAAAACTAAAAATGCAAAAATTGACCTTTTTATACATATATTATGTATTTCTAAAGCGCAAAAGCATTTCCGACCTATCACATTTTATCCTAAGTTTTTATGAAGGTAGCAACCCCCGCTCCTTTATAATTTACTTATCATTCTTCCCCGCATAAAGCTTAAACTAAGGTTAAAGTTTCCCCTTTCCCATTTTCTAAAACCTTACGTTTTATGGAATAGTTAACTCATATTAAACCCGCTTAACCCACCTCACGCATCCCAACATACATATAAGCCTTTATAATATCATACCATATAGCCCTGCTTATATACATAATCGTTTTTTTATATATATGAAAACTTTAATTAAATTACATACCATACAAAGGTTTTTTTATTACATTTCCATCTGCCACGACATGTATAGACCCCAGTGCCACCATACCTTTCGGCCGCAACTTCCAAATTAATCTGGACCGTTTGCTCCAACCTCTCAAATCCAATGGCGTAGGATTAATTTTTCATTCATAACTTGATCGTTAGCCCAATGCCAAAATGAGAGCGAAATGGGCGGTTTTACTATTCACAACTCCTGCGACGTGGCGCAATTTCATTGCATCACATTCCTTTGGAGGAAAGCAACTTACCACTCCATCCCAACACGAAAACCATTTCCTATTTTGCATTCAAAAATTTAAAGCCACTCTCGCTTTGATTTGACCAGCATTTATTACGTTTTTAAAGATTTTTATCAAAGGATAAAACCTTGTTTATGATTCCAATTAACGTTATTTTCATATTCTCGAGTTATAAAGAACTCCGCCTAGCCATGTTAAAATTCCCAATTCTATTTTAAACCTTTGTTTGTCGATTTCATACCTTAAACTCAGATTTCACTGCAGATTCCCTAATTGAAGAGCAGAAAAGACCTTCTCGGCTCCAACAAGTTGAAAAAGCTCAAATTCAAACACAAAAAGTTGCAGAAACCTTTCCAACAGTCGAATACCTACCATCTGAGATATTTTTTCAACTTTCAGGCTTGCAATTTCTAAGTGAAAATCCATTATAATTAAAGCCAAGCCATAATCTAGAGAAATTTTCCATGTAATTTTCCTAGAAAACATGTAGAAATAGGCCAAACACTGGCCAATTTTTCCCAGAAAAGACTGTGTTTATAAAAAACCCTTTCTGAAGCTAATTTCCTCAATATTATCCACTTAAAATCCTTGAAGATCAATTGCAGAAACAAGAAAATGTTTGCAGACCTACAGATCCCCTGAAAATTCATTTTTTTTTCAGTCCAGATTATTCAGAAAACCCTTTTTTTCTGTCTTAAACTAGTTTGCATATCCAAAAAACCTAGATTGAGTAAAAATATTACTGAAAGTCATCCTTAACCTACAAATTTCTAAATTCATCATCTGTTATAGAAAATCAACTATTGCAAATAGTTTAAGCTTTCTTTAGTTATTCAAAATGACTAAGAAATAGATGACATCCAAAGCTAGAGGTTCTAAGCCTACCAAACCTGGGGGATCCAAACCTCCTTAGTCAGAATCATCAAAAGCCATCAAATCCACTCCTGCACTCACTGCAAAAACCACTGTGTCTGTCAATACCATTAAGCCACCGATACCTAATGAAGAAACCATCCCCTTGACTGATATGGATTATAAAATTGCAGACCCTATGGTAGAATTCAATCTATTGGAGGTTCACAATTGGTGTTTTGATAGGTTCTTAGATAAGGATGAAATGCCTATTTGGGAGACCAATCTACCCAAATATATTTCCAGTAACACATCCTGGCCAAGACCTTGTAAGATTATGTCAGAAACACTATGTACTAGATCAGAGAGCAATTGTTAATGCTGATAGGGAGATTCTATTTTGTCAATTTCAAGTTTTAGATAGTGAATAAAGATTAGTCAGAAAAATTAATCCAGAGTAATCAGTAGATAGGTAGAGAATGAAGAGGATCTCATCAGTTTAATCTGAGCCCTCGAATGATATAAGGTAGATTTAGATAGTTTTATTCTTTTCAAAATAATAAAATGTTTCAAGGTAGAAAGCTCAAGTGCACCTGCAAAAAGGAAGAAAAAATTTTAGATTAAAGTTGGGTAGGTAGAAAGAAGTGGGAAGAAGCTTGTAAATATTTATCACTGGGAAAAAAAAACTAATTTCCCATCCCCTATAGTTATTCTGCATTCTATACTTTCAGTCAAAGGGGCTCAGAGCATTTCTTTGACTTCCGTTGGGACCGGACCCAAGGCTCAATGACTGTTAGTTAAAAGTGTTGAATTCCTATATTAATCCCCAATTATCATTATTTACCCTCCATTTTCCCATCACAACTCAAAAATACATAATATCCCTTTTGATTAACTTCCTCCATTTCATAAAAGATACAAACCCTAAAGAAAAAACATCTTATCCTAAGTAAAAGTGGTGAAATTATCAAATGATAAACTTTTCTTTAAGGTTTTCACTTTACTTAGTTATATAAGTGTATTTGTTTTGAGTATTTCATTTTCCTTGTCATATTAATTTCTAACTTATTCTACTAACTCCCTAAAAGAAACCTTATCCTATTAATATAACTCCTTTTATTTTAGTATCCCCTAAAAACCCACTATTATAAGATTTTATGCCAAAGTTAATTATCCACATGTTGAAATAAAATCCTAAAAATAAACCCCCTTTGGCATAAAACTAAAAATATATAAATACCCTGCCCCCCTTTAGGTATTAAACCCCCCATGGTTTAATAGACTATATAATAAAACTAAAAATGAAAAAATTGACCTTTTTATACATATCTTATGTATTTCTAAAGCGCAAAAGAATTTCCGACCTATCATTTTTTATCCTAAGTTTCTATAAAGGTAGCAACCCACGCTCCTTTATAATTTGCTTGTCATTCTTCCCTGCATAAATATTTAACTAAGGTTAAGGTTTTCCCTTTCCCATTATGTAAAACCCCATGTTTTATATAATAGTTAACTCATATTAAACCCTCTTAACCCACCTCACACATCCCAACATACGTATAATCCTTTATTATATCACACCATATAGGCCCGCTTATATATATAATCCATTTTTTATATATATGAAAACATTAATTAAATTACATACCATACAAAGGTTTTTTATCGCATTTCCATCTGCCACCACATGCATAGACCCCAGTCCCATCATACCTTTCGACCGCAACTTCCAAATTAATCTGGACCGTTCGCTCCAACCTCTCAAATCCAACAACAGAAGATTAATTTCGTTTCCATAACTTGATCGTCAGCCTAACGCCCAAATGAGCACGAAATGGGAAGTTTTACTATTCACGCCTCCTGCGACATGGCGCAATTTCATTGCATCACATTCGTTTGGAGGAAAACAACTTACCACCCCAGCCCAATGTGAAAACCATTTCCTGTTTCACGTTTGAAAATTTAAAACAACTCCCGCTTTGATTTGACCAACATTTATTACGTTTTTAAAGATTTATATCAAAGGATAAAAACTTGGTTATTATTCCAATTAACGTTATTTTCATATTCCCAACTTATAAAGAACTCCGCCTGGCCGTGTTAAAATTCCAAATTCTGTTTTAAACCTGTGCTTGTCAATTTACTACCTTAAAGTCAGATTCCATCGCAGATTCCCTAATTGAAGAGCAGCAAAGTCCTTCTCAACTACAACAAGTTGAACAAAGCTCAAAGTCAACCATAAAAAGTTGCAGAAACGCTTCTGATAATCAAATACCTACCACGTGAGGTATTTTTTCGACTTTCATGCTTACAATTTCTAAGTGAAAATCCTTTATAATTAAATCTAAGCCATAATCTAGAGAAATTGTCGATGTAATTTTCCCAGAAAATAATGTGTTTATAAAAAACCCTTTCTGAAGCCAATTTTCTCAATATTATCCACCTAAAATCCCTAAAGTTCAATTGCAGAAACAAGAAAAGGATTTTAGACCTACAGATCCCCAGAAAATTCATTTATCTCAGTCCAGATTATTTAGAAAACCATTGTTTTTTGTCTTAAACCAGTTTGCATATCCCAAAAACCTAAATTGAGCAAAAATATTACTGAAATTCATCCTTAACCTTAAAATTTCTAAATTCATCATCTGTTATAGAAAATCAACTATTGCAAATAGTTTAAGCTTGCTTTAGTTATTCAAAATGACTAAGAAACAAATGACATCCCAAGCTAGAGGTTCTAACCCTACCAAACCTGGGGGATCCAAGCCTCCTAAGTTAGAAGCATTAAAAGCCATCAAATCCACTCCTACAGTCACTACAAAAACCATTGTGTCTGTCAATCCCGTTCATCCACCAGTACCTAATGAAGAAACCATCCCCTTGACTAATATGGATTATAAAATTGCAGACCCTGTGGTAGAATTCAATTTATTGGAGATTCACAATTGGTGTTTTGATAAGTTCTTACATAAAGATGAAATGCCTATTTGAGAGACCAATCTACCCAAATATATGGTTCCAGAAACACATCCTAGCCAAGACCTTGTAAGATTATGTACCAGATTAGAGAGCAATTTTTAATGCTGATAGGGAGATTCTATTTTCTATTACTGCAGAATCCATCAATGAAATGTTACAATTACAATTTGATCCCAAGGTAGTTCCTCATCCATAGAATCATTGACTCAGTTATATTTAGGATTATATTATGCTAAGAGATTTATGATTTTCCAGAACTTTATGCCATCTCATGTGGACATTCCAAAGCTAAATCCTCCTTACTCCACTTCCAAATTTCCCGAAGGGTCCAGACATGTGATATCAATGATTTCTTTCATACTAGGATACTTCATAGATGAATTCACTGATGAATCCATCCTTGTTTTTTTATCTACTTTATCTCCTAGTCAACCTCCTGCTATGATATTTAACTATGCTATATTTATAGATGATAGTATCCACCATCAATTGAGAAAAATTCCCACTGAAATGGTGTTTATATATTCATCACACTTATTTCACTTGTTCTTGTTTTTCCAAGATGACAAGTTTCCAATTGCATTTCAAAAGATGGACTTAGAGGGCCAACCTCTATCCATTGTCTTCTGGACCACTTTACTGAGGAAAGAAAGCAGTGATTTCATTTTTACATACTTTTCAGATCTATTCCTCCAACCATCAATGATCATATTATATAAAGAAGAGAAGCTTAGGATAATGGAGGATAGGAAGAGAATATTGCAGTTATCAGAATAGTGCAATATGGGATATTGGTATTTGTATGAAAAGTACACAGAATTGAGGATTTTTGGATCAAATCTAATGCCTTACAAATTGCCTAAGTATTTGAGCATTAGAGTTTTTGCATTAGAATACTTAAGACCCGTTTTAAACTCTGATTCCATTGATTTCATGGCTTCTAAAAAGAAAAAATAGTTAAATTTGAAAAATTAGATTGGAGCTTTTATTGTAAATAACAAAAATGCTAAAAAGGAAATAGAGAAAAGATTATCAGAGTTAAAATTTCAGGAAAGCTTCCCTTGGAACTATGACCCTCAAGGCATTCTCAGCAATATAAGGGTCAACTGCAAGCTGCCTCCTTTTATACATGAGCCCAAGCCAAAAATTGAAAAATTTACAAATCAAACAGAATGGGCAGATAATACATTGAAGGATACAACATTAAATGCATAGCCAACAGAAAATATGGATGTTACACAAACAATGATAGTTGCAAAGAAGATTGAAACCTCTAAAAAAAGAGGTAGAGATAAGGGAACCTATACAGCTAAGACCACCACAGATACCAAATTCAAGTTGATTTACAATAAAAGGCTCAAATTCAGTTCCATAGGGAAAGAAAAACTAATTAATGTTGAAGATACAACTGAGCCTGAGGTAAACAATGATGAGGCTACAGCAATAGTAAATGAGACTCTTGTAGACATACAAAAATATCAAACAACAGGAAAACAATATACTCAGATGATTGAAAGACAGAAAAACATGGAGGCTTATTTCTCACACACAGTGGAGGAAATAGACCTAGACATCAAACAGAGGTACAAGAAAATTTAAAAAAAAAGAATGAAAAGATCAAAAGTGAGATTTACTCTCAATTTCTTAAATAGAAGCCAGGGAATCAGACAAGCTACTTACAGCCTTTGACTATTCCACAAATAAAATGATCATGTCATATCTGCAACCAACTACTTCAACACCTAAGATAGTGGAAAACTACAAAAGGGTTGAGTTTGAAGTAGATACTGAAAATGTGCATGAACTAGACCAAATATAATTCCACAGACATAGCTCTGAGATGTTATATTCTACTATGGTAAAAAATTCTATGAGTGCTACTAAGTTGCAAAATAACATTATTAACATGCAGGATCAAATGAAGTTGGACAAAGGCTCTTTGTATGCTAAAGATCTAAGGATTAAAGCCTTAGAAGACATAGTTTTACAGGTGGGAGTTGATCCTTCTGATGTTCCAGCAGAAGAAATATTAATTAAAAATAAAACTAAAGACATTTCATCTTTGAGGAAATAGCTGAAGCTTCCTCAAAGTTAGCACCCTCAAACTAAAGAAATTCTTCAAGAACAGACAGAAAAAGAAGACATGATGCAGTTGATTATCAAACTAACTTCTCAAATAAAAGAAATGGAAACATAATTGGATCAACTTGTGAAAGAGAAAGAAACTACCAAATAATCTGAAGCTCCAATTATCCCTGCAGTCATACCAATAATTACCACAGTTGTGGCCTCTACATTGGGAGAAAAATTAGCACCTAATGAGCCATTGGAAACTGCAGTGCCAGTGCATTCAGCTACAACATCAGCCACTGATTCTTGAACAACACAGGTACAACACACAGATGATGTAGGGTAGATAGTAAAGGCTATGGAGGAAATGTCACTAAAAACCAATTAAATTAATATTTTTAAAAATATGATTCAAAATCTGGAAGCCTCCAACAAAACAACATTAATCAATGCCAAAAATCATGAGCAAAAAGGGCCAAGAGACTTGAAGAGAAAATCAAAATCCTACAAAAAGACTTGAATTTCACTCAACAAATTTCTTACATAAGAAATAACCTTTGGAAAAATATAATTGATTCCATTCATCTCCAATGGCCTTCAATTCAAATTATCTATGAACAGAGAGACTTACTTCTAGCAGCCCAAGTGGAAATCCAAAAGACAAAAGAAGAGTTAGCAAATAAACCAACACAAGCTTTGAAGCTCATCACTTTCTTGAATAGTAAAAAGAGAGTAGAGTTATAAGAATTACAGGTACAGGATAGAACAAATACCATTCTACAGATCAAGAAGGTTCTGACAAAGATAAATCTGATGAACAATTTAGAGGAAAAGTGTGATGCAATGAATATTTCTATAACCAAGTTTTTATCAAAATACACAATGCTAGAGAAACTGGTCTTCCAAATATTCATGTCTTTAAATAAAAACTAATGGCCCAAAATATTATGACAAAAAGATAAGGGATTTTGCAAAAGAACAAATCAACAAGCCACTGCCACAGGGCTCTCCCACAGGAAAGGTCATTCTTCAATATAGTGAAGACTTGTTTTTTCTTCAAAATGAGATCAAGCATATTTTTGTCTTTAAGCCTTATTTTTCCAAGTACATAGATGCTGATGAAAAATTTAGAAAGCTCAAAAATATGACAATACCAAATGAAAATCAATGGCAGGCTTTTACATATTTAATGCAGCATTGAAAAGGCAAAATAGTGAAGAGAATTACATGAGAAATATTCCAACAAAAGTGAAACCAAAAAGATAGTCAGCTGATTTTTTTTATTGAATAAAGGCTCTTTTTACAGAAGTAAACATTGAAAATATCAGTCAAAGTGTATCAGGGTTAAAAGAACATCGTTAAAGTGTATCAGAAGAAAGGGTATCAGTGAAGGCAACTCAAAACAAGATATTTCCTAAGCTGCCAGCAAGCAGGACAACATGCCAATAAAATCTCCTTGATTAGATACAGTTGTTCTATATATTTTGGATAAGAGGATAGCTTGATAATTTTTTAAGCAGCTATCCCTCTTATTTTGTAAAGATATTTTTTATTTCCTAAAGATGTTCCTACATCTCTCTAGGATATTTGTAAACAATATTTTGTATAAATACTTCTACTTTAGAAGTATTAAGTGTGGAATAAAATTGTTGGAATTACTATAGACATTTTGTTAGACATTGGAGGCTCTTGTGTGTTTGAATTCAAAGTAGCAGACTGGACAAGCTGACTGGCATCATAATTCAGGATCCCTGTGATAAGTTGATGAGTGAAGTACTCCCTTCTTTTCATTGTTTTCTTTTATGAGTTTCATGCAATTCATTATATGTTTGTTCCATCTGAATGTGCAACTAGGAATATTACTACAGGTTAGTCTAGTGCTCCCTGTTTTTAACTAGTTACCATTTTAAATGTTTTCTCCTGATTTCTGGTGTTAGGAATCCTTGATTGCTCCTACTCATGTTTGATCCCTGCCTCCTTCTTCCATTTTCCGGATCAAAGGATCCTGCATTTCCCTTTATCTCGATCATACCATTTCACCAAAAAACACTTTTCCAAATCTTTGAGGGTTATCTATCTTGCCCTGAATACATTTGTACCTTTTTGGCCTTGATTTCTAGTGCTGCTAGCTAGATTTAGACTCCATAGCCCAATGGAAAATTTGATTTCTCTCTAGTTTACCTCCAAGTGATTTTTTCCCACCAAACCATTTAAACCAAAACCAAATTGTACTTTCATAACTAGCCTAATATTTTAAATGAAAACAAAGATAATTTTTAAAGAGAGAACCCTCTCTGAATTCTAGGAAGGCTAGATCTTATAATTTGAAGTAGGTTTTTGGTTACCTCGGACTATTTCTCTTGAACCTGGAGAAATCACTGAGTGATAACATAATGGTGACTATATAGGGGAACTAACCAATCTCCAGTTTTAAATTTACTCTTAAAGGAAGATCTTTCATTTATATTTTTACTTTAAGATTATTTTTTTAGAGGTTGTGGGTATTCAAAATAGTCATTCTGTCTTCTATGAAAACCTTCTATACCAAGTCTAATCCAGATCCCAAGCCTGCAGTTATAGTAGATAACCCAGAACAGATTGGAAAAAAGAAAAAATAAACTATCAATTTAGAGACTAAAGTACCATTATGAAAAGAAAATTCTTTACCCAAAGAATTAGTGAGCTTAACTGATACTGATTTTGATTTCAAGTTTGAAAATTCATTGCTTAAAAACAAATCTGAAACTGATTTGAAAGATACTGTCATAGATCCTATTTTTACTTCATTTTTGAATGCAAAACAGAAAATTATTTTAGCAAAAACAAAATCAGACAAATCTGAGTCTAAAAGTCAAATAGAAAGAATTAATGTTACACTAATTAAATACATTGATGAAGCTATTAAATTAGCCCATTTATTATCTTACATTAAGCCTCCAGTTTCTTAATTTCACACAACAATAATTCCAACAGCAGATTCAACTTTGTATACTGTTACCTCATTTTTAGATTCCACTGAAAGTTCATCTACCCAACAATTTATTCCTAAGTTTCCTTTGTAGCCTAGGATAGTATTTCCCTAATCCACTCAATCCACTGCATCCAATTGTTTTATAAGCACTACATCTTTATTTCCAACCAATTCCATATATATACCAGCCTCTTTTCCAAACTCTTCAAGTATAGCTTTCAACATATTAGCTACCATATCCAGGATAGCCCCTGTCATTTATTTTATACCTCCTATCTTAGCAAATCTTCAAGCCATGGCTGTCACGTATGCTCCCCTTTTCTTACCTCAAAACCTCCATGATATGCTCCAAGATTATCAAAAAAATATACCACTATTTGATGGCCTGTCACAATATACTTCTCAACAACATGTCACAAAAATGATAGACTACTATGAAATTTATGAAATTGATGAGTCAAATGTCCAGATGATGTTATTTTCTCAAATTTTGATAGGAGAAGTTAAGAAATGGTTCAAAAATTTAGCTGCTGGTAGTATAGCTAATTTAGCTGCATTTCATAGAACATTTTTAAATAAATGGGAAAAGAAAAAGAAACCCCTTCAAATTTTGTCTGATTTTGATGCTTTAACAAGATCTCCTAATGAGTCTGTTCGAGATTAGTGCACTAGGTATAACAGTGTCTATAATTCTATTCTTGTAGATCTTAAACCCACACCTTACTTTGTACTTCTTAAATTAACTAATGGATTTGATCCATAGATGGCCTATCAATTAAGATAAAGAGATGCTGAAACATTGTAACAGATGTAATTAGATGTTGTTAGTGTAGAAATTAATATTCTAGCTAGAAAATCCAGACTTAGGAATGAAAGAAGAGTCACAATTAAAGAATAAAATTCAAACTTAGATGTTAAATTAGATTTTTTTGCTAAAAATTTAGAAAGAGTGGTTGAAAGATTAGACAATTTAGATAAAAAACCTCAATGGGATAATCAACCTCATATTAGAAATCCCAATTTTAGAAAAAATAATAACCCTAGAAAAGCTAAAGAAGCTGCTCCAGATCAAAACATTAGACCCCCATTTCATGAGAACTATGCTGAAAGTTCTCAAAATAATGATGAAGATGAGGATAACACCAATATAATAATGGGGATAGATGAAAACAACACTATCTTACTCACTCAGGAGGATCAAGAACTTTTTGAGCTTCAACAACTCAAAGTAGAATCTAGTGAATCCTTTGATTACAAACAAGGTTATGACTTTGCTATTAATTAAATTCACAGTCAATATAACCTTAGAAACAAGAAAAAAAATGAAACTTCTACAAAAAAAAATTCTCAAAATCAAACTAAAAAGAATGTAGAAGCCCCAAAAACAAAAGTTTTGCAAATTCTCCCAAGGGAGAATAAGAAAAATTCCAATCCTTCCAGTCATAAAAACTTGCCAAATCCAAAAAATTTTGACATCACTGATGAAGTAGCCCAATATTCTAAAGATGCAGCAAAAGCTAATCCTACAGAAGCCTCTAATTTAGTAAAAACAACAATTCCTGATCCTAAATAAATTCCTTCTGATTCTAGGTTAGAAAATCCCAAAACTGATAATACAAAAACAACTGCTAAAAATTCAAATTCTGACAGAACATCTGCTGCCACACAAACTGTCCCTGAAAAAAGAATTATAAACAAAAAAAATCAAGAAACTCAGACAGAAAATATTAAAACCACTGAAGATAAAATTACATCTGTGTAAATTCAAGAAAAACCAACTCAGATAATAGTTACAAAAGATGAATTACTTCAGATTAGTAAGTCTCAACCCTCATTCAACATTCAGACTAAAATAGCTAAGTTAAAAATACAAATTCCTTTAACAGAATTAGTAAAGAATGACTTATATAGATCAACAATTACTGAAACTTTGAATATGAATGATGGTGAAGATGCCATTAATTTTAATGATGATCAACCAGAATTGATATTTAGCCCTGATGTAAATAGTAAGCATTCATATGGATCAATGCCTCCTTTCTATATCAGTCTTACTATTCACGATCAGATTTTACACAATGCTATGTTAGATTCAGGAGCTTCCCACAATTTAATGCCAAAATATATTATGGAAACTCTTAATCTCGAAATAACTAGGCCTTATAAAGATTTCTTCTCTTTTGATTCCAGCAAAGTTAAGTGCATAGGATTGATAAAAGATTTATGTGTGAATTTGGTTCAGTACCCTGGTAAGAGTGTTGGAGAAATACTGAGAGGGGGGGTGAATCAGTATTTAGAGCTGACTGACAATTTTTAGTTTTCCTTTCTCTTAAAACCATATGTTACATTACTGCATCCAACTTGTATGTCCAGAGATATTATTATGTCTTTAGATAATTGCATCATTTATTCATCAGATAAGAAGTAAGCAGGAATAGAAATAATAGTACAAACCAAAAAACATAAGCAACACATATGAACACCAGGATTTAAGGTGGAAACCCAATTCGGGATAAAACCACCGCTGCTGTTATCTCAGTCTTCAATATTTATTATACAGAAAAATTCTTACAATTTTATGCTGGCGCAGACTTATACCAGCACGCAGGCACCCACCTGCAGAAGGCTACAACCTTCTTTCATTTACCAGCCTTTCCTCGAAGGGAGCTACAAACCCTTGTTTTCTTTTACCAACCTCTCCTGGAAGGGAGCTACTACCCCCTGCTCTCGTTTACCAGCTACCACTGGAAGGGAGCTACAACCCCCTCACTGAAGGCTTCGACCCTCGGCTGCTAGCCGGACCACGTTTCATCAATTTTCATACTGGATCCACCAGTTTCCACACGACATACCTTGCAAGCCACCAGATTTGTTCATTCAGTATACTCACACCAGTTCTTCATGATTTCGTCCGTCATTCAAACCAGAGATTCATCATCGTCAGATCATTATATCCAAGGGTGCATCGTAGTTTCAGATTTATCAGTTAAGAATAGAGCTCGCCCATACATATATTCTTTTGAGAAAATTTTCATTCACGACCCTTACGTATGCACATGTTCTTCATGACTTCGTCAGTTGATTAAACCATGAATTAATCATCATCTGATCATCATATTCACAGGTGCACCATAGATTCAGATATATCAGGCTTTATTCATACAAATATCTCTAAAAGAGATTCGTTTATTATCCACCCTTTTTGCATGCACACCGTTCTTCATAATCCTCATCACCTTATATAGTTTTTGCCTTTATTAAAACCTTGGGTCAAAACCATTCACTTGCTAATGGTATTCCTGAACGGGGTCAAAATAGATAACCCAGCGGGGTCTCCATAACTCTCATATTTCTATTGATCTTGGTAATTAAATAATTAATTTAATACTTTTGAACTTAACTTTAGGATTAAGGTTAACCTTTCGCATATTAACTCTTTCAAACAATATGATAAACCTTTGACCCTGGGCCCACAACTATAGTCAATAGCCAATCAAATACGCGCACGGTACCATAAGTAAATTTTGTGCAAGTCCAGCATCCAATCACCATTAGATTAGCAAGCTTCCAGATCAACGACGTATATGCATATTGCTCAACCTCCAATGCCAAACGTTAACGTGCGATGGTCTGCCGTACCTGTGTTAATATTCATGCACCTTAAACAAATGATGACCGTCTGATGACCCCTTCCTAGATCAACGGCGCTCAACGATATCGCTGGGTGTCCTGGGTCAAACTATAACGCGCGATGGCGCACAATGAAAAGTGGTTTTGTGAAGTCGTACAGGGATGCGTGTCGAGCACTCTATGGAACCGCTCCTCAACCAGGAAATACCGCTTACTCTGCATAGGTGGTGCGATCAAAACTGTAAACCACCTTCACTGTTCACTCGGTCATGGTTCCGCTCTTCCATGCAAGGTTCTGTCTCGTTTTAAATGTATTATTATAATTAAGTTGCACTTTAATGTTTTGCCTTTTATTACAGATCCATTGCTAAATTTAACGCTCTGTCCAAAATTTTCATTTGAGTCTTTTAACATACATTCTTTACACCGGTTGCTGCCTTCCGACTTGGACATAACACAATGTCAATCATTCCTGTCACGGTTCCACTTCTACATTCAAGTTCTTGATTCCACAAGCTGATCATTGTACTATGCTATAATCATCATATCTCTGCAACCATTAATTCCTTCAATTTATACACTAAATATTTAATTTCGAATCCTTGCCACAGGGTTTATGATGTTTACGGACAATGATTCATAGTTGTTCACAGGGAATCTACTCTCCTTCCTTCTGAATTCTATCAAGAATATATATATAATTCATAGAAAATGCAGAACCTTTTTCCGTTTGATGGCCTTTTTCTTCCTATATTGTCTCTGGACACCTTTCAATTCACTGCTTGTCCCTGCTCCTTGACTGATACTGCTTTCTGTGGCTCAAACTGTAGATGAATTCTTTCTCTGTTTTCTCTGCTACATTTAGATGCCAATTCCTTTGCCACGTCCTTTGCAAACTATATTAAACCCCTAATTCAACTCTACTACTCTGTCTCTAATTCCTCTGTTTCATCTGATGCCTCTGCTACCTCTCTATCTCTTTTTCCTTATGGATAGTTTAGGTGCTACTCCTATCTTTGCCAATTCCTTTGCCATCAATGACAACATTTCCAACAAAGAGCATGGCTATGGATATTGTAGTAGCTGACATCCCACCAAAGTATAGTATGCTTATTTCTCTCTCATGGGGAGAAAAGTTGCAGGGATCTCTACAATTAGACATGAGCTATGCTACTATATCAATATTTGGACAACCCAAGAAACTTTATAGGGAAACTTTAATGAAATTCATGGTCAGTAGTGCAAGAAGGTCCATAAATTACCCCATTTATTCAACACCAACTGACCTCGATTCCTTCATTTATATTTAACTCTGACAACAAAGAAATCCAAACATAACTAATAGACATAAAGACAAAACCAAACAATGACAATATTTTTCATGAAGCCCTTTTTCACTTAGACTTTGATGGCTCTGTGAAAAAAACAGGGGTAGGAGCTGGAATATGGATCACAAACAGCGAGACAGGTCATTGAGAAGGACATGCCTTTAGACTCAACTTCAAATGTACTAATAACATGGTAGAGTATGAGGCACTTATTTTAGGCCTCCAAATCATCAGAAATTTAGGAGGTAAAAGAATTTTAATTATGGGAGATTAATAATTAATCATTATGTAAGTAAATGGAGAGTATTCCGTTCATAATCTAAGATTAGTTAGATATAGAGATACAAAAATTGATTTATGTGAAGATTTACTGGAATGTAAGTTTTCTAATATACCTAGAAAACAGAACATTCAAGCACATTTCTTAGAAACTTTTCCTAGCACATGTAACTTACCTTTTCAACCAACACATAGGTATACTGCTAAAGTTAAATACAAACCCATTGTCCCAGACAATGTCAAATATTGGAATATTTTCTCCGAAGATGAACAGATTTACCATTTTTTAGTAATGTGGAAGAATTTCAAAATTGTAAGATAGATTTAGATTGTAATATAGATTCGGATTTAAATTGTGAAATAGATAACATAGATGTAGATAAATTTAACAAACCCACTGTATTTACTCAATCTGACATAGATGACTTAGATAAGGTAGATATAGAGGAAGTTATTCAAGAAGAAAATGACATGTTAGATCTAAAATATATTTTTTTACCTAAGGGTTTAACTCCTTTGAGGACCTTTTTTATTTCAATGATGTGCTTAGAAAGTAAAAAATAGAACTAGTCAGGTCTAACACTAAAGAATTTAACATTGGGACAGAAGTGAAACCAAAAATGATCAAATTGTCAAAATCTTTACCTCCTCAAGAAAAAGAGAAATACATTGAATTTTTAAAGGAATATCAAGATGTGTTTGCATGGAGTTATGAAGATCTTAAAGCTTTGACACAAACATAACTCAACATAAGATTCCTATAAAAGATGATCAGAAACCATTTAAACAAAAATTGAGGAGGATTAATCCTGTCTTATTACCTTCGATATAAAAGAAGGTTAAATCCATGTATGATGCCCAAATCATTACACCAATTATATATTCTGATTGGGTATCAAGCTTAGTACCTACCAGAAAGGAAACAAGTGAAATTATATTATGTGTAAACTTTAGAAATCTCAATAAAGTATCATTCAAGGATAATTACCCTTTACCTAAGATGGATCATATTTTAGAAAGGGTAGTTGGTTCTTCCAAGATATCTTTATTAGATGGTTTTTCAGGATATAGCTAGATACTTTTCCAAAAGGAAGACGAAGCTAGAACAACTTTTACCACTCCTTGGGGCACTTTCATGTATGTGAAAATGCCTTTTGGTTTCATGAATGGTGGAGCTACCTTTCATAGGGATATGGACATAGCCTTTGCTAAGGAAATACATGACTTCTTGGTTATTTATTTAGATGATATTACTGTTTTTTCTAAGTCAAATAATGAACACTTGGATCATTTCTGACAAGTTTTTATTAAATGTAGAAAATTTGGTATATCTCTAAACCCTAAGAAGACTCTTTTTGGACTAGAAGAAGGAAAATTACAAGGACACATAATTTAGAAGGAGGGTATTAGGATAGATCATGCAAGAATAAAGACCATTCTAAACATTCATCCACCTAGAAATATCAAAGAGTTACAATCAATTTTAGGTAAAATCAATTTTTTAAGAAGATTTATTTCTAACGTAGCAGAAATCATCAGAGAACTGAATAATATGCTTAAAAAAGACTCGGTTCTAAAATGGAAAGTTGAAGAAAAACAATCATTTGACTCTATTAAACAAGCTTGAACTAAAACACTAGTTTTGATCAATCCTAATTTCAAAAAAAAGACTTTATAATTTTTTTCATTTGCCTCAAAGCATACCATTGCTACAGTTCTATTGCAAAAGAATGATCAAGGTTTTGAACAACCTATAGCTTTTTTCAGTAAACTCTTAGAGATGCACCTCTAAAATATAACATAATCGAGAAACAAGCTTTAGCTTTGGTTAAAGCCATAAAATAGTTTAGATTTTACATTCTTTACTCCCACATTATTGCCTATGTCCCTAATTCTGTAGTAAAGGACATTCTCACTCAGGATGGGCCTGATGGTAGAAGAGGAAAGTGGATTGCCACTATCCTAGAATATTAAATAGAGATTAAACCAACTAAACTCATTAAAGGACAAGGATTAGCCAAATTGATGGTTGAAACTAATTGCAATGCATGTTATACAAATTTTATTGCTCAGGTTGATAACCAGGAAGAGATGACGACTCCATTGATTAGTGAAGCCTTTATAGACTCACCATGGTACTCAGATATTATATTTTTACTTACACATTTACAAGATCCTCCTGGATTAACAAGGACTAAAGATAGATTTATTAAAATTAAAGTAATGAGATTTTGTATTATGAATAATGCGCTTTTTTGTAAAGAACAAAGTGGGGTATTACTGAACTATTTACTAAAATCAGAAGCTAACAAAATTCTTGAAGAATTTCATGCAGGTGATTGTGGAGGACATTTATATTGGAAAAGTACTGCAGATAAAATTATTAGAGCTAGTTTTTCCCGGCCTACCTTATTTTATGATGTTAAGAAATTTGTTACTTCATGTCACAAATGTCAAATTTTTGAAGGAAAAAAGAAGTTGTTACCTTTACCCCCAAAGCCAATTTAAACTGAGATGCCATTTCAACAATGGGGTTTAGACTTCATTGGATAAATTCACCACCTATCCTCTGGCCAACACAAGTGGATCTTGACTACCACAGATTAATTTACTAAGTGAATTGAAGCCATTCCTACCAAACAAGCCACTGGTTCACTCATTATCTCTTTTATAGAAAACAACCTTTTATCTAGATTTGGATGCCCACAGAAAATAATTACTAATAATGCAACAACATTTAAATCTAAGAAAATGATTGCCTTTTTTCACAAGTACCATATTACCCTAGGCCACTCTACTGCTTATTACCCTTAGGGTAATGGCCTAGCTGAATCTTCAAATAAAATCCTTGTGAATATCATTAAAAGACTACTTGAAGACAACAAGAAAACTTGGAATAAAAAGTTAGCCTATGCCTTATGGGCAGATAGACTTACCACCAAAAATTCAATTGGAACTTCTCCTTACCAAATTGTTTATGGGATGGATGCAGTTTTCTCATCATCTTTAGGTATTCCAGTAATGAAAATTATCCAAGAATCACAAGTGGAACTCAATGATATACAAAGAAGGATAAATGAGACTATTCATCTGCAATAGACAAGGGAAGAAGTCTATGAACGATCTCAAGTCATTCAAGATAAAATCAATAAATTTTTTGATAAAAAAGGTAAATAAGATGACTTTTCCATTGGAGATAAAGTGTTAAAATGGGATTCTAGGAGAGAAGAAAAAGGTAACCATGGAAAGTTTTACTTTCTATGGAAAGGGCCTTATGTAATTTATGGATATATGGGTAACAATGCTTTCTTCATCAAAGATTTGGATGGAGCAGATATTCAAGATGGACGAGTTAATGGTAGAATTCTCAAATACTACTATTCTTCTGAGTTAACTAATAGTTAGTCCCAGTTCCTTTTTACACCATTCTAAATATCCATTAAAGTTTTTAGATTGGATTGGAAGTTTTCTTTCCAAAGTTGAAGCCCGGAGAGAAGGCCCTAAGCTTTGAAGAGTAAAATGTCATAAATATCAGGTTTTGCAAAAATCAAAAGATAATTATTGGATCATCAAGGTCAAAGTTGAAGGCTACTAGTCTTTGAGTTCTTGACATTTCATCAGGAAATGCCATCCCCATGTGAATTCGTTGTTAGGGTCCTATAAGTATAGGATTCATAATTTGGTATTCACTTATGATAGTCTTGTAAAATATGTACATACCTTTCTTTCTACAAGTTTCTTTCCCATATTTTGCAAAAAATAGAAAATAGAAAATCAAAAAAGAGTCCTAAAATAAAAATCAAAGCACTTGAAAGAATATAGACCCCAAAAGAAAAAGAAATAAAACATGAAATTGATCAAGTCCAAATGCCACCGATTTTTACTTTTTGCAAATGATTATGGCAGTGTTAATAAATTCCATAATCCATGATGAGTTAAACTGTTTAATATTGACTTGTCATGTTGTCAATTTCAAGTTTTAGATAGTGAATAAAGATTAGTCAGACAATTTAATCTTGACTAATTAGTAGATAGGTAGAGAATAAATAGGAGCTCATCAGTTTAATTTGAGCCCTCGGTTGATATAAGGTAGATTTAGATAGTTTTTATGCTTTTCAAAAGAATAAAATGTTTCAAGGTAGCAAGCTCAAGTGCACCTGCAAAATGGAAGAAAAAATGTTAGATTAAAGTTGGGTAGGTAGAAAGAAGTTGGAAGAAGCTTGTAAATGTTTATCACCAGGAAAAAATACATAATTTCCAATCCCTTGTAGTTATTCTACATTCTAGACTTTTAGTCAAAGGGGATCAGAACATTTCTGTGACTTCTGTTGGGACCGGACCCAAGGCTCAATGACTGTTAGTTAAAAGTGTTGAATTCCTATATGAATCCCCAATTATCATTATTTACCCTCCATTTACCCATCACAACTCAAAAATACATAATATCCCTTTTGATTAACTTCCTCCATTTCATAAAACATACAAACCCTAAAAAAAAACATCTTATCCTAAGTAAAAGTGGTGAAATTATCAAATGATAAACTTTGCTTTAAGGTTTTCACACTAGTTAGTTATATAAGTGTATTTTTTTTTAGTATTTCATTTTCCTTGTCGTATTAATTTCTAACTTATTCTATTAACTCCATAAAAGAAACCTTATCCTATTAATATAACTCTTTTTATTTTAATATCCCCTAAAAACCCACTATTATAAGATTTTATGCAAAAGTTAATTATCCACATGTTGAAATAAAATCCTAAAAATAAACCCCCTTTGGCATAAAACTAACAATATATAAATACCCTGCCCCCCTATAGTTATTAAAACCCCCATGGTTTAATAGACTATATAATAAAACTAAAAATGAAAAAATTGACCTTTTTATACATATATTATGTATTTCTAAAGCGCAAAAGCATTTTCGACCTATCACTTTTTATCCTAAGTTTTTATAAAGGTGGCAACCCCCGCTCCTTTATAATTTACTTATCATTCTTCCTCGCATAAAGCTTAAAATAAGGTTAAAGTTTCCCCTTTCCCATTATGTAAAACCTCATGTTTTATATAATATTTAACTCATATTAAACCCTCTTAACTCGCCTCACGCATCCCAACATACATATAAGCCTTTATTATATCATACCATATAGCCTCGCTTATATAAATAATCCATTTTTTATATATATGAAAACTTTAATTAAATTACATACCACACAAAGTTTTTTATTACATTTCCATCTGCCACCACATGTATAGACCCCGGTCCCACCATACCTTTCGGCTACAACTTCCAAATTAATCTGGACCGTTCACTCCAACCTCTCAAATCCAACGGCGCGGGATTAATTTTGCGTCCATAACTTGATCATTAGCCTAACACCCAAATGAACGCGAAATGGGCGGTTTTACTATTCACGCCTCCTGCGACGTGGCACAATTTCATTGCATCGCGTTCGTTTGGAGGAAAACAACTTACCACTCCAGCCCAATGTGAAAACCATTTCTTGTTTTGCATTTGAAAATTTAAAACCACTCCCGCTTTGATCTGACCAACATTTATTACGTTTTTAAAGATTTATATCAAAGGATAAAACCTTGGTTATGATTCCTATTAACGTTATTTGCATATTCCCAACTTATAAAGAAATCCACCTGGCCGTGTTAAAATTACCAATTCTGTTTTAAACATGTGTTTGTCGATTTACTACCTTAAACTTAGATTTCAACGTAGATTCCCTAGTTGAAGAACAAGAAAGACCTTCTCGGCTCTAACAAGTTGAAAAAAGCTCAAATTAAACCATAAAAAGTTGTAGAAACCCATCTGACAGTCGAATACCTACCATCTGAGGTATTTTTTCGATTTTCAGGCTTACAATTTCTAAGTGAAAATTCTTTATAATTAAATCTAAGCCATAATACAAAGAAATTTTCCATGTAATTTTCCTAGAACACACGTAGAAACAGGCCAAACCTTGGCCAATGTTTCCCTAAAAAGACTGTGTTTGTAAAAAACCCTTTCTGAAGCCAATTTCCTCAATATTATCCACCTAAAATCCATAAAGCTCAATTGCAGAAACAAGAAAAGGTTTGAAGACCTATAGATCCCCTGAAAATTCATTTTTTTCAGTCCATATTATTTAGAAAACCCTTGTTTTCTATCTTAAACCAGTTTTCATATCCCAGAAACCTAAACTGAGAAAAATTATTACTGAAAGTCATCCTTAACCTGCAAATTGCTAAATTCATCATTCGTTATAGAAAATCAACTATTGAAAATAGTTTAAGCTTGTTTTATTTATTCAAAATGGCTAAGAAACACATGACATCCAAAGCTGGAGGTTCTAAGCCTACCAAACCTGGTGGATCCAAGCCTCCTAAGTCAGAAGCATAAAAAGCCATCAAATCCACTACTGCACTCACTACAAAAACCACTATGTTTGTCAATCCCCTTCAGCCACCAGTACCTAATGAAGAATCCATCCCCTTGACTAATATGGATTATAAAATTGTATACCCTATAGTAGAATTCAATCTACTGGAGATTCACAATTGGTGTTTTGATAAGTTCTTAGATAAAGATGAAATTCCTATTTCGGAGACCAATCAGCCCAAATATATTGTTCCAGTAACACATCCTGCCCAAGACCTTGTAATATTATGTCAGAAATAGTATGTACCAGATCAGAGAGTAATTGTATATGCTGATAGGGAGATTCTATTTTATATTACTACAGAATCCATCAATGAGATGTTACAATTACAATTTGATCCCAAGGTAGTTCCTCTATCCATAGAATCATTGACTCAGTTATATTTAGGATTAGATTTTCCTAAGAGATTTATGATTTTCCAGAACTTTATTCCATCTAAGGTGGACATTCCAAAGCTAAATCCTCCATACTCCACTTCCAAATTTCCCGAAGGGTACATACATGTGATATCAATGCTTTATTTCATACTAGGATACTACACAAATCAATTCACTGATGAATCCATCCTTGGTTTTATATCTACTTTATCTCCTGGTCAACCTCCTGCTATGTTCTTTGACTATGCCAGATTTATAGTTGATAGTATCCACCATCAATTGACCAAATTGCCCACTGAAGGGGTGTTTATATATTCATCATACTTATTTCATTTGTTCTTGTTTCTCCAAGCTGACAAGTTTCCAATTGCATTTCAAAAAATGGACTTAGAGGGTCCGCCTCTATCCATTGTCTTCTGGACCACTTTACTGAGGAAATAAAACAGTAATTTCAGTTTTAAAAACTTTTTAGATCTATTCCTCCAACCAGCAATGAGCATATTATATAAAGTAGAGAAGCCTAGGATAAGTGAGGACATGAAGAGAATATTGCAGTTATCAGAATAGTGCAAGATGGGAGACTGGTATTTGTATGAAAAGAACACAGAATTGAGGATTTTTGGATCAAATCTACTTCCTTACAAATTGCCTAAGTATTTGAGCATTAGATTTTTTGCATTAGAATACTTAAAACATGTTTTAAACTTTGATTTCATTAATTTCATGGATTCTAAAAAGAAAACTCAGTTCAAGTTGAAAAATCAGATTGGTCCTTTTATTGTAAATAACAGAAATGCTGAAAAGGAAATAGAGAGAAGATTATCAGAGTTAAAATTTTAGGAAAGCTTCCCTTGGTACTATGACCCTCAAGGAATTCTCAGCAATATAAGGGTCAACTAAAAACTACCTCCTTTCATACATGAGGCCAGGCCAGAAATTGAAAAATTTGCAAATCAAACAGAATGGGCATATAATACATTGAAAGATACAATAGTAAATGTAGAGCAAGTAGAAAAGATGGATGTTACAGAAACTATGATAGTTGCAAAGCAGACTGAAACCTCTACAAAAAGAGGTAGAGATGAGGGAACCTATACAGCTGAGACCACCACAGATACCAAATTCAATTTCTTTTACAATAAAAGTCTCAAATTCAGTTCCATAGGGAAAGAAAAAGTAATTGTTGTTGAAGATACAAATGAGCCTGAGGTAAACAATGATGAGGCTACAGTAATAGTAAATTAGACTCTTGCAGAAATACAAAAATATCAAACAGCAGGTGAACAAGATACTGAGATGATTGAAAGATAGAAAAACATGGAGGCTTCTTCCTCACACACAGTGGAGGAAATAGACCAAGACATCAAACAAAGGTACAAGAAAATCAAACAGAAGAATGAAGAGATAAAAAGTGAGATTTAATCTTAGTTTCTTAAACAGAATCCAGGGAATCAGAACAGACTACTTATAGCCTTTGACTATTCCACAAATAAAATGATCATGTCATATCTGCAACCAACTACTTCAACACCTAAGATAGTGGCAGACTACAAAAAGGTTGAGTTTGAAGTAGATATTGAAAATGTGCATGAACTAGACCAAATATAATTCCATAGAAATAGCTCTGATATGTTGTATTCTACTGGGGTAACAAAGGCTATGAGTGCTACTAAGTTGCAGAATACCATTATTAACATGCAGGATCAAATGAAGATGGAAAAAGGCTCTTTGTATGCTAAATATCTAAGGATTAAATCCTTGGAAGACTTAGTTTTACAGGTGGGAGTTGGTCCTTCTAATGTTCCAGAAGTAGAAATATTAATTAAAAATAAAAATGAAGACATTGCAGATTTGAGGAAACAGATGAAGCTTCCTCAAAGTGAGAACCCTCAAACTAAAGATATTCTTCAAGAATAGACAGAAAAAGAAGACATGATGCAGTTGATTATCAAACTAACTGCTCAAATAAAAGAAATGGAGACACAATTGGATCAACTTGTGAAAGAGAAAGAAACTATCAAAGATGCTGAAGCTCTAATTATCCCTGCGGTCATACCAGTAATTACCACAAATGTGGCCTCTACATTGGGAGAAAAATTAGCACCTAATGAGCGATTGGAAACTGCAGTGCCAGTGCATTCAGCTACAAAATCAGCCACTGATTCTTCAACAACACAGGCACAACACACAGATGATGCAGGGAAGATAGTAAAGGCTATGGAGGAAATTTCATTAAAAACCAATGAAATTAATATTTTTAAAAAGATGATTTAGAATCTGGAAACCTCCAACAAAACAACATTAATTAATGCCAAAAATCATGAGAAAAGGGCCAAGAGACTTGAAGAGAAAATCAAAAGCCTACAAAAAGACTTGAATTTCACTGAATAAATTCCGTACATAATAAATTACCTTTCGACAAATATAATTGATGCCATTCATCTCCAATGGCCTTCAATTCAAATTATCTATGAACAGAGAGAATTACTTCTAGCAGCCCAAGTGGAAATCCAAAGGACAAAAGAAGAGTTAGGAAATAAACCAACACAAGCTTTGAAGCTCATCACTTTCTTGAATAGTAAAAACAGAGTAGATTTAGAAGAATTACAGGTACACAATAGAATAGAGACCATTTTATAGATCAAGAAGGTTCTGACAAAGAGAAATATGATGTAGAATTCAAAGGAAATGTGTGATGCAATGAATATTTCTATAACCAAGCTTTTAGCAAAATACACTATGCTGAGACAAATTGGTCTTCCAGATATTCATGTCTTCAATGACAAACTAATGGCCCAAAATGATTATGACAAGAAGATAAGGGATTTTTCAAAAGAATAAATCAACAAGCCACTGCCATAGGGCTCTCCCACAAGAAGGGTAATTCTTCAATATATTGAAGACTTGTTTTTTCTTCAAAATGAGATCAAGCATCTTTTTGTCTTTAAGTCTAATTTTTCCAAGTACACAGATGCTGCTGAAAAATTTAGAAAGCTCAAAAATGTGACAATACCAAATGCAGAGCAATGGCAGGATTTTACAGATTTAATGTAGCATTGAAAAGGTAAAATAGTGAAGAGAACTACATGAGAAACAATCCAACAAAAGTGAAACCAAAAAGACAGTCAGCTGATTTTTTTTTACTCAATAAAGGCTTCTTTTTACAGAAGTAAAGAGTGAAAATATCAGTCAAAGTGTATTAGGGTTAAAAGAACAGTGTTAAAGTGTATTAGAAGAAAGAGTATCACTGAAGGAAGCTCAAACAAAGATGTTTCCTAAGCAGCCAACAATCAAGAC
This sequence comes from Pinus albicaulis, assembly GCA_034641835.2. Taxonomy (NCBI): domain Eukaryota; kingdom Viridiplantae; phylum Streptophyta; class Pinopsida; order Pinales; family Pinaceae; genus Pinus; species Pinus albicaulis. The sequence continues at coordinate 1,191,456,940 of CM076581.1, read as the reverse complement.
AACTTGCCAATAAAATCTCCTTGATTAGATAGAGTTGTTCTATATATTTTGGATAAGAGGATAGCTTGATAATTTGTTAAGCAGTTGTCCCTCTTATTTTGTAAAGATATTTTGTATTTCCTAAAGATATTCCTATATCTCTCTAGGATATTTGTAAACAATATTTTGTATAAATACTTCTACTTTAGAAGTATTAAATGTGGAATAAAATTGTTGGAATTACTATAGACATTTTTTTGGACATTGGAGGCTCTTGTGTGTTTGAATTCAAAGTAGCAAATTGGACAAACTGATTGGCATCATAATTTAGGATCCCTATGATAAGCTGATGAGTGAAGTACTCCCTTCTTGTCATTGTTTTCTTTTCTGAGTTTCATGCAATTCATTATATTTTTGTTCCATCTGAATGTGCAACTAGGAATATTACTACAAGTTAGTCTAGTGCTCCCTGTTTTTAACTAGTTTCCATTTTAAATGTTTTATGCTAATTTCTGGTGTTAGGAATCCTTGATTTCTCCTACTCCCGTTTGTCCCATGCCTCCTTCTTCCATTTTCCGGATCAAAGGATCCTTCATCGCCCTTTATCCCGATCATATCATTTCACCAGAAAACACTTTTCCAAGTCCTTGAGGGTTATCTATCTTGCCCTGAATAGATTTCTACCTTTTTGACTTTGATTTCTAGTGCTGCTAGCTAGATTTAGACTTCACATCCCAATGGACAAGTTGATTTGTCTCTAGTTTACCTACAAGTGATTTTTTCCCACCAAAACCTTTAAACCAAAACCAAATTGTACTTTCATAACTAGCATAATATTTTAAATCAAAAGAAAGATAATTTTTAAAGAGAGAGCCTTCTCTGAATTCTAGGAAGGCTAGATCCTAGAATTTGAAGTAGGTTTTTGGTTACCTCGGACTATTTCTCTTGAACCTGGAAAAATTACTGAGTGATAACAGACTGCACCCACTATCTTGGATTGCCTACACGGTCCTATCCAAAATAGAAAAAAGTCCCTACAATACCCCTCTTGTATAGCCCACCAAGACATGAAAGTGATAAAATTTAAAAAACAGGAGGTTTTAGCTCCTACCTGACACTATCCACGCAAATATTGGGTACTCTCGCTGACCACAATGACAAGAAAAGCTCTGAATAATGGCTCTAACCTCAAACACTCAAAAGGCACAAATGACCTAAAAATGGGCCATATCATCCTATATACCACCCCTTTTACCAATTTTAGAAGACCATAACTAGAACTTAGAATATCCAATCAAAAAACTGCGAGAAACATAGTGATTAGCACTTCATCATGTTCAATATGGAACTCATAAATCCAGGCTTTAGATTGGGTCATTTTTTGGCCCAATGCTCACATAGTCAGTACCAGAATACAGGTACATCCTCTATTTTTTATTTGAATTTAATTTATTTCAAAATATTTTTATGAAAGAGATGCTTCTACATGGGCTGTTGGCCGTAGATGTTGCAGGCACGCCAAATCACCATATGTCCCAGACAACAAAATTTACAAGAGAAGGTATCATTTTATCCTCAGCATGATAGGATTCCCTACAAAGCTTTGCATATCCTCACATTATTTCTTCAAAACAATAAAAACATAGGTTTCATTCACCCGACCATGTTTATTATCACCCCACCTTGTACATGATAAACACCCTTGCAGGTGGGTAGAGCCGCACATTACATGGCATCCATCACTCATGTAGACCATACAGCAATATTTGGAGCCATGGCCACAAATTCCGGTCCGAGAACCATTTCATTTTCATTCATCCATGTTCAAGAATCAGTCAATATTTTTCATCGAATGTGAAAACCATGTTCCTGGACCACCATTCTCTACAAGTGGATCAACAAAAACGCATCACCGCGTTTCACATTTGGCCTATCACACCCTCATAAGCATAGATCATCATGGAAATTTCATCTGCCTCATCACCCTCACACCGATACCAACCAATTGGGACCCCACCCTCTTCAAAACACACTCCTCATAGCATCATGTAGGATCATACATGTTAATGGGGAACACGTCTCTGTGCTTGTACATCCAAACAAATTTCATATTCTTTTGGGAAGTGTACAAATATTTTTTTAGGAGAAAACTCCCGCCCTTACATTTACATTTGTCACCTGGAAGTAGTATCTAGTCACCCTTTCTTAGAGCTACACATTTTTTACCACACAAAACCATGTTAGTTATAGAAAACGTAAACCCACTCTAGATGTCGTACCTACCCCAAGGATTTCCCCATCAAAAGCTTTTATGACTATCTCCACTTGCATTTACAGCCTCAAATTCAAGCCAATTAACCATCATCACCAATTTATAGCCACCCCTCATCATCATGTCTCGTTAAACTATCACATTACACCTTGCCTCATCAGAAAAAATTGTCCCTTGTATCATTATTTATATCTATCGATCGATGCTTCCTTCGTGTCAACTTCAACAAACACTTTCCAAGGAGTAGGTAGTACCTTGGGTGAGTCCTCACCACAATAAAGGCATCCTCAGATGTGACAATGGGAATGAACATCGTGTTACACTAAAATTTGTAACAATGACATTTAACATTCTATATGTGTTCATCATTACCTATTTTATGCTCCCTTAGAGGTCCAAAACTGTAAAGTTCCTAAACCAAGTCTTGGAATTTGGAAAAAGTTCATTAAAACCCTAAAAAGCCTAACTCCGCACTTTTCCTAGTCATTACCTACGGTACCACAGTTTCTTGCTCTATAACCTGCGGTACATCCCACAAATTTTTCTTACTAAAACTGCAGACCCTTGTAAAAGGTAAAATAAAAGAAAAAGTAAGTTCTATAAGCCCATCTGGTCAAATATTCTCCCAGCTAGAAGCTTCTAGAAGTGTAATCTGGTCGAGCTTTGCCCCTTCATTCATGAACCTCTATCCCTTCATTAGTGGAGATTATCCCTTGGTATTTGGAGCTAAAATCCATTTTTTAGAGGACTTTATCCCCTTTTCCTTGGAATTGAAACCTCCTCCCTTCTGCTATAAATTGAACTCATGTTTCAGTCTCAAGGGTAGATTGATAGACTTTGGTGGATTAGAAAATTGCTGAATTTTTTTTAGCAAGGACTCACTCAGGGATGGTCAACACAAATGGAGACAAATGTTTGCAAATGAATGGTTTATTTGAATTGTTCTCTTGAAAACATAACGACACTGCAGATGGTTTGGTGACAATTGAATTAAAGTTAATACCCAGAAACTGACTAAAGACTTTCAATGTGGTTTGATTAACTATTAGACAAAGGATTTTCCCAACCCAAATATGAGCATGATAAAAGTGTCGTGTTCAAAAGTGGTATACTATTTTTTTGGAAAAAAGTGTCATTACCTATTTTATGCTCCCTTAGAGGTCCAAAACCATAAATTTTCTAAACCAAGTCTTGGAATTTGGAAAAAGCTCATTAAAACCCTAAAAATCCTAACTCTGCACTTTTCCTAGTCATTGCATGTGGTAACGCAGTTTCTTTCTCTATAACCTGCGGTACATCCTGTACATTTTGCTTATTAAAACTATGGACCCTTGTAAAAGGTAAAATAAAAGAAAATGTGAGTTCTAGAAGCCCAGTTGGTCGAATATTCTCCCAGCTAGAAGCTTCTAGAAGTGTAATCTGGTCGAGATTCGCCCCTTCATTCATGAACCTCTATCCCTTCATTAATGGATATTATCCCTTAGTATTTGAAGCTAAAATCCCTATTCAAAGGAATTTATCCCCCTTTCTTTGGAACTGAAACCTCCTACCTTCTGCTATAAATTGAGATCATGCTTTAGTCTCAAGCGTACTTAGAACTTGGTTTTTTTGAGGTGAATTGCTGAAGAAATTATACTCTCTATACTTGGTAGCAATGGTATCAGAATGATTACATACTCATATCTATAGCTTTATGCTAGTTCAGAGAGGGGAAGGCTTGTCAAATAGATGGAAAATGGCGGTTCAGGACCCTAGAAGAACTTGTATGACATCAAGGTGACAAGGTTGTAAGGTTACTTCTTATCATACAAGTTAATACAAATGGATTCTATTTTCTCATTAAGTTGTTCATGTATCTATTTGAGCAATTTAATTCTTGGATTCCTTGATCACTAAGATAGATTAATGTTTCTGAATTATTATATCCTGCAGGTGCTTTTAATCCTTTCTCTTGTCTTTGAATGCAGGTCTTACATGTTTAATTGACCTCTTTTGGAGCGACTGGATTAAAGATTACAGCAAGCGTTGGACTTTAGGTAGGAGCATCTCCTCTTACTTAGTTAATTAATAATTTCAAATCAAAATAGTCTAGAGAAAATGGTTTGTATTTGGTTGTTTGTTTCTAGATATCCTTAGGATACTAGGGATATCGTTCTTGTCTGCAAGAAGGATTTTCTCTACATAATAAAATGGCGACTCTTCTAGGGAATATATGAGCTTAGTTTTCCTTTTTGTATTTTCAGTTTGAATTTTAAGAGTCTTCTGATTTTGATTATTCTAAAATTGGGTTCGGTATATAACTTATTAGAATCCCTGAAAAGCATATTTGAATTTTTTTTTTTTCTGTATGTTTCCTGGCTTCGTGGTTTTCATTTGAAGACAGTTTGGTAGCCTCCACAGTTTTTAGTTCAGAACAGTGCGGTACCACATTGTTCTCCATTGAAACTTGTGGAATTGTGGAAAAATTTTGAAAAATTAAGAAATCTCTTTTTAGGATCCAGATTACCAGATTTTTTTTGTTTGCCCCAACTTGTCTCGACTGTCACACTCTCATGTGTGAATTTCTTTACAGTCTCATCAATCTCTATTAAGTTAATTGGGTGTTTTCAGTTACTTTTTTGATAAATTCTTAATTTGATTTCCTTTGGTCATTACTTTAAGGTTTGCCTCAGTATCTTAACAATTTTGCACCTTTTTGATTTTTTTTTGCAAAAACATTGCCCCTTCATTCGCCCGGGGGGGGTGGCTAAATTGTGTCTGAGTGTTAATCGCCTTTGAGTGTTTTTATTTTTTTACCTTTGGGACTCTCACCAAATTTTATTTACTTACACTTGATTGTTTCTTTAGATTACATTAGAATCATATTGTGTTTTAGAATTCTCTTACATAGATCACATTTGCATAATTAGAATTCTCATTTTCAAAATATGAACGAAAAATGCCCATAGCTTACATTTTCATACTTTTCAAGTGAATTGTGCATAGATTACAACTGCATAGTTTACATTTTGGAAAAATCAATCATAGATTTAGATCATTTTCTCTTATTTGAATTTACATACTTTTATGCTTGTTTTAAAAACATAAAAATAAAAATTGGAATTTATATTTTCTCTTATCTATCAATCTTTGCATTGTTGGAAGTGAACTAAAACTCTCTCCTTACTTTAGTTAAGATTCATCGAATTGAAAATATTACATTATCATATTTGATTACATTCAATTTTGGTTCAGGTCATAACACCATTGGTTTCATATCCATTTAACCTGTGAGCAATAAAAACCCAAATAACACATCGCTTTAATAAAATTCCTCTAGTAATTTTTACATTTCCTAGGGCTCTTTCCACCAATCTAGCTTAGGCTAGTGCTTTAGAATAGGTTGTAGTTAACTTTCCAGAGAAACTAAACAAACAAGTAGCATCTTTCAGTAGGAAAAATTCCAATTGTTGCAATTGTTCTCTAGGAATCTCTTCTTAAAAGAGTCAAGCACGAGATCATGTTGGAACCAGTGAGGTAATTATACCTATCTCATTGGGAAAGATACAAAATGTGCATGTATTAAAAACAGTAAACCTCAGATAGACCATTGTCGAGGAGCAAGGGGTCACTTGTTGGTAAAACTTGGATTATATCAAGGAGCCTTCAAGGGGATTGAGCTTGATACTCTGCCCTTGCGTGCATATTGGATCATAGACTGTTGCCCCAGGTATAATTTTCTCAGTTGGTGACCTTAGTGGCCATAATATTTAGGATTTTTCCCAAGATGACGGTGGAGGGAAGGTACCACTGTACTTGGAAAAGACGTTGAATAGACCCACTTCAACTTTCTAGAGGGTTCACTTCACTTCGAGATGGCATAGTGGAGGTACTTGCAGAGTCTGTTTCATTAAGCAGGTTGTCAAGGTAACTATTCCAAATGCCAGTTTTCCACATTAATTTTTGCGACGTTGGATTTCATCACCGACTAGTGTTTTAATTGTGGAAACATACTATTTGTGTGTGGTTTGACTCCTAGATCGATAGCACATGTTCATTTCTTTGTTTTCACTTTTTAGAGACCTTAGGTGTGAATTTTGAATTTTAATTGTTAGGTGTGAATTGTGAATTGTGAATATTTTAAATTGTTAATAAAATTCACTGAAGATTGAATCTAATGGAAACTATTCCGAAATTTACCAACCACGGAACCCCCCTTAACGAGAATCCTATTAATTTTCCTTGCTTTAGAAATGTTGGTCCTCCTTATATGGCTACACTATCATTACCTGGATTTACAATAGGTTTACTAGTATGGTTATTTTCAACTTCATTGACCTCGAATACTCCAATTGCTCCACTTCAAACGGATGCTTCACCTCAACAAATTTCACCATCTCAACATCACCAACCTCATGTTGACCCTTTACCTTATTCGCCCAACATGTCTTCCTCCCTTTATTCATCTTCGCTTGGTAAAAGCCTTGATGCTAGTAACCAGGTGGCTAAGAAGAAGAAGAAAGGGAAGAAGAAGAAGAAGCAAGATAAGAAAGAAGTCAACCAACCAACCATGGCTATAAGTGTTAGTAATGTTGAGGAAACCTCCAACATGCATCGTAAAGCCAAATACCCTTGCAAGATTTTTACGGGTGACCAATTCCTTATCAATTGTCCTGGTATTCCAAAGGTCTTGGAAGTATGGTCAAAAAAATATCATCAACTTACCATTGATCCGTCAAGAATTGATATTTAGGTTCCTGAGAAAAAGGGTAAAGTTAGGTTTCCTTGTAAGTTATGCAAAGGGAGTCATCAAACTCACATTTTCCCTCACATGGATGAAGCCTCAAAATTGTTGGAAAACCTTACTGTTCCACATAAACAAATTCTAACTGGTTACCCTAAAATTTCTCCCAACTGACCGTCGGATGACAAAGTTATTGTTCTAATTCTAAGTATAGTCAATCCCACTCTTCCATTGGAGAGTAAAAATCATATCACTCAGGTTGATGATCCATTAGTTGATCAAGTGGTTGACTTGATTTCTTATCCATTCGATCCCACTCTCACTGTAGAGAGTGAAATTCATACTGCTCAGGTTATTTTTGTTACATCATATTTTTCTATGCCAGGGGGAATTTCACATGTTTCTTCTGAACCCCCTCCAAGTACTGAGGTATTTTCCTTTGATTGGAATAGACTGACAGAACCTCATCTTCCTTCCTCCATCCCTTTCAAAATCATTGTGAAGGCTTGTAGTAAGAATGTGCGCTGCACAAATATAGATGAAGGGGCTTCTATTAGTATTTTATCCTCCATTGATTAGAAAGCTTTGGGCTCCCCTCAGCTTGTGCCTGTTACATAGAACCTGTCAGCTTTTAATAGAACCATTAGTGAACCTTTAGGGATCCTTCTGAAGTTTCCTATTGCCTTAGAAGGTAAAATTTTTTGTATTGATCTTATGGTAGTCCAAGGTCCCTTGGATTTCAATTTTCTCCTTGGGCGAGACTATATCTATGCAATGAAAGTTTTCGTATCAACACTCTTTCGCTTGATGTCTTTCCCTCACAATGGAAACAGTGTGAATTTTGATCAACTTTCATTTGCTAGTCTTGATTCGATTACCAATAATATGACATCCCTTAATTTTCCTTCTACGGAAGTGGTATCTACCCCACCACAAGTTAATTATGTGGCAACCAGTACCATGTTTTCAGTTACCAATTCAAGCGAGCCTCTCACTGTTTGGTCGTCTTCCTTTGACTTAGATCTGGTAATTGACATGGAAAACCCTATGAGATTATTTGAACGCAATGTTCTTATCCCTATTGAGTCCCTTGACACGTGTTCCTTCAAGAAAAGTTTTCTTCCTTATGATGAAGACCTCTTCGAAGCCATGATCGAGGTGTGTCCCTTGACATGTGTTGCTTCCAGTTGGAAGCCATGATCAAGTCACCATGAGGAGAGTTCATTTTACTGTGTCAACCTCATTAAAATTCGAAACAGTTTCCCATGAGGAATTTTTTTTTTACTGTGTCAACCTCGTTAAAAAATGAAACATGTCTTTAAGGATAGTTATTTTATTGGGTCAACCTCATTAAAAAATGAAACAAACCCATGAGGATGGTTCTTTTGCTGTGTCAACCTCGTTAAAAAATGAAACATGTCTCTGAGAGGATAGTTCCTTTTACTGTGTCAACCTCGTTAAAAAATGAATCAAGTAATGAGCATAGTTCTTTTCATGTGTCAAGCTCATTAAAAAATGAAACAAATCCTCTCCTAATTGAGTCGAGTCCTTCATTAGATCTCGTAAGTGTCAAGCCGAGTCTTTCATCTAATCTCGTAAATGAACCTTCATTCCATCTGGATATTAGTAACCAATAATCTACTTAGTTGAATGTAATGAAGCTTTGGGGGCATATGCTCTAGCAAGTTACACTTGGGGGGCTTTAAAACCATTTACAAGCATAGTTTCCCACATTTCAAGCTTGTGTAAAAATGAAACTACTCTCAAGCATAATTTTTCCTTTATTTCAAGCTTGTGTAAAAATGAAACAAACCACTCTCAAGCACAATTTTCCTATGTTTCAAGCTTGTGTAAAAATGGAACCACTCTCAAGCATAATTTTCCTTTTTTTCAAGCTTGTATAAAAATGAAACCCATCTTGAGTCCATTTTCATTATTATTTTCAACACTCACTAAACTCATGAAAATCCTGAGATTATTTTTCTATCCTTCATTCTCGTAAAACACATGAAAATGTTGAGTTCTTTCTGTCTTTTCCTAGTCGTAAATTAAATTTAAATTCAGCCAAATGAGTACACTTATATCACTTTTCCGGGCTCCTGAAAATTACAAAAAAGTGAAACCCTGGAGTTCTCTTTTAAGCCCTTTTCAAACTCTCTAAACATGAAAATATTTCCGAGTACTTGACTATTAAAACTCGTTAAAGCAAATGAAAGTTGTCCTTTCAATATAAGTCTACCCTTTTCTTCGACTAAAATGGACTATTTTCGAAAAAGGTATACATTGACTAATCATATTCAATAGAGTTCTCTCTTACATCATTTTATCTCTTTTGAGGCTTGAGAGACTAAATTTACGAAAAATTACATGCACAAAGTTTTCTTAAGTTTTTCTTCTGACTCCCTAAAACTGAAAAACATCGAGTTTCACCTATAGTGGACTCGTGAAAATTTAACAGTAAAGGACCTGTAAGTTACAAACAGGAATGAACCACTCCTTCTTAGGGTTCGATTTTAATACTAAGATGGACTCATCCAAAGGATAAGCTTATACAACAAGAAAATTTTATCCTCCTCAAGCTTTTCAAAAATAAAGGGGTACTTGGTAGAAATGGTGCGGAAAAAGAGAGAAAATGAATCCAGTTGTCACACTTTGTTCCAATAAAGTAGTATACCACTCTTGAACAGGACACTTTTATCACGCTCATATTTGGATTGGGAAAATCCTTTGTCTAATAGTTAATCAAATCACATTGAAAGTATTCAGCCAGTTATTGGGTATTAGCTTTAATTCAATTGTCACCAAACCATCTACAGTGTCGTTATGTTCTCAAGAGAATAGTTAAAATAAACCATACATTTGAAAACATTTGTCTCCATATACGTTGACCATCCCTGAGTTAGTCATTGCTAAAATTATTTCAAAACTTGATCTAATGGTTTCATGTCGTGGGATTTCCTATGACAGATCACTTTCTATCGATGGAAGCTCATCATATAGAAAGATGATCTAGAATCCTACCAGTACTTTGGGATCTGCATGCCCTAATGGTAGGTTTCTTGCCTTCGATGATAGGTTACATCATTGACCTTCAATCGAATGACTCTATGAAGTGTTTGACTACAAATCAGTCATTCACACCTCATGGATTGTATTGAGTACTTTGAGAGCCATTGTCATTATTGGTGGTTTCTCTCACACTTGTTAACAGTTCACATCATTGGCTGGTAATCAGGTGGTTTCTACCATGTTCGACTCCAATATAATAAATCACATGGATATAATTGTACTAGCTAGAGAAGCGAAAATGAAGACCCTAGATCTATTTTCTACCATCTAGGTCGTGAGGAGTTTTATTATTCATGATATAGTAGACTATTTATGACAGATGGCTGCGTCCATGCTGTCTCTATTATTGATGTGATTCTAAAATAATTTCTATATCAGAACATGTATTTAGTTTTGATCTGAGCATGGGAATGCCTATCTCAATGATGATATACATATATATGTTTGCATTGAATTTTTTTACAGGTTTCGACCGATATGTACGCAACCCAATCCTCACAATGATAAATCACTTCACTCTTTAGAACTACTTCAAACTTCGCGCTTTAGGGGGCAATCTGTTACACTAAAATTTGTCACCATGAAATTTAGCTATCTGTATGGGTTAATAATTACCTATTTTATGCTCTCTTAGAGTTCCAATACCATAAAGTTCCTAAACCAAGTCTTGGAATTTGGAAAAAGCTCATTAAAACCCTAGAAACCCTAACTCCGCACTTTTCCTAGTCATTGCCTACGGTACCGTAGTTTCTTTCTCTATAACCTACAGTACATCCCACATGTTTTTATTATTAAAACTGTGGACCCTCGTAAAAGGTAAAATAAAAGAAAAAGTAAGTTCTAGAAGTCCAGCTGGTCGAATATTATCCCAGCTGGAAGCTTCTAGAAGTGTAATCTGGTCGAGCTTCACCCCTTCATTCATGAACCTCTATCCCTTCATTAATGGAGATTATCCCTTGGTATTTAGAGATAAAATCCCTTTTTGAGAGGATTTTATCCCCCTTTCTTTGGAACTGAAACTTCCTCCCTTCTACTATAAATTGAGATCATGTTTTAGTCTCAAGGGTAGTTAGGACTTGCTTGCTTTGAGGTGAATTGCTGAAGAAATTATACTCTCTATAATTGGAAGCAATGGTATGAGAACGATTACATACTCATATCTATAGTTTTATTCTAGTTTAGAGAGAGGAAGGCTTTTCAAACCGATGGAAAACATCTGTTCAGGACCCCAGAAGAACCTATATGACATCAAGGTGAAAAGGTTGTAAGGTTACTTCTTATCATACACGTTAATACAAATGGATTCTATTTTCTTATTAAGTTGTTCATGTATCTATTTGAGTAATTTAATTCTTGGATTCCTTGATCACCGAGATAGATTAATGTTTCTAAATTATTATATCTTTGCAGGTAATTTGAATCCTTTTTCTTGTCTTTCAATGCAAGTATTACATGCTGAATTGACCTCTTTTGGATCGACCGAATTGAATATTACAACAAGCGTTGAAATTTAGGTAGAAGCATCTCCTATTAATTAGTTAATTAATAATTTTGAGTCACAATAGTCTATAGAAAATGATTTGCATTTGGCTGTTTGTTTCTAGATATCCTTAAGATACTAGGGATATCATTCTTTTCCATAAGAAGGATTTTATCTGCATAACGCATTGCCCATTTATTTCATCGATCCTCTTGAAATTTTACATCAATACAATTTTCCATGTCCAAGATGGTATCGTACTTCATAACCATTGCACCCTCTAAAACTTCATCGAAGACCCATATTTCAGTAGGCATCTCTTTCAGAAATTCTTACACGTGAAGGTCCCTAGTAGTCAAATACCCATGCATACATTTCTCACTTTCTCCAAACGTACCATACCAAGACAATGCATGTAGTTACCACATTCAAACCATTTTGGTAAAATAAAAACGTCTCCGAGGGCATCAAAAACCATCGTTATAAAAAAAAAAAATCATCTAATACAAATGTGACATGAAAAAACTAGTGTCTATCAATATTAGCTTAACTAGTCAGCATCATGAGCATCGAACATGCCCGACTCATAGAAATATTTCTCATTTGATCTCTTGTCGGTTTCCTACAAGTCATGGTTTCTTTTTTTCTTCATACAAGGAGTCTCCTTGCTCATTTCCAGGGAAATTTACTCTCTCTCTCTCTCTCTCTCTCTCTCTCTCTCTCTCTCTCTCTCTCTCTCTCTCTAAAAATGATCACACATACAAAAAATCAGGGGGAAACTGTTAACACCAAAAAATCGTACAGGAAAACGACATTACAAAATTTCAAGAAGAAGGTTAAAATAATGATTTTCAAGGAGGAAATACATTAGGAATGAAAAAATTCAGATATTCCTAAGTTTCATCCAAAAATTAGAGGACATTTCACCAACAACAAAGGGCTTTGCGCACAACGCGCCTATTCCTTTGATAGTTGCATGGTCCTTGAGATGATAATAAGTCACAATCTGGGACAACTTAACACACTTTGAAAATATGATTCTCTACCTAGTACAGTCAAGTATAGATAAATTTGAGCCAGCTTGAGGAGGCATGCAACCCACAAAGGAATCTCTTTCCCACTCTTGGGTCATTATCAATATTGGGCCAAGAGAGGGAATATAATTTAACAAAATTTCTATAGAAACTGGCCATGGGAAGAGAAAAAGGAGACACATTGTTATGTTGGTCAAATTTCTCCATAGAAAACTAGCTTGTGAGTATAGAAGCAGAAGTATTGGAGTGACTCACATGTTGGCCATACAAAATCTTAGTTTGAGAGAGAGCTTCACCATATGACAACTATCGCCATCCTTTTGTGAGAAGGAGAGACTAATAGAGAACTTGAGGAAAGGAGCCCTCCTTGTTCTGAGTATTTTAGCTCCATATCTCAAATGACTCACACAAGACAGTTTAGCATTGTATTTGTCATACCACTAGCACCTACTAAGGGATAATTCTCCATTTGTCTTATTTGATTGTTGTTCCATTCAAGCATTTGTATCTTGTGTATTTTCTATTTTAGTTCATAGTGTTGCATGCTTAGCTTACACTATATGTTTTATTTACATTATTTAAATATTTTCAGAAGCATTGACATCATTTTCTCTACGATCTTATGCAGATAGTAACTAGCTATGAAAGAGGCTCGTTTTGGTACATACATGTCGAAAAAACACCAACACAAATACAAATTTGAAAAATATGCCTGCCATCACTAGGCTGAATATCCTATCTAAAATGTTAGCAAAAGAAGGTGGTTTGAGGATGACCACCAACATTGGAACGCTTAATGCAGTTCCAGGAACTCTTCCAAATCTGGCATGAAGTTTAAGTCTTCTGCTAGAGAAAGTGCTCCTAATGTTTTGAAGAGGGAAACCTTCTACCTGCATAAAATGGGAGAAAATCAACCTGAAAGGGAGATCTCAAACTGCAATATTTTAAGGATGACCACCAACTCTAAAATGATTAATACAATTCCTGGAAATATTCTGAAACTTAAAATAAGCTAAAGTCTTCTAGTAGATGAAGTGTCCCCAATTCTTTGAAGAGGGAGAAGCTAAAAATCACATATATGGATTGAGGGATGACCACCAACCAAAGGCATGCTCATGGAAATATTTATCTTTGGCTACAACTCTAAATCTGGAAGGGGAGGTTGTGGCTTGGGCTCACTTGATGAGGCTTTGAAACTTGTAGATGACCATCATTTCCCCCCCTGTCAGATACAAGGTGAGATGATGGAAAAAATTCAACTGCAAGGTCTTTTAATATTCAAGAAGAGATTCTGACATATGAGTGAAACATCTTCTTTGTTGTTGATGCTCATTGCCAAGAAACGATCCGTCCAATATGAATGTGTGTTCTTGCAGGAGGCTTGTTTCTGAATTATCTATGTGAAGAATGAGTGATTTTATGACATTTCTTACATGGTGAAGATAAAAAAAATGATATTTAATATGGCCAACTCGATCACGGTGTTTCCATTTCATAATCTATTTTGAAAGAGAAGAATAATACATTGAAGGTGAATGGTCATATAGAAATCTTGCACTATGGAACTAGATGGGCTATAAATAGTTTGGAATATGAAAGGACACATCCTTGTCATATCCAAGACCAATTATTTTCTTGTTATGGACAAGCTCTTCCAAGGTTTGATGATGGGCTTGGGAGGTGGAACCCGAGCTTCTACATCTGCATACAAATCAAATATTGAAATGGTAATTAAATGTGAACCAGCCTCAACATCACTTAGTGGCCATTGATGGATGTTTTTTTCGACCTTGAAAAATTTAGAATGAAAAATCTGTTGAAGTTAATCTTGCTGGAATTGAGATTCGAGTTGCAAAAACTTGATATTGTCTTGTGCATATTGAAGATAGGTCTGAATTTTAGACAAAGTATTAGTTGGTATTAACTGTAAGTTCACTATTATACATGATTAGAGTTCTCAATAACTCTAATAAATAGTCAATTTTATCCGTTTTCTTCATAGTAAAAAAATGGTCACAACTATGAAGCTATAGAGAAGAAACAACACCCTCTAACAATACAATGTCCCTGCAAAATATTTTGTAAATGTGAAACAAAAAATGAGTATGCCATAACCGTTTATGGTAGAAAATACTAATGATTTCTCTCCTCCAAAAATAATTTTTTTACACCAACAATAACTCTATTTTATCTATAAATACAACACCACTGGAACTTGAGGCTTAAAACCTTTACGTCATCGCATTAGGAGCTAGGAAATGAATAAATGTGATGTTGTTAAGTACTTTGAGATTTTAGGAAATTTATTACTTGGAGATTTTCTTTGAAACTATTTATTTTTCTACCAATGAATATTCTCTACTACAACAGTGAATAACTAATGGCCAGAATCTCAATGGTGTAAACTCACAAATGTGAAATTTTCTCTACAACGCCCGAGGTTTTCATTTGTAGGAATTGTTGTGATCCCATGATTTAGCATATTGGTAGACCAAATGGACAGGGAAACATCAAACTAGTCTTTGGAGTCCTAGGACCTAGCCTTCCTGGACTCAAACAGTTCTCTCTCTATTAGTTTGAAAATAATATGAACTTGTTTTCTTTAGATGGTTGATTTTAGGCTAGTTATTAAGTGTGGGGTTTTTTTGATTGTTTTGGTTGGGTATGATGATCAAGAAAAATAGATAGAATGAGGAAATCTCTAATTTATTGGGAAATGGAGTCTAATAAAAGTCATGAAAGGTTCATCAATGGATCGGGGAGCATCACAGGGAAAATCTAACATGGTCAGTGGATCTTCAAGGTTTTTAGGGGTAATGAGATGGAAATCAATGGTAAGAATAAAAAGTGGGACAAAGGGAAATTAAGGATCCTTTATCATATATAATTTTTAACAAAGGGACTTGAATATTGTAAGCATGAATAGGAAATCAATAGACAAGGAAAACCATAAATTGTTTGATTCAACTAAAGCAGACAATTATTCAAGACAAACATTCCCAATGAAATATAGAAGGCGAGAAACTCATTTAACTTCTAGTGACTTCACCTTTAAGGACATAAGACTTTCAAGACACACATATAAATATAATCAGAGAAGAGGGAACACATAAGCATCTTTTATTATAGCTATGAAGATCTCTAAAACAATTATTTAAGAAATTACAAAGGGTATGATCAAAACAAAACCTCTTTGACAAACTTTAACTAATGGTACTTTAGAGAGAGACTTCAAAAATAGTGTTTTAGTGGAATAAAATAAGCAAGGCTAGCCATAAATCATCCTTGATACCAAATGTATTAAAATATTCTAAAATAAACAAGCTTACGAGGGTCTAGAGAGCAATCAAGAATTCTCTAAAATGTCCTAGCAAAAGAAAACATTAAGGCAGTGAAGAACAAAAAGAACTAAGGTGCCTTTAGAAACATTTCTTAGTCTAAAAATTTTGCTCTAATACAACATAGAAAGATGGAAACATAACAAATCGTGAAATAAAAATAATAGATAAGAAGCACTTCACCAAAAACCAGGCTCAGGGATCCTGCAATCTAGCCTCCTCCATCAACAAACAATCAAGGCATCCACAAGTTCCAAGACATCAATTTCTTTTCAACTTCCAAGAGACTATGTATTGAATTAAAAAAGTCATCAAATGCCAACAAGATAATGATTTTAGATGTAGTATTTATCTACAAATGAGGAGGTGAAGCTAAGCTAGGGTTTGAGTGCCATTTGATACAAAGTTAATGAATTCCTAACCTTGAAAACCATGCAATGTCCAAGGCAGGAATATCTGTAGATATTTATCTGAATAATAACTTATATCTCAACTCCTAAGGGAATATAGGTGAAATTTTTGAATTTAAGGCCTATTCATAACTTTTACAATAACTATTTGGCAGATATAAATATCTCTGACTAGGGTCAATAACTTCCTAATGCTTTATTGAAGGAAACAAAACACTAGGTGGAAAAAATATATTTTGAGAAGAGTAACTGCCATAGGCTAAGTCATTCAATTTTTCTTTGGGTTAATATGCCCTTTGCTTTATCTTTAATATCTATGTTTTAGGCCTTAAAATCTCTCTTTATGCTCTGAATGTTTGTTTTTATCATATTTTTCTTTAATCTGTTTGATATTTTGCCTTTATCCTTTAATCTCTTTTCAACTGTCTACTTTCTTTCTTTAACCTTCTGCTTTGAGTGGTTAATCCTTTTGTTTTGGATTTTAATTAGGAATATCTCTTTAATCCTTGTCACTCCTTCTCTTCATTGTTTCTTTCTCTGTATTTTGTCTTCTCTTTGCAAGGGGGACTCTTCTTCATGGTAGGAGGGTTTTGATCCATCGATGATCATGTTTCATCGATTGAAAACACTCGTATAAGTCCTCTAGCCATCATTGTCCTAATTTAAGCTTCTATATCATCATCTAGAGGCTCGTTTGATTTAATTTGGCCCTGTGCAATGTGCTCCACATTTTTTCGCCATTAAAACCTGCATAAAACACCATTTTTTAGTTAAAACTTGCAGGAAGGGCGAGGAATGAAATTTCTAAGATTTCGGGCTATTGGAGGGCTTTGTAGAGGAGGAGATGGCACAAGAAACAGGTTCCAGAGGTGGAATGAGGAGAATTTTGAACGAGAATGGGAAAATTTGAAAAATGGCGTAGACGACAAGGCGGATTTTGAAAACCATAAATGGTTTTATCCCGCAGAAAATGAGTGGTAAGAAGTTTTTTATGGGAGGTGCATGATATACCTTAGGGCATGACACATGGCGGGTCAAAACCACCTATTTCACATGGGTTATAAAACACTAACCCTAACACAATTTTGTTTGTGATATGCGGTGCTGGTCATTGGATCTTGGGAGGGGAGATCAATGGTTGACACGCATCAGGGAGGCGATCAATAGTTGATCGGGCTAGCGGTAGTGGATGATAGGTGGCGAGATGCAGTTGGATGGTGGGTTAAATGGAGGATGGGCCTGAGGACATTAATATTTAACGAAAAGTTTTAAGTTATAAGGTTTATGGAGGGTTTTGGGTATGGTGGGAGGCAGGGCCTGCTTATAATAATTCAAAGGTTTTAAAAGCCCTTATTATAAGGTTTTGGGGTTTATGACATGGAAAGGGTCGGAAACATTATTTTCAAAGGGGAAGGTCTTAGGATAAGCAGGGGTCGAGGTCTTATGAGTGTGAGGGGGCTCGGGATTAGAAGAAAAGGGGCTTTAAGGCCTATTTCATATAATAGGGTGGGTTTTAAACATAAAACAAGGTTTTATATAAAATTTAAAAGACCCGATAGGCTAAAAGGTTGGTTTAAAACAATGTAAACGGGATTTTTACATTGTTTAATGCTTTAGAGGAAAAATTATGAATGGGGGGTGTTTCATGGGATTTTTTAGGAAAGAGGAAAAATGGGTTTTTTAGAGGGAAAAAAGGAAATGAATGAGAGTGAGGGTAAGGTAGTGAAATGAGGTTAATAGGCCTAGAAAATGAAGTCCTTTTGTATCAGTGAAGTAGACTTTAAGGGCAGAGAGGGAAAAAATAGAGAAACAAATTGACTTAGGATAATGAAGGCAGTGAGATTTCTAAAACTCACAATATTTCTCAAATTTTGTTTTATAAATCTAGGACCATTATTTAGTCATGTTTTGATATCAGCCAAAATTACTGATGACTAACAGTGGCTCCACTTGGGTAAGGCAGCTCCTTTTTGGAGGTGTCGAGAAATTTCAATTTATTGAATCTCTGAGTTTCTTGAGGACTAGTGCCTCTTCCATTGAGAAAGTTTTTCCCTTCTTTTCACCTTCTTATATTTCCTTTTTGAGTGATGATCTTAATAATCTCCAACATAGGATTCTTTCAACAGCATCTCTACCTACCCAACCTACTTGTCCTAACATTTTTTCTTCTTTGAATGCACTTGAACGAGAAAAATCATGACATTTTTATTTTGAAAACAGAAATAAACTATCTACTTCTATCCTTATTGATTCCAAGAGTTTAGATTAAGCTCGTGAACTCTTTTATTCTCTACCTAGACTTTTTGACTGCGAAGATTAACCTATTTGGAAATATTTATTCTCTAAACTATTGACATGAAATTGAAGGCATGGTTCAAATTAGGATTAGGCAGTCTGACTTACCATAGTTTGTTGCATTGGAACAAGTTGCACAAACAATTTTCTTTTGCATAAAAGTAAATAGAAATATAAGGGTGTGATCTATCATTTGTTATGCATCCTCATCTTTCTCTTTGGTTCTGTTTTGAGCATGTGGAACCAATATCTTTATTCCCTAATCTATCCTTTCTGATAAGTCAAGCTTGAATAATTTTGACAATTATTCTTACACTAACTTATCAACATAAATTTAAACATGCTCAACCATGATTAGGCTAGATAACTAAGCAAGATCTTCTTTTTGAACCTGCAATGGAATTTAAGCTTGCACACTTTCAGCAACACTATTTTTTGGGTATGGGGTTGTACCTCTTCTAAAATATGCCCTCTTTTCCTTTTTTGTTTTCTGAAATTTTTATTTTTATGATCCTTTATCATGCAATGCTATATATAATGAATGAAAATTTTGAAGCTAAGACTCTCGACAATAATAATGTTTGAGCATCCTGCCATTGACAGGACCTCCAAATAACTTTTCTCCATTTATCCCTTGTAAGAATAAAACATTATGACCCCTAATTGAATGAATCATATAAGGCCCTTTCCACAAATTCTAAAATTTACCATTTTTACCTTTGTCTTCCCTCATGTAATCCCATTTCAAAACTGTTTCTCTAGTTTTGAAATTATTTTCTTTAGTCCTTCTGTCAAAGATATTTTTGATGCTATCTTGTACTTCTTGTGTTCTTTTGTAAACCTCCTCTCTTGACTGTTGTAAATGAATGGTCTGGTTCAGCCTTCTATGTATGCCATTTTCTTCTGATTTCACTCCTTGGAGAAGTTTCATGACTGGAACTCCAAAGGATGTTGGGAAAACTGCATCCATGCCATACACCAAATTATAGGGGGACATACTGATTGATTTATTGGTGGTTAGTCTATTAGCCCATAATGCATGAACTAGTTTACTATGCCATGATTTTTTATTCTGTTCCAACAGTCTTTTGATAATGTTGATCAAAATTTTGTTGGAGGACTCAGCTAGCCCATTACCCTGGGGGTAGTAAGCTGTGGAATGTCCCAATGTGGTATAATATTTATTGCAGAAATCATCCATTATTTTGGATTTAAAGGCAACAACATTGTCTGTAATGATTTTTCTAGGACAACCAAATCGGGATAAAATGTTGGTCTCAAGGAACTTGCTAATGACTGAGTCAGTAGCATTCCTAGAAGGGATAGCCTCTATCCACTTGGTAAAATAATCAGTGGAAGTAAGGATTCACTTATGTTGGGCAGATGAGTTTGGGTGGATTCCTCCAATAAAGTCTAAGCCACATTGTTAAAAGGAAGCCTTAATACTGATGGGATGCAAAGGTAAAGGTAGGATTTTTCTCTTGCCATCATAAATTTAGCACTTATGGAAAGTCATTACCAGTTTGTGGTTGTCAGGAAAAAGGGTCGGCCAACAATAACCAGCTCTGAGAATCTTGTTTGTTGTGTTTTTACAGTAAAGTGACCTCCACACTCTCCCTTATGTAGCTCGTGCATGAATTTTCCTGCATCATTCTCAAGGAAACATTTAAGCAATATGCCAACAACATTCTTCCAATACAGAACTCCATCTAAAATGCAGAATTTGAAAGCTTTTTTTTTCAAAAATCTATCTTTTGTATTTGATAAAGAAGGAGGGGTTTTGAGATAAAGAAGTACATATATGATATCATCATACGAAGATGAATACAAAAATATTTCTTCAATGTATGGAGCAGTGAATTCTTCCTGTTCTTCTAGAACATCAACCATATTCATATCTAATGCTTGGAAATTTGATTTAGCCATGAGTTTTGCTAAGCCTTGTCCTTTAATCATCTTGGTAGGTCTAATTTCTAAATCATATTCTAAGATAATAGCAATCCATTTTTCCCTTTTACCATCAGGGTCTTGATTTAGAATGTCCTTGACAATTGTATGTGGGACAAAAGAAATGATATGAGATTGTAAAATGTAGACTCAGAAATCTTTAAATACTTTTATCAAGGCTGGCGCTTGTTTCTTCATGATGTTTTATTTGAGTGGAGCATCTCTTAATGCTTTACTAGAAAATGATATTGGTTGTTCTTTCCCTATGTCATTCTTTTGCAACAACACTGCATCAATGGTGTGCTCAGATGCAAATGAAAAAATGTAGAAATCCCTGGTGGAATTAGGAATGATAAGAACTAGTGTTTGAGTGACAGCTTGTTTCACTAGTTCAAATGACTATTTGAATTTTAAGGTCCATTTAACTCCTATCTCCTTTTTTAGCGTGTTTGTGATATCCCTTCAAATTTCAACAAGGTTGGGGATGAACCTTCTCAAAAAGTTGATCTTCCCAATGAAAGATTGCAACTCCTTGACGTTTCTAGGATGGATGATTTTTAATATGCGTTCAATCCTTTTGGGATATACTTTGATTCCTTCTTCAGAGATTATGTTGCCTAGGATTTTTCCTTCTTGGAGACCAAAGGGTGTTTTTCTAAGATTCAAAGATAAGCCATATTTCCTACATTTCTAAAAAACGTTTATTAAGTAGAATAAGTGATCTTTATCAGTTTTGGAGTAAACAGTGATGTCATCAAGGTAAATGATTATGAAATATCATATGTATTCTGAAAAATCTATGTCCATGGCCCTTTGGAATGTGGCCCCTGCATTCATCAAACCAAATGGAATTTTATCATACATGAATGTACCCCAAGGTGTGGTAAAGGTAGTTTTGTGTTGATCACTTGGGAGTACTAGCACTTGGTTGTAGCCTGAAAAACCACCCAAGAGTGATATTCTCTTAGATCCAACCACCTTTTGGAGTATGCGATTCATCTTAGGCAAGGGATAATTATCTTTCAGGGAGGCTTTGATGAGATTTCTAAAGTCAATGCAGAGCCTAATCTCCCCGGTCTTATTTCTAACAGATAGAAGTTTGGAAACCCACTCTGAGTATCTAATGGAAATTATGATCCCAGTGTCATACATAATTTTGATCTCTTTCTCAACTAAAGGTAATAAAACAGGGTTTATCCTTCTTATTTTTTGTTTGAACGGTTTCTGATTTTCTTTAAGAGGAATTTTGTGTTGAATAATGCTGGTATCATATGATTTCAGATCTTTGTACCCCCATTCAAACACATCTCCAAACTCTTTGGAAAGTTCAATATATTCATGTTTTATATGAGTAGGAAGAGTGCTAGATAACTTGATCATTTTGGGATCATTCATGCTGCCTATGTTATGTTCTTCTACATTAGTTTCTGTAGGCTCCATCTTCGGTTTTTAGCTACATCATTGAAGTCAAAAATCTCCTCTAATGGTGTAAGGCATCTTGGTATTGAATCACCTTTGCATTGTAAAATCTCAAGGTCCTTTTGGTCTATATTGTCAAGTAATTCTGCCTTAAAAAGATGTTCAAATTGGTTTATATCAGCAGTATAGGACAGATCTGTTATGTGGACTTTTTTTTCATCAAAACAATCTTCTTCATGGCTTCAGCTAGGTGTTGGTACAAAAAAATCATTTTTAGATTACAGAAAATCATCACTGTGTTTATCACCCTCAAATACTTGCCAATAGTTTTCATTGTCAGGTACTGTAGGCTGATTTTTTACTTTGGCAGTGAGGATTTTTTTTCTTTTTAGGAGGATTTTTTGAGGTTTTCCTAAAAGAAATTTCTGTTTTATTATTCTTGGAGGCCTCTTGGTTCTTTTTCCACCTAATATCATATTTTCTATGTACCTCCATTATAGCATTTTCAAATCCCAATTGATAATCTTCAGAATCCTCATGGTTGTTTTCAGTTTGGTTTGAGGAAAAGAATCTTTGTTCTTCTTCAATAAGAAAAACATCACCCTCACTATCAGATCCTATCATATTTACATGATTTTTGTCCAATATTTCGGTCTCCCTTTCTTCTTCATCTACATAGTTATCTTGGAAAGGAGGCCTAATTTGTTGGTCATTATCTCTTTGTCTATTTTGAATAGGATCTCTTCTGAAATTTGGATTTCTGTTTTTGTTTTGGGGACTTACTTGGTTCTCCCTAGGAGGTATTATATCAGTTAATTTTATCCTTTCCAACATTATTTCCATTACCTTCTCTAAGTTATCAATTTTGGCATCAGATGATCAGGTTGAGGCCATTGTTTCATCTTTGTATGTAACTCTTTTTTCTTATTTCAACCTAGCTCTTTTATCAATTAGATTTGCTTCTACACTTACAACTCCCCTTTTCATATATTCTAAGGTTAAGGGGTCTCTTTCTCTTCCTGATAGGCCATGTTTGGGTCAAAACCCTCTGGAAATTTTTCTAAGGCTAAGCCTAGTGGAGGTTTCATGTTTGGGGGAAGTGCATTGTAAACACTATTAAATCTAGTGCAGTAATCTTGGACACTTTCCCCAGCATTTATTTTAAGGTTTCTATATTCTAAAATGATTTGGAGAGGGTTATTTTTAATTTCCTATTTGTTTATGAATGTTTGGTATAGAGAAGGGAGATCATTTATGCTGTTAGGATTTAAGCCCTTAAACCATTTTTTGACTTCTCCTCCTAAGCTTTGGGCAAATATTCTCATCTTAATAGTCTCTTCTTCTATTTCCATGTACTCAAAGGCATCATTCATTTTATCTACATGCTGCTCTGCAGTAGTAGATTCAATTCCAGTGAAGTGGGGAATTCTAGATTGATAATAATTTGGTAAAGGAACCATAGATTGTGGTAATACTAAGGGAGAATACCATGCTGCCATGATGGGAGTAAATGTAAGATTTACAAGAGGTGGGTTTGTGAGAGGGAATGTGGGATGGAAGGGAGTGTTTTGAACAGTGGATGTGTGGATGGGTGTGGTGGAATTACTTGGAACAGTAAATTGATTATGAGCAGATTTGTTATGGAAGGAGCTAAAGTGATGGAGAAGCTGAAAATCAGGAGGAATAGAAGGAGAGGCTTCTCTACTAGAACTCTATTGTAAAGCTCTAGGTTCAAAGTCAGTCTAGTCAATATCACTATGTGACTTGGTTCTAAATAGGTTCTTTGAATGGTGCAAGTCAAACTGAGGATCTTTTGAGACTGTAAGGTGTTCAGGGACAGATCTTGATTTTTGAATGGTCCTAATAATAGTTAAATTTCCAGCACTAGAATTTTGGCGCAAAATATTTTCTATATCATCAACCATAGTAGGAGTATTAGGGTCTGAATGAGATCTGGTATTGATCCTTTGTGAAGCCAGATTTAAAATTCAAAATTTAGAGAGGTTGAAGGTTTAGGACTATTTTTTAGAAGGCTAGCCTCTCTTAGTGCTTAGTAAACTTCTACAATATGGGACTAGGCTCCTAAAATTCTTAGGGTTGTTTTGACACAATCCTAAGGAAGTCTAAAAGAGAACTAGTGAAGTAATAGGCCCACTGCAGGCTAGTGGAGTCGCTAGGTGGATATTTTTGGTTGTTTTGAAGATAAATTTGTATGGTCCACCACTAATAATTGACAAAAAACCAATCTAGGAATTTTTTTTGGGGTTTTTCTGAGTTTATTTATGTAGCCCTAAGCTTTGTATGAGTGTCCTATACATGGATCATCATTGAGCTAAGATGGTGAAACACCTAGATTCTACTCATTGGCTATCAGTTGGAGTTTCCTATGTTTTGAAAAGGATTTATGAAGTTCTAAGGAGTACTTATATTTTCACTAACTCAGAAGGTCCCACCATGATCACCATTATGTTGTGTGGTGACGAGGTGGCAATGAATGAATGGGTAAAAAATGTTTCATCTTGTGACTTACTTAGAAGGGTCTCACCGTGATCGCCATTATGTTGTGATCCCGTGATTTAGGAGATCGGTAGACCAAACGGATAGGGCAACATCAGACCACTCTTTAGATTCTTTGGACCTAGCCTTCCTGGACTCAGAGAGGGCTGTCTCTATTAGTTTGCAAAGGATATGCACTTGTTTGCTTTAGATGGTTGATTTTAGGCTAGTTATTAAGTTTGAGGTTTGTTTGATTGTTTTGGTTGGGTATGATGATCAAGAAAAATAGATAGAATGTGGAAATATCTAAGTCATTGGGAAATGGATTCTAATAAAAGTCATGAAAGGTTCATCAATGGATCTGAGAGCATCACAGGAAAAATCTAACTTGGTCAGTGGATCTTCAAGGTTTTTATGGGTAATGAGATGGACATCAATAGTAAGAATAAAAAGTAGGAAAAAGGGTAATTAAGGATCCTTTATCATATGTACTTTTTAACAAAGGGAATTAAATATCATAAGCATGAAGAGGAAATCAATAGACAGGGAAAACCATAAATTATTTGGTTCAACTAAAGCAGATAACTATTCAAGACAAACATTTCCAATGAAATATAGAAGGCGAGAAACTCATTTAACTTCTAGTGACTTCACCTTTAAGGACATGAAACATTCAAGACACACATATAACTGTAATGAGAGAAGAGAGAATGCCTAAACATCTTTTATTATAGCTATGAAGATCTCTAAAACATTTATTTAAGCAAGTACAAAGGGTATGATCGAAACAAAACCTCTTTGGTAGACTTTAACTAATGGTACATTAGAGAGAGACTTCAGAAACAATGTTTTAGTGGCATCAAATAAGTAGGTCTAGGCATAAATCATCCCTGATACCAAATTTATTAAACTATTCATGAAATAAATGAGCTTAGGGGGGTCTAGAGAGCAATTAAAAATTCTCTAAAATGTCCTAGCAGAAGAAAACATTAAGGTAGTGAAGAATAAAAAAACTAAGGTGCCTTTAGAAAAATTTCTTAGTCTCAAAATTTTGCTCTAATGCAACATAGAAAGATGGAAAAATAATGAAGAAGGAAATAAAAATAACAGAGAAGAAGCACTTCACCAACAACCAGGCTCAAGGATCCTGCAATCTAGCCTCCTACATCAACAAGCAATCAGCGCATCCACAAGTTCCAAGACATCAATTTCTTTTCAACTTCCAAGAGACTATGTATTTACTTCAAAGAGTCATCAAATTCCAACAAGATAATGAGTTTAGATGCAGTATTTATTTTAAATTGAGGAGGTGAATCTAAGCTATGGTTTGAATGTCATTTATTACAGAGTTAATGAATTCCTAACCTTGAAGACCATGAAATGCCCAAGGCAGGAATGTCTGCAGATATTTCTCCAAATAATAACTTCTATCTTAACTCGTAAGGGAATATAGGTGAAATGTTTGACTTTAAGGCCTATTTGTAACTTTTACAATAATTGTTTGGGAGATATAAATATCTCTACCTAGGCTCAATAAATACCTAATGCTTTATTGAAGGAAACAAAGCACTAGGTGGCAAAAATATATTTTGAGAAGAGTAACTTCCATAGGCTGAGTCATTCAAATTTGATTTGGGTTAATCTACCCTTTGTTTTATCTTTAATATCTGTGTTTTAGGCCTTAAAATCTGTCCTTAGGCTCTGACTGTTTGTTTTTATCATATTTTTTATTTAATCTATTTGATCTTTTGCCTTTATCCTTTAATCTCTTTTCAACTGTCTACTTTCCTTCTTTAATCTTCTTCTTTGAATGGCTAATCATTTTGTTTTGGTTTTTAATTAGGATTAGCCCTTTAATCCTTTTGAGTCCTTCTCTTCACTATTTCTTTCACTTTATTATGTCTTCTCTATGCAAGGCGGGCTCTTCTTCGTGGGAGGAAGGTTTTCATTTATCGATGATCATGTTTCATCAATGGCAAACACTGGTATAAGTCCTCTAGCCATAGTTGTCCAGATTTAAGCTTCTGGATCGTCATCTAGAGGCTCATTTGATTTAATTTGGCCCTGTGAAATGTGCTTCATATTTTTCCAGCATTAAAACCTACATAAATCACCATTTTTTAGTTAAAACCTACGGGGAGGGCGAGGACTGCAAATTTTGAGATTTCGGGCTGCCAGAGGGCTTTGTAGAGGAGATGATGGCGCAGGAGGCAAGGTTCCAAAGGTTGAACGAGGAAAATTTTGAACAGGGGTGAGAAAATTTTGAAAAATGGCGCGGGGGACATGGCAGTTTTTGAAATCTGAAAATGGTTTTATCGCGAGGAGAATGAGTGGTAAGAAGTTTTTGGTGGGGGGTGCATGATATGCCTTAGGGCACAACACGTGGTGGGTCAAAACCATCTATTTTGTGTGGGTTTTAAAACACTAACCCTATCTCAATTTTATTTTCGATATTTAGTGTTGGCCATTGGATCTCGGGATGGTAGATGAATGGTTGACATGGATTAGGGAGGCGATGAATAGTTGACCGGGCCAGCGATAGAGGAGGACAGGTGGAAGGATGCGGTTGTATGGCGGGTTAAATGGAGGATGGGCCCGAGGCTTTTAAGATTTAATGAAAACTGTTAAATTATAAGGTTTATGGAGGGTGCTGGGTATAGTGGGAAGTAGGGCCTGCTTGTAATAATTCAAAGGTTTTAAGAGCCGTTATTATAAGTTTTGGGGGTTTATGACATGGGAAGGGTCAGAAGTGTTATTTGCATAGGGGAAGGGCTTATGATAAGAGAGGTTCGAGGTTTTATGAGTGTGAGGGTGCTGGGGCTTAGAAGAAAAGGGGCTTTTAGGCCTATTTCATATAATAGGGTGGGTTTAAAACATAAAACATAGTTTTATATAAAATTTAAAAGACCCGATAGGCTAAAAACTCAGTTTAAAACAATGTAAAAAGGAGCTTTTACATTGTTTAATGCTTTAGAGGAAAAATGATGAATGGGGGGTGTTTCATGGGGTTTTTTTAGGAAAGAGGAAAAATGGGGTTTTTAGAGGGAAAAAAGGCATTGAATGAGAGTGGGGGTAAGGTAGTGAAATGAGGTTAGTAGTCCCAAAAAATGAATTCCTTTTGTATCAGTGAAGTAAAATTTGAGGGAAAAGAGGGAAAAAATAGAGAAACAATTTGACTTAGGATAATGAAGGCAGTGAAATTTCTAAAACTCACAATATTTCTCAAATTTTGTTTTTAGAAATCTATAGAAATATAGGACCATTATTTAGTCATCATTTGATATCAGCGAAAATTACTGATGACTTATAGTGGCTCCACTTGGGGAGGCCAACTCCTTTTTGGAGGTGTCTAGAACTTCCAGTTTATCGAATCTCTGAGTTTTTTGAAGACTAGTGCCTATTCCATTGGGAAAATATTTCCCTTCTTTTCAGTTGCTGATATTTCTTTTTGAGGTGATGATATTAATAATCTGCAACATAGGATTCTTTAAACAACATCTCTACCAACCCAACCGACTTGTCCTAATGTTTTTTCTTCTTTGACTAAATTTGAACTAGCAAACTCATGACATTTTTATTTTGAAAATAGAAATAAAATATCTACTTCTATCCTTATTGCGTCCAAGAGTTTAGATTAAGTTGGTGAACTCTTTTATTCTCTACCTAGACTTTTTGACTGCCAATATTAAGATGTTTGGCAATCTTGATTCTCTAAACTATTGACATGAAATTGAAAGCATGGTTCAAATCAGGATTAGGTAGTCTAACTTACCATAGTTTGTGGCATTGGAACAAGTTGCACACAAACAATTTTTTTTTTGTTTTGAATAAAAGTAAATAGAAAGATAAGGGTGTGATCTATCATTTGTTATACATCCTCATATTTCTCTTTGGTTATGTTTTGAGCATGTGGAACGAATATCTTTATTTCCTAATCTATCATTTCTGACAAGTCAAGCTTGAATAATTTTGAAAATTATTTTTACACTAACTTATCAACATAAATTTAAACATGGTCAGCCATGATTAGGTTAGATGACTGAACAAGATATTGTTTTTGAGCCTACAGTGGAATTTAAGCTTACACACTTTCAGGAGCACTATGTTTTGGGTATGGGGTTGTAAATTTTTCCAAATCTCCCCTCTTTTTGTTCTTTGTTTTCTAAAATTTTTGTTTTTATGATCCTTTATCATGCAATGTTATATATAATGAATGAAAACTTTGAATCTAGGAATCTTGAAAATAATAATGTTTGAGCATCCTGCCATTGAAAGGACCTCCAAATAGCTTTTCTCCATCCATCCCTTGTAAGAAAAAAACATTATGACCCCTAATTGAATGAATGATATAAGGCCCTTTCCACAAATGCTCAAATTTACCATGTTTACCTTTGTCTTCCCTCTTGGAATCCCATTTCAAAACTATGTCTCCAATTTTGAAATTATTGGCCTTAGTCCTTCTGTCAAAGATATTTTTGATGCTTTCCTGTACTGCTTGTGTTCTTTTGTAAACCTCCTCTCTTGACTGCTGCAAATGAATGGTCTGGTTCAACCTTATTTGTATGTCATTTTCTTCTGATTTCACTTGTTGGAAGAGTTTCATGACTGGAACTCCCAAGGACGTTAAGAAGACTACATCCATGCCATACACCAACTATTAGGGGGACATACTGATTGATTTCTTGGTGGTTAGTCTATCAACCTATAATGCATGAACTAGTTCACTATGCCATGATTTTCTATTCTGTTCCAACTTTCTTTTGATAATGTTGATCAAAAATTTTTTGGAGGACTCAGGTAGCCCATTACCATGGGGGTAGTAAGTTGTGGAATGTTCCAATGTGATATGATATTTATAGAAGAAATCAATCATTATTTTGGATTTAAAGGCAACAAAATTGTCTGTAATGATTTTTCTAGGACAACCAAATCGAGATAATATGTTGGTCTCAAGGAACTTGATAATGACTGAGTCAGTATCATTCCTAGAAGGATAGCCTCTATCCACTTGGTAAAATAATTAGTGGCAGTAAGGATCCACTTATTTTGGGTAGATGATTTTGGATGGATTTCTCCAATAAAGTCTAAGCCCCATTGCTGAAAGGGAGCCTCGATATTGATGGGATGCAAAGGTAAAGGTAGGATTTTTCTCTTTCCATCAAAAATTTGGCAGTTATGGAATTTCATGACCAGTTTGTGGGTGTCAGGAAAAAGGGTGGGCCAATAATAGCCTACTCTGAGAATCTTGTTTGTTGTGGTTTTCTAGTAAAGGTGACCTCCACACTCTCCCTCATGCAATCGTGCATGATTTTTTCTGCATCATTCTCAAGCAAACATTTAAGCAATATGACAACATCATTCTTCCAATATAGAACTCCGTCCAAAATGCAGAATTTTAAAGCTTTTTGTTTCAAAAATCTAGCTTTTGTCTTTGATAAAAAAGGAGGGGTATTAAGATAAATAAGTACATATATGATATCAGCATGCCAAGATGAATTCAAAAATATTTCTTCAATGTATGGAGTAGTGAATTATTCCCGTTCTTCTAAAACATCAACCATATTCATATCTAATGCTTGGAAATTTGATTCAGCCATGAGTTTCGCTAAGCCTTGTCCTTTAATCAGCTTGGTAGGTCTGATTTCTAAATCATATTCTAAGATAATAGCAATCCGTTTTCCCCTTTTACCATTAGGGTCTTGATTTAGAATGTCCTTGAAAACTATATGTGGGACAAAAGCAATGATATCAGAGTGTAAAATGTAGACTCATAAATCTTTCAATGCTTTTATCAAGGCTAAGGCTTGTTTCTCCATGATGTTATATTTGAGTGGAGCATCTCTTAATGCTTTACTGGAAAAGGCTATTGGTTGTTATTGCCCTATGTCATTCTTTTGCAACAACACTGGATAAATGGTGTGCTTAGATGCAAATGAAAAAATGTAGAAATCCTTGGTGAAATTAGGACTGTTAAGAAATGGTGTTTAAGTCAGAGCTTGTGTTACACCATTTTTTGGTCATCTAACTTATCATCATTAGATGGACCCAAGTACACCATGTAAGACCAATTTTACCCTAAGTAAAATTGCTTTCACTATGTAAAATAACTTAATAAACCACATTTATTAGGTTGTTTATGGTCTAAACAGGAAACCCCAAAAGGAAATATTAAACAAACCTATTTTTTTTAATTTTCCTCATGGAATAATTAATTAAACCATAATTTAATTATTATTCCTAGTCATGTTTAACCCAAAAACAAAGAAATTAATTAGATAAGCCTTTATTTATCTTATTATTTTCTAGGAATAATTATTTAAATCTTATTTAGATAATATTCCTTGTTAAATATGACCAAATCACCCAAAAATAATTAAATAAATCATTATTTATTTAATTATCTTTCAACCACTTCCTTAAATAATTAAATAAATCATTATTTATTTGATTATCTTCTAACCGCTTCCTTAAAAAGATAAATAAATCATTTATTTATTTATTTTTGATAAATCAAGGGATTTGACCCAAGTCAAATACCTTTTCCCTCCAACAAATATAATAAAATATTCCATAAAAAGTGGATCTAGATCTGGTTAACCCATGCACCAAGATCTAGAATGACCCAATATTTTGTTATAAATAGGAGGGTTTTTCCTAACATTCTTCACCTTTTGTTGCCTATTAGATCACTCTGGATCTATACACTTGGTCACTCTTTTCTACCATTTGCTGTGTGAGCTCCCTTTGAGTTCTATTCTTTGTGTGGGTTTTCTACACCAACAAGAGAGAGAAATCTTAGATTTGAAGTGCTGAGGACTTCCAAGAACCCATCCCACTGAGGAGAATTGGATACGCCTTCTTGTTTTCCTCCCAGGTGCCCAATTAATATAAAAATTCTTTCAAAAATTGCTCTTGTCTTGTCTATTGGTATATAGAGAAAACCCTTATTTTTTCTGCTTAATGTCTTTCCATGCATAGATCTGGTTTTTGTAGCTCTTTTATGTTCAACTAACTGCAGATCTGAAGATATTGGCAACCACTTTTGTTGTTAGGGCTATTAGTTATGCGTAGCTAAAGTGGTCCTTTTTCGTACACTTCGACAAAGGATTCATACTAACAAATGGCGACTCCACACGGGTTTTAAATTACGACCGCTGTCGTTTTTCATATTCTTGCATATCCAGCTACTTCAAACCCTAGGGTTTCTTTTCAGCTGTTTATTTTTCCTATTTTTATGTTGTTTTTCTCACATAAAACCCTAAAACATCAAAATTTCTAACTTCCGTGTGTTTCTGGCCCTATTGCGCAGGTAAGCAACACCAGCCGCAACTGAGACAGCAACTTTTCTGAAAATCTGCCGCCAAGACAACCGGAACGGGGGGTTGCACTTTTTGGCCCATAACCTGCGACCTGGACCTCCAGGTCACACTTTTCTGCCCCTTTTCTGCGACCTGCACTGAAAACAAGTTAGAACCTGCGACCTGCCAATTTTTCAGTGTTTTTTCTGCAATTTTTCTGGGTTTTGCTGAAGCTTTTGTCAGGGTTTTCCGGCCTCTGTCTCAGCCCACCTTGACCTAGTTCCGATCTATTTTTACTCATCTAAGTGGTAACCTAGCCCCGTAGGGCTTTAGTACCCTCCACTTTTTTGTGGAAGAGTTTTAGCTATTTCAGCCGTCTGTTTTTCAGAGTTTCAGCCTTCCTTTTTTCAGATCTAGAACCTCCTCCTCAGATCCCTTTAAATCAGCCTTCCTTCCTTTCAAATCACCTCTTGTCGTTTTGTTTGGACCTCAGAAAAGGACCTCCTCCCTGTCCTTTCCGCTTTTTGCTGACTTCTTCCCTTTTTCCAGCCACCTTGCCTCTGTCTCTTGGCTGTGATCTGCACCTCTTTTCAACAGCTTTATCCTTTAGATCCCTGTCCCTTCCGACCCTTGATCTATTAAGTGTGTTTTGCCTAGAATTTTGCCCTTTTTTAGATTAATTTTGAGCGGCCCGCCTTCTTAGGTTGAAGCAATGCATTAGTAGCTGTTAATTTTCTGTTATTTCAGCATTATATACTGTTCTCTGCAGATTTATTTTCAGTTACGCAACACATATTTTCTTGCTCTCAAAATGGAAAGGGTTTAAAAATTAAAATTAACGCACGCCACACACTGACCCTAAGTGAAGAAGTGTCTGGTTAACACCACCTGGCAAAGACTCTAAAATCAATTGTCACTACACATTTTCTGCCCTTGACCTCACTTGATTTTGTCCCTGTTTTCCCTTGTCGGTATCCTTCTTCCCGTCATCATTGCGCCCCCAAGGTGCCTTTCCCGGAGACTTCTTGGCCTTCACCCTTAGTTTTCGGTTGATCGACCTGCTCCGTCCCACCATCGTCGAGCCAGTCCTCCTCCGAGTCCGCACTCCGACTCCTCTTCTGATTCATTGGGTTCTCCCTCTCCTCCTGGTTCTCCCCCTGTCACCTTCACTATGTCTGGTCCAGGGCCTAACGTTAGCGGTGCTCCAGGCCCTAATGCCGGAACCACTACTAGCGGAACCGCCACAGGAACTACCTCGGCCATACCCTTGCTGCCGTATATTGCAGGCCTCAGCCTCCCCAATTTCAATCAGTTGATCAATGACCCTATCCGCCACGATGCTGGTTGGCCTGCTATGCCAACAAAGCTCCCCTCCGAAATCCCTAAGTTCAAAGGCCTTGCTGGAGAATATCCAACCAATCATGTCCGATCTTTCCACATTAGGTGTTCCTCCAATTCCATTACCGATGACTCCATCCGTCTTCGTTTGTTCCAACGCACACTTACCGGCGAAGCTTCTAAATGGTATGTTGACCAAGCCACCTCTTCCCATACCACCTTTGCAACCCTTGCCCAAGCCTTTTTATCTTATTTCCATCTCCCTCTCTGATACGATACTGGCACGGAGCTCTTGAATTCATTCAAGCAAACCTCTTCAACCCGCCTTTCCGCCCATGTTCAGGAATGGCGACGAAGACGGAGCTTATGTCGCACCCCCCCCTTCGAAGATCGGGTTTACATGGACTGGTTCCTTTGCACCCTCTTAGCTCCTATTGGCAAAGATGTCACCTCTCACTTTCCTCAAACCGAAGAAGCCACCCTTCAAATAGCCTTGAAATATGACCTGATCTACACTCAATCTGGTTATGTTTATACCGTTCTTCCTAACCTCCCCAGGCCCGGCGGCGCTAACGCCCCGGGGGCATCTCATTCCACCGACGGTATCATTGGAGCCCTTTCCCATCCATACACTCAACCTCCTATGGGCTATGGTCTCCCTCAGGGAGGGGCCAGCACCTCTAGCACTCTTCCCCCTCCCGGTAGCATGTATCCAGGATACGACATGCCTCCTCCTTTTGCCCAACCTCCTGCTTACCTCAATGTTGCCCAACCTAACCATTACCTTTATCTGCAGCCTGGTGTGCCATCTCCTCCAGCATATGCGCTTCCATCTCCCTTGCCTCCTCCAAACCCGCAACAACACTTGCAGCCCCCTCCAGGGAAAGTATTTGCACAGCAGGGCGTGACTAATCCCCCTTATTCTCAAAGAAGGCGGAGAGGCAACCCAAACCAATCTACCCCTGGTACCCATGGACCCAATCCTGGTGTTGACCCTAGCACTGCCAACTAGCAACAGGGCACTCAGCCCAAGCTGGACAGGCCACTTCGCACTAATAAGCCTTGTTCGTGTTGCAGTGTTTATGGTCATTACACCCATGATTGTCCCCTCTTACCCCAGATGCAGCAGATGTGGGAGTCTCAAGCCACATTGCACAGACAGCACGCCTCCCCTCATGCTCCTCCTAATGTGGCCACTACCCAACCAGTTGTGTTTACTGATCCTTTCCCTTAGCAAGGATTCATGGCTACCCAACTGCCTGACAGCCAGGTCGCCACTCCACCTTCCCTTTCTGGTTCCTCTGATTACCAGATCCTTATGATGCACTCCGATCCTTCCCCGACTGTCGACCTTCACCTTCAAACTCAGTCTCGCCAGTACCCCAAGCCTCCTGCTCAATCTGCCCCCGAGCCTCCTTCTTCAGGTTCTACAGAGCCTCTTTCAACATCTAGTGGCCCCTTACATATCCCTCAACTCAAAGTTGAGGTTCATACCAAGATTCCTAAGGGGCCCCTACGTCGAAACGCTGCTTCTGGTCGAGCTGCTCATTCGTATAGTATAGTAGATGATTTGGCGCAATCCCCTACTGCCATTTCCACACTGGAACTCCTCTAGTCGTGCCCTTCCCAAAAGAAGGCTCTACTATCTGCCGTGGGCATTGTATATCCTGTTGATGACCAAATGATTGTTTTCGACGCCACTCAATCGTACCATCCTCCTCTCCCTCCTTCCGTCACCTTCCAAATCCCAGTCAAAATCCGGAACGCCAACGTTTCCTGGTGCATAATTGATGAGGGGGCATCCACCTGCGTGATGTCTGCTTCGGTTTGGAAGCAACTCGGATCCACTGAGTTAGCCCCTTCCACGATCATCCTTCGAGCGTGGGATGGCCATGCCTCCTAGCCCATTGGCCTGTTTCGTAATTTTCCTATCACCCTCACCGGTACGACTGTTTGCGTTGACGTCGAAGTCATCGACGCCCCACTAGACTACAACATTCTATTGGGGCGAAGCTACACCTATGCTATGTTTGTTGTCCCATCCGCGGTTTTCCGCAAGATGTCTTTCCCCCACAATGGAAAGATAGTCACCATTGACCAGTTGACATATCATGAGCCAAAATCTCAGACCTCACCTGAGACGACCATCTCTTCTGTAGCCAACAAGAAAACCGTTGATTCCTTGACGAGTGTCTCCCCCGGCGTTTACAAAGATTCCTCCCTTCTTGGAACTTTCCCTAACCTTCCCCCTCCTCCCATCACTGATCCCAGCTTATCAAATGTTTGCATGATGCAATTGTCTCAGGCTACCCTTAAGCGGCCTACCTCGGCTAGTTAGCAACCTCCCCCTCGCCCTCCGCAACCCGCTCCTAGCCATTCATCTCAGCTATCCGGACCTCCCCCTTCTGGCCCTCCCCCTAAAGCTGGTATCCCTGAACCCCTCTATCCTCCTGGATCAGTTCCCCCAGGTCTTAACCATCTCGGAGCCGTCCCTCCTAGTCATTACCCTGCTAGGCAGATACCTTTCCTGGCTCCCCCTCCCGGAGCATATTCTGTCCCCGTCATGGCCACCCTCCCTCTCCCTAACCTGACCTTGGGTATACCAGTCTGGTACCTTGATCCTCCAGCAGCTACCCCTCCCAGTCAACCCAAACCCTATATAGCTTTGACACCAGTTCAACCGGTCCCCCTCACTTCCTCCGTTGCCACTGTGCCCCCAGCACCTCCACAGGACCCTTCTCCTGTCGTGACGGCTCCCGGGAAGAAAGGAAAATCTCGCAACGGGGCACCCAAAGACAGGACCACCACGACTGACCCGGCCCTTTATCTGCCCGCAAAGCCTTGCGCCTTGTGTGATGTTGCCGGTCATGCCACCCACGCTTGTCCCGAGTTGCCCCGTATTCAGCCCATGGTTAAAGTCGCATTCCCTAAATCTACGGTCCCTGAAGCCTCCATTCCTTCTTTGTCTGTAACCAAGAACCCCAAGACTCTCTGCACCAATAAACCCTGTGCTTTGTGCCGTGTTCATGGCCATCACTCCCACCATTGTCCTCACCTGACGCATTACCGCACCTCTTTAGAGGTATTCCGAGAGTATGAGGTTGAACAAAATCAATCCGCCTCTCCCATACTCATGCAGTATGCTTCAGGCCAGCATGAGGATCCCCCCGCCCCCATCGACATTCCCCCCCTGATGCTCAGATGACGGAGTCTACCACAACCATTCTTTACTTATCCTCCTCTGCGAGACACTCGGAGCTCAGTCCCCCTGCATCCTCCCCTGTTGTTTTGCCTGCCCACCCCTTTTCTACCCATACCCAAGATCACTCCACCCGTGTCTCTGTTGACCTCCACAGCCCGAGTCCTCACCATACTTCCGATACCCCTCATATACCACCCTCTAGTATGTATACGAGTCATAATCATCCTGCTCCTTGCACTCCCTCCCGCAGTTGCCGCTCGATGATTTCTGTCCACTCACGCTGCCGTCATTACCTTTCTTCCCCTCATTTGTTTTCTTGTAACACCATTCCGCAGGACCCCCCATCCACACCCTTTATCGGTTATGCCGATGGTGCAAGTTGTTACTCTCGAAATCTAGCCTCGGCAGGTTGGGCCATCTTCACCCCCTTGCATGCCCTTGTTCTCTCCAACGGGGTCTGCATTGGTTCTGCCACCAACAATAAGGCCGAATATGATGCAGTGCGTGGTCTCTTAGTCGATGCCCTCTTCCATTGCATCCTCCATCTGCACGTTCGTTTGGATTCCCTACTTCTTGCCATGCAACTAAATGGTGTTTATCGTGTGCATAACCCTGTGCTGTCTAGACGCTATTTACAAGTGAAACTCTTGATACGTGCATTTGAAACCATAACTTTCAACCATGTACCTCGAGAACAGAATCATTATGTAGATAGTATTGCAAACCATGTTCTAGATTGGCATTTATCACACACATTTCATACAAGACAATAAAATTTATAATCATTAAAAACGATGCATATCCATAATATGTGTCGCAAAAAATGTGTTGAGAATCCATCTACTCTGATACATATGACATGCCCATAGCATGTTACAAAAAACCCAAAACTGGGGGCACCACCTGCCCCTACATACACACTAGGGGGCACCACATGCCCCACAACTACTCACTATCTGGAGGATCCCGAGCCAATGGCTCTTCCCCTGCAGCCCGTAGATCACGTATGCCTTGACCGACCATCGCCATGCACCGCATGACACCTCGCCATTCCGAGGGCAGACCACTGCACGCCTCCACGTACTGGTCGTCTAAGTCTTGCCACCCGCGCTATGAAACTCCGGTCAGCAACGTCTCGCATCTACGGTGGGTGTCCTCTAGGAGGGTGGCCGCATCCTCATTGTGCGCTGCTCTCGACCCACTCGGACCTGCAGCTCCAGCTGCTGCCAGTCGTCCCATATATCCGGCCAGTTTAACCGAAGCTATATCTGCATACCAAAAGTACATGAATCAGTACCCTATCTACTATTCAAAAATTTTAACATGCCCACACAAGAATAGCAATCTGTCACTTACCATCGGGCCCCCATACTCGACCAGGCGGAAGTGGCAGGTCCGGATCTCCATAATAAATCATCCCACTATAGGGATAATCGTCTATGTATAATGACATCTGATCCCAATGGGCAAAGAACTCATGTCGAAACACTCGCCCGACCGCCCCTCCTCCTCATCTGCACAGTAGCCGCCCCCACCAGCGCATCCTGGGCTCTCTCGCGCCCCCATCTGGAAGCTGTATACGAGGTCGCAAGGTCGGGATCTTCTCAAAGAAGAAGGCGCACAATAAAGTCCCATATGAGCAATCGTGGTTCACTTGCCGCTTGCAAAGTGACAACTGTCATTTTAATGACACCAACATCATTTGGGCCCACCCATAGTAGGTCCCACTCAACACACTCTCTACAAGCATCATCTGCCCCCCGGTGATGTGATGGAACACCTGGTTGCCCAGGATATGCAGCACAGCTACGGCCACTGCACGGGTCTCTAGCCTCTCTAGATCCCTGATCGGTATCCGAGTCCCCTTGACTTGGAGACCCAGTCGACAATGTCGTTCCACAAACTCCATGATATGTCGCCCCCGCGGTAACATTGGCTGCGTGTTTCCCACCATCCCCAGTGGTGGGAGACCCGTCAAGAAATACACATCCTGGACTGTCAGTTCGATCATGTGCCCATGCACTACAAATAACTCATGCTCTGGATCCCAGTAACTGATAATCTGGGCCAACAAAGGATCTCCTGCTCTCATCAAAGGGTTCTCCAAAAACTTTAGAACCCCAAACCTGGCCACCACACGACAGACACCCTGATCTGCCTGGATCTCTGCCCGTAATGTACCCAGGTCTCTCTCTCTCCAGTTAACCCGTAAATCTGCCATACCTGCACAAAAACATCATCTTTGTCAGATTACAGATCAGGAATACCATAACCAAACATAAAAGCCCAACTCTCAACCATAAAACAACACCAAAATCCCCTCATCTCCCAGGTCACAGTTTTCTGCCCAATTTTGGACCAGGTCGCAGTTTTTGCCCTGAAACCTACGTCCAAGGTTGCACTTTTTGGCCCAAAAGTGTGACCTGGCTATAGAGATGAAGGAGGGTCTATTTCTGAGATTTTGGGCCCTAAACTGAACTTTCAATCCATCAAAATGAAAGAGTAAGGTTAGGCCTCTTACCTGCAACTGACGGATCTCGATTCCAACGGTCGGTTTGTCCGCTACGCTCACCGCAAGATTTAGGGCCTTCTCTCCTCTCTACATTCACCACAGCAACAATAGCAAATGACTGAATTTGGAGGGAAAATTGCCTTATTAAAAGAGAACCCCTGTTTCTTCTTTTGACTGCTGCGACCATACCGTAGTCCCATTTGACAAACCGTCTATACCGTCAGAAAGCTCTCACCGAGCCCACAAATGGGTATCTGTTAGTTTTTTGTGATTTGATATTTCACCAGGACACATTTTGTCCAAGAAGGGTCACTTCAGCTATACTTAAAATCAAATTTCCTCACTTACGACACTTGTACTTGGGGCACCATTTTGCCTCCTTACTTGTCTTTGATCGTGTCAATTTTCGTCATGAGTTACCATCTTGTACTCATGTTTTCATGGTCCCCCATTAGGCCTTTACTATGTGGCAGCACCATCGAGTCGCCCTTGTTTAGAGCATCCAAGTTGAGTCATCATCGCATTCATGGAGTCTATCTCGAGTCCCTTTGTACCCCATATAGCCCTCCATCCTTCATTGCTTGGTCTCTCTTGTGTCGCACATTATGACCTTCGCCCCACCGTCCCCTCCCTTATGATGTTGTGTCGCACTACCATGTCATTCATGCCTTTTATGCTCTAACAAGGGAGGTCATCCATTCGCTACTCGGTCTTTCCATTTCACCATCATCATTAGTGTCGGTCATAGTTGCTCTACTATTGTCTCTCGGCCTTCGGTGAGGATCTCTCATTGCCTCACTTATGGTGGGCCTCCTTCTCGACATCAACTCATTCATTCGGCCGGGTCTAGAAGGCGGTGTACCTTGGTTCCGGCTTCCACTCTTGTTCGGTGCCTCGGATCGGCAAGGGATCTCTCATTTCCCTTTGACTTGATTGTTCTCTCCCTCGGCTCCTTTCAAGCATGACCGAGATCGTATACTTGGTTCGGTGATACGAGCTCTTGATGATTCCCGGGTGTTTGTGAGATGTCTGTCTCATGAGGGTGGCCCCAGGTAGCCCCCACATGCCCGGATGACCTGCCTCCTTCGGCTTTGATGCGCTCCGGATATTTGATGATGTTGGCCTTAGCCACTTGGCACCTCTTTTATTTGCATGTATCGATTAAATTTTTTGAGCCCTTCCCCATTTACAGGGGCATTTGGGTTGTATTTGTATCTCATGTACTCGGATATGTTTATCAGTCATGTTATCCCGGGCACAGCATGTATATGGGATTCCTCTATTGTATTTTTATCTAGCTCATGATTATGCCGGTTGTACTTTATGGTTTGGTCCCTTGTTTTACTGGACACGCTATTCTTTTGTACTTGTCTCGGCGGGCATAGGTATGCCTCCCCCGCCGCTTCAAAGATAGGTACCCTCTCATAAAAAGAGACTTGTTGCACGGAGTCTCGTCTCCTCCGGGTCTAGTTCTTGAGCATTATCTACCTTGCATTTCTCTCTCTAACTCCCCTTTTGTTGTCTAGTGATTGAGTTCTTACAACGCACTTCGATCGATTTTCTCTGACACATTAGGGGGAAATGCTACACCATTTTTTGGTCATCTAACCTATATCATTAGATGGACCCAAGTACACCATGTAAGACCAATTTTACCCTAAGTAAAATTTCTTTCACTATGAAAATAACTTAATAAACCACATTTATTAGGTTGTTTATGGTCTAAACAGAAACCCAAGGAAATATTAAACAAACCTATTTTGTTTAATTTTCCTCATGGAATAATTAATTAAACCATAATTTAATTATTATTCCGGTCATGTTTAACCCAAAACAAAGAAATTAATTAGATAAACCTTATTTATCTTATTATTTTCTAGGAATAATTATTTAAATCTTATTTAGATAATATTCCTTGTTAAATATGACCAAATCACCACCATTTATTAAACAAATAAATCATTATTTATTTGATTATCCCTAACACTTCCTTAAAAAGATAAATAAATCATTTATTTATTTATTTTTGACAAATCAAGGGATTTGACCCAAGTCAAATACCTTTTCCTCCAACAAATATAATAAAATATTCCATAAAAAGTGGATCTAGATTTAACCCATGCACCAAGATCTAGAATGACCCAATATTTTGTTATAAATAGGAGGGTTTTTCCTAACATTCTTCACCTTTTGTTGCCTATTAGATCACTCGGATCTATACACTTGGTCACTTTTCTACCATTTCTATGTGAGCTCCTTTGAGTTTTTGTGGGTTTCTACACCTACGAGAGAGAGAAATCTTAGATCGAAGTCTTGAGACTTCGAGAACCCATCCATTGAGGAGAATTGGATACACTTCTTGTTTTCCTCCTGAGTGCCCAATTAAATAAAATTCTTTCAAAAATTGTTCTTGTCTTGTTATTGGATATATGGAGCAAACCCTTATTTTTTCGTTTAATGTCTTTCCATTGCATAGATCAGTTTTTGCGGCTTTTTATGTTCAACTAACCGCGATCGAAGATATTGCGACCACTTTTGTTGTTAGGGCTATTAGTTATGCGTAGCTAAAGTGGTCCTTTTTCGTACACTTCGACAAAGGATTCATACTAACAGCTTGTTTCAGTAGTTAAAATGACTATTTGGATTCTAAGGTCCGTTTAACTTTTGTCTCCTTTTTTAGCATGTTTGTGATATCCCTTAAAATTTTATCAAGGTTGGGGATGAACCTTCTTAAAAAGTTGATCTTCCCAATGAAAGATTGCAACTCCTTGAGGTTTCTTAGATGGATGTTTTTTAATATGCCTTCAATCCTTTTGGGATATAATTTTATTCCTTCTTCAGAGATTATGTGGCCTAGGATTTTTCCTTCTTGGAGACCAAAGAGTGTTTTGCTAGGATTCAAAGATGATCCATGTTTCCTACATTTCTCAAAAATGTTTCTCAAGTGGACTAAGTGCTCTTTATTAGTTTTAGAGTAAATAGTGATGTCATCAAGGTAAATTATTATGAAATAGCCTATGTCTTCTGAAAAATCTATGTCCATGGCCCTTTGGAATGTGGCCCCTGCATTCATCAAACCAAATGGAATTTTAACATACGCGAATGTACCAGAAGGTGTGGTAAAGGCAGTTTTGTGTTGATCACTTGGGTGTACTAGCACTTTGTTGTAGCTTGAAAAACCATCCAAGAGTGATATTATCTTAGATCCAACCACCTTTTTGGGTATGTGATCCATCTTAGGCAAGGGATCATTATCTTTCAGGCAGGCTTTGTTCAGATTTATAAAGTCAATACAAAGCCTAATCTCCCCAGTCTTCTTTCTAACAGATACAAGGTTGGAAACCCACTCTGAGTATCTAATGGGAATTATGATCCCAGCGTCATACATCTTTTTGATCTCTTTCTCAACTAAAGGTAATAAAACAGGGTCTATCCTTCTTAGTTTTTGTTTGAACGGTTTTTGATTTTCTTTAAGAAGATTTTTTGTGGTTAATAATGCTAGTATCATATGATTTCAGATCTTTGTACCCCCATGCAAACACATATCCAAACTCTTTTAAAAG
The DNA here is from genome assembly GCA_034641835.2 of Pinus albicaulis. Classification (NCBI taxonomy): domain Eukaryota; kingdom Viridiplantae; phylum Streptophyta; class Pinopsida; order Pinales; family Pinaceae; genus Pinus; species Pinus albicaulis. The sequence continues at coordinate 1,191,414,565 of CM076581.1, read as the reverse complement.
TTTAGTATATTCCTGTTTTATATGAGTAGGAAGAGTGCTAGATAACTTGATCATTTTGGGTTCATTCATGTTTCCTATGTTATGTTCTTCTACATTAGTTTCTGTGGAAGGCACAAAAAATTACTGATGATGATTTCAAGAAAGTGTAGCTTGCTACTGCATTCCAGGAACGTGTGGTGGAATAGTATATGAGGTGTCTACAGGCTAACCCAAATACAATGATATAATATCTTAAGAAAACATTGAAAGAGCAGTTTCAGAAGCCAAATTCATATCATCAGTGTGTTACCAATTAAAGGATATCCACCAAGAAATGAAGGAAACTATATGGGAGGTAGATCATCGGTTAAAATGCATCATGAGGGATGGAGACTTCACCATTACTGATGATCAACATAAAGAATGGTTCATCGCAATGTTGTTGCCACATCTGTGCCTACTCTTATCTTAGCAGAAGATCGCATCCCATTCCAAATATTTAGAAATAGCGATGAAACTAGAAGCCTCACCAGTTTCAAAAATGTACGTTGGGGTTCACCAGATTTAGATATAGTTGGCTACCCTGCACTTATGGCTAAAAAAATTGCAGAAGGATAATGGAGAGGACATGCACGAATATATATGGTGTGTGCACTAAAAATCTCAAGGATAGGACACTACAATGAACAATACCCAGTATATGGTGAATATATGGCAGTTGGAGGACCAAGTCTGATCAAGTCTAATCAAGGAGTCAGGCCAAGTGTGAGACCTACACTATTGTGTACAATATGTCAAGTAGCTGGAAAACGCTCTACAGAATATTGTCTCAGGTTGGAGAAATATTGCACCTTTTGTCGACATGTAGGCCATGATGATAAGAAATTTCATAGCTTTGACCTAATGATTGAACACGCTTATTCCTATAGAATGTAGTCAGAAAATAGAGGCCCGGATTTTCCTACGTCACCCTCGGGGCGAGGTGGATTTGAAGATCGAGGTCATGGAAGAGGAGGAGGAGCTGGTCATGGAAAATGCCATATTATCTGTTATAATTGTGGAGAAGTTGGCCACTTCTCCTGCGAATTCTAGAACACAACATAACCACCTTGTAGGTATTTTCGATAGTTTTACCACATAATTCAATATTTCCCTGTGTTTTTTGAGAAAATGTAGGAAAATAAGACTTAGACACCTACACAGAATGTTCAAATGACGAGGGTAGAAATGTGTAAAAAATATCCTAGTGTTAATATTGTGACCAGAAGTTGTGCATCAAATGGCAAAGACAAAGCAGAAGGAAAGAAACATGTTACAGATGTTTGGGTCTGGAAATCCCTTGAGAAGAAGGAAGGATTTAACTTCCAAAGGGAAAAATATACTTTTAATGAATCAAATAATAATTTTATGGACCCTTGTGTGTCGACATCAAAATTACCAGCTAGGCTTGTTTTGAATGCCACAGATGAGACTCATCTAGTTGAACTGAAATTTTTCCTACAACCTTGTATCAAGCCTCTATGCAATAATAAGGTGGTTTAAAGCCTTCAAAGATTAATTGATAACTACACCAAGAAAGACCAACCTCAGATGGAACAAAGGGTTATCAAAAAAATATATAAGAACAAAAGAAGAACTGGGAGATAGATGTGCTTAACCACTCAGATATGAGACATTGAGATGGATCAAGTTATTCTATATATGGGATCCAATGAAAATGCACTACCTACACATACATGGAAGAAAATGGGAGAACCCAAGGTGGAATGGTCCTCAATTCAATTGTGAATGGATAAGCAGTAGAAAATTATCCAAAAGGGCATAATTTATATGGTAGTAGTTGAAATTGAAGGATTCAAGGTGTTTGCTAAATTTGAACTCAAAGAAGTTGTTGATGATAGAAGTTTGTATCCTACACTGCTAGGTTTAGATTGGGCATTTGACATGTATGTTATTATTAACCTCAGATACACGAGCATGGTATTACAAAGAAATGAGACAAGGGTTGTGGTCCCCCTAGACCCTACAGAACGAGAAATATATACTAGGCCAGCCCATAAAGAATATGTAGATGAAGATATTGATCATGTATAAAAATTAAACGAGAAGGAGGAGGATTGGATCAATCTCCGGACAGATGGTTGACTTAGTTTGGAAAAATATATTTCGTGCTTATCATACTTAGATGCAGAATTGAAACATTGTCACAATTGCTTACATAAAGTATCCACACTGCTCTATAATTGGGTAACTAGATATCTACATTGTATATCCTCTAAGGTACATAAATTTCCCCACTATGATGGTATAGGAGATATCAATTTTTTTTTAGATACATTTGAAAGGGATGTTCCAAAGGAAGAATAGTTCCACACACTTGATCATGCCCTATGCTCAACCCTAGTGCGCTAATAGGGAACCCATAAAGAAAATATTTCTCATTGGAGGGAATTTCATCGAATTCTACAACTGTGATTTGGAAGCACCAACACCAAGATAAAAGAACAATATTCAAGGCAAGATGATCTGTACAATCATTTATCCAATTGGAATACAATTTGGAGAGAGGATCCGCAAAACAAATGGGTTCACATATTCATTCATACATTGGATAGGGTACCCATGAATTGGTATCTGTAGACTGCATAGCGACATGGTACTGCTGAATGGGTTGTGCTAAATACTTTCAGCATTGAAAGTGTATTCCAGACCATTGATGAGGCATTGTAGGAGATTCAAGGTGCTATTTTTGACATGTCAAAGGAACCAGTAGTACGAGCCCTACCAGAATGGAACACACATATGAAGGTTGCAATTGAATGCCGCAATGTGATGACTGAAGACAATGATGATGATATAAGAAACATTAAAATCCCTGAGTCCGAGGGGAAATGTGCAGTCGTTGGACCTGAGATTGAATTGCTAGATGTTACTGAAAATGTTAGGACTATAAAAGCCAATATTGGGATAGAAGAGAATCCTAAGTTTGCCAATATAGGGAATTATTGTGATGAAGATACAGTGGAAACAATTCCAGAGCTTCTCACTAAATATCAAGAGTTGTTCCCCACTAAAGTTTTTGAGCTAAAAGGGATTATCGAAGATTTTGGTTTGATGAAGATCACCTTAAAATCAGATGTTAGGACCATTAAGAAACGCCCTTACAGATAATACATAAAGTATAATAAAATGGTAAAATAAGAGTTGGAAAAGATGGTTGATATAGGAATTATTTATCCAGTGAAGGAATCATATTGGGTGAGTCCCATATTAGTCCAAGAAAAGAAGAAAAAAAGTGAAATTAGGATCTGCGTTGACTTGCACAAATTGAATGATGCCTATGTGAATGATCCTTTTCGGACCCCATTCTCAGATGAATTTTTGGACAACGTAGGAGAGTAGGAAGCCTATTCATTTACTGGTGGCTTTTCAAGATATCATCAAATAAGGATCGCACCAGAAGACCAAGGCAAGACTATCTTTGTGATGGAATGGGGTTCATTCCAATATACTGTGATGCCATTAGGTTTGAAGAATGCGCCCGCCATGTTTTAGTGCATAGTAGTTGCTACTTTCAAATATTATATCCATAATTTTTTAGAAGTATATTTTGACGATTGTACTACCTTTGGACTATTGAAGAAAAAGGTCTCTAGCCTGTGCTTAATGCTAGATACTTTTCGAGAGTATTAGATATCTCTAAACTTAAAGAAACACATGTTTTGTGTCCCTTTTGGTATCTTACTGGGAAATATTGTCTCTAAACATGGAATTATGGTAAATATAGTAAAAATAATTCTCATTATTAATATGCATCAACCAAAGAATGTGAAGCAGCTACACTTGATCTTGGGACATAGTGGATATTATCAAATGTTTACTCAATATTATGCGCAGATCACTGCGCCGATGGAGAAGTTGTTGAAGAAGGATGCCACTTTTTATTGGGATGAGGACTGTCAAAAGAGTCTCAACATAATTAAGGAAAGGATGGTAATTGCGCCCCTTTTGGTATTCCCATATTGGTCAAAGGAATTCCATGTAAACATTGATGCTTCGTGTATCATGCTAGGGGTTGTATTAGCACAGCTAGGTATTGGAGATATGGATCATCTGATTGTGTTTGCAAGTCGGAAGCTATAAAATGTTGAGTGAAATTATTCAACCAGAAAAAGAGAAGGGATAGAGCTGAATTTTTTTTTTGTCATTATCTACTTGGAGGTGATTTCAAGATGTTGACATATCATTCCGCTTTGAAATACCTAGTGAAAGACCTTCTATTGGGGGGGGGGGGGGGGATCTGTAGGTGGCTTCTGTTATTCCAGGAAAAATATTTTGAGGTGATTGTGAAGCCTAGAAGGTTGAACGTGGGACTAGAACACTTATCACGTGTTGAAAATGGTGAAGAGCCAACTAATTTGGATGACAAGTTACCAAATGTGCAATTGTTCACTATTAATGTATTTGATGATCATTTTTCCGATATCATCCATTTTCTAACCACTAGGAGTATGCGTGTGAAATATACGACTAAGTAGAAGAAATAATTGGTAGTGCATGCACCATATTTCACTTTGATTGCAGGTCAATTATACAATATGGGAGTTGATGAAATTTTGAGGTGATATATCCATAAGTGCGAGAGACCTAGTATATTGGAAGAAGCACATGGAAGCGTTGCAAGTGGTCACTACACTGGTAAAATGACTGCGCAGAAGATATTTAGGGCTTTTTTATGGTGGCCTACTATGCACATTGATTCCAAGGAGTACTCTCATGCTTTTGATGTATGTCAAAGGACGGGAAGAGCACCACATAGAGACAAGATGCCACTACAATCACAGGTAACTTTACAGGCCATTGACAAGTGGGAAATTGATTTTTTAGGGTCGGTTAACTCCACAGGGAAGAATCTTGGAGCATGGTATATTATCACTACCAGAAATTACTTGAATAGGTGGGCAGAGGCTCAAACTGTGAAATACTATAACATAATAATATTTGTGCACTTTATGTTTGAGAATATTTTGATGAGGTTTGGGTGTCGCAAAATTCTCATGAGTGACCAAGGTACACATTTCCTAAATAAGACCATTCAGGCACTGATAGAAGAATTTCAGATAGATCATCAGAAGAGTATGCCCTATAATCCCCAGATGAATGGAACCGTAGATGCCTTCAACAATATTTTGTAGAATGCGCTCACGAAGATATTCAATGGAAATCGCAACGACTGGGATGTGCCTGTACCTATTGTTCTATGGGCATACATGACAACGTGGAAGAAGATGACGGGACAAATACCTTTCAGGATGGTCTACGGGAAAGAGGTTGTTATTCTTATGGAATAAATTGTCCCTAGTCTATGTATCGTAGTCGTAACCAACATGGTTGACTGAGACATTATGGAGGAAATTTTGTCACAGCTTGTTGCACTGGAAGAGGATACATTCATTGCTAGGTTCCACCAAAAGGTGCAAAAGGTGCATGAAAAGGCTTGGCATGACCAACATCAAAGAAAAATACTTTCCATAGTGATAATTTTGTGTTTCTCTATCACAGTAAGTTTGGGAACCTCCCATGGAAGTTCAAGATGCACTGGCCCAGGCCATGTGTCATCAAATAAATTAAAGAAGGAGGTGTGGAACGATTGACTAAGTTAAATGGTGAATTAATTCTTGGATATTTGAATGGTAGCCCCCTAAAACCTTACAGGGATGACACCTGTCCCGCGTGCACTAAAGTAATATATGGTCGGAAGAATGTCCTAGTGCCCTAGATAGTTGCGAGAGTGTGAAAGACTAGAAAGAAACATGTCCAGTGCTATGAAATTCCTTTCCAAGCTTTTGTTTGACCAATTTTGAGGGAGAATAGGTATCTATGAATCCAATGTAGAGGTCGCACTAGGAGGATGTTGGAGTGAAAGAAAGGCTAGAAACTAGTCATTGGAACAGTGAATCTGGAAATTATAGCTTTGTTATCATTTACAGGAGCAGGTAACTTACATTTAAGGCTGAGATTACGCAATATTTGGAGTCTTTTTATCATTAATGGAGATTAATCAACGAACATAATATCGTTTAAACCATGGCATCACTATAAATATGGCATGGAGGTCTACACAAGTTCCCTTTGATTTATAAGTAATTCAATTGAATTGTTCCCTCTACTCTTACTTCATTTGCCATCTCTTATGTCTGCATCATGGGAACCACTTGAAGAAATGTTGCGTCAACATGGTTTAGGCCACTTAGTTCAAGAGGCCATGAAATCAACTAATCCTACCCCTACCACACCACAGAAGCAAAATAAGGCGCAATCGTCGGGTACATGGAATTCCCCACGCAAGAAGACCCTCAAACAAAAGTAGACTTCGCATGCAAAAAGGCAGAAGAAACCAATGCAAGATCCTAGGGTAATTTTCCTAGAAGAAGCATTTTTTGAGGAAGTGTTGTGTAAATCAACAACCCCCATTATTTTAAGCAATAGTGTAATATTCCTTTTTCGGAAATTTATGTATTCTGGTCTGTGAGGACGCTGTATAAAGAAGGTAGTGTAAAAATAAGCTGAAAGGGGACTTATATCCCTTATTGAACACACCATACATTACACTTCCAGAAGTATAGCTCAAAGAAGTAACCCTAAGAGGGTTATTCAGATCTCCTTCTCTTTGGTATCTTCAAAAAGTGCTCAAAGAGTGAGCTACAGCAACATATCAGCATAATCATGAAACTATGCAAAAATGTACATATAAATATATGGAATATAATAAATCCATCATGTTCATTAATAAATAAGCTACAATATATAGAAATATATTGAGGGACAAAACACTCATGCTACAGGAGTGAATCTGCAATGATTAAACTATGAAGTACATGAGTTGCTACAACTGCACAAAATACTGGAGAGCAGTGACATCACTGCCTATGTTAGAGTAGCTGCTGCTATAAATGCATAAACATGAAATTTTTTTGAACTATACAATAAATTCCCAAGGATAGAAGAATGCGCTCCAATACAAGATTTCTAGCCAATCTAGAAGATTGCTAGAAATACCAGAAAATGTACAATGTGAAAATCTGACTTGTCACTGCAACTGAATCAAAATATAAAATTAGGCTATAGAATATTAGAAATGATGATTCCCTCATTTGATAGTGTATCTAAGCAAAAGGCTTATCGTTTTACTTCGAAACAACTCCTCCTGATGAGCTCAAATGACCCTCCCAGCAACTGCTAGTCAAAATAACGCAGATCAAGATGGAAACTGCACTGTGAGGGAAGCTGGATGGTTGGCCTGATGGAAATGATATGAAAATAAGCCCAGGAGTCCTCCTCATTGATCCTCCAATGAATATCTGAGCTCTCCACTGAAAATAAGTCAAGGAACAACTCAAGAGATCCTCTGTTGCTGCACCCAGCAGCACAAAATTATCTTGCTCTGGGAATAAACCTGTGACTGAAGGAGCTAGCTTTGGCCAAATTACGGAATGAGGAAATGAAGGTCTAGAACCTCCTCTGCTGTGAGGATGAGTTAGGTATTCCTGACTGGGAACACCCTAGCACTATGCAGCACTGCACTCTTGCTAAACAACAAGAGGAGCGAAGTCTCAATAGACTAAGAAAAATATTAATCAAGAATTAAGAAAAATGGATCTCCTCCTCTCCTTATCTAGAAAGTGCTCCTGTCCACCATGGGTCCCATCCACATGTGCTTTCCAACTCATGCATGTGATCCTCCTCTAAAACTGCACAGTCCATCAAGGTGATATGTTGTATCTATACAATGCATGTGCACTTAGTCAAAATGTCTAGATCAAGCATTATCCAATCTTGTTAACACCATGTGGTGCTCAATTTAGCTACTTTATTCTTTCTCCTTTCACATGAGGATTTTTTATTCTTCCTTCTCAAGGATTATGGGGCCTCCTCACCCATTTTATTTAATTAAATAAAATATTTCTAACTATAATGTTCCTTTTAGCTTGAGGCTAAAAATTGGGAACATTACAGTCCTCCCCCTTTAAAATTTTTCTTGTCCTCAAGAAACTAAAATGTAGAGAAAAAATCTCCTCCTCCTCTTCTTGTGTCATCCTCATCAATAGGCCCCACCATATATCATCAAAATGTGCAATGAATCTGCCCTCCATGTATCCCTCAAAGTGTGTAAAACCAAAGTATACATCATGAGATAGTAGAAGATGCAAGTGGAAGTCTCCTTGTTGTTCAATGGACTCCTCAAGATAGGAGTGATGGAAATCATGGGAATTCTTATTCCCAATGAGTGACTCCTTCACCCATGCAATCATCTAAATGAAATGAGCCATCCTAGGTAGCTCATAAAAGTAGTTCTCAACCCCGGATCTATGCAACATGTTGGGGCTGAATGGAGAGTTTATATTTTTCCATCGAAATGGTTTCTCCCTCCATTTATGATCAGTGTGAGGGGGTTGCTGATATTGGGCTGAAATTTTATGGCCTTGATAATGGAACCAAGCCTTCCCACAAAATGAATTAACCATGAAGTACCTCCTCCAACAACGCACTCTCTCCCAATAGCTCCTCCTACATGAAGAGAGTAGTGACATGGCAATCATGGTGTGCCCATTATTTCTCCTGAAATATACGACATGTGAAAAGGGGAGAATCATACTCCCAATGGGCATCTTAAACTCCAAGCCCACTCTCCAAAAAAATCCTCCCATGAGTATACAAACATTGGTAACATATGGAAGCAAAATATAATGAAAAAAAGTTGCCACATGGCAACTGGAGAGTTAATCATAGTTCCATATCAGGAACCAGTGCAGTGCATTCCACACCTACCTCAAAATAAAATATAACAAGTGCTTTACTTGCCACTTGTTCGCTGCCACAAACATCTCATAAGTTGAAAACATGTAAGTACAATTTGGTGCCAATGGTGCACACCAAGAAGTATGTGGCTTCCCTCACAAACCACCATTAAGGTAGCAAAAATCAATGCTACAAGTAGCTGCAAGTACATCATACCAAATGCAATAAGGGATGATTCTCCTTGATATAATATGCTGCTCATATAAAGTAAATAAGTACAAAACATAATGTGAAATTATACCTTCTATACCATGTACTTGAGACCTTGAGCTGAAATGGCTCATCTGAATGCTCCCCCTCACCTCCAATGAGTAGGGAAATGGTTGTGCCAACCTCTAAAAAATATTCTAGGCTATGCATCTATCCATATGGTAATATAGATCATGATGAATTCCCTCCCAAATTAACTCCTCTAGAAAAGAAAAATATGCATCAAAGTGCCTAGCTAGAAAGTCCTCATGTTCTGCATGCAATAATTTCTCCTTGAGACTAGAAGTTGTAGTCAAGAAGATCCTGCCATTGGTATAGATGACCATCTCATCAACCATGTACCTTTCATCTCTATCTGGGTCATCAAGAGTCATGCATGCATCTAGATCCTGGGAGTACTCTACTAAGAGTTGAGACCTCCAATCTGGATCTACCTTCCTCAGAGACATCGCTGGTAATCTGCAATGTGATGCTCCCCTCATGTTGTTGCCTACTACTTTGATATACCCCATGCCAAATTCATCCTCCAATATGCTACCATGCCTATCATGCAGCTTCTCATGATCAAATTGTAAAGCTGACCCTTGCAAGTTGGCATCCCATGAGAAGCTGTCATCCAAAAGGAATCTCCCAACCTTGGTCAATGTAATCATGAGTGACCTTCATCTACTCCCATGTATGGAAGAGTCCTTCATCAAAGGAAGTATCCTTTGTCTCTCCAATTCTGTGGAGTATTCATCCCTTGTAACCTTCACCTCTCTTGGATCTAAGAGTCATGAATCCCAAAGTAAGATGCCTCTCATCAATGCCGAGTCCGGTGGCCTCCCAGGTAGAATGCCTCCCTGTAGTGAGAAATTAAAATGGGAAGTAGACTGTGTATATGAGAATAATGGATGGTCCCTCTCTCCATTACGTAGTGCAGTCTCTCTCCTATGTGAATAAACTCTCCTCAAAAGATAAGGGTGAATTCTCATACCCCCGGAATGCTGATCCCTTTCTTCTCCTCCATTATTAATTTCATAATCCTCCAATACTACTACATGCTGCTCAGGAATTGTGACTAGGTCCCCACATGTAGTACCCCTTGGAATCCCTTGCATATACACAAGGACTCCTCTCATGGAAGTAATGGCCCCCATCTCATCTCCATGTGGTGATGGATCTCCCTGCAATGATACAGCGTTGTGGGTTCTTCTATGCATCTTCTCTTCATCAATATGTGAGTATGCCTCCTCTTCAACGAGAGACCATGGATTTAGGTCTTATTTTGGAAGAATGACCTTCATATTATCAAAAATGGAAGAGTGCCCTTCATACAATGGGGGTCTTGCCTCCAACAAGTCATCATCCCGGTTTTCTTCCCCTCTAGAAATATGTAGTGGAGCTTGTTTCATGTTTTCCTCTAGCTCATGCAAGGTGTTTGATCTCTCAGATTTTACACATGATGATTCATATTGGTATTCATAAAATCTCTTCACCAAAATCTTAGTGAATTCATCACAGGTTTTTATATTTGCATGATAACATGACACATAAATGTTAAACCACCATTCATGGGCCATACCTTTGAGATGCAGCGCTGCTGTAGTGATGGCCTCTTTGGATGTAACTTGGTGTAGCTGGAAATATGCATCTAGCTCCTCCCCCCAAGCTGTGGTTTTGCACCTTGCTGATCCATCGAAATTAGATAGGAATAATATATCTCTCTTCCTTCTTTTAGGGCTTCTAGATCCTGCTCCCTTGATTCTAAAAAACTCTTCGAAGTCCAAGTTCACTTTGAATATCCACGATTGAGATTCATACTCCCAAAGAAAATCACTCAAGGTCTCCTCCCTTGGTGACTCATCTTCCTCCATTATCCCTGCAGTAGATGTGGTAAATGTAATGTGCTATGGATATGCATGTGTGGCTGAATTCTCACACCCAACGTGGTCACACCTATGGCTTGCTTCATCCACAAACCCTCTCAGAAAACCTCTCCAGTTTTCCCTTTCTTTCTCCTCAAGATCTTCAATGATACCCTCCATGGTCTAGAAAAGAAGAAGGGACACCTCCTCTTTCGTAATTCCTCTATTTCTATATATCTCCTCTACTAAATGAGGATCTTCTCCTTCTAATGGCATATAATCTTGGGCTGTATAGGTTGAGCCAAGATTGATGCTCTGATACCACTGTAATATTCATTTTTCAGAAATTTTTGTATTATGGCGCGTGAGGACGCTGTATAAGGAAGGAAGTGTAAAAATATGTTGAAAGGGGACTTAGATCCCTTATTTAACACACCATACATTACACTTCCAGAATTAGAGCTCAAAGAAATAACCCTGAGAGGGTTATTTAGATCTCCTTCTCTTCGATATCTTGAAAACATGCTCAAAGAGTGAGCTACAACAACATATGAGCATAATCATGAAACTCTGAAAAAATGTACATATAAATATATGGAATATAATAAATCCATCATGTTCATTAATAAAATATCTACAATATAAAGAAATATGCTGAGGGACAAGCCACTCAAGCTACATGAATGAATCTCCAATGATCAAACTATGAAGTACCTGAGTTGCTGCAACTACACAAAATGTCGGAGAGCAGTGAAAGCACTGCCTATGTTAGAGTAGATACTTATATAGATGCATAAACATGAAATATGGCTGAAATATACAAGAAATTCCCAAGGATAGAATAATGGTCTCTAATACAAGATTTCTAGCCAATCTAGAAGAGATTGCTAGAAATGTTGGAAAATATACAATGTGACAATCTGAATTGTCACTGCAATTGAATCAAAATATAAAATGAGGCTATAGCAGATAAGAAATGATGATGCCCTCCTATAATAGTGTATCTAAGCAAAAGGATGATTCTTTTACGTAGAAACAACTCCTCCTGATGAGCTAAAATGACCCTCCCAACAACTGTTAGTCAAAATAATGCAGATCAAGTTGGAAACTGCACTATGAGGGAAGATGGATGGTTGGCCTAATGACAATGATATGAAAATAAGCCCAGGAGTCCTCCTCACTGATCCTCCAATGAATAGTTGAGCTCTCCACTGAAAATAAGTCAAGGAACAACTCAAGAGATCCTCTGTTGCTGCACCCAGCTGCACAAAATTATCCTACTCCAAGAGTAACACTGTGACTGAAGGTCCTAGCTTTGGCCAAATGCCGGAATGAGGAAATGCAGCTCTAGAACCTCCCCTTCCCTGAGGATGAGGTAGGGATTCCCAACCAAGAACACCCTAGTGCTATGCAGCACTGCACTCTTGCTAAACAGCAACGGGAGCGAAGTCTCAATAGACTAAGAAAAATATTAATCAAGCATGAAGAACAATGGCTCTCCTCCCCTCCTTATATATCAAGTGCTGCTCTCCACCATGGGTCCCATCCACATGTGCTTTCCAACTCATGCATGTGATCCTCCTCTAAAACTGCACAGTCCATCAAAGGGATACATTGTATCTAGACAGTGCATGTGGACTTGGTCAAAATGTCTAGATCAAGCATGATCCAGTGCTGTTCACACCATGTGGTGCTCAATTTAGCTACTTTATTCTTTCTCCTTTCACATGAGGATTTTTTATTCTTCCTTCTCAAGGATTATGGGTCCTCCTTACCCATTTTATTTAATTAAATAAAATACTGCTAACTATAATGTTCCTTTTAGCTTGGGGCTAAAAATTGGGAACATTACAAATAGCTACCCTAGAAAATAATGGGGACCCTTTTAATTTTTAGAGTTAAATGAAATAAACCCTTAGAGTATTTCTTTTGATAGGAATAGGGATAAAAAAGGGATGAAAACTTTAAAATTTGGCTTTCTAAATACTTAAGCAGAGACAAATTTCCCTGTAACAATCAAAAAATCATTGCAAACCATATATAATTCTAAATAATCACTTGAAACATTTTTGTGATCCGATGAATATAATCAAAATGTTTTTTAAATGAAAAAGCCACTTTTATAAGTAAATCCTATAAAGAATAACCATGGGACCTACTTCTTCCATGTAAGCTATCACATTTCGCAAATCACATTTTTCCCAGATAGTCTTATTTTTTACCACTTATATTCCCAGATGCGATAAAGCATACCGAATTGTGCTCTCGAAAATCTTAACCATTCTATTTTTTACTGATCATATTTTTTTGATGGGATAAAAAATATCGCACATCAAACATCGCACATCGCACTCTTGTTAACTAGTGCATGTTGCATACTACTAAATTTCGTTGATATTGTGATTGCGATGTCGCAATCGGCAGAAAAGCTGAGTTCATCAGTATTTAATGAAGATATTGCACATGGTAAATGATATAACGTGATAGATCTGGTTTTAATTCAGAAATGATTATATGGGAATGATAACCCATATCAGTTATCAATGTCATAAATTAACGGTTTTCTCTCCCATACTGCCATAATAATTTTCCGGTAATGAGCATTCAATTCATATCCCACTAGCATGGAAAGTCTCATCCATTTGAAATGGTTCTCTTACTATGGTATCTATGCGTATTGTAAAACTAAATGGTTCCTACTTTCCGCTTATTATTTCTTACTTATTTATGTGCAAGTCTGAGTAAGAAAAATTCTCTCGAAATGTCTAAGGCTCTCAAGAAATAAAAGAAGCATATGGATCATGTTATCCCTACGCCTACTACATCATAAAGAATAGATATCTTGCCTTTGTTTACAGATATGACTTGTGGACCTGAAAGTTGATCCTCTTTAGGGGAATCTATGTATAAGTTGTTTGAAGATGAAAAACCTCGCAAAATCCAAATAAAATCAACTATTGATGCCCCAAATTATTTTGAATCTATAATTGGAGATGTAGCTAATTATTTTCTTCAATAAATTACAACACGACCCAAGATATTTCCATATACTGATATGGTAAGGTGGATTATCAATAATTTTAACATAGGGGATATGACATTCCTTACCAATAGAGGACCAATGACTGGTTCCTTTAAAGCATAAAACCTGAAGCCAATGTACCATATTCCAGACCATAATAAAATTTATGATAAAGAATTGCTTGCACAGTTCGCCAAGAAAATTGAACTGAAATCGATAGCAGTAAAGCAATGGAAGAGCAATCCTAACAAAAACAAGAACAATGAAAAGGCTATGTATTCTACTGAATCTCTTGCAAGTCCCTATTTCTATATCTCTGCTATGATGTCTACACTTTTTGGTCGGTCAGACACAACTAGATTTCCAGTAGAATCAGTTTCCCTTATGGAAGAAGTGGTAGATTCTTCTGTTATGGATTGGGGAAATATTCTGTCAAATAATATTTCCACCTAGATTTTACAATATAGAAATACTCATTCTATCTCTTTGTTGGGTGTGGAGCCTAATTATATTGCTTATTTTGTATCACAATGTTGGACCCCTGTACCTTAATGGGGCAGCAACTCCACCCATAATTAAACACTACCTGGGGAGTCCAGGGCCGGGGGAGGGGGGGGGGGGGGGGGGGGTGGCTGCAACTTTATGGAGCACCCGTCCACCCCCCCGAGTGGGGGGTTTCGAGGGCAGTGCCCCCGAAGCTAAAAATAGATGTAAAATTGCGTTGTAAAAGTATAGTAATTTTTAGTCAATCTGGGTCATTCATTAAGCGGATGATTTGATGGTAGAAGTTATGTTTAGTTTAGGGTTTTTTGCCCTAGAAGGCAACCCCTCGCTTGTATGAGGGTATTGTATTGCAGCTATGTATTGTATGTGTATTCTCAGAGCGAGAAACATATAGGGAGAGTGTGAGAGAGAACAGAAGATATTACAGGGGATCTGCTATAGGTTGTGTCTCTTCATTTTACTAGATAATAGTAAGGAAGGACTAGTTTTTCAGGGTGGACGTAGCCCAAACTGGGTAAACAACGTATATCTGTGTCTCTCTGGTTTTATGTGTTTCGTGTGCTTGTGTTTTCTGCATATTTGATGTGTTTCATTTCTCTGTAATATATAACTTTCTAACAACTGGTATCAGAGTCGAAGATCTATTTGGTCAATAAAATCGCAGAAAAGAAGGGTTCTTAGTTTGAGAGGGAGCAATGGCGGAATATGGTAAATTCAGGGTCGAGAAATTTAATGGCCAAAACTTCCCGCTGTGGGAGATGCAAATGGAATATTATGTATCATTAATATTTGTACCTTCCATTGAGCGAAAAAACAAAGAAGCCGATGACTATGATAGATGCAGAATGGGAGATTCTCGATAGAATTCACTCGGAACAGTATGGTTGTGCATCGCGGCGTCGGTAGCCTTCAATATTTCATAGGAAACAATAACAGAGGGTTTGATTAAGGCATTGGAAAAACAATATGAAAAACCCTCAGCCTCAAACAAGGTATTTCTTATGAAACGTTTATTTAATTTGAATATGTTGGAAGGTGGATCTGTTGCAGACCATTTAAATGATTTTAATATAGTTATCAGTTAGTTAAGTTTTGTAGGGGTAAACTTTGATGATGAATTTAAGGTTCTGTTATTTCTGTGCTCATTCCCAGAAAGCTGGAATGGTTTGGTTATGGCCATTATTAACTTTGTCTCTTGATCTAGTACTTTAAGGCTTGATTATTTTATCAGTGCTATCCTTAGCGAGGAAATGTGACAGAAAAATCTCTGATGAGACATCGGGTAATGCTTTGAGTGCAGAGTCTTGGGGAAGAAAAATGGAAAGAGGAAAGAGCTTAGGATATCGTAGTAAATCAAGGAAAGGCAGATCCAAGTCCAGATCGTGGATATTGTGTTGGAAATGCAAAAAGAAAGGACAACTGAAGAAATATTGTAGATCTCGGAAGGGAAAAGAAGGAGATGCACTACAAGAAAACAATCATGAAGAAAATGTTATAGGTGATGTGTTACAAGATGCTTTGATTCTTTCTTTTGAAAATGTTATTGATTCCTGGGTGGTAGATTCAGGGGCCTCATTCCATGCCACACCTGATAAGAAATATTTTCATGACTATGTTCAAGGATATTTTGGACAAGTTTGTTTGGGTGATGATAAACCCTGTAAAATTATTGAAATGGGTAAAGTTCTTGTAAAACAATAGAATGGAAACCAATGGCTATTAAAGGAGGTAAGGCATGTTTGAGATCTGAAGAAAAATCTGATTTCAATAGGGTAGTTAGGCGGTGGAGGTTGTGTGACAACTTTCACAGATAAAACTTGGAAGGTCACCAAATGAGCCCTGGTAATAACAAAAGGTGAAAAGGTTGGTACATTGCATTTATGCAATGGTATTTCTAACTTTGTTAATAATTTCACTTCCAAAGGAGAAGATGCAAAATTATGGCATCATAGGCTCGGACACATGACTGAGAAGGGGATGAAGATACTTCACTCAAGAAATTTGTTGCTAGGTTTGAAGAATGTTGATTTGGATTTATGTGAGAATTTTTTTATGGAAAATAGAAGATTGTCAGATTTCTTAGAGTTGGGAAAGAAAAGAAGAGAGAAAATTTAGAGCTTCTGCATACAGATGTATGGGGACCTGCTCAGGTATCATCTCGCAATGGCTCTCATTATTATGTTACTTTTATTCATGACGCAAATAGAAAAAATTGGATTTATTGTATTCAAAATAAATCTAATGTATTTGATAATTTCAAGAAATGGAAAGCTTTGGTTGAGATTGAGAGAGGAAAGAATTTGAAGTGTCTCAGATCAGACAATGGAGGTGAATATTGCAGTAAAGTGTTTTATATGTACTATTTTGCAGAGAGAAGACATTTCCAATAACACCACAAGAAAATGGTGTCAGAAAGGATGAACATAACAATCATGGAGTGTGCAAGGTACATGAGATTGCATGTAGGATTGCCTTTACAATTTTGGGCAGATAATGTAGATATTTTTGTTTACCTAATAAATAGAGGGCCTTCAAGTTCCTTGGATGGTGGTATTCCAGAGGAAGCATGGTCAGGTAAAAAGGTAAACTACTCTTTTTTAAAGCCTTTTGGTTGTAAGGCCTTTGTCCATATTAATAAAGAAAACATAACAAAGATTGAGGCAAAATCAAAGAAATTACCTTTATTGGATATGGTGTTAATGATTTTGGTTATCACTTATATGGTTATGAAAATCACAAAATCATTAGGAGCAGAGATGTGATATTCAATGAAAAGGTCTTGTATAAGAATCAGTTGCAGGAAAAGAAATGGGAAAAAGAAAACAAAGAATACATAGTTCTTGATGGGATCATAAAAAAATTAAAGCTGCCTAAAAATAATAATAATCAACAGCCACAACAACAACAACAGGCACGTCAAACACCTGAAAGTGGTGTCAGAAGATCTACCAGGATAAGTAGACCCCCTGAATGATACTCTCCCGCATTATATTATTTATTGTTGACTGATTTTGGTGAATCCGAATGTTATGAAGAAGAAATGCAGGTTGAAACCAGGAAGAAGTGGGAGCTAGCCATGGAAGAAGAGATGGAATCCTTAATACATAACCAGACTTGAGACTTAGTCAGGTTGCCTGCAGGTAAAACAACATTGCATAATAAATGGGTTTATAGGGTAAAGGAAGAAGATGGAGGAAAATAGAGGTAGAAAGCTAGACTTGTGGTGAAAACATTGTTACTGATGAAATAGGTAACCTGACCTCAAAACGGGAACTCTAACCCAAAAAGACTCAAAAAACATGAAAAAACACCCCAAAAACAAAAAAAGTGTTCCAGAATGCACTTCGTTTTTTTTAAGGTCAAATTTCAACATTTTATAAAATTATGCTAAAAACAAAATTGTTTCTTGAAAAAAAGATTGAAATAACACCCTCAAAACTAAACCAGTTGATCCTAGAATCACAAAAAAAAAATTGTGTCATATTTTTGACATTTTTAAAAATGGAAATAACAATTTTTTATTTTTAAAATTCAAACATTAAAAAAAACCTAAAATTTAAAAAAAAAATAAAAAATAAAAAATAAAAAAAATTTAAAGATTAAAATTTCAAAATGTATATAGAAATTAAAAAAATAAATAAATAAATAAATAAATTAAAAAAAAAAATATTAAATTAAAAAAAAAGGTTAAAAAAGGAAAGAAATTATAAAAAACAAAATATAGAAATTAAATTTAAAAAAGAAAAAGAAATTGTTTATTAAATAAGAAAAAATAAATTAAAAACAAATAAATTAAATTTAAAGTAATATATTAAATTTTAAGAAATTTAAAACTTTAAAAAAAATTTAAAAAAAAAAAAAAATTGTTGAAATTACAAGTAAAAAAATGAAAAATTAATTGAAAATAAAAAATGAAAAATAAAATAAAATAAAAATATTAAATTTAAAAAAATATAGATTAAAAAAACAAATAGATTTTAAAAAATAAATTAAATTTAAATTATAAAAAATAAAATATATATATATGAACTTAAATTAAAAATATATATATTAGATTTTATTAAATTTAAAAAAAATGTTAGTATTAAAATAACAAATTAAATTAAAAAAAAAAACAAATATTAAATTTTAATAAATAAATGAATAAACAAATAAATTTTGAAATAAAAAATAAATTTTAAATATAATATAAAGCAAAACAAAAAAAAATCAATTAAAATTGAAATATTGAAAAAAATAAATTAAAAAAATATGTTATATAAAAAATAAAGTAGAAAACAAAGTAATTTGAAAATATTAAGTTTATATATATATATATATATATATATATATATATATATATATATATATATATATATATATATAATTTTAAATACACAATTTTAATTGAAATAAAAAAAATATAAAATTTTTATGTAATTAAAAAAATAATAATAAAAAAATAAAAAATTAAAAAAAAAAGTATTAAATTCAAATAAATTAAAAAAAAAATACAAAATTTACTAAATTTTAAAAAATTAAATGAAAAAACTAAACATAAAATTTAATAATAAAAAAAAATATGAAAAAAAAAACAAATCAATTAAATATAAAAAAAATACAAAAGTTAATAATTTTTTTTAACAAATTTAGAAAAAAAAAATTAAAAAAATTAAAAAATTAAAGGAATTAAAAAAAAAATTAAAAAAAAAACAAAAAAATTAAAACAAATTAAATTTCAAATATAAAAACTAAATTAAAAAAATTAAATTAAATTTTCTGAATTTAAAAAAAATAAATTAAAAATAAAATCAAATTAAAAGATATATATATATTAAAAATAAAAAAATAAAAAATAAAAAAGAATTTTTTGATCGTGGTGGCGCCACCAATCGGCCTCCCGCCAAGGTGGCGGCAGAGGCCAGCCGCTGGGCGAGAGGGCGATTCCGGGAATCGCCCTCCTGCGACGGGAGGCCGATTCCAGGAATCACCCTCCCATGACGGGAGGCCGATTCCAGGAATCGCCCTCCCGCCACGGGAGGCCAATACTCAGAATCTCCCTCCCGCCGCGCGAGGCTAATTCCCGAAATCGGCCTCCTGCCTCTGGAGGGAAATTCCAGGAATCGGCCTCCCGCAGCGGGAGGGTGATTCCTGGAATTGGCCTCAAGGCGATTCCTGGAATCGGCCTCCCGCCGCGGGAGGGCGATTCCCGGAATCGGCCTCCCGCGCCGTGGCAGGGCGATTCTCGGAATCGGCCTCCAGCGTCGCGGCAGGGCGATTCCCGGAATCGACCTCAGTGCGATTCCCGGAATCGGCCGCGTGAGGGTGATTCCCGGAATCAGCCCCAGGGCGATTCCCAGAATTAGCCTCGCACCGTGAGAGGGCGATTCTCGGAATCGGCCTCCCGCCCAGCGACCGCTCTCCGCCACCACCTGGGCGGGATGCTGATTGGCGGCACCACCTCGATCAAAAAAATCTTCTTTTTTTTTTTCTTTTTATAAATTTTCAATATTTTTTTAATTTGAATTTTTTTTTAAATTCAAAAAATTTAAAATTATTTGTTTTTTAATTCAGATTTTTTATTTTAATTTTAAATGGTTTTATTTTTTTTTAATTTTTGTTTTTTTTTTAATTTTCTTTTTAAATTTAATATTTTAGATTAATTATTTTTTAAAATTTAAAATTTATTTATTAAATTTATTACATTTTAATTTAGTTAATTTTTTTTTTAATCTTTTAGTTTATATAGTTTTTCATTTTTTAAATTTATAAATTGTTTCATTTAAAAAATAAAACAGTAAATTTATGGATATTTGTTTTTTTAATTATTTGCACGTGGTTTTTTTCATTTTTTTTGTTTTTTAATGATAGCTTTTTTTTTTTTAATTCTTTTATTTTAATTTTATTTTTCAATTTTAAATTTTGGTTTTTTTTCTAATTTGTTTTTTTTGTTAATTTTAAAATTCATTTTTTTTTTCTTATTATTATTTTAATTTTAATTTTTAAATTTAATTTTTTTCTTTTTTGTATTTAATTTTTTTTTATCTAAATTTTAATTTTGTAATTTAAATTATTTTTTAATTTTCTATTTTTTTTTTTTTTTTAATTATATGGTTTTTTTTAATAACTTAGAAAAAAATGTTTTTGATGTTTTTTTTTTTAATTTTTTTGGTTAAGTTTTGTTTTTTTTCTTTAAATTATGTGTTTTTTTTCCAAATTTTGTCATTTCTTTTGATATAATTTTCGAATATTTTTGTTTTTTTTGTTTTATTTATTTATTTTTGTTTAAATTTTTTATTTTTACGAGTTTATTTTGTTTTTTTTTACATTTTTATTGGTTTTTTTTTTTTGTTTATATATATATATATTTTTATCTAAGTTTTGTGTTTTATTACCAACGTGAAAATCACCACTCTAAAAAAAAAGGGATGATGCTGCATCAATATATTTCAAAATTAGCATGAAAAGCACCGCTCTAAAAAAAAAAGTTGATGCTGCATCAATACGTTTTAGAATTAGCATGAAAATCACTAACATTTTAAAACAAATATTCATACTTCATAAATAAAAATATTAGAGTGTCGAAAATGTGCTCCAAAAAAAAAAAAAGGTGATTCTACATCACCACTTTTCAAAATCAGGTGCTTTTTATGCTACCAAAAAAAAGTAGGTAACAGTGTGATTACCTATTTCATCGGTAACACTGTTTGAAGGGGTTTTCACAAAAGAAAGGTATTGATTTTGATGAAATATTTTCTCCTGTTGTTAAGATGGCTTCAATCAGAACTATTTTAAGTCTTATAGCAGTGGAAGATTTACATCTTGAATAGTTAGATGTAAAGACAACTCTTCTCAATGGAGATTTGGAGGAAGAGATCTCTACGTAGCAACCAAAATGATATGAGGTCAAAGCGTAAGAAAAATTAGTGTGAAGGTTAAAAAAGAGCTTGTATGACTTAAAACAGGCTCCAAGGTAGTGGTATCTAAAATTTGACAGGTTTATGTCTAAACAAGGTTATGCTAGATGTCACTCTGATCATTGTGTTTATATAAAAAAAGAAAAATGATGGCAACTATATTATATTGTTATTGTATGCAGATGACATGGTTGTTGCAGGGTCTAACATGCAAGAAATAAATGTGTTCAAAATAAAATTGGCAAATTCATTTGCAATGAAAGATTTGGGAGCTGCAAAACAAATCCTTGGTATGAGAATAACTAGAGACACAAAAAATCGCAAATTAACACTTTCTCAGAAGGAGTACATACAAAAGTCGTTGAAATTATTTAATATGAAAAATGCACAACCAGTTAGTACACCTTTTTCTAGCCATTTCAAACATAGTAAGGAGATGTGCCCCAAGACCCAAGAAGAAATGGATTATATGGCTAAAGTTCCATCTGCATCAACATTTGGAAGCTTAATGTATGCAATGGTCTGCACAAGGCCTGATATTGCATATGAAGTGGGAGTTGTAAGTAGGTACATGAACAATCTAGGAAAAGAACATTGGATGGCAGTGAAATGGATTCTTAGATATTTGAGAGGTACCACAAATCAAACATTATCATTTGGTGGTTCAAACATTTTTCTACAGGGATATGTTGATGTAGATATGGCAGGTGACAAAGATAATAGGAGGAGCACTACAAGATATGTATTTACTGGAACAACTGTCAGTTGGGTTTCACAAATCCGAAGTGTTGTTGCACTTTCAGCAACAGAAGTAGAGAGTGTCGCTGCTATAAAGGCTAGTAACGAAATTATTTGGTTACAAAGGTTTATGGATGAATTGGGTAAGAAGCATGATATGGGCACCTTATACATTGATATCCAAAGTGCCATTCATATTGCAGAGAACTCAACATTTCATTCCAGGGCTAAACATATATAGCTCAAGTACCATTTCATACGGTCAGTATTGGAAGATGGACAGTTGAAGCTGGAAAATATACACACTAGCCAAAGTCCTCCAGATATGCTAACAAAAGTTATAACCAGGGAGAAACCGAGAATATGCTCAATTTAAATTGGTCTTCAAGTATGATGATGAAGATGAGAAACATCCAATTATAAAGTGGAGTCATTTTCTAGAAAATGAAGCAACAGTGGAGTTGCTACAATTAGCCTCCAAGTGGGAGATTGTTAGGTGTGGAGCCTGATTATCTTGTGTATTTTGCATCTTAGCGTTGGACACTTGTACCTTAATGGGGTGACAAAACGACCCATAATTAAATGTTGCCTAGGGGGTCAATGTGTTGGGGGGGGGGGGCTACGACTTTATGGAGCCCCCACCCCCCCCGGCAGGGGATTTCTAGGGTAGTGCCCCCGAAGCTTAAAAAAAATGTAAAATTTCCTTGTAAAAGTATAGTAATTTATAGTCAATATGTGTTGTGTAACCAACTCCAAAAAGAGAAGAAAAGAGATCTCAACGCCTTAGAAATAAGCCACTTCGAGGGGGCAACCTCCAATACATTACATAAATGAACAATTCTTGGATGATACAATTTACAAAACCTCCTTTCTATATAGGAGTCCATGGGGCCATAATGTAATCCTAGTGGGCCACAATGTAATCCTAGCCGACCTAACAATAATAATTTAAGGGCACAATAATAACAAAATGGGGGTTACAAGGGTACAATAATAACAATAAGGGGTTTACACTAACAATAATAAGGGGCTATACTAGTGATATAGGGACCCAACATGCCCCTCTCCTTCAAAAAAGTGTTGTCCTCAACACTTGAGTAGCTCCGGGTGCTTCTGTATAAAATTCTCATCCTCCCATGTAGAATCTTCAGTGGGTAAGTTCTTCCACTTGATGAGATACTCCGAAATTGATCGATTCCGTAGTTGTCGAGTTCTTTTTTCCATGACTGCTTCAGGTTCCAATATGATTTTCCCTTCCCCATCAAGTTCTGGCAATACTGTTTGAACTGGAAGATTTTCACCTATAACCTTCTTTAAGCATGAAACATGGAAAACTCGATGTACTCGCGAAGAAGCAGGAAGCTCCAATTTGTATGCCATAGTACCAATCTTTTGCAACACCTTGTAAGGACCATAGTACTTTGGCGATAATTTATTATCCTTCTTTGCTTGCTTGAGGGACATTTGTTTGTATGGTTGCAGCCGTAAAAATACCCAATCTCCTACATCAAAACTTCTCTCGCTACGATGTTGATCTGCCTGTTGTTTCATTCGATTTTGTGCCAAATTCAGGTTATCCTTCAAGAGTTGGAGAACTTCTTGCTGATGCTCGATGTGATCTTCCACTGCTTGAACCTTCGAATTTTCCCTTAAAGATGATGTGATGGATGGTGGATGATATCCATAAAGTGCCATAAATGGGGTCATTTTTGCTGCAGCATGGAAGGAAGTGTTATACCACCATTCAGCGAGAGGTAACCACTTGACCCATTGTGTTTGTTTATCAGATACAAAACAACGAAGATATCCTTCCAAACATTTATTTATTATCTCAGTTTGACCATCAGATTGAGGATGATAAGATGAGCTATGAGCTAATTGAGTACCTAAACAAGAAAATAACTCCGTCCAAAAATTTCCAGTAAAAATGGGATCTCTGCCGCTCACAATAACCCTTGGGCTTCCATGTAGCTTTTGAATTCTGTTTATAAATGTAGTAGCAACTGTACTTGCTTTAAATGGATGAGATAATGCACAAAAGTGTGCATACTTGGTAAGTCTATCAACTACCACCATGATGACACTTTTTCCTTTAGACTTAGGTAAACTTGTGATAAAATCCATTGAAATCTCCTCCCAACGTTGACTTGGAATGGATAAAGATTGTAGAAGTACCGGGGTCTTAATTGTTTCTACTTTATTCCGCTGGCAAACCAAACATTCTGCCACAAACTTTTGACTATCAGATTTAAGGCCATCCCAAAAAAATTCTTTCTTCACCCTGTGGTAAGTTTTTAAAAATCCTGAGTGTCCTCCTAAAGGAGAAGTGTGCAATTCCAGAAGAGTCTTTTGTTTTAGTTGGGAATTCTTACAAAGATATAAGCGATCTTTGTACCATAAGGAATCATTTTTCCAACTAAATGTATCAGATGTACTAGGATCTTGCTGCAACCTTTGAATGAGTGTCCATACATCTTTGTCCTTCTTCCATTCATCTCTTGCTTCGGTTATCCAATCTGGTTGGATAATAGAAATGGCACAAAGCAATGCTTCCACCTCTTCATTCTTTCTCGAGAGTGCATCTGCAACAACATTAAGCTTTCATTTTTTGTAGATTATTTCAAAGTCATAACCCAACATCTTTGTGACCCATTTTTGCTGCTCTTCTGAAGATAGTCTTTGTTCCAAAAAGTGTTTAAGACTATCATGATCAGCTTTTACCTTGAAGTGTCTTCCCATTAGGTAAGTTCTCCATTTCTTTAGTGCATGCAGTATTGCTAACATTTCCTTCTCATAAATAGGTTTCTGTAAATACTTTCCTTTGATTGGACGACTTTCAAAAGCAATGGGTCTTCCTTCTTGCATTAAAACAACACCAATTCCATTTCCTGAGGCATCACATTCCACAATAAAGGTTTTTGTGAAGTCCGGCATAGCTAATACTGGTGCTAGGCACATTGCCTCTTTAAGATGTTCAAAGGCCTTAGTTGCTTCAGGAGTCCATGAAAATGCATCTTTCTTCAATAATGTTGTTAGAGGTGCTGCTATTCTCCCATAATTCTTAACAAACTTGCGATAATACCCCGTTAACCCAAGAAATCCTCGCAACTTCTTTATGGTTGTGGGGACTTTCCATTCCTTAATGGCTTTAATTTTGTTAGGGTCTACTTTCACACCCTCGTGAGATACAATATGACCCAAATATTCCACCTCTTGTACTCCAAAGAAACATTTGGATGTTTTTGCACATAATTGTTTCTCCTACAATAGTTTGAGCACCCCGTCAACATGTTCAACATGATCCTTCCAAGACCTGCTGTAGATTAGTATATCATCAAAAAATACTAGCACAAATTTTCTAAGGAAGGGTTTGAAAATGGAATTCATCAACCCTTGAGATGTAGAAGGTGCATTGGTAAGGCCAAATGGCATGACCAAAAATTCATAATGACCCTCATGAGTTCGAAATTTTGTTTTCGGAATATCTTCAGTCTTCATTCTAATTTGATGATATCCCGAACGAAGATCCAACTTGGTAAAATAAATTGCTCCATGTAATTCATCCAATAATTCATCAATCAAAGGAATGGGAAATTTATCTTTAATGGTGAGCTTATTGAGCTCCCTATAATCCAGACACATTCGCCATGATCCATCCTTCTTGTGTACCAATACTACATGAGCAGAGAAAGAACTTTGACTAGGTTGAATTATACCCGCCTCTAACATTTCTGCAATCATACGTTCAATTTCGCTCTTTTGGAAGTACGGATATCTATAAGGCCTGATGTTTGGAGGAACACTTCCTGGAATCAAATGAATAGCATGATCATGATCACGAATAGGTGGGAGTCCTTTGGGAGTTTCAAACACCTTGGAATGATTGTCCAAGACTTGTTGGAGATCTGCAGAAATAGATGATTTTGATGTTGGAACTTCTAGTGAGCATAATTGTGCAATTACGCCTCGTTATTCTTTCTTTAGAAGCTTTGTCATGCCATTAGAGCTTATTATCCTTCCTGGCTTCCCTTCAATACCCCGTAGTTCGACTTCCTTTCCTTCTGAAAAGAATTTCAAGAAAAGTTCTTGAAAATTAAAAGCTACCGTCCTCAAATATTGTAACCATTGTACTCCTAGTACAACATCAGCACCTCCCATAGGAATGGAAAGCATTGGACTAGTCAACACATATTCCCCCATGGTTAGCTTGATGTTATGGCATTTTCCAGAGCAATTTATAGTTCCTCCATTTGCAACCATCACTTGACATTCCGGTGCTGGGTATAGGAAACAATTTAATTCCTTGGCTACCTTACAATGAATAAAATTATGGGTGCTACCTGAATCAATCAACACTATTACCTTTTTCTTCTTGATTTGTCCTTGTATATTGAGAGTTTGAGGAGTGGTAATTCCTGCCAGTGCATTACACGATATGGTCGGATTCATTTCTTCCTCTTCTAGGGCTGGTTCCCGGTGTATATCCTCTTCTTGTTCATTTTCTTCTTCCTCTTCACAATCTATGTAAAATAATTTCTTCTCAGCACACTTATGACCTTTAGTGTATTTGCTATCACAACCGTAGCAAAGCCCTTTTGCTCTTTTTTCTTCCAATTGTTGTGGTGTCAACCTTGTAGGTTGTGGAAATCTAGGCGTAGCAACACTTCCTTCTTTATAGAATTGAGTGGTAGGCTTCCTTGTCGCCATAATTTTACATTCAACTTTTCTTGCCAACCCGAATGCCTTCTCCAATGAATCAGGTTCCAAAACGCGAACTTCATGTTGGATGTTATCCTTTAAAGTGCCTATGAAGAGATCAATCCTGTGTTCCTCTGGAATATCAGTTACCCTTATATTCAATTTTGGAAGTCCTCAATGTGCTGCCCCACTAAACCCTTTTGTTTGAGATTTATCAATTGGCTAAAGAAGGTGTTGCTCTTTGTATCCTCATAATGTGCTATCATTTCCTCCGTAAAAATTGACCAAGTGACAATTTTTTTACGGGAGCAAAGCCATCGATACCATACAAATGTATTTTGTTCTAATGTAAAGTTGCAATGCGTACCTTTTGTGTGTTTTGCACGTTATGGAGATCAAAATATTGCTCCATCTGTAGTATCCATGTTACAGGATCCTTTCCATCAAACTTCCTCATATCCATTTTTGGAATATGGTGGTTCTTCCCGCCAACATTAGAGGTTATGAAATCACGATTAACATTTATTTTGTTCTCATCATGAGTTTCTTCTACTATATTTCCGCCATTAGGAATCGTTTCTTGTTTTAAGCTTGTCATCAAGCCTTCCATGTATGCTTTTAGATCATTCTTCATGTTTTCCATGTTGTCTTTCATGCTTTCATCGATCTTAGCTTCCATGTCATCAATCTTAGCTTCCATGCCCACTTCCATGCCATCCATCTTAGCTTCCAAACCATTCATCTTAGCTTCCACGCCTTTCTTCAAACCATCCATCTTAGTTTCCATGCCTTTCTTCAAAACTTCCATTTCATTTTTTGTTGTTCTTTGCGAGAGCAAAATTTGTTGTTGCACTTGCTCTTGTAATTTTGATATGTCATGTTTCCATTCTTTGTCTTCATGAGTCACAGTAGAGCCTTCTAAAGGCTTAATGGGAGTTGAATTATTTTTAGGGGCCATTTTAGAATCCAATACTGATATCTATTCTACAATATTCCCTTGGAATCAATTCAACTTGATTCTTCAAACAAGACTTATGCAATTCGGAAAAAAATACACACCTTTTACTTGCTTTTTAGGAGCCCTGTATTGAAATTGAATTATCTCTGTAATTGAGAATCTTCAATATCTGAAATTCACTACTGTAGTAGCCTTCAAAAATTTCTTTCAAATTCCACAAGTATGATCTAATTTGGATTCTTCAAGACAACGTTATTTCCAATCTCCCACAATGACCCAATTTTGGACTGGTTCAGTAGAGCGAACTTGTACGAATTGCCACGTGTCACTGTTTCATCCTTCGTCTCTAAAATTGATAGCCAAGAAACTGAAGTCCGTGTACTTGCAACCACTTTTTATGGCACTCCAATCCGATGCCCAGAGAGAGAGTTATTTAACTTTTCCCACGATCACCTCTTTGAGATGAAATTCAGGAGCCTCAAAACGCACTACCTTCCACAGATCATATCTCCAAAAATATTGTGAACCAAGCTCTGAATTTTTTTGAAAACTTTCCTCAGGATTTCAGCTTCGCACCATATGAATTTCCGATTCTGAAACTTCGTAGAAATTTTTTTATAGCGAAAATTCCACGATGACCTGTTTAGGAGCCTGAACAAAGACCTAACTTCCACAGATCATATCTCCGAAAATATTGCGAACCAAGATATGAAATTTTTAGACAAACTTCCTCAATATTTCAGCTTCGCACCCTAACAATTTCAGCTTCTGAAGCTTCGTAGAAAAAAATTTATAGCAAAAATGCCACGCTGACCTGTTTGGAGCAGTGAAACCGTAGAATCCAAAGCTCTGATACCAAATGTTGTGTAACCAACTCCAAAAAGAGAAGAAAAGAGATCTCAACGCCTTAAAAATAAGCCACTTTGAGGGGGAAACCTCCAATACATTACATAAATGAACAATTCTTGGATGATACAATTTACAAAACCTCTTTTCTATATATAGGAGTCCATGGGGCCATAATGTAATCCTAGTGGGCCACAATGTAATCCTAGCCGACCTAACAATACTAATTTAAGGCCACAATAATAACAAAATGGGGGTTACAAGGGTTCAATAATAACAATAAGGGGGTTACACTAACAATAATAAGGGACTATACTAGTGATATAGGGACCTAACAATATGGGTCGTTCATTAGGCGGATGATCTGATAGTAGAAGTTATGTTTAGTTTAGGGTTCTTTTCCCTAAAAGGAAACCCCTCATTTGTATGAGGGTATTGTATTGCGGCTGTGTATTATATGTGTATTCTTAGAGCGAGAAACCGATAGGGATACTCTGAGAGAGAACAGAGGATATTACAACAGATCTGATGTAGGTTGTGTCTCTTCATTTTTCTGGATAATATAAAGGAAGGATTGGTTTTTCAAGGTGGATGTAGACCAAATTGGGTGAACCATGTATATCTCTATCTCTCCGGTTTTATGTGTTTTGTGTGCTTGCGTTTTCCACCTATTTTATGTGTTGCATTTCTCTGTAATATATAATTTTATAACACTCTTCTAAAATATTTCCTCCATTTTATATGAACAACTATATTATGGATGCTATATGTTTTACCATAAAATTTTTAGCCATGGACTGGAAATGAACTACCCAAGATCATGTTCCCATTCATATATCTCATAGTATTATGTGGGAATCCGAATATGAAAATAATTTTTACAAAATTTGTCATGGAATTATTATACCCCTTTTTCAAGTTGTTTTTAATGAGAAAGCCCCTAGACTTTCGAAAGAAGCCCAGGCCAAATATTTTTCTATAGGAAAATGGTTTCGTGAGGAGTCATTCACCTATGTATGAGTATTTGAGAGCCTAGCTCAACCACATGTCTTACCCATGTATGTTCTTGACACACCTCTCACAAGGGAAGTTTCATATCAAACTGTTGGAAATGGCTTGACTAGATTTTTGAAAGAGGCCAAGAAATCATTATGGCCTTCTTTTCTGATTAGTTGCGGTGTTTATGGACTGGACAAATACAAACATGCTATAGTGGAGATTGGTCAGATTGAGTGTTTGAAATTATTTACTATTCCAAATAGGCAGTATGATCCACTTAAAGTAGCTAATGATTTCACTACACAAGTGAAAATCAAACCTCTTGTGCATGAAGATGATGATTTTGATGACTTATTTGAGTCTTTCGACAACCATGCTACAGTCAAAAAGTTGGAAAATTTACGCCTCTACCCACAAAAGCTACTAAAGTTTCAGAAATACATAAATAAGACACTAGAAACAATTCCACTCAAAATTTTGGGTGTTTATCAAACCATGGCTTAGAAAGAAACTGAATCATCAATTAAGGATACTCATGTCCTTAATACAACAAGTTATGAAAAAGTAGATGAAGTTCAAACAATAGATCTAGATTTCCCCAAAAATCTAAAAGATGTTTGGAAAGAGTTTGATCTCAAACTCCAAGAGGAACAAATAGCTATGATTATTAACCAACAAAAAACTGTTCAAAATCCTCATACTACAAGTCAGGACTTGTTTACTGTTGGGCCTTCTGAAAAATTATTAAGCACAAAAAGAATGTAATACATCCCAGCCTTACCAACCTCTGATATTGTTCTAAACATTCAAGAAATTCCTCCATTGGAAATTTTCTATAGTCCTAAGCACAAGGTAGTTGTTATTAGGCATAATAAAATAAGAAGAATAGAGAAACCCCATACTCTTATTCAAGAATATATGTCAGTGGAAATTGTTTGGAAAGATACAGAGTGAGATCCTTCATAGGATCTAACTCTTTTATCACATTTTTCGGGAGCTTATGCTTTTGTAGCCATTAAAAAAGCATCAGAAATTCATCAATTGATACAACAAAAATATGAAAATATCATCCAACTTGGATCAGAGTTACAATGAGAAAATAAAAGTATTAATCAGCAGTTACATGTACAGATTGTACAGCTTCACGAGAGCCTGCACCAACTAAAAATTCAACATCAAAGTGAAATTAATTCTAAATATAATTTAATTCATCAATTACAAATTTCTATTGAGAAAATGAAATATATCCCAAAGATTGATGAGTTCAGGAAAGAAGCCTTATAATTAAACACTTTATTGACACATAAAAATGTTATCTTTTTTTTTCTTCAGAAATTAACAAGCATCCTTGAATTATGTGAACAATGTGATTCACTTGTGAATCACATTACTGATATGAGGATTAGTTTCTGTTAGGCATGTTTTATATTCTTTCCATGACTAGCCCCACGCGCTGTACATTGCACCAGGTGCAGCAGGGGGGTCACAAGGGGGGAGGCAGCCCCCACTGTTGGGGTCCGGGGCAGCGCCCCAACGAAAATTGTTTTGGTGTGCGGACCCACCCATGTTTTGTGCATCAGTTTGCACATGGTTTTGGGGTATGATGGTTTTCGGCCCCTGGTATTTTGTAGATCTGGTCAAGGGAACTATAGTTATCTTCTAATCCAGAGTTAATGGATTGGGTTTTATGTATGCTTTAACATGTATATATATGTGTTGTAACACTAAAAGGAATATAATGAAAATTCAAGCTGGTCGTCTTGATTTGGGATCCAGGGGAAAATCTCTGTGTTTATCTGTTTTATTTTTTATGCTCTCACTATTGTTTATTTTATGTTATAAGATTTGTGTGTAGATGATTTTTGTTCAGGGTTAAAACCTACATTTGGTATCAAAGTTGTTTTGGCTTCAAGGGGACGCCTTTTCTGCTTAGGTTTTTTTGCTCGGGCCTGAGGTAGACCCTATTTAGTGGGAGATCTGCGGGATCGATTCTTGCTGTGAAAGAAGATGGCAAGCAACGGAAAGATAGAGATCAATAAATTTAATGGTCATAGTTTTGAGTTGTGGAAGCTCAAGATGGAGGATCTGCTGGTGGATAAAGATTAGTGGATCGCGGTAGATCCAGGTACTAAACCAATGACAATGTTCGATGAAGACTAGAAGAAAATGGATCGAAAGGCTAAGAGCACAATACGGTTGTGTGTCTCAGATTCAGTATTGTTGAATGTATCCGGGGAAGCTACGGTGAAGAATTTGTGGGAAAAACTTGGGACTTTGTACCAATCTAAGTCTCTGGTGAATAATATGTTCATGCGGAAAAAGATGTATAACATGAGGATGAAGGATCGAGACTCAGTGACGGAGCATCTGAATGCCTTCCATACTGTGGTAAGTCATCTATCATCTGTTGATATTAAAATCTCAGATGAAGATAAGTGCATTAGTTTGTTGTGTTCTCTACCAAACTCGTGGGATATTCTGGTTATTGCAATAGGTAGCAATACAACTACCTTTAATTTTGATGACATTGTCTCAGCCTTGCTGTCGGAGGAAATGAGACAGAGAAATATGGAGGGCCAGAATGGAGATGCCTTATCTGTACGAGGAAGGTGCCAAAACAGAAACAAGAATAAGGTTTCCAGTGGGAGATCCAAATCTAGAGGGAGATCTAAATCTCCTGGAAAGTTTGCAAAGGTATGCTGGAAATGCGGAAAGGAAGGGCACTACAAAAAGGACTGTAGATCTAAAGCTCCTGAGAAAGGAAAGGGATCTGATGATGCTCCTTCTGCAGAGGCAAAAACCACCTCGGATGAAGGTGGGGATGTGTATTTGGCTTCTTCTTCAAATACACATGTAGATCATGAGTCATGGTTGATAGACTTAGGTGCATCCTTTCACTTCACTTCCCATAGGGAGTGGTTCTGCGAGTATGAAAAATATGATGGTGATGTCTTCCTAGGGGATGATAGGAAGGCCAGAATCGTCGGAGATGGAAAGGTCAAGCTAAATTTGCAAGGTGGAAGGATTAGAACACTTCCTGGTGTTCTGCATATTCCTGCATTGGCCAAAAATTGATTTATATAAGCAAGATAGATGATGCAGGTGTAAAAACAGTGTTCGAGAAAGATTCCTACAAGATGGTCCGGAGAGCACTGGTATTAATGTAGGGAGTTTGGACTAGAACTTTGTACAAGCTACAAGGTAGCACTATTATTGATCGGTGTAACAGTTCTGTGGTTCCTGAAAGCAGAGTGGAAAGCCTAGTTGTCTCTGGAGAAAATACCATGTTATGGCATCAAAGGCTTGTACATATTGGACAGAAGGACCTTCGGATACTGCATAGAAATGGTATGGTAGAAGGTATGTCTAATTTATCTCTGGATTTCAATTTCTGTGAACATTGTGTATATGGGAAGCAGAATCGGGTGATTTTTCCTTCTTGTGCTAAGAGGGCAAACACGATATTAGAACTTGTGCACAGTGATGTGTTTGGAACTGTGTTAGTTCCATCACTGGGAAAGTATGTGT
This sequence comes from Pinus albicaulis, assembly GCA_034641835.2. NCBI lineage: Eukaryota > Viridiplantae > Streptophyta > Pinopsida > Pinales > Pinaceae > Pinus > Pinus albicaulis. Next base: position 1,191,381,481 of record CM076581.1, on the reverse strand, counting down.
ACTATGTTTCATTCATAGATGAATTCTCAAGGAATACATGGATATATTTCTTGAGGAATAAATCTGATGCTTTTGACAAATTTAAAGAATTTAAGGGTCTGGTGGAAAACCAGGCAGAGAAGAAGATAAAGGCGCTGAGGACAGATAATGGTGGGGAGTTCTGCAAGAAGGAATTTGAAGAGTTCTGTAAGAAGTGTGGTCTAGCATGAAAAAAGACTACTCCATACAAACCTCAGAAAAATGGAGTTGCAGAAAGAATTAAAAGAACACTAATGGAAAAGGCAAGAAGCATGCTCAGTGGTACCGGGTTAGGACAAGAATTATGGGTAGAGGCAGTGGAGACTGCATGCTATCTGGTTAACAAATCACCTTCATTAGTGTTAGAGGATAAGCCTCCACATGAGGTATGGACTGGTAAGAATCCTCTCTTTCACATCTAAGGGTATTTGGATGTGATGCATATGTACATGTTCCAAAGGAGAAAAAGACCAAGTTGGATAATAAATCTAAAAGGTGCATATTTATTGGGTATAAGGATGGTTTAAAAGGTTACAAGCTTTGGAACCCAGAAACAAGGAAGGTTGTGTATAGCCGAGATGTGGTGTTTAGAGAGGTGAAAGATGTTGTTAAACATGAAATCATACCAAAGGAACTTGAGAAGATAGAGTTTGAGCTAAAGGAGTATGAATTAGACTCTACAGTAGAAGAAGATTCAGAAGAGGAAGAGCCACAAACTCCATCTTTGAGAAGATCAGTTCGAGAAAGAAGGCAACTAGAAAGGTATATTCCATCTACTTTCTGTTCAGGTTTTTCCTTAACTATAACTAATGATGATCCCAGAACTGTCAGGGAGGCAGTAGATTCAGAGGATGGAAAACTCTGGAAGGAGGCCATGGTTGATGAAATGGCATCCTTGCACAAAAATGAGGCATGGGATTTGGTGGAGTTGCCAGCTGAAAGGAAGCCCATCGGGAGAAAATGGGTGCTTAAGAAGAAGATGAATGTAGAAGGCAAGGTGGAGAAATATAAATCTCGTTTGGTAGCAAAAGGTTATTCCCAAGTGTCGGGAATTGATTTTGGTGATATTTTTTCTCATGTTGCCAAGGTTACTTCTATTAGATTAATTTTATCTGTTGCTGCTGCATTTGATTTTGAGATAGAACAGATGGATGTGAAGACAAAATTTCTTCACAGGGATCTAGAAGAGTTGATCTACATGAAGCAACTTGAAGCCTTTATGGTGACGGGTAAGAAAGAACTCATATGCAGGTTGAATAAGTCTTTGTATGTGTTAAAACATTCACCAATGATTTGGTATAAAAAAATTGATACCTATATACGGGGACTTGGCTTCACCGGAAGTAAGGAGGATCACTGTGTTTATTTTAAATTAATTGGTGACCATGTTATTTATTTGGTCTTGTATGTCGATGATATGTTTTTGATTGGAAATGAAAAAGAAATTATACAAGATTTGAAAAACCAACTGTTCTCCAAATTCGACATGAAGGATCTTGGTGCTACAAACTATATTTTGGGCATGGAAATTAATAGAGATCGGGCAAAGAGGACACTCTAGTTAGACCAGAGGAAGTATGTCGAAACTATATTGCAGAGGTTCAATATGCAGGATATTAAACCAGTGAATGTTCCTATTCCTGTAGGTGTAAAGTTGTCTGCTAAACAGTGTCCCAATACACACGAAGAAGAGGAGTATATGTCCCGTGTTCCATATGCAAGTGCAGTGGGTAGCCTGATGTATGCAATGGTATGTACTAGACCAGACATTGCACATTCAGTGGGAGTATTGAGCAGGTTTATGTCAAACCCAGGAAAGGATCATTGGAGAGCAGTGAAGTGGGTTTTCAGATATTTACATGGCACTAGTGATTATGGCTTGTGCTAACAAGGAAGACCAGGATTGGAAAGAATGTTGGACATTCGTGGCTTTTTTGATGCAGACTGGGCTGGATATCTGGACCACAGAAGATCTACAAGTGGGTATGTGTTTAGCCTATTTGGAGGCACAGTCAGTTGGATGAGTAAAATATAGCCTGTAGTGGCTCTTTCAACTATAGAGGCAGAATACATAGTAGCCACTCATGCAAGCAAAGAAGCAGTTTGGTTGCAGAGATTGTGTTCAAGTATGGGGTTGGTACAACAAGCTATAAGGATAGACTGTGATATCCAAAGTGCCATTTTCTTAGCTAAGGACCTTGCTTACCATTCAAAGACAAAGCACATTGATTTTCAATATCACTTTGTTAGAGATATGATTGAGGCTAAAAGGGTGTTGCTGGTAAAGGTGGACACTTTGAAGAATGTTGCAAATGCATTCAGAAGTTCTCTTGGTGTAGAGAAACAATGGGTGTTGAAGAATTGGCCCAATGACTAAGGTCTCCTGTGGCCCCCTGTGGAAAGAAAACAACAAGTGGGAGAATGTTGGGCATGTGTTATATTCTTTCCACGACTAGCCCCATGCGTTGTACGTTGCACTGGGCGCAGTAGGGGGGTCACAAAGGGGGGGGCAGTCCCCACTGTTGGGGTCTGGGGCAGTGCCCCAGCGAAAACTGTTTTGGTGTGTGGACCCACTCATAGGTGGACCCACCCATGTTTTGTGCATGAGTTTGCACATGGTTTTGGGGTATGATGGTTTTCGGCCCCTGGTATTTTGTAGATCCGGTCAGGGGAACTACGGTTATGTTCTAATCCAGGGTTAATGGATTGGGGTTTATGTATGCTTTAGCATGTATATATATGTGTTGTAACACTAAAAGGAATATAATGAAAAATCAAGCTAGTCGTCCTGATTTGGGATCCAGGGGAAAATCTCTGTGTTTATATGTTTTATGTTTTATGCTCTCACTATTGTTTATTTTCTGTTATAATATTCGTGTGTAGATAATTTATGTTCAGGGTTAAAACCTACAGTTTCGATGACATAGATGATAAGGTATCCCCATTTGTTACTTGGAAGGACTCTGATGATGGCCAAAAGGCCAACATGCATATAATTGAAGACTCAAAGAAAGAGATATTATTCACAGATTTGGATATAAAATTAAATAATGCAGAAAGAGAAATTTGCAGAGCGAAAGAGATTGCCACAAATATTGTGGAAACCATCCGCCAGAACCATATTGCAATAAATATTATACACATATGTCCTCCTAGTGCATTACCTTTGGCAAAAAATTTAATAAGACAATGGCAGGAAATGTCAAAAGTAAAAGAGGAGCATATTATGAAGATTTAAAAGCTAGATTGGGAAAATACTGGAGATATCTAGTGAAGCCTCATAGCCAATGGCTCATTCTTTTTTGCCTTACAGATACGTCCTCATACATTCTAAATACATTATCTGATGTTGTTTTTGCTAGACACCTATGCATTAGGCCAGTCCGACCTCCAGAGGTTAAGCCTATTCTTAATATTCTTCAACTCAAGGAGAAAATGGAAGAAGGGACAACAAGAAAGTCCTCCAACAAATCACCCCTTTAATTTCTATTTCTATTTTAAATGTTACTTACTTTAAGGATAATTGTTTGAAACCTCCTCGGCTTTTATTGTAATGACTATTTTAAGAATTATTATTTTTATACTTAAACCCCTTCATGTCTTTTAAAAAGGGGCCCTGAAATTTTGAAAAGAATACTTTTACTGATGTTTTACTTCTGTACTCTTGAAGTTTTCTGAATAGAAAAGGATGGACGAAGAGTTATTTCTCAGATGAACAAAGTAAAAATACATATGGTACTTTTATCGTATGTGTTTAATTTGAGTTTAAAATTAGAAATAGTTCATTGATATTATGATGTTTTGTCTTATATATTTGTTTGAATAAAGTTTCACATTAATTCACTTCTCAACATGTTATGTTATTATCATTTATGTATATATGAAATAAATGCATTTTGTAAAAGTTGTGATATAAGATTTATTAAATTGATTTAATTAAATTTTAAACTAAATCAGTTATTTCGATTTTTTTCATATCTATAAATGAATGTATGATATTTATTTGCATCCAATGAAAGATTATTTTGTAGATCGCACAGAGAAAAGGTTTCATCCAAGGATATATATATATATATATATATATATATTGTTTATTGCAAGCTTGCTTATTTTTCCATATATCAGGTCCCACTTAGAGATAAAATCATCCATTGACCCCAAATATATAAAATTAGGAAATTCGTCCCACAAATCCAGTCAGAGCCACCATTCTAAACGTTAAAGTGACAGTTTTTAAGTCCCCGACCCGGTAGTTTTCCTCGATTTTTTTGCACCAATTTTTGGGGCCTAAACATTTTTAGCACTAGAAGGAGGGCCATATGACTATGAATGGCACCAAATATTAATTTAAAAAGTAAAGACCATTACAAGAGTCATTCTCCCTCTGAATCCACAACTTCTAGTTGCCTTTCAAAATCTGTTACTCATAAATCAGAAGTTGTTTATTCTCCCCCTAAATCTCCTAGATTTGTTCATAAAGAAAGCTCTTTGGAATATACTCCAGACTCATCGGAATTACAGACATTGATAAATAAATTGGAAGAAATTTTAATTTCAGTAGAAAAACCTATACTTTCGGAAGCCTCGGAAGGAAGTGTTACTTTGATTTTTTAAGGCACTGGTGTATTAACTCGATCTAAGAGTGAAAAACTTGGAGTAATCCATTTTAATTTTCCTCTTCATTCTCATGAAAGGAAAATTCATATTTCTGAAACACAATAATCAACTATTGAGATTCAATCTGTTTCTACCTCTCAAACATCATTAGTTATTCTTCCTTCTCTCACATCTTATCAAACAAATTCTTCATTGATTAATATCCTTTATTCTTCTTCTCAGTCCACAACTACTAGTTCAAGTAATATTAGTTTCATAATTCTTTATTCTTCACCTCCAATTATTATCAGAACTAATTCTTGTACTTCAAATCCTCCTTTAGGACCACCTAATCCTCCCCTTCATATAATGGCAAACATATCGTGGCAAAATCATAGAGTTATTCAACTACCTGGGCCTCTTCATCATTTACCTAAGAATCCTAAAAGATGGTTTCCTAAGTATAATTCAGATGATGGATTACCTACAAAAGAGCATCTCCATAATTTCATGCTTTCCATAAATCTTAATTAAGTTTCACAGGAAGATTGAGTAGTTATATTATTTCCTTATACTTTTCAAGGATCAACTAGATCATGGTATTTCTCACTACAATTAGCCACAATTACAAGTTGGGACATTTTTTAGGAATAATTCCTTACTAAATTTGGAGATGACGATACTACTGCAACAATGATATTTCCAATCCGAAAACAAATACAGGGGAAAATATCAAATACTTCAATTCCAAATTTAATAAATTTCTCAACAACATCCCAACCACATCTAAGCTTGGACTAGACATGCAAATAGAATGGTATATATCCTCTCTTCCTTCTAATATTTCTATTTTTGTAGATAGATCCAATAAGGCTACATTGGTAGAGAATATGAAAGAAGCTCTTTCTGTTGAAAAATGAATGCTTGCTTTAGAGAAGCAAACTGCTCAAGAATATAGGAAAAATAAGAAAGTTTCATTTAAAGATAAGCCTAAAAATAAATCATCCAAGGATCCATACGATCTTGAAGTATTACAAAACATCCTCAAAACCATGTCAAACGATATGGTTGAGATAAGGGAACAAGTAGTTGAATCTTCTTCAAAGAAACCTTTTAGATCTTTTAAGGAAAACCAGGCTTCTCAACCACCAAGTGTAATCTCAAATTTTCAATCAGATCAAGATGAAGATCATTATGAAACAATATCATTAGCAGAAGAATCTTATGAAGAAGAGCTAGTCACCTACCTCAATCACCTCAAAAGAAAAAAGCTTCATCCTCTGTTGTTAAGGATAAAGTAGTTAATGAAAATACTTATTCTTCTCAATCAGATCCAACTTCTTCTACTCTTCCATATACCTCTAAAAAATTAGTGTTTTTTGGTACTATTGAATACAATATAGTTGAATATGTAAAGAAAATTAAAGCAAATATCTTTCTGCATGAGCTAAGAAAATTGAAAAAACATCAGAAATTTTTTCTTAAATAAATAAACGCAGTTCCCGCTACACCCTTACCTGCTCCTATAACTTCGAAACTAGGTAAAGGAACATGTAAGACTCTTAAGGATTCACCTAAGAAAATTGTTGCAGGTTGTTATCACTCAAAAAAAAATGAAACATCATTTGACATAGTCTTAGAGGTTCTTGTGTCAAAGGTATGGTCATAGAATTCATTTTTCATTACTTGGTTAAGGAAAATTTTAAAATTTTCTTATTAGCCTATCCTAAGATCCAAAACCATGCCCATTCAAGTATTTTCATGTCACATCAGTCATTATTTCCTGACATATTTCATTTCCGAAGGTTACAACTCTGAAAAGGTCATTTTAGCCAAGAATCCCTACTTTTGTAGCTAATTAAACAGAAAAACACACTTTTTGCTACAAAACTGCTAATACTTCCATAACGAAACTACCTAGAAATACACTAAGTATGCTATGAAAGGAGGTATTCCTATCTATCTTTTCAAAACAGCCCCTAGGTGTCAGTCAATGACAGTAATGGTTAGGATAAATGCCATTTGAGTCAATTAGGGTTAAATCAAGGTACAATGGTCATGGTTGAAGTCATTATTCCCATTTTAAGTATGTATGAGTCATAATTATTCCATGAGTTGCCATCGAACTTTAAAATTTCTCCCAATTGAGTCATTTGTCATTCTTTGCTCCCTCTTTGCATGTTATTGAGCTCTGGAGAGCTATTTCACTAAGCCCAAGCTGTGGCTGGAATTTTCAAAGGTTTGCAGGTATCATTGGTCAAATGAGGCTAAGAAGCACATAAAAGTATAATGGCTACAAAGAGGAAGACCAAAAAAGGTGGCCACTGTCTCAGATATGAGCCATCAGACATGAAATTGATAAATGAAGACCCAACAACTTCAGAAGTTTTCAGAAGAATAGGGTGTTTGTATTTTTTCCAGAGATTGCAAGGATGCCATGTGAAAGTGTTTCTAACGATTTTTCCATCAATTTCAATGGGATAACTACAAAATTCAGAATGCTAAACCTCACTATAACACCAGATACTATTACAACAGCAAAATTAATTCCAAGAGGAGAAGAAAAATGGTTCAAAGTTTTCAAATTCAACATGCAGGAATGTAAAGAATTTATCAAGTCAGAACATAGTGAGGTTGACTGTAATATCCCCAAATGGGAAAAGCAGCAATATAGTGCATGAATATGAAAATAAAATCAAGTATTAACACCTTACATGTGAGCCAAATGATAGATTCATGATATTATGTATAAAAACAATAAATAATTAAAATATCTTGGGGATCAAGCCCCTCAAGATAGGCAAAAGGAACCTCCAATGCCAAAATGCACCCAAAAACATGTAATACAGTACTAGACAAAGTACTGAAGCAAGAACAATGCATTTTTAGTGACTAATACTATAGCTGGAAGATATATATAAATGGATCTGATAATATCATGTTCATACAGGGCCAAAAATGGAGATCCCTGCTCCTCAAAACTTTTCCAAGACAACCCAGGAAGGGTTTCTGGAAATACACTAAATATGAATGGTGGATCTAAAGCCCTAGGGATGAAGATGCACTGCAACTGAAGAACATAGAAGAAGGTGGTTGAATCTAATGTAGATCTAAAATAACTCCTCCAAAAGGACTCTCTCAATGAAGGGTTTATCCTTTCAATGGAAAGAAAACCATTGTTGTAGATGAAACTGCTGTTGTTGGAAACTACTACTTCTAAGGATAAGAACCATGTACATAAGGCTGTTAGAGTGCTCTGAATGATCCATAATTTTATACCTAGATTCGACTCCCAAAACCCAAAAAAACCCAGAAATGGTTTGGCCAGATTTTGAATTTGGATTTTCGGCCATTTTTTGGTTGCCCACTGCAATAACTCACTAAAATAATGCATATTAGGATTGAAACTACGTTTTAGGGGATAAAATCACCTATTAATTATGCCAAATATATCAAATAATCCCAAGGGGCTCTTTTAATGGCCTCCCAATCGAAGGAAACCTTCCTCCACTGCAGAACTAGCTCAGAAAACAACCAATACAATCTTCCACTATTGCACCGTGCAACTCAGCACATCTCTCAATAGAAACTGTGTTGTACCACAAGACTAAAGCTTGGCCTGAACCCTGAATTTGGAAATATAGTGAAAAATATCTTTATATGAGGCTTCTGAAGGATATATATGGGATTCCTGATCAGGAACACCCTATGCTAAACAACACTGCCATCTTAGCTAAACAACTGAAGAAAGCTTATATGTCTAAAAAAACCATATAATAAAAACATAAACATATCATAACATGAATAACATGGCTTCCAACCTCTTCCTGATATAATAAATGAGCTTTCTAACCCTAAACCCCATTCATTTATGACACTACTTCCATGCAAGGTGTCTCCATCTAACACTAGGTTGTCTCTCCATAAATGTCCACTCCTCCATGATAGCCTTGTTGATTTGGTCAAAGTTGACCTAGTCCACATGCTATAGCCCCTGTTCACACCTTAGGGTGCTTTATTGAGTTTAAACTATGATCCAATTTCATATGAGAAGTGGTTTTATTTCTTACAAAGAGATTTATGGGTTTCCCTACCCACTTATTCATCAAACAAGAAAGAAAAAATAGATTTTAATATTCCAATTAGCTACATGCTAATTTAGTAATATTAGATTGATCTTACAAATGCCATTCCAAGAAGTTACATGAAACACGATTTCTCAAAGCTACTTCTTATCATTCAGAAGTACTTCACTTGTGAAGGGAGGCATCATAAGGTTTATTCTTACCACTTCAGGCTTCTGCTACATTTTTTTGGTAGGAAATATGTTGATATACATTTTTATTTATACAGAATATTAGCAAAAATGGAAGATAAAGTTCAATCTAAATCTGAAGGAAGTGAAACCTCACTCTTTCATCATGGTTTAATAAAGTTGTTGGTTTTAGAGTTAAAAATACTAGGCAGAGACCAATCTTCTGTTTTGTTTGTCAGTGGTTTTCAAGTGGATGCCATCACCCCTAAAAGAACTCCTAAACATAGAGGTATAACATCACCTTCAGTGGCAGAACAAAGTGAACCAATAGTGGAAGAACAATGTGAACCAGTAGGGGCAGAGCAAAGTGAACCAGTAATCATAGAAACATAGAAATTCCAAAAACTTGATACACCTGTTGTTTCACCTGCAAAAAAAAATCCAACTATGAGAAAAGCTGCAAAAAAGATCCAATTGTGATTAACATGGTAGAAAAAGGATTAAAATAATCCAAAGAGTGGCTAAGGGAAATTTAGAAGACATTATGCTTGCTATTGATATTGATTAGACTCCCATAGTCGAAGCTGAGGATATAGATGAGGGAGGAAAGAAGCTCAAGAAAGATAAATTTGCAAAGAAGTTAGAATTTGAAGGTGAGGATGCAAGTTTCATGTTTTAGGCTAGGAAACCCATGACAAGACATGCTAGAAAACTCTTGGAAATCAATAAAGAATTTCAGAAGGTCACTCAAACTATCCAGCCATTGCCAAGCATCATTGACCTTTCATCACCTACAAAAGAAGAATCAGTCATCAAGAAAAAGAAAGGAAAGGAGAAAATCATTGAAAAAATAGAGTTTGAGGTTCTTAAGGAGCAATTGAAGTTAGAAAATCATGAAATAGTAGTCTTGAAGAAAGAGGCAAGGAAACATAATGTCCAAAATGTGAAGTTTGAGAAAATGAAAGAGATTTGGGAAGAGGAGGTTGACAGTGTGTCAAAGACCTTAGATGATACACAAAAATTAATCAAATGGGCTCTGCCATTGAGGAAAGAGGTGAATCATGTTAGAATATTGAACCTGCACTTGAAATATAGCAAAATAAAACTAAAGGACCAAGTCAAAGACCTGCAAGAGCAGTTATAATTGATCCATGAGGAGTTGGAGAAGAAGGGTTTAAAGATGACTGTAGTTGAGGAACCCATAGCTCAACTCATCATTAATGAAGAGGAAATACCTCAAGGATCTTAAGTTGAGTTTGATTATGTTTTAAGAGGTTAATGGCATGTTGAAAAACAAGTTTATACAGCTGGAAGGTACCTTTTCAAGACAGGGTCAAAATTTGGAAATTACACAGTTTTCCACAATTTCGTAGTGTTTCCTAGGCTTAAAGCCAGGAAAATGCTACGAAAATTTTGGTAGCTTTATTTTTTCTTATAAAACCACCTTTTCAGTTTTCAAGGAGGGGAAATGGTAGCGATGATGTGACAGGTCATGATGGACACTATGGAACAACAAAAAAGCATAAATTTTGAGTTGAAAAGTAATTTTTTGGACGTTACGAAATTGCTTTGTTTTCGTAGCGAGTTGTTTTTAAAGGTTTCTGAGTAGTTTAAAAGAAGTTTTGGATAGGTGGACACATACAATAGATCAAGGAACCTTTACACAAAATATTTATGAATTGAAGGACATCAAATGGAGACATCTCATCAGCTGAAGGCTTCGTTGAAGATAGGGTCCTGTTTTCCTGAAAAGTAGGGTTTGTTTCTATATGTTGAGGAGGATATTTAAGATGTCAAGTAGTGATGAGCTATGTAGCTTATTCGAACATGTGAGGCTTAGTTGTTAGATATGTAACTGTTTTAAGAGATAAGGTAGTTTCATGTAATAAATAGGAGTTTGAGTCCTATTAGGAAAAGGACTGTTTTAGAGCATAACTGTCATTTTCTGATTAAAAGACATGTTTTTCTATTATGTAAGGTGTCGTTAGAATCATTTGATGAATCTATCCAAGAGGCAGATCATCTATGATGTAAGAAGGTCTATTTAAAGGAATATAATCAAAGTTCTAGAGGGTTAGATATTGTTTTGCACTACTTCTGCTTTATGTAATTTGACTTATATCAGTAACACATAGGACTTCTTCTTGACAGACCTGATATTATCATGGAGTTTTTAATGCCTTTCTAATCTATATTTTTATGTGTACGACTTGTAGTAGATTTCATATTTATTACTTATAATTCATATTTTATGCTCTGACTTCCTTAATTGATGAAATGACTGTGTTGCCTTATGTTCTATGTGTGATTCTCCTTTGTTAAAAAATATTATCTGCCTCAAATTCCATGTCAAGAAACCTTTCCATTGACTCTATTGATTTGTTGACTCCATAAATCCAATGGTTGCAGACTTGTGTTCTTTTCAACCTACATACATCAAAGTCAAATTACTTTTAAAATAGAGTTAGCCATCTAGTTTCATCATTATCTAATATCATAAACCCCTTTGAGAAAGCCCTCTCAAACTGAAGAGGCTAAGCTTCAGTGAAAAGCTGGATTAAAATAGTTGCATAGAGTTGTCTGATTAGCAGCCAATCAAGTGAAATTTTGTGATAATATTTTGGTGCATCTGCCGGGAGCCTGAAGTTATACTTTTCCTGAAATTTTGAAGCTAAACTTCTAAAGGTAGTGGGAGCTCAGAAATCTATTTGAGGCTACATCTACCTTGGTGACTCCATTCAAAATTCTTATAATCAAAGGTGGCTTTGAAAAGGAGATACACGAGGAATAATTCTGACCCAGATCCACCTACAATTCTAGAAAATCCAAACACCATCTCCAGAGGCATTCAGGGCATTTATGAAATATGAGGTACTCCATTACATACAAAATCCTTGTCCTCTGAAGTTTTAAGAAGTCCCAAACATAAAAAGTTTGATGATAAAATTTAGAAAGCCTTGTTTAGGTCTGAAAGTGAAAAATAATTGACTTAAATTGTCTTAGAACTACATAGAATAGGTATTGATAACTTAGCCTTAGTGACACAAAAATAAAAAGAAGAGTTTCAGGAAGCAATCACTTCAGAGCTGCTATTAGAGAGAATATTTGGATAGGTTGAAGGAACTAGACCCATTTGAAATTTTGTTAAGAAGTAAAACAGGTGTCCCTCTACTTGATTGGAGTTCAATTGTGACTAGGCAATAAATACCAACCAGCCCTAACAGTTCCTCTTCCTCTACTATTGTTGTCCTTTAAACTACCACAGTTCCAGTTATCATGCTAGGAAATGTGCCACCTCCACCTACTGCTACACCTGCTAGGTATGCCCCTCTTGTTCTTATAGATATCCTAAATTCCCTTCCTAGCAAATATTCTACTAGAATCAAGACTTGGGGAAGGGATGAAGAGATTACAGTTGAATAGCATGTAGGCCAGTTTAATGACTTCATATATAGGGAGGAGTTTGATCATGAGGATGTCAAGATGAGATTTTTTTCTCAGAGCTTTACTGGTGAGGCCAGGAAGTGGTTCAAAGCCCTTACTGTAGGAATCATACATAATTGGAATGAATTTGAAGATAGCTTCTTGTGGAAGTGGGGAAATAGAACCAATCTTGTGCAAGCCTTCACTGAGTATAATAGTTTGATAAGATTTGTTGATGAAACTGTTCAAAACTTTTCCAAGAGATTTAACAAATTTTATGACTCCATCCCTACCCATCTAAAGCCTCTAGGAGCAGCTCAGCTAAGATATTTTGAGGCCTTTGATTATGAATTTTCTATCCTACTGAGAGAAAGAGACTCCCCTTAATTAGCTGAAATGAAAAATGATGGAGTGAAGGTGGAGGTCAAGATGATAACAACAAAAAACTCAAATATGGGAAAGACTAAATTGAAAGAAGAAGATAAGCCTTCCACCTCAGACGATTAATTTGACTCCATGATGAATACAATGTAACAGCTGATTGATAGGCTTGACCTTGGGAATGCCTTTGCTCCTCTTGCACAACATGAAACTCAGTTTAGAAATCCTTGGTTATGAAGACCTTAAAACCAACAAATACCAAGGGAAAACATAAATCAACCTGACATTCAAGTAAGGCCTCCTTTTCAACAAAAATTAGTTGATGAAGAAGATCAACCTGAAATACAAGAAAACTCAATTCATTTCTTAGATGAAAAAATGTAAGGGATTTTTTTTACTAAGGAAGAACATCATGAGTCAAATCATGATGTAAACAAGGGCGAGGAACCATATGACTATCTTAAAGAATATCAACATGAAATCTTTGAGATACAGAAACAATACAACCTCAAAAATAGAAATGTTCCAATTACTGTAAAAAAAGCATAGCCCAAGAAATATGCCCCTAAAGCTGCTGAGGTTAGGAAAGATACACCACCTCATACTCCTGTCAAAGACACTAAAAATTCTGCTTTTTTTATGATTGGAGAGTGAGATCTCTAAGATCAAAATCCTAGTACCTTTTGGAGAAATTCTTAAGGTGAATGAATACATAAGTAATATTGTAAAAATGATAAATTCCCAACCAGGAGATTTTGATATTGTAAAGGTTCAAGAAGATCATCCAACCATATACTTGTGCCCAATATTAGAGGATGAGCATAATGAAGAGGTGCCTCCTTTTTATGTTAACCTTAGTATTCATGACATGACATTGCATAATGCTATGTTGGATTCAGGGGCCTCTCACAATATTATGCCTAGAGTGTTCATAGAAAGTGTTCGAATAGGGTCTCCTACAAAGCTGCGAATCGAGTCCATTTTGTATATTTTTTATTATAGTTAGTCTAGCGCAGGGGTTTTTGGGTGGGTCAAAGCCCCTAATTCATTGTAAGTGGGTCAAGGGTGGACCAAGAGTCTATAAACCAAAATTTGCAGACCATTGGATGCGTAGGCTAAAGTAATATAAATAGTTGAACCCTTTTTGAGTCGAAAAAGACATAATGATTTGAGATTGATGTGAAGTATGAATTGCTAGATCTTGGGTTGGGTTGTTTGGGTTAGGAATCCTACTAGCTCTAAGCACGGAGATCATCTGTCTTGTTGTGTGCGGACCCTACTATCTGTGTGCACAGGTGGTATTCGGGGAATGTAAGAGGATTTTGATAAGTAATATATGTGAAGTGTTGCTGAAACATGTGATGTTATCTGTATCTGTCTATTTTGATTGATGCGAACTAATATTGTCTAATTAAGCTACGAACTCGTCTTTTTTATCTTTGTGATATGAAAGAAACTGCACTCAGTATATTACTGTGATAGGACTATTGTTGCACTTCCTAATTGCATCTCCGTTAATGAACGCGAACTAGATGAGTTGACAATATTGGCTAAGATTATGCTATTTTATGGTTTGTTATTGATGATACACACGTGGATTCAAAACTGCTAGAGAAGATCTGATAAGAACTATAGTCTGGTTACATTATGGAACCTTGCAAATCACCCTTCGATGTAGATCTGATAACTGCAGACGTGCGTTATTACCTACTCTCTCTTAGGGTGCAGAAACCTGGTTTCAACACCCTCCCATACTATTTCGGATGAGACTTTGACCTGCACAAGAAGGTCACCACTGAAAGGGCTAGTAGTATAGGGGTTTGTTCGAAAACCTTCACCTCCAAACTTGGGTCAAGACCCCTTGATCCAAAAAATGGTTCTGTTACTGGGACTGGGAGCATTTTGAGGGAGAGATTTGGTAATGCTCAGGCTGTATTGGAAGCCTAAGAAGAAATAAATGGACGAGTGGGTTGAAAATTAAGTTCAGGAATTTGCTGTAAAAGAAAATCTTAGTGCAAACTTAACTCCAGAAAAGTGGAAAAATAAGTATATTTTCTTGGAGAGCTACGAGATTTTCTTTGTAAATTTTGCAATCGAGATGTAAGAGTGGCTCGCAAGGCTAGTTGATTTTCAGAAGTGTTGGAAAGACGAACAAGTCACACATTGGACCCCGAAACTAATCCGAAAGTTGGAAAAAACTGGTAATACCATTATGCGCACTGTAGATCATTGGGTGGACAGTGTGATAGGAGGATTTGTGACTAAATTTGCAATCGATCAATTTGTGTCCCACTCAGAGGCAGAGCAAAGGTTCTTCAAGGGTTTTTGGGATAAGTTTCTAAAAAATTTACCGTTACTAATTAAGATCTTATTGTGCAAGAAAAGTATTCTGTGTAGCCATACTGAGTGAATGAGCTTCGATCAGGGTGACGGTATAATGCGCAGTGGTAAGTACTACAGAACTAATCAAGAGGGAGATCAATCTATCCACTATCTAGTAACTAATATTAGTGCGCATAGCCCCCCATCAACACCATTTTCGAATCCTTGTAAGGGCAAGAACTCACCTCCGACACCGCTGGAAGATGATATGGCTTCACAGATGAAGCTACCTGCCTTCAAGGGTGTGGGGGATGAAGAAACAGATCGATTCTGGTTTGTCACAAGGACCATATGGACTACACAAAATGTAGCGAGCGATGTTGTGAAAAGAGTGTAGTTGTCTCTTGCTTTTGAAGGAAGGGCCTTGGACTGGTACATGGGATACCTCGAGAAGAATGTGAATGCGAGCATTGAAGACATTAGGAATGCCTTGAAGCAACAGTTCAAGAAGCCTAAGGCCTACTCCCAGATAGTGAATGACTTGAAAGAATTCAAACAAGGTCCATCTGAGTCTGTATGGGAAGCTAATCAGTAATTGAAAAAAGTAATCAAAGAGGAAGGATTCCAGTATGATGACAGGTAGCATGTAGAATGGTTCATTACTATGTTGTTGCCCCACCTACGCATCCCAATGGGCCACCAAGACATTGAGTCATAGGTGAAGGATTTGGAGATAGCAATGAAGTTGGAAGCTATGCCATGGGATAAAACCTAGTTGGGTGTACAACAGATACCAGGCTAGCTGGAAGAAATGCACATGGAAATCCAGAAACTGTAAAAGGAATGAGGAACAGAGGCTACCCCTGACAAGTGGTGCATACAATGCAAGGTGAATGGTGACATCTAGGATAATTGTCCGTTATTAATAGACTATATGCAGGCTAGAGGACCTAGCCCGTTGTGCCCTAGAGAAGATGTGGGGCCAAGTAGGTTGGTACTATAGTGTGACGATTGTCACATTGTGGGGTTACACGACACCAACTGCTGCCCTCGCCTTGCTGCTTTTATTCTGGAGGTTAAGTAGCAATGGTGTGGGTTTTTTAGGTCTGTGGGGCATGAGGAGCATGGGAAACATCTATAGGGTACAAACAGATCCATCATCACCAAGGACCCCCTGCGGTATCGAGGGCTCCCCCGTTAGGGGCAGGGGAGGGGGTCGAGATAGAACCACAGGTAGGGGAAGAGTCCAACTAATCTATTATAACTAGAGGGAGATAGGTCACTTTGCAAAGCACTGCCCAAACCCTACAAGGCAATCCTACAAGTATTGTAGGTAGCTGGACCATGTGATCGAGGACTGCCTAATTTTGATGGCTAAGGTGTAGGATAAACAACAGACACCTACACAGAATGTGAAAAGGGTTACGACGAAACCTAAGAATGAGGGACCAGTTATTAATATCATAACCTGTAGCGGCCTAGCCACTGGGGGGATGAAAGAAAAAGTTACAGCTGAGCCTCTGATCAGGAAATCAATCATCAAATCAGAGGGCTTGGACCTCCAAAAGGAAATGGAAACCTTTATCATAGCTCAGCAGGACTTCACAGAAGCAACTATTTCATAGATCACTGTGGCCACCAAAGAAGGAGAGGGGTTCCAACCATTTTTACAAGCATGTATGAAATTGTTGTGCAACGTGTAGGCCGTTGAGAACCTCCAAGCACTATTAAACAGTTGCGCAGAGGAAACCAACCTACCACTATAAGTTAAGGATTTCAACACATTATAAAAATACAAGAAAAGTACTCGTAGGGAAATGCAGCTCACAACAAAAATCGGGTATAAATAAATGGAGCAAGTTATTTTATATCTATGGTCCGATGAAAACATGCTGCCCAATCAAAATTTCCAGTGCATGGAAGAGCCCAAGTTGGAATGGTACACTATCCAACTACACATGGGCAATCAACAGAAGAACATACCATTCATAAGGTTATCAAAGATTGTAGTGGATATTGCAGGATTTAAGTTCTGGGCCGAATTCAAGGTCATTCAGATTGTGGAAGATGCGGACCCTTACCCTGTGCTCCTTAGGTTATATTGAGCCATCGACATGGGTGGTATTATCAACTTGAAGAAGAGGAGTATGGTATTTTATAACGGAGGGATACGAGTGATAGTCCCTTTAGATCTCACAAAAGGAGAAAGGTATACGAAGACGGTGCATATCGACAAGGAGGTAGATCACATCTACAAGTTAACTACGTAGGATGAAGATTGGATCAACCCTACTACTGATAGAATGCTTTGTTGGGAAAAGGATAGTGACTGTTGTTCTAACTCTAACAGAGAACTAGAAAATTGGCAACACCAGTTTCATGACGTATTTGCACTATGATGTCTCAAAATTTCAAGGGATTTCCAATGTATATCCTCAGAGGTAAGAGATCTGCTCTACTTTGATGGTTTTGGTAACATTAAGGAATTTTTGCAAGCATTTAAAGCTAAAGTTCCAAAGGAATGAAGGTTATGGGCCCTTAATCTTGCCCTACACACAACACTTGTGAAGTGGTGGGATGATCATAAGACCAAATTCCAAGAATGGGGAGCATGTCAGAGTATGTTACTCATGTCCTTTGACCCTCTGGTTCACTTACGCAGGGGACAACCTGGACTGGTAATCCAAAGCTGCGCAGACTTGCACAAGATAACCACCGCTGGCAGGAAAGGGTGTGTGACGGATAGGGGCATCTTCTACATAAACTATCTCAATATGGTGGATACTATGGAAACTACGGATCTGGCAGCACCTAAAGCTATGAAACAGTTGCGCTCGCTCCTCTGTGTTGCAGGCTACTACAGAAAAACTAGGCAGGAGTTGATCACAGTGCCTCTGACAGAGTTGCTTTGCAAGACCATTTCAGTTCGCAGGGACACTGATTGTCAAGGGAGCTTCAAACTAGTAAAGAAAAAAATAGGCCCACTCATAACACGGATGGAATGTTGGCTGAAACACTGTGTGCATGGGAGGCCCGCCAAACTCACACAGGAATGCTGGGAGCGCAGGTGTACATTGAGAGCACCAAAGATATGAAAACTAACCATTTGGAAAGTCAAATCAAGTAAAATGAAAAATCTATCGTTGAATGGAGCAGGCGGCTGGCATTTAATGATGTAATTACGGGAGATTTTTTACCATTTACATGATGGTACATTCCAAGTGCAGCTTTCCCAGCCACTGACTGATCGTGTTAGCTATAAAAATGGTCGAACGGACCAGAGAATGGTTCTGTATCACTTGTATAGCTTGTACATGGCATATCTTACCGTGACAATTTGGTGTTGCAACATGCTCTATGTTTACAGTGTCTCCTTCATGTCTGAGTAGCCTACCCCCTCAAATAGTAGCAACCCAAAGTTTTTTTTTCACTCTAGGATGATGGCTACAAACCCTGTTGATCCTTTTGAACCAATGACTTCGGTAGAATAGGGGACTGAGGAGGTGGTGGAAATCGAGTCTCAGTCGAAAGAGATTCTCTCCACACCGAGCCCAACCACAAGGAAAGGAAAATCATGTTGGAAATATTTTTCATTGATGGCAAAGGAGAAGAAAGGAGCAGCACCTGAACTATATCACTGTGGAAAAAGAGAAGAAAGAAGAACCAACAAATAGGCTAAGGAGACATGCAAGAGGTAGCCCAGGTAGCAGAAGCAGCAGAGGAATTAGAGGCAGAGTAGTGAGGTTGATTTGAAGATTCGACCAAAAACAAGGAGGCTTTGTAAGTAAATTCATTGTATATATGAAAGAATCATGTAGAGAAACAGTCATGCACTAACATGCATTGCCTGTGCACTGTCACACACAGTAACTAAATACAGAGATTCCTGTTTGCCGAAAAAATTCGTGGAAATGATGCAGTGATAATTTGATTGAAGGCAAAGGAAAGCCATAAGCGCAGAGGATATGGATTCTAATAGAGATTCATAAGACACGGAGTTTTTTTTTAACCCCTATTGATAAGGAATTATATTCTTGAAGCCGATCTCAGCATTGAAGGTAGCGTATATAACCCGAGGAAGTAAAGTTAAAATGGAAGGTTTTGTGTATAAAGCCGACTGGTCAATGGTTTATATCATAGCAGAAGAAGGTGTAGAGGGTTTGGAGATCTGGTCATTCATGAAAATGAAGCAGAATTGGTGTAGAAATGGAAGAAAAGGTGAATTAATGGAACAGAGTTAAAGAAAGGCAGACTTATGAAATGAAACGGAACTTTAAGTTGAATGCGAAGTCAAAGAAGGGAGAGGAATCATGAATTGAAATGGAACCATGATTCATAAATAGTAAAGGTGGGTTCGGAGATAAAAACCAGTGGTATTCACACTTTTAAAAAGTGGTAAGCATAATTCTAAAAAATAATGCAATAATTTTCTTTGCTTGACACATGGCTTAATTTGTATTCGTTTACCACCCATTTCGCATTTTATTTTCATGCTAAATTTCGGTTCTTTAAAAAATGCGATATCCGTTGGATTTCACAGGATGGGATGAGGTGTTGCGATCACCGTTGGATCACAAGTAAAGTGTTAATGGGCGGAAGGTACATTATAATGCATTGTGGGACCTAGTGTTTAGGTGCGGTGATTACATCTGAGTTAATAGAAATTCGAATATTAATTCGATTCATTTCAAGAAGGGTTATAATGCCATGGTTCATTATATAAAGGCATGTATTATGAGTCGAACGCTTCAATATAAAATGAAGTGTTCCGTGAAGTGTATCAAATAAAATCATACATGTGATATTGGTTAGTAGTTCACTTAAAATGAATTCAAGGCCTATTTAAAACCTGGGTTAATAATATATGAAGTTTGAAATAATTTGTGGGCCAGACATTTATATGCATCGGGTTATATGGTTACTTTGGGTTTAACAAAGTCAACCGATGAAAATATGTTAATACGTTGTAGGACCCAGACGGACCTAATGTTGTTGATAGAGTATGGAGGAGTATTGTTATATGCATGGAGTTAATGTTATAATGGAGGTTTTGATATATTTTAATGGATTATGGTCCGCAAATAAATAAATGGTTATAAATATAATTGCATGTGAGTTGGTAAGCCTTGGGGCAATATGAATGTATTTTTATAACCTTTACCAAAGCCAAAACTTATAAAGGTATTCCATCGATGGATTAATAAAGCTGTGGAGAACATAAAAATGAAATCTGAGACGATGGGGCCCAAACCTTAATCTATGTTGATATTTGGTTTATGCATTAAAAGTTGTGGACATTCTAAGTGATGAACATTCAAATGATTTAAATCCAAAGTCGAAGATTTGTGACATGTTCCGTGAGCACATTTAATAAGGATCATATAATATATATGATGGATTGAAATGCCGTGACCAAAGGTTCACTTTGGGGTTTTTTTTTTAACAGAGTTTGAAGTCAGCGTGTAATATAACGTGGCCTATCATAATGTTCCTTTATACTTAGATTGAAAATGATTTATAAAAGAGCTTACGCAATGAACAGAGATTTCCGAGATTGGATTGATTGAGGACCCTTTTGGATGATTAATTGATGCATGAGACTTTGAGAGTTATTTGGGGGCTAAACTTGTAAAGCTGTTATAGATGCAGCAGATACACAATTACAGTGAACAAAGATTACATATTTGAAGAGGTGTGCAGTGACGGGATTCAGAATTGCACATATTTGAAGAGGTGTGCAGTGACGGGATTCAGAATTGCAGAATCAGAATGTTAAATGCACAGGAATGAAAATGTGAGTTTTTTACACTACAGCAACAGAAAATTCAAGCACGCGGTGAGCCAAGAACTTAAAGGGTTGAATGAGATATATCAGATGCAAATTTAAATGTAAATGTTTTAATTTATTTTATATTATTTGTGATGCAAAGGCAAGTCTCCAGAGGAAAAGAAATATCCCACTGTAATATTGAAATGTATACATGTTGTTGTATTTTTTTGAATATGCGAGGAAATAAATGAGAAGGTGGAAGTCAAAGAGTCATGGCTTTTCACTTCAAATTCCTTGTGGAATACAAACAATCATGAGGTGAACTCTATAAATGATATCACATAGATATGCATAGAGAGGTTAGAGAATGGATAAATGAGGCAGAGAGGGTAAGAAGAAGGAAGAGAAAATAGATATGTTATGAATATTCAGAGCTAATTTAAGTCAGATATGAAGGCTGGTGGACAGTAGTGAAGAAGGAACAGAACAGAGATGATATCCAAGGTAAATCAGCATATGATTTTTTCTGAAAGAGTGAGGAAGTTGGTGCTTCCATATCAATTTGTAGCTTGATAGATGTCAGTTGCAGCTGACTGAGGTAGAAGCCTCCTGTAGGTTGTAGCCTGCAGAAAATAGATGGGAGTTGGAGCTTCCTTGCAAGTTGCAACTTGCAAGATTGAGGTAGGAGCCTCCTGTAGGTTGGAGCCTATAGAAGATCAGTGGTGAGAGGGAGTTGGATCTTTCCTTTGCATAACAACAATAATAAGATGTGGTCTTCTCCCTTATGGGTTTCCACTTATATCTGTTGTCTATATGCATGATGATTATGTGTTGATACTCTCTATTTATTCTAATTAATACCTGCTGCTCATTTATTAAGATTGTTGTTCCACTGTATATTAAGTTGATCACAAAATGATGATGTGAATGAGTACAAAATAAAGTTTAATAAGAACATATCTACATTAAACTGATTCACCCCCCCCCCCCCTCTCAGTTTAACCAAGGGTCCAACAATTGGTATCAGAGAGGGTTCCTTCTGTATCGGTTTCACAACTGGAAGGAGATCCTAGGTTCCCAGGATGGCTAGTCTAGAAGGTTGCTCAACAAATAAATCCCCTTTGTTCACTGGTACAAATTATGCCTTCTGGAAAATAAGAATGAGGACATACATAATGTCTCTAGGAATAGAATTTTGGGCTGCTGTGTAATTGGGATATGCCCCAAAGGAGAATGACTCAGAGAAAGATTCCAAACAAGACCTTGTAGCTAATGAAAAAGCCATGAATGCACTCTTAAGTGGACTGTGTTAGGCAAAATTTATCAAAGTAATGCACAACAATATTGCCAAAAAAATATGGGATACTCTAGAAAACATCCATGAGGGAGAAAAAAAGGTGAAGATAGCCAAACTTCATGTTTATGGAGCTCATTTTAAAAATATAAAAATGAATGATGATGAAGACATTTCCAGTTTATTTTTAAGGTTTGTAGAAATTGTTAATAACATGAAAGCTCTAGTAGAAACCATAAAAGAAGTGTAATTGTTCAAAATATTCTAAGATCTTTACCATCCAGCTTTAATCCCAAGGTTTCTGCCATAGAAGAAACAACTGATTGGGAAAATTTGACCATGAACCAATTACTTGAAAACTTAACAGCCTATGAGATGTGACTGCCACAGAGGAAGTCAAATGTGAGGGAGACAACCTTTAATACATAGAAGAATAAAGAAGAAAATGAAGATATATGCTCTTGCTCTAATGAAGAAGAGGCCAAGTTTATCAGAAAATTGGATAGAGGCTTATGAAAATATAAAGGTAAACTTCCATTTAAATTCTTTAACTATGGAAGAGTTGGGCACTATGATTCTAAGTATCCTCATAAGAAAATAAAGAATCACACTTAAGAAACAGAGAAAACCAAACCTAATAGCTAGCAGAAAGGGAAGAGATTCAGGAGAAAATCATTTTATGCTCAACAAGATAGCAGTGCTTCTGAAGACTTAGATGAATCCTCAAGTGAAGAAGGAACCTATTAATTTGTATTGATGGCCAAAGAAGAGCTTGAAGGATTCCTTCTAGAAGATGAGGAAGAAGGTGAAGTTGATCTTGAGGGGGAGTTACGAAGTTTCCTAGAGGAAATAGATAGACTTAAACTAAAGTGTAGAAAATAGAAAGACATTCTCCTCAAAAATGTAAGAGAAGAAAAAAATTCAGAAGACCTCATTCAGTTGAAAGTAGAGCTTGAAGAAGCCAAGAAGGTAGAAGACATTTTACTTAATCAAATTAAGGATAAAATTTAGAAGCAAGAGAAATTGGAAGAAGAAGTAGTATGCTTGAGGAAGAAATTAGAAAACGCTCAAAGGAAATTGTCAATAAACATTTCTCAAGTGACAAGCTCTGATAAGTTGAATAACATACTAGATGCTCAAATATCTCCTCTGATAAAAACTGGGATAGGCTATGAAGGAGAAACAAGTAAAGTCAAAGAAATAGATAACAGGAATATCATTTTCGTAAAATTTGTCAAGGATAATGAAGCAGCTCAGAAAGTTTCTACAAAAGTATAAGCCTGCAATAAAATGAACAGGAACATGAAGGAACCTCAAATGATAAAGAACAAAATAAATAAACAGTCAACTGAAAAAGGCTCATATACTCCTGTATATATAAAATTTGGAAGCTATCAAAGGATATTCTTCCCCCCTATGAAAAATGTCACTTGTTATGCCTGCCACAAACTAGGACATATTGTTGCATATTGTCATACAAGGAGAATCGATTTCAACCAGCAAAGGATGAAAAAAATGAAAGGACTACCTCAAGTGAACAAATGGAGAAGACAACCCTTCATTAGGTATGTTAATTGTTTTTATGGGTATTTTTTTTACTGTAAGGAATTCAGCCATAAAGCCAAGGAGTGTAGAACATATGGATAAAGACTGATGTTCAAAACCTCAAGGAGATTTATGAATTATGGAGAATTCACTCAGATTAAAAATTTTGCGAAAAATATCATCAAATTTTGTTTATGCAATAAAATCGCACATATGTCTTCCCAATGTCCTCTCAAAGAATGTGGTCCATATTCTTAGAAAAGGTGCCAAAAAAATAGCTGCCTGCAGTGGAAAAAGAAGTTGAATAAGTGTGACCTGGCTTTAATAGCCCAAGATCAGAAAAGCCAATGGTATTTGGACAGTGGATGCTCAAAGCATATGACTGGAGATAGAAGCAAGTTTATAACCTTTGATGAAAATAAATCTGGAAATGTCACTTTCGGCAATGATAAAGTAGGGAAAATAAAAGGAAAAGGCTCAGTCAATCTGGATAATGGAAGAGGAAAGGCCCAAGATGTACTATTTCTGGATGGCTGAAAGAAAATGTGTTTAGTGTCAGTCAAATGTGTGATAAAGGTTGTGAAGTTCTTTTTAGATCACAAGACTATGAAGTAAGATCAAGCACCACAGGAAAGACCTTGATGAAATTTATTCGAACAGAAAGTAATGTATATATAGTGAAAGAAGAGAATGAAGCATGCCACCTAAGTAAACTTGATGAGTCATGGTTATGGCATAGAAGATCGGGACACCTTAACTTTTACCATATCATCAGTCTGAGCAAGAAGAAAGCAGTTAGAGATATGCCAGCAATAAAGATGCCTTCAAATATTATATGTAAATCTTACCAATTGGGCAAACAGACCCACACATATTTTAAGAAAAAATATGAACTATCAACAAGTAGGCCACTTCATCTTGTACAGATGGACCTGTGTGGACCTTCAAGAACTAAAGCACCAAGTGGAGAATCTTATTTCATGATGATAACAGATGATTTTTCTAGAATGACATGGGTATCATTTCTCAAATATAAATATGAAGCACTTGAGAAATTCAAGATATTAAAGGAATTGGCAGAAAATCAAACAGGATGCAAGCTAAAGTGCATCAGATGAGACAGAGGAGGTGAATTCATAGACTATGATTTTGTAGACCTATGAAATGAGCATGGGATAAAACAACAGTTTACAATTGTAGGTACACCTCAACAGAATGGAGTGGCAGAGAGACAAAATAGGTTATTACAAAAGATTTCCAGAGCCATGATGCAAGAAAGTAACATTCCCCAAACCTTCTGTGAAGAAGCAGTACACACAGCTATGCACATTCTCAACAAATCTCATTTAAGACCAAACAGTGACAAGACTCCTTACGAATTATGGCATGGTAAACCAACATCAATCAAGGAATTTAGAGTCTTTGGAAGCAGGTGTTTCATAAAAAATAATGATGAAAAACTGGGGAAGTTTGATGCAAGAGATGATGAAGGAATATTTTTAGGATATGCATCCAAGAGTAAGGGTTATGGGTGCTACAACAAAACACTGTACACAATTGTGGAAAGCATCGATGTAAGATTTGATGAAGATCTACCAAACAGAATAAGAAGTACAAGATGTAGAAATCCTCCAGAAGATCAGGAAGAAGAGAACGAAGATAATGATGAACTAAGCAAGGCAATAGAAGATATTGAATTAAACTCAAAAGGTCCCTCAAGACACACTCAAAAGAATCATCCAGAAGATCAAATCATTGGGGACAAAAGTGTGGGTGTCCAGACTAGAAGACAGCTAGCTGAACAAAAGGAAGAATCATACCTAGCCATGTTATCTCAAATAGAACCAAAGAAGTTTGAAGAAGCCAGCAAAGACAAATGGTGGGTAAAAGCTATGAATGAAGAACTAGACCAAATTGAGAAGAACAATACCTGGGAACTAATTCCAAGACCCACTGGGAAAAATGTCATTGGCACAAAATGGATATTCAAGAATAAGATGAATGAAAAAGGACAGGTAATCAGAAATAAAGCCAGAATTGTATGCAAGGGATATTCACAAATTGAAGGTCTTGATTATGATGAAACATTTGCCCCTGTAGCCAGAATGGAAGAAATCAGAATGTTTTTGGCCTTTGCATGTTATCATGATTTCAAGGTATATCAAATGGATGTGAAGTCTGCCTTCCTAAATGGAGATCTAGAAGAAGAAGTCTACATGGAACAACCTGAAGGATTCTCATTAACAGATAAATAAGACTATGTGTGCATATTAAGGAAAGCCTTATATGGGCTGAAACAAGCTCCTCGTGCATGGTATTCAAGGCTAGACAAATACTTGCAAAAACAAGGTTTTAAGAAAGGAGGAGTAGACATCAATCTATACATAAAGGCTAAGGAAAATGAACTCTCAATTGTAGTAGTATATGTAGATGACGTCATGTTTGGTAGCAACAAAGAGAAGTTAAAAAAAGAATTTGCTGAAGAAATGAAATTAGAATTTGAGATGTCTATGATTGGAGAGCTCACCTTCTATTTAGGAATTCAAATTCAACAAAAGAACATAGGAACATTCATCTCACAAGAAAAATACTTAAGAGAGATGTTGAAAAGGCTCCAAATGGAAGACTGCAAACCTGTGTCAACTCCCATGATCATTGGATGCAATCTATGTGCTAATGATGGATCGAAATATATAGATCAAAGCCTTTATAGATCCATGGTAGGAATTCTGTTGTACCTAACTGCCTCTATACCAGACATTATGTTGGAAGTAGGACATGCGGCAAGATATCAAGCAGCACCAAAACAAAATCACTTACTAGAAATCAAGAGAATATTCAGATATCTACAGGGAACTGCATATTATAGGATATGGTATCCAAAAAGCAAAAGCTTCACTTTGATAGAATATACAGATGTAGATTGGGCTAGCTGTGTGGATGACAGAAAAATCACAAGTGGAGGTGCATTCTATTTGGGAAAAAGTCAGGTGGCATGGCTAAGCAAGAAGCAAACTTCTATCTCTCTATCTACAATAGAAGCAGAATACATAGTAGCAGCAGCATGTTGCACACAAGTAATATGGACGAAACAAACTCTCCAAGACATGAAGGTAAGCATTGATGAACCTATTTCTATCAAATGTGACAATACAAGTGCAATAAGTATATCAAAAAGTCCTGTATTCATTAAAAAATAAAGCACATCCTAATAAAGTACCACTTCCTCAGAGAACAAGTAGCACAGAAAGTAGTAAAGCTGGAATATGTACCAACAAAGGAACAAACAGTAGACATATTCACAAAACCCCTTGCTAAAGAACCATTCAAATATCTAAGAGAAAAACTAGGAGTAGTGTCTGCAGATGTTACTCTCTGACATGAAGAAAAAAAAAGCATAATTCCAAAGGGATATCAGAAAAGAAAGCATCATTCCAGGGGGAGATCAGTCAACAAATATTGTCACAAAAGAGCCAGAGCAAGTGAGTAGTGCTTGGAACAAGTCCTCAAGATCAGAGTATTATGCACAAGATTTGGAAACCACACTAGGAAATGTGCAACCCTTTGCCATTGATGTCAAAGGGGGAGGAAAAGTAAGCAAAAGAAGAGTATTAAATTATTGCGATGAATGCCAAAGGGGGAGACTATTGGAAATATTGTCATTGATGGCAAAGGAGAATAAAGGAGCAGCACCTGAACTATATCACTATGGAAAAACAGAAGAAAGAAGAACCAGCAAATAGGCTAAAGAGACAGGAAAGAGGCAGCCTAGGCAGCAGAAGCAGCAGAGGAATTAGAGGTAGAGTAGTGAGGTTGATTTGAAGATCTGACAAAAAACAAGGAGGCTTTGGAAGTAAATTCATTATATATATGAAATAATCATGCAGAGAAATATACATACACTGACATGCACTGCCTGTGCACTGTCATGCACAGTAACTGAATACATAGATTCCTATTTGCCAAAAAAAATTGTGGAAATGATGGAGTGATGGCTCGATTGAAGGCGAGGGAAATCCATAAGCGCAGAGGAATATAGATTCAAATAGAGCTTAATAAGACGCAGAGTTGTTGTTTAACCCCTGTTGATAAGGAATTATATTCTTGAAGTCGATCTCAGCATTGAAGGTATAGTTTAGAACCCCAGCAAGTAAAGTTAAAATGGAAGGTTTGGTGTATAAAGATGACTGGTCGATGGTTTATATCACAGCAGAAGAAGGCATAGAGGGTTTGTATATCTGGTCGTTCATGAAAATGAAGCGGAATCGGTGCAGAAATTGAATAAAAGGCGAATTAATGGAACAGAGTTAGAGAAATGTGGACTTATGAAATGAAACGGAACATTGAGTTGAATGCGAAGTCAAAGAAGGGAGCGGAATCATGAATTGAAATGCAACCATGATTTATAAACAGTAAAGGCAGGTTCAGAGATAAAAACCAGTGGTATTCGCACTTTTAAAAAGTGGTAAGCAGAATTCTGAAAAATAATGTGATAATTCTCTTTGCTTGACACGTGGCTCAAGTGGTATTCATTTACCACCCATTTTGCATTTTAATTTCGTGCTAAATTTCGGTTCTTTAAAAAGTGCGATATTTGTTGCATTTCGCAGGATGGGATGAGGTGTTGTGACCACTGTTGGATCACAAGTAAAGTTTTAACGGGAGGAAGGTACGTTATAATGCGTTGTGGGACCCAGTGTTTAGGTGCGGTGATTACATCTGAGTTAATATAAATTCGAATATAAATTTGATTTATTTCAAGAAGGGTTATAAAGTCGTGGTTCATTATATAAAGGGATGTATTATGAGTCGAACACTTCAATATAAAATTAAGTGTTCTGTGAAGTGTATCGAATAAAATCATACATGTGATATTGGTTAGGAGTTCACTTAAAATGAGGTGAAGGCCTATTTAAAACCTAGGTTAATAATATATGCAGTTTGAAATAAGTTGTGGGCCAGACATTTATATGCATTGGGTTTAACAAAGTCAATCGTTGAAAATATGTTAATACGTTGTGGTACCCGGACGGACCTAATGTTGTTGATAGAGTATGGAGGAGTATTGTTATATGCATGGAGTCAATGTTATAATGGAGGTTTTGATATATTTTAATGGATTATGGTCTGTAAATAAATAAATGGTTATAGATATAATCGCATGTGAGTTGGTAAGCCTTGGGGACAAATGAATGTATGTTTATAACCTTTACCAAAACCAAAACTTATAAAGTTATTCCATCGATGGATTAATAAGGTTGTGGAGAACATAAAAATGAAATCTGAGACAGTGGAGCAATCTATGTTGATATTCGGTTTATGCATTAAAAGTTGTGGACATTCTAAGTGATGAACATTCAAATGATTTAAATCCAAAGTTGAATATTTGTGACATGTTCTGTGAGCAAATTTAATAAGGATCATATAATATATATGATGGATTGAAATACCGTGACCAAAGGTTTACTTTGGGGTTTTTTCTAACAGAGTTTGAAGTCAGCGTGTAATATAACGTGGCCTGTTGTAATGTTCCTTTATACTCAGATTGAAATTGATTTATAAAAGAGCTTCCACAATGAACAAAGATTGCCCAGATTGGAGAGATTGAGGACCCTTTTGGATGATTAATTGATGCATGAGACTTTGAGTGTTATTTTGGGGCTCAGCTTGTAAAGCAATTATAGATGCAACAAGTACAAAATTACAGTGAACAAATATTGTAGACTTGAAGAGGTGTGCAATGAAGGGATTCAGAATTGCAAAATTAGAATTTGAAATGCACAGGAATGAAAATGTGAGTTTGTTACACTACAGCAACAGAAAATTCAAGCACACGGTGAGCTAGGAACTGAAAGGGTTGAATGAGATATATCATATGCGAATGTAAATGTAAATGTTTTAATTAATTTTATATTGTTTGTGATGCAAAGGAAAGTCTCCAGAGGCAAAGAAATATCCCACTATAATATTGAAATGTATAGATGTTGTTATATTTTTCTGAATATGCTAGGAAAGGAATGAGAAGGAGGAAGTCAAAGATTCATGGTTTTTCACTTCAAATACCCTGTGGAATACAAACAGTCATGAGGTGAACTCTATAAATGATATCACATAGATATGCATAGAGAGGTTAGAGAATGGAGAAATGAGACAGAGAGGGTAAGAAGAAGGAAGAGAAGACAGAGATGCTGTCAAGATTTAGAGCTAACTTAAGGTAGATATGAAGGCTGGTGGACAACAGTGAAGAAGGAACAGAACAGAGCTGATATCCAAGGTAAATCAACATATGATTTTTTCTGAAAGAGTGAGGAAGTTGGTGCTTCCATATCAAGTTGTAGCTTGATAGATGTCAGTTGCAGCTAATTGAGGTAGGAGGCTCCTGTAGGTTGTAGCCTGTAGAAAATAGATGGGAGTTGGAGCTTCCTTACAAGTTGCAGCTTGCAGAATTGAGGTAGAAGCCTCCTGTAGGTTGGAGCCTACAGAAGATCAGTGGTGAGAGGGAGTTGGAGCTTGCCTTTGCATCACAACAATAATAAGACGTGGTTTTCTCCCTTATGGGTTTCCACTTATATCTATTGTCTATATGCATGATGATTATGTGTTGATACTCTGTATTTATTATAATTAATACCTGCTGCTCATTTATTAAGATTGTTGTTCCACTGTATATTAAGTTGATCACAAAATGATGATGTGAATGAGTACAAAATAAAGTTTAATAAGAACATATCTACATTAAACTGATTCACCCCCCCCCCTCTCAGTTTAACCAAGGTTCCAACAAATATAAGGCACAAAGCTCTAGAAATCCCCTGAAGCCGACATAATGGGCTGTAGGAAAGCTGCGAACTTCCCCACGAACCGAAAAATACCCGTAGGCAGCTCAGGAGGAAGCACAACCCGTCGGGCCAATTCACTAGTTACCTCCCTTTGTTCGACCATGCAGGACATCGACATAGATGTCAAAGAATATTGATGGCCTAGTCACTTACCTGCAAATGCCACTGACCCCAGGCAAGGTACCCATCATTGGCGAACTATTTGGTAAGCTGCATGAAGTCAAGTTTGATGATCATGACCTAGCCAACTTCGAAGCATTCCTTGAACTAGCACCTACATTACACCTCGACTCAATTCATGACAAAAATGGAGTTAAAATCACCCCCCAGTGGTAGGTACGTGGGTTGGCTGGGTCCAGGCTCCTAAACTTGCTCAAGATGCCCCACTTTGGTCATTACAATATTACGGACTGTCTCGGAGGGTAGCTACTTGCCCTAATTCATGAAGGCTGCCTGTGGATCCAGGACATGACTCCTAATGATGATACATTGATTCATAGGATTACTGGCCTTCAAATGAATCGACCAATCCCTTTGGTGTGGGTGGGTAAGAATGAAGAAGGCGAGACTGCTAAATTTGTGTGCCAAAAATACAAGGTGGAGCAGAATACCTGAGGCTTTATCATCAAATCCATAAATGATCCCACTACACAGTTGGGCAAGATGTTGTTGGCATGCAAGTTGATGCAAAAATTCCAAGTTGCCACCGTCCCCGCCTATGTGATCCAAATAGCAGTCCAATGTGTGAAGGGGGTCTGTTTTAATTAGACTCAATACTTATGTCATGAATTTTTGGCCAACGTCCGAGAATCCCAGGACTTAGGGTGCGCCTTTTTCTATTCATGGTTTTTGTTCCTCATAGCGTTGGTTTCCTGGGAAGCTCCTACGATGTCAGTCCTCCACGAGCTTAACTCAGATATGTGTGAAGGAGCCCATTATGCACCCTTGTGGGACTCCAAGGATGCGCAACGCATAGAGGACAATCAAGTCTTCTGGGTCCTCTTCCAGAGCAGCGTGGCAGCTGCCATCAACTCTCGACCTCGCTTATCACACATAGTCTATGACAGGTACAAGCGCATTGTGACCTTTCAGGTGACCATGCACAATATACAGATTTAAATCGGAAAGGATAAAGCTTGGAATTCGCTCCCCTATATGGTCACGGACAAAGAAATTGACAATATTATTAGAATCTGGCCCCCGTAGTGGAATATTGGCTTCAAGGCTGGGGTGCAGGGCCCTAAAGATGTTAGCACAGTACAAGTAATTCCCCCTGTCACTTTTAAGGATATTGGAGGCACCAGAAAAAGTATCAGAAAGGACACAGAACTAGCTAGGAAGAAATATGTGCAGCAAAAGTGGACGAATAAAAAGTACGCCACACAAAAAGATTCACAGCCCGACTTAGGGATAGAAGGAGGTGATGTAGGAGGAACTTAATCCCATCGCGGGATGAAGCGCACAGGAAATCCTGCTAAAGGACCTCAGAAGAAGCAGCGTGCTTAGTGGAAAGCACATGATGAAACTATCACCTTGACCGACGGTGACCTTGAACAGATTACTGATGCAGTCTCTTTAGCCATGGAAGATCGATGGGAAGCCCTCACAGAATAGAAGAAGGTTGCGCTCGCTACATTATAGACCGAGCTCCACGAGCTGCACCTAAAGACCGACATACTGCACACCAGTGTGACTTTGGTACAGACACCGCAAGCCACCGGCAGTGCTACACTCACAACGATAGAAAGTCGCCTTTACCCTTTTCCTGGCACTGCCCTTATGATCACTCTGCCCGACCTGAGCATGCCGGTCCATAGTTTTTGGGAGGTACAACTAGATTTAGCCAGACTACCCCAGGATGCTTTTTAGGGACTCGACATAGATATGTTTGAGGAGATTCAACACTGGAACCTACAGATTCGCCAACGACTAGGCTTGGCTGAGCAAACAATAATCGAAAGCAATTTCGCAATCACCCTTGCCACCACGTAGCAGAAGGAGCTCCAAAGCCTCATTCACCAGCTCTGCGCAGAAGTTCCAGCAGAGATTCCGGCTACCTCTATGCCCTAAGAAAAGGTTGAGGGGCTGGTCACCGCATTGAAGGCATCTCGAACTAAGGTTGTGGAGGTTAAGTCACGAATGAAGCAAGAGATTACCGATATGTAGGCTAAATTTCAGCCCAAAACACCTCCGGAGGTGCGAGCCCAGCGATTTGCGCTGGTCACCGTAGCTATGAACACCATCACAAGGAAGATCGTTTAGGGTGCTTTAGTACTCGAAACTTCCATGCAACTATGGACCAAGGTCCAACACGATCTAATCCTGCTTGAAATAACTCAGGCCCTGTAGTAGAAAGAGGAGACGTTTCAAACATTGGAAGCCACTATGCCTACATTGGTTCCTATTCAGCACTTGGCACAACTATGAACCATCCAAGACCTGTAACCTAAGATAGAAGAGCTTTGACAGAAGAAGAAGGCGCTCAACGACCGCCTGAAGCCGTGGGCTGCTGACACGCTTAAAATGTCACAGGATGGTGACGTAGCCGTGAAATAGCTCAACCAGACCCTAGAAAATGTCACTGCTGTGATGGAAGGCCCTATTTCACAGAAATTAGTCGACATCGCCCATAATGTTGCTGCCCAAAGTGAAGTCATGGTGCCCCCATTGGCTGAAGCAATCAAACAATTGCAAATGCAAGTGGAGACCCTACCATCTCAATGACTCTGGATGAGTCACAAGATTGTGTTGGGGGACTATTGGAATAGGGTCTCCTACAAAGCTCTGAATCTGGTCCATTTTGTATATTTTTTATTATATTTAGTCTAGCGTAGGGGTTTTGGGGTGTTTCAAAGCCCCTAGTGCATTGTAATCAAGTCAAGGGTAGACCAAAAGTCCACAAACCACAATTTGTGGATCATTGGATGCGTAGGCTAAATTAGTATAAATATTTGAACCTTTTTTGAGTCAAAAAAGATAAAATGAATAGAGATTGATGCGAAGTATGAATTACTAGATCTTGGGTTGGGTTGTTTGGATTAGGACTCCTACTGGTTGTGTGCACGGAGATCCTCTATCTTGCTATGTGTGGACCCTGCTGGCTATGTGCGCAGGTGGTATTCGGGGAATGTAAGAGGATTTTGACAAGTAATCTACGTGAAGTATTGTTGAAATGTGTGATGTTATCTGTATTTCTTCTGTTGTGATTGATGCAAACTAAGATTGTCTGATTAAGCTGTGAACTCGTCTGTTTTATCTCTGTGATATGAAAGCATCTACACTTAGTATATTATTGCGATAGGAATTTTGTTGCACTTCCTAATTGCATCTTTGTCAATGAATGTGAACTATCTGTGTTGACAATATTGGCTGTGATTATTTTGTTTTATAGTTGTAATTTATGATACAATCGTGGATGCGAAAATACTAGAGCATATATGATAAGAACTATAGTTTGGTTACGTTCTGGAACCCTACAAATCACCCTTTGGTGTATATCAAATAACTACAGACCTGCGTTATTACCTACTCTCTCTTAGGGTGTGAAAACCTCATTCCAGCACCCTCCCATACTGCTTCGGGTGATACTTTGACCTACGCAAGTGGGTCACTACAAAAAGGGCCAATAGTATAGGGATTTGTTGGTAAACCTTCACCTTCGAACTTGGGTCAGGACCCCTCGAGCCAAAATAAAGGATGGGGTTGGAAATTACTAGACCATATAAGGATTTTTTTTCCTTAAATTCAAAAAGAGTACAGTGCATTGGATTAATAAAAGATGTTGTTGTTGTTCTCACACAAGTCCCTGCCAATACAGTGGTCATGGACATTGTGTTAGCATAAATTCCAACTAAGTTTTGCATGTTGTTATCAAGGTCATGCGCAACAAAGATCAAGGGTACAATGCAGATGGACCTAACTTATGCCACCATTCTTGTTTTTGGTGAGAAAAGGACAATATACAAAGAAACAAGGATGGCTTACATGGTAAGTAGTAAAGATAAACCTTAGAATTTTCCAATATATGTTGTTGATACTGAATTATGATCTTCTATTCTCTTCAATGAATTGACTAATGAAGCAGAAGATGAAAAGAAAGCAGAAAATCAGCAAATCAGTGAGGAGAAGGGAGAAGGTTAGTGGTCGTTACACTTTTATGGATTAGCACGAAGAGAGGGCACTGGAGAAGGAATTTGGATCAAAACTCCAGAGGATTAAAGTAATTTCTTTTCTTACAAACTGAATTTTGATTGCACAAATAACATGGCTGAGTATGAATCTTTATTTTTGGGCTTAGAAATTTTGAAAAGAATGGGTGCCCAAAATATTTCTGTTTGTGGAGATTCTGAATTATTTATTGATCAAGTTGAGGGTGTATATAAAAATAAGGATGTGACAATGAGGGCATAGAGAAATTTTATCATGGAGATGTTAAATAATTTTCAACAATATTCATTTATTGTGAAGAATAGGGACCAAAACTCATTAGCTGACTCCCTAGCTGTCTCTCCATGTATATTTATTATTCTTGTACATTCCACTAAAATATATTAGGTTGAAGTTCACAATAGACCTGCTATCACTAACAACACTATCCATTGGCAATTTTTTGAGGATGACCAACAAGTTAAAAACTTTATGGAACTGAAAGAGGAGTTTGAAAGTACACAAGTAGATCAGAAAAACATGCTTTCTTGAACAAAGGGAAATTCTGAAGTGTTACAAATGAAGAATAACTCTATACCCAAAGGTATCATACCTCTTGAGAAGATTTTTGATCAGAATGATGTGTTCAAGTCTCCTAGAATCCAACGTGATGATGAAGAAATAGAGGGTTGTAACCTTGGTACAATGACAATGCCAAAAATGACTAAGCTTTCAAAGTTTCTTTCAGTTGACATGAAAAATAAATATATTGAGATGATTGAAAGGTTCATAGATGTCTTTGCATGGAGTTATGCTGATTTGAAGAAGTATGACCCTAATATCATTCAACATATCATTCCTATTAAAGAAAATGAAAAGCCTTTCAAGTAGAAGATGAGGAGGATTAATCCACTTATTATGCCTCTGATTGAGAAGGAAATCAAGAAAATATTTGATGCCAAAATCATTGTTCCAATCAGATTCTCAAAGTGGCTTGCAAACTTAGTTCCAATAAGAAATATGAGTGGAGAAATCAGAATCTGCATCGACTCCAGAAACTTGAACAAGGCCTCTCTGAAGGATAACTACCCTCTCCCAAAGATGGACCAAATTTTTCATAACATTGTTGGCTGCCATAGGATGTCTATGCTTGATGGTTTTTCAGGGTACAATTAGATACTTGGGCATCCAGAATATCAGGAGAAAATAACCTGTACCACACCATGGGGCACATTCATGTATGCCAAGATTCCCTTTGGTCTGAAGAATGAAGGAGCTACCTTTCAAAGAACAATGGACATTGCCTTTTTTGAGGAGAAAGATAAGTTGGTGGTTTTCTATCTGGATGACATAACAGTTTTCTCAAGGAGAGAAGAATATCACTTTAAGCACCTAGAAAATATTCTGCTGAAGTGTAGAAGGTTTATAATTTCTCTCAATCCGACTAAAATCATTCTTGCTTTGACTTCAGGAAAGTTATTTGGGCATATTATTTCTAAAGATGGGTAATCCAAAATGGATTTAGTTTTTCCTCCAAATCAAAGTCTTCAAATGCAAATGAAAATAGGATCAACTTGAAGTTCTCATCAACAGGATTCCAACAGTGTGAATGACGTGTAAAACTAAGTTTGTATGAAGAAGATATGGCTAGTCAAAGTTTTAGAGAAAAATGACAAAAAGTAAAATTCAAAAGTCAATAGTCAACGGTCAGGATGATGTCATCAAGACATGTGTCATCCTGGGAATACGAAACATATCTAGGGTGATGTCAACAGATCAGTGACATGTCATAGTTTGATTGGTTGGAACGGGCCAATCCGGGGCTGACACGTGGCAGCCTAGATTTTGCCCAATATGGCCTCATTTCCAAAATTTTGGGGATGAGGGAGGATCAAAACCTTGACCTCCAGGAATTTTAATGTTTTAGTTGGATTCCTCTCACTAGATGAACCAACGCATCAATTGACATTAAATTTCAAATATAATGTATTTATTGCTATCGGGATTTTCCGTCGGAAAAGGTCCAGACGATCAGGGTCAACCCCACAACTACCGGAACCTTATCGCATATTTTATGCCACACATATATATTTCCATACATATAATAACCAACCGGATATATTAACATAACTGACAGATGGATGACGGAAGGGTCGGGTGGGGGTTTTGACCCAGTGACCTTCCAAAACACAATATATATCAACGCTTTCAACACAAGTCCACATCCAACTTGCCATATAATGGAGCTTGTAATAAAACAAATTGAAACTTTATTTATATGTTGTGTAGATATGAACCATATAAAACCACCAACTCATAGTCTGAGGCAATTTTGTGTAGGGAAGACAGTTTTATTAAAGGGAGAGGCGGTTTTGAATTTCTCCAGGTGGTGTGGAGGTCACAGTAGCAGAATATAGGCAAGTTTATACTCGTTTTACATGAAATTTCGAGTTCGTCGCAATGGTGAGGTCCATTTTCTCATTTGAGTTTCTATTTTTGATTTCATACCTATAAAATCATTTTGAAGACAAAATAAAGTGGTCATCACTGGAAGCTAAGGACCCGAAGACATAGAAAGGAAGTTTGGCGAACTCCATTATTAAATTCTTACTGTGTTGATGTGTTTTAATGTGTTTTCATTTTCCTATGTTGTGTATGTTATTCGAAATATTATCGATCTATTGCAATAAGTAACATAAG
Source organism: Pinus albicaulis (assembly GCA_034641835.2). Lineage (NCBI taxonomy): Eukaryota > Viridiplantae > Streptophyta > Pinopsida > Pinales > Pinaceae > Pinus > Pinus albicaulis. The sequence continues at coordinate 1,191,344,192 of CM076581.1, read as the reverse complement.
CTTCTCACATATACATCAATAAAACCTTTCTAATAAATCAGATCAATTGGTATCAGAGCTTCATGTTAATTTTTAAAGGTTTGACAATGTCATGTGAATATTTGAATGCTTACTAGGTCAAAGTTCAAAGGAGGAGAAGGAGAACTTGTTGAAGCAAATCTAGATATTGGAAGGATATTTTCACAAAAGAATATGATGGAAGAAAACATATTGGGAATAGAAGCTCAATTCTTGGACAGCTTCATGACAATACGTGTGACGGTAGAAGAGATTTATAAAGAGTTTAAAAATGGCAAAGGTGAAGGCACTTCATTAGCTAAACCAGACAAAGAATCAGGAGAAAATCCTCCTTCATTATTTCCACCATGTCCTCCATCATCATCACCATCATCATCATCATCTTCCTCTTCTCATAAATGTAGTTCTTATAAAAAGAAGAAGAAGAAGGAATCCTCTTTGATCAAATTAGATGTAAAATTTGATTTTCCATTTTATGATGGTGAGCTTAAATTTGAAAATATTGATAATTGGATAAGACACATTAAAGTTTATTACAGGGTACAAAAATTTGTTTCAGAAAGAAAGAAGATCCATCTTGCTAGCCTTTGTCTTAGAGGAACCACAGTTGTTTGGTGGGAAGGAAAGACACAAGCAGATCTCGAAAAACATGGTAAAATAATTTCGACATGGAATGAATTTTTTTCTGCTATTAAAAAACAATTTTCTCCTTTGGTTTATATGCAACAAGTTATGATGACTTGGAAAACATTGCGTCAGTTAAAGGGTCAAAGTGTGCAAAGTTACACTCAAGAATTTTATAAAAGAGCTCTGACACTAGGCATATCATTGGACTCACGAGAAACATTATTGAAATACATAGGTGGCTTACATAGTTATTTGAGGCATACAATACTGAAGTTTAATCCAATTTTCTTAGATGATGTATCCATTCAAGAAATTCATTTAGAAGCTAGGAGTAAAAATGTATCTCATGATGTGGGAAAGTCATCTAAATCTACTAAAATCAAGAATAATTAAAAGAAGAGACCAAAATGGAAGGAAAGGAAAGCAAGCACTGTGAAGATAGAAAACCCTACATGCACTCATTGTAAGAAATAAGGACATGATGAGGCACACTATTGGGTATTGCATCGAGAATTGAAGCCTAAAAATTTCAGGAATAAAGAGCAAAAGAATGCTGCTACTATGCAAAAGGAGAGAATCAAATATGTATTATGAGCTCATAAACTCAAAGATAACTACTCTCTCATAAATTCAGGATAGATGAAAAGAATTATAAATTCAAGTAAGCATTTTTTACTTATGATAGTAAAAGCAAAGGATCTTGATAAATCAGATGCTTTCAAGGTTGTTGTCCTAAACAGAAAGCAGATTTAGTTAAATTTGTTTCTAATTATGATATTCTGTTTCAAGAGCAAAAAGGGCTTCCTCCCAAGCGATAGATAGAACATGAGATTTATTTGCAGCCAGATGTTCCTCTTCTTAACTTTGAAATATATAGGTTATCAACTCTAGAGAATGTAGAAATAAAAAAGCAAGTACATGAATTTCTTGATCAAGGTTTATGCGACCAAGCACTTCACCATGCAGATTTTCTATTGTGTTGGTATGTAAGAAAGATGGTTCGTGGAGAATTTGCATTGATTTTTGAGCATTAAATAAAATAAAAATAAAGAATCGTTATCCTCTTCCTCACATTGATGATTTATTAGATCAGTTGAAAGATGCAGTTTACTTCACTAAGTTATACTTGCGAAGCGGCTACAATCAGATTAGGGTTTCATAACAAGATGTATGGAAAATTTCTCTCAAAACAAAGAAAGGTCTCTATGAATGCATGGTTATGCCTTTCGGCTTGACCAATGCTCTAGCTACATTCATGCATGTCGTGAATGATGTTTTTAGGCCATTCATTTATGATTTTGTAATAGTCTACTTAGATGATATTCTTGTTTTTAGTAAGACATGGGATGAACATATAAATCATGTAAACAAGGTTTTAGATATGTTAAAATGAGAAAACCTCTATGTAAAACTGTCAAAATGTGAATTTGGTAGGACATCTTCAAATTACTTGGATTATATTGTAGGTGGTGGTGAATTGAAGATAGATCCCTCTAAGGTCGAAGTCATTGTAAATTGGCCTAAGCCCAAAACTGCTACATAAGTTAGAAATTTCTTAGGGGTACCACAATACTGGACAAAGTTTATTGCTAACTTTTCTTTGATTGCAGCTCCTCCACATGCTTTGACAAGTGTGAAACATGTGTTTCAGGGGGGGGGAAATAGAAGAAAGCCTTCGACACATTGAAATAAAGGATTAGTACAACGCCAGTACTAGCACTGCCAGATCTTCAGCAACCATTTGAGATCAAGACATATGCAAGTGAATCTGCCATGGGGGAAATGTTAATGCAGCACAGAAAGCCTACATGCTTTCATTCTGAGACATTCACATTAGAATTATTTAAATATCCTACATACGATAAGCAATTATATGCATTAGTAGAGAGTGTTAAAAAGTGGAAACATTACATAATGGGAAAAGAAACAATCATACATACATATCATCAACCACTACAATATTTACACTCACAAACTAAATTTTAACAATAAATACACTATCGTTGGATGGGTTTGTTACAACAATTTCATCTTGTAATCAGATATAAGAAAGGCATACATAATAAGGTTGTAGACATGTTATCAAGACCAATCATAAATGCATCCACAATTCTTAAGCATAATTCAATAATGCAGAAAAGCTATATTAAAAAATATGCTCAAGACATGGATTTTAAGGATGTATATGCAACTTTAAGTCATGGAAAGCAGGTAGAAGAATTGGATTATTTCATAAAGGACAAAATCTTATACCATTTGGAAAAATTATGCATTTCACAAACTGAAAGAGTTAATGTGATTCGAGAAGCACATACTTCTCTATTTTCAGGTCACTTTCGTGTAAGTAAAACAATTGCACAATTACAAAGATTCTACTATTCGCCACGAATGAATGAAATAGTTTCAAGATATATTAAAGGATGTAATATGTGTGCTATAAGCAAGCCAAGTAACAGAAAATTAAGCTTGTACAATCCACTTCCAATTCGTTCTCATCCTTGGGAAAATTTATCCATGGATTTTGTTGGGGGTGTTGTACCTTAAGAGACAATCCCTTAGCTGTGATAAGGAATCAGTGCTTAAGACATTTATATGATTATGTCATAGAATTATTTGTCTATGTTTAACCCTCAAGTATTTATTATTAAACCCTCAAATATCAAATATAATGAATGTCTCACAATGCTATCATTTGTTGATGTTGAATGAAATGACTAGAAGAGAATGAAAGAAAGAAGCCCAAACTAATATGTTGTTACACAAAATATATCATCTCAAACTTCAGAAGAATTATATAAAGGAAATAGTTAAAATGAAGGAGTGCTAATTAAGCGTTTTAACTCTTGCTTAGATAAGGAAAAAGAGACATGTTGCTCATTACTTCATTTTATTCAAATATAGAAAACACATAATGTGAACTTGAATACAAATCAACATAGAAAGATGCTAGAAAATTGTTTCCCATTCGTTAATCATTGAAATCTCTAAGTACAAAATTATAGTCTGAAGGTCCCAAACTCGGAACCTTTCTTCTCTTTAACTATTATATTAAATACAATACAAAAAAATTGGGAACTACTCTAAATGTTTCTAACTACCCCAACTTCTTAAGACTATGTAAAATCTCTACAACATGGTATCAAAATATCTTATTACAATTACATCATCTTGGAAAGAGTAAAAATGCACAAAAATTAACACTCTAGTCTATATGAATGGACGATGATGCTGCTACATTTCCTAGATTAGCTGATTTATATTTCTTTGAAGACAAGGGATCTCTTGGCAAGTCTATTGTCCAAGCTCTGCACTTCTTCCATATTTCTACTCTTTTCCTAGGTAACTGTATTAGATTGTGATACTCCAATATGAAAGAAGTGATTCGGTTGTAGGATGGACTTTCTACAAATAGAGGTTTTACCAACCACAACAACTGAAAATTCCTCTGAAGAAAGTTGATCACCATTGCTCCCTTGAGTACCTGAGTCTTTTCATGTGTATTATCAACTTTAATTTTGTCAATACTAGTAAATTTTCATCATAATCCCATGAAAATAGACTCCTCCAAGTCCCCAACATGAAGGCGGACCTGCTTTTGTCACCTTGTCCAATGACTTATCAAACTGACTTACTGATTCTTTAATTTCCATCAACTTATTTTCTATAGCCTTCCTATGATCATTCTTAAATATGATCTTATTAATCTCCATTGAATATAGGATTCTATATTTACTCTGATTTTCCTCTAAATCTTGATTTGTTTTGGAACTAATGAATTCAATGAATATTTTTTCCCAAATAGCCCTATTGATTGTCTTATGTCTATCTTCCATGACTTGTTCTTCAAATTCCCTGATGAGACTTTTCTCTTCTGCAACCACCATTAAAAAGCTCTAGATTGATTTCATTTCTAAAATGATATCATTCCAAATGATATATTTTTCCTGAATTAAATATATGTTCCCTTTCAATTTTCCTTTGACTTTTGATCTCAACATTAGCATTTTGACTGTCGAGCTTATATTTATCGGCTTAATTTTCTGTAGCTTGAATAATATTTGTTGAAGTCTCTAAATCTGCTTGAGCCTTTTTCCGATCTCTTTCTGCCATCTGCAGTTTAGTATTCAACTGAACAATCTATGCTTGTGGATCTTCATTACCTGAAGGAAAAACAAAAGTACAAGAATGATTATCAATATGATTTTGCAATGATATTGCAGTTTGCTTTACTTTGGATATTTCTTCTTCTTTTTGCATCAGCTGTTGTAGAAGCTTTTCTTTCTTGTTCTCTACCTCTGCAACCTTTGCAGCCATTGAATGCTCTCCTGTTGGAAATTTTAAATTTTTCTTTAATGTACATATCTCTTCTTCAGCACTTTGCAGAATTTTCTACACAACATTCCTATCATTAGTGTCCACTCCAATCTTTACTATGATTTTATTTACTTCCTCATTCTAAATTGGTAAATCCCTAGAGTTGGATTTCTCTAAATTTAACTGCTTGATTACTTTTCCAAGAATATTTTTTGATTTCAATGCCAATGCATTAGTATTTTTCAGGTCATTCACAATTGACACACCTGTTTGCATATGTCAGTTCAATTTATCCAACAATGGGATTTTATTCACATCCACAGTCACATTTACAGTATTGAAATTCCTAGAAGAGCCAATTGACATGTTTGAAGGATGTGACAGGGAAATGCTGAATTTATCTTTCTCAAGATCCATCGTTGTTAAAAGTATTTTTTGGTCTAGAGAAATTTGATATTCAGCTTAGGCCTCCATGCTAGCCTTCATCTTCTGGTTTCTTTCTGCAATTTGAGCAAACATCTGCTTGATTAGAGGTACTTTTTGATGAGAGGTCTCATGTCTTCTGGGGGAAGCAGGAACGTTTTGTTCCTCTCCCAACTATAAAGAAAAACCAGGTTGATTATATGTAGGTTCTTCAGTAAGCTTTGTCCTTTTCTTAGCTCCTTGCTCCTTATCCTATAAATCAACTACTGTCTCTTTACCTCTTCTATTAGACTTTTCAGATATGATAGGAGTCTGAATATTTGAACCTATTGAACTCATTACCCCTTTACTTGCTATATTCTCTAAATCTGGCCTGCTTTCATGAACGAAAGATGAATATCCATTCTCAATTATTCTATTGGAAATTATATTATGAGGTTCATAATCCTAGTTTTCCCCTAACAACAAATGCATCTCATCTAGAATTTTAGTAACCTCTTAAAATGCCCATCTCATATTAACTATGAAAGGACCTACAGTCATGGGAAGTTTGAACATATGCCCCTTTTTCATGGGCACAAAGTGAACCTGATCAAAATTTAAACTTTTTCGAACAAACTCCAAAGAAAATAGCCTCATAGGTACAAACACTGAAAGTCTATAAGGCTCAAAACTTGTTCCATACAACCTAATTTCAGAATAATCCTCAAAAACAAACCAATATCCTAATTTTTAGTTTTCCCCTAAATGCAAGAATTCTTGATCTTTGGGTAACAAACAAGGGGGAGGAACTCCATTCAAAACTTTATATGCAATTGGCATGAAATAACTGTCAAAATAAAACAACCCAATTTCATTTTTTTCTCTTCTTACTACATCTGTCCAAAACACTACTGATTTCCTTTTCTTATTCATGTCCATAATATTCAAACCCAGATGAATGAATTCCTCCACATTTTCATATAAGAACAAGTAAATAATTAATGATGGAAATATGAAAGAACTTGTTAATGATAAACTCATGAGTTGTGAATTGAATGCTTCCTGCTAGTAGGATGGAATATCCAGCACCATTCCTGGCTTCATCATCATGGAAAACATCCCCAAGATTTATTTATCCACTGTTATGTCATCATATTTGCCTAGAATCTTTGCAATGCTGCTTAATACTGGTTGAACCTCAGTATCAAAAATTTCCATAGGAAAATATTTGTTGTCCGACTGAAATTGCTGTGTGGTAGGCTTTAGAAAATGAATAAAATGATTGAAAACTTGACCAGCAAGGCTGTCATAATAAGCTACCAAAGAATCATCGGAGAATTGAACACATGACTCTGACTTTGGGTAACAAAGGGCTTGGTGAATTAGCTAGGAAGACACTTGCAAAAAATTCTCTCCTAGACATTTCATCACAAAAAATTTCCAAAGATACATAATTGATACCAACCAATATATAAATTCAATAAAAATATGGGTTTTAGGGATACATGCAGACAGCACACCAGACTTGGCCATGGAAGTATAAACTGGGAAAGCTTTGTCATTCAGGAGAACTTGCTGGTAAAACAGAAGATGAACCAGGGAACAATTGGTGTCTTGGATATCCCTCTCAGTATCCATGACATGAATATGAGTAGTGTAACCAAACAGAGATTAGAATTTATCCATGCTTCAAAATTATGACAATGGACGGCTTACAAGGTGGCCAATTTTAACAAGGTGACAGAAAACTGAATAGGACGCAGTGCAAACTAATTGCAAATATCACCTTAATCACAAATGGTTTCAGAAAGAGTGTGAATTTCATTTAAATCGGTGGTGTCGCTTTACTCTGAAATGCTGACATGACGTGCCAATGAACCGTTGATTTTACCTGACGTGGAAGACAATTGTGAACAACTCTGCGTCTTACATCACTGCGGGGGGTCTCGGAGTACGGAAAATTATTTTGGCTTGTGCCCCCACATTCAATCTCCACCGCTCATTTGTCTTACTCCTGCAGTCAACCTAGTCAACTATGGAGGCAAACTTCATTTTAATTCATGCACTATTTGTGCCCGCGGGTTGAGTCCTTTGATCGGAATTCAAGAAATCAACACATCCCACTCAATACAATAATTGATTTTTAATCTCCAAGTCAGGACCCACTTTCATAAAGTTCAAAGTATTCACACTTTTAACTCTAATGCAACGACATAAATATTTTTATGCTAAAGTATAAAAACTTTAATACTTTAACATGCTTTAACAATTTTCTATATATTTTTTATATATTTTCAAAATTGAAAATAAAAGGATATCGCAGATGATCCACAACATCTAGCTCCACCTGGGGATAGTGTTTTTTTCCACGAAACACTATGAACCTGCAGATCAGTGCCTTCACTTCGGGCATGGAGTAAAATTATGCTTGATGAAAAATATACAATGAGGAAAAATGAATATCTATAATGATGAACCTACTATTTTCAGTGTTGGAAATAATGTTTCAGATACTGCCCATTAACATGCAGTCCTACTTATTCTCCATCAAGATATTCCAGCATAAAAGTGTTATTTGATCTAACTTCAGTGATTTTGTAAGGACCATACCATAGAGGATAAAACTTACCATGTTTTCCCTTCTCCTCTCTCCTGGTATCCCATCTCAACACCAGATGTCCAGTTTCGAACATAATCTCCTTTGCCTTTCTGTCAACAATGGACTTCATTTTCTCCTGATATGTGACCAAATTGTCTCTGAATTTATTTCTTCTTTCACTCAAATCTATTACCTTATTTAGCCTTCTTATCAATGCATTAGGTTCCTCTTGTGATTCTTGAAGAAAATAAATTACTGGTTTTTCTAACTGAGTGGGAAACAAAGCTTGAGTAGCATATACTAACTCATAAGGGGACTTACCAGTAGATATTCTAGTATTCATTCTCACTGCCTAGAGAGAAAATATCATCTTTGAGTCTGAATTCTTCAGGTTCTCATTAATTGTTTTCTTCAATATCTTGACCAATGTCTTGTTAGATGATTCTGATAATCCATTCCCTTGATAATGATATGTTGTGGAATGAGACAATATCACAGGATAAGTTTGAAAAAAAAATTATAAGCCTAACTGAGTTGAATACTTGAGCATTATCTGGGAAAATTTTCACTGGACATCCAAACCTACTGAAAATATTTGCTTCCAAAAAATTCATTACTACCAAATAATTTGCTCTTCTGGTAGGAATTACCTCCACCCATTTTTTAAAGTAATCAGTGGTAGTCATAATCCACTTAAACTTCCCACTCGATGGTGGATTTATTTCTCGAATAAAATCCAATCCCCATTGTTTGAATGGTTCTTCAATAAAAACAGGGAGAAGATGTAAAGGAGCTAACCTTTTCTTTTCTCAAAACAATTGGCATTTCTGACAACTTCTAACAACTCTGAACACATCATGAAATAAAGAAGGCCAATAGAAACCTGATTTATGAATATTATGAGTAGCTACTTTCCAACTATAATGACCTCCACACAAATATTCATGGTACTCCTTGATCACTTCCATTGATTCTCCTTCTATCAAACATAGTAACAAGACACCAACAGGATCTTTCCAATATAACTTAGCATCAATTATAACATAAGGTTGAGCTTTAATTTTTAGGGCTCTATACTTTTCTCTACTGATTGAGGGAGGGAAAGAGAAAAAACACAAACAATGAATAATATCCTTATACTAGTCTGAGAAGAGAAATTTGTGCTTGATTTTTGACCTTGTTTTAATCTGATTAGTCTCCTCAACCACTTCATCTAATGGTGCAAGAAATTTAATTCCCAGAGTTTGGAAATTAGATTCTGTTAGAAATTTAGCTAATCCCTATCCTTTGACTAACTTAGTAGGCTTAGTGTCCAAATCATATTCTTGGATTTTGGAAATCCATTTTCTTCCTTTTCCCTCTACATCACTCTGAATCAACACATATTTTACAACAGAAATAGGAACATATGCTACTATTTGAGAATGGAGTACATAGGTCAGGAAAGATTTCAATGATTTAACTAAAGCATATACCTTCTTCTCAAGGATATTATATTTGAGCTCTGCATCTCTGAGGACCTTATTGAAAAATGCTACTGGTTGCTCTTTTCCTTCTTCATTCTTTTGTAACAACACAACATTAATAGTTGAAGGTGATGCAAATGAAAAAAATTGGGAAGGATTCAGGTAGTCTAGACTAATCAAAACTGGAGTTTCTTGGAGGGCCTCTTTAATTATGGAAAAGGATTCTCTTACATCTTTGTCCCATTTTACTTCAGCATTATTTTTTAACATATCTGTTATTCTTCTAACAATCTCATCATAATTTGGAACAAACCTTCTCATAAAATTTATTTTCCCTAGAAATCTTTGGATATATTTTTTACTTCTGGGCAATGGAATTTTTTGTATATCCTCAACCCTTGCTGGATCAATTTTCACACTTTGTTTTGAAACTATATGTCCCATCAAATTACCTTCCTCTACAGCAAACAAGGAATTCTTAGGATTTAATGATAACCCAAATTTTCTGCATTTCAGGAAAGATTTTTGTAGGTGTTCCAAGTTTTCATCATCTAAACCTGAAAAAATAGTCACATCATCCAAATATATGACTATAAATTTTTCATCAACCATAGATAACCTATAACCTCCAGTCACTTTTTGTAAGAGATAGTCCATTTTTTGAAAAGGATAATTATCCTTCAAGGAGGCTCTATTCAAGTTCCTGAAATCCACACACAATCTTATCTCTCCATTTTTCTTCCTGATTGGAACTAGATTTGAAACCCATTCTGAATACCCAAGTGGGACTATGATTTTTTCTTGTAAAAGTTTCTTCACCTCTTTTTCAATTGAGGCAAGCAACAGTGGATTAATCTGTCTAAGATTCTGCCTGTGCAGCTTAACCCCATCCTTCAGTGGTATTTTATGTTGAATAATATTTATATCATAAGTCTTTAAATATTTATATTACCATGCAAACAAATCCATGAAATTTTTGAAAAGATCTACATACCTTTCCTTATAATATTTAGGAATTCCTTTAAACAAATTGACTATTTTAGGCTCCTGCCGAGTTCCTAAATTACAGTCCTCCATCTCTCCATCCTAAGATACCTTCTTCTGACTTACTACTACATCATTAGCATCAAACAATATATCAAGAGGAACTAGGCCTCTGTGCAATATATTTTCCTTCAACTGAATTATCTTCTAGTAACCAATTGTCTTCTTCAGGTTTCTAGGCACATCACTTTGATCACTTTCTAGATCAATTTGACTTTCTTAAAAATTTCCAATCATCGTTAAAAATTGATTGATCTTCTAATCATCCTCGAAAACCTGCCAATGCTTAGCATTATCAGGGAATGAAGGCCTGTGTCTCAACTCAATTTCATGTCTCATTATTGGATTAATTAGTGGCTTAAATGTACTGGCTGCAATTCCAATGAATCTGCCATTCTATTTTCTTCTCTTGGAATAAACTGAAGTTTAAAGGCTTCAAAATAATTTTCAATTAGATCCCACACATTATTTCTATAGGACCTAAATCTGGGATTCTTAGTCTAACGCCAATTATTAATATGTCTTATTACTAATTCATAATGACCAAAAATGGAAATAGATTGTATTCCCATTTGTTTAGCTCTTTGCAAGCTCAAAATCAATGCTTCGTACTCAACCACATTACTAGTTGATTCAAATTCCAGTTTGAAAGAAAAGGGTAAAATATTACCTTCAGGAAATATAAACATGAACCCAGCTCCTATGCCTTCTTTAGAATATGCACCATAAAAATAACACTTCCAAATTTTATTTGAATGCAGCTCCTTATGTACAATTGTTGAAGAGAGCTTATTCTATGAATCTTCAGCAAATTCCACATCTTCATGCAACATAAAACAAGAGAGATCCACATTCTCTTGACCATAAATAGGGGAATTACCTGCATCTTTCTTGGTGGTAATTTTCATGAATCTGGTTTCTTTGTATAACCTTTTTTCTTCCCCATTGAAAACATGGATGATGGCATATGTGAAATCCAATGTTAGGACACCTCCAAGTTTTTCTCCCCAAGATCTAGACAACAACATCCAAAATCTGGCTGAAATATCTGCAACTACTACATCCATCATAATACTCTTGGCTGGAATTTGGGCCAAGGAAACAACCATGTCTTTAATAAGACCTACACATTTCACCATTTTTGAATCAAAATAATAGAGGTCCTATATGGCTTAGTGATTTGTAAATTTAGCTCTTTCATCATAGATAATGGCATAAGATTATGTGATGCACCAGAGTCTAGCATACAGTTATGTAGGATGAAATCATGCAAAAGTACTAATATATAAAAAGGTGGAACAAAAGAATCTACCCTTTCAACATGAGGCTCGAAAGTAACCACTAGCTTCTGTTCTTACAAATTCACAACATCACCCACCTCATCAGACTGAGATAAATTAATAAACTTTGCAATTTCTTTCTTATATCCAAGCGTTTTAGCCAACTCAAGAAGAGGTACTTGAATTTTAACTTTTTCTAACTCTTTGGACAAACTGAAAGTTTGATTTTGTTTAGTCAACTTCTCAGATTCTTCTTGATTTTCATATTGTTCAGGAACAGTAATAATATTCTCCAAGATGTTAGAGTCATTAGACTTGTTTTGGGAAGCTTCAACTTGCTACTTCTATTTTTCTTTTAGGAAATTCATGGGTTGCTTCCCCTTGTCTGCTTGTTTCACTGGATTTTTTCTGTTGTGGAGTCGCCATTGGAGAAGGAACTGAATCTGATTCCATCTCTTCATCATCCTGAGTTCTCAACCTCTTTTTTTATATCAATTCATACTTTTTATGTAATTCTACTTGCATAAAATCATTAAATTGTTTGCAATAATCATCCATCTCTTCCTGATCAAATGAAATATCAACTTCTTTACATTCTTCTTCACATTCCTCTTCTGCACCATATTCCATATATATGGTAGAAATTTGTCATTCATCTTCTTTCTGATCATCATCAACGGACTGAGAAGGTGCTGCTTCTATATATAAGGGTGCTTGAACTTGATCTTGATCTCTTCTTTCTCTTTGCAAAATCTGCAGAGGTTGCTTTCTGAATTGGGGATTAAAAACCCTTTTGTTTTGCTATGTAGATTTTTTGCTATCCGATTCCATCTTTACTAATTTTTTTGAAATTTTTTAATGACCTTAGTCATGTCATCAATCCTTTGATATTTTCTTGACTCTTCCGTAGCTTTACCTTTATCTTGAACTGACTAATTTTATTGAGCTTTCCCAGTAGTAGTCATATCTGCTTCAATCTCCAAAGCATCTGTTTGGATTTTTTCAAGAGTAGGGGACCTTATTTCTCTCAAAGTAAAACTAAAATCTGATACAAATGCTCCATCAAAAAAAAACTCTTGCTCCAATAGGAGGAGATTTCATTTTTGCAGGCAAACTATTGTACAATTTATTGAAACTTTTAATGAAATCACTCATATTTTCATCTGGATTTTTCCTAATAGCATTAAATTCTGTCAAATAATAACCATGGTCACTCTTTTCACCCCATATTTGAGTGAATTGTCTTTCTAACTCATCCCAATAATTAATTGAGCCATTTTGTAATCCTTTAAACCATTTTCTTGCCTCTCCACTTACAGACTACACAAAAAGTCTCATTACCACAGCTATATGTTCAACATTAAAATTTTTAGCAAAAGTGCAAAACAAAGGCAAGTGTTGTTCCACATTTATTTCATCTTCACCAGTAAATCTAGGAAGCAACTTAAGATACTCTTGAGGCACTACGTTAATTGGTTGAGGAAGATTTAATGGTGCATATATGTTCATCAAGAAAGTAGGGGTTGCCATGTTTATGCCCTGATTGACTGCTCCTTGAGTAGTGGGAATCTGGGTACCATTTGTAGGTGTGGATGAATGGGGTGAAAAAAATGATAAAGGAAGTGGTTGATAAACTAAAGAAGAAGAACTCGCAACTTTATTAGGCTAAGTTTCTGTAAATGTGAATGATACTGATTCAAAATACTGCTCTTCTAACCTTAGTTCTTCAAAATGAATGTATGGAGACAAGGATTCTTGTTCTAAGAAAATGAGTTTTCGGGAAATATCCTTGGATGAAAGAGTATGAAACTACTACCAGGTGTAGGCAGTGTGGCATCAGGTGTAGAATTTTTTTTTGATTTCTGGCCCTTTTTAGAAACTAGGTTTTCTATATTTGAAAGGGTAGGAACCTTCTCCTGAGAGGTATCTGACCTCATGTGTGGCTTTTTATAAGCCAGGATTAGAAAATTAAAACACAGCTTTTAATATTTCCTCCTCTTTGAACAACCAAAGTAAATATGAACAAAACCCAGGGAAAAAATTCACTTCTTAGTCCCCGGAAACGGTGCCAAAAAATGTTGTACCTTAAGAGACAATCCCTTAGCTGTGATAAGGAATCAGTGCTTAAGACATTTATATGATTATGTCACATAATTATTTGTCTCTGTTTAACCCTCAAGTATTTATTAGTAAACCATCAAATATCAAATATAATGAATGTCTCACAATGCTATCATTTGCTGATGTTGAATGAAATAACTAGAAGAGAATGAAAGAAAGAAGCCCAAACTGATAAGTTGTTACACAGAATATATCATCTCAAACTTTAGAAGAATTATATGAAGGAAATAGTTAAAATGAAGGAGTGATAATTAAGGGTTTTAAATCTTGCTTACATAAGTAAAAAGAGACTTTCTTCTCATTACTTCATTTTATTCAAAGATAGAAAACACATAATGTAAACTTGAATATAAATCAACATAGACATATGCCATAAATTTTTTTCTCACTCATTAATATTTGAAATATCTGAGTACAAAATTATAGTTTGAAGGTCCCAAACTCAGAACCTTCCTTATCCTTAAGTATTACATTAAATACAATACAAAACAGTTGGGAACTACTATAGTTGTTTCTAACTACCCCAACTTCTTAAGACTATGTAAAATCTCTACAACATGGTATCAAAATATCTTATTATAATTACATCATCTTGGGAAGAGTAAAATTGCTAAAAATTAACACTCTAATATATATATGAATGGATGATGATGCTACTACATTTCCTAGATCAGCTGATTTATCTTTCTTTGAAGAAAAGGGATCTTTTGGCAAGTCTATTGTCCAAGATCTACACTTCTTCCATATTTCTACTCTTGTCCTGGGTGAATGTATCAGATTGTGATACTCCAATCTGAAAGCAGTGATTCGGTTGTAGGATGGCCTTTCTGCAAATAGATTTTTTACCCACCACAGCAGCTGAAAATGCCTAGGAAGAAGGTTGATCACCATTGCTCCCTTGAGTACCTGAGTCTTTTCATGTGTATTATCAACTTTAATTTTTGTCAATACTAGTAAATTTTCATAAGAATCCCATGACAACAGACCTCCTCCAAGTCCCCAACATGAAGGAAAACCTTCTCTTGTCACCTTGTCCAATGACTTATCAAACTGAATTACTGCTTCTTTAGTTTCCATCAACTTCTTTTCTGTAGCGTTCCTGTGATCATTCTTGACTATCATCTTATTAATCTCCACTACATATAGGATTATATATTTAATCTAATTTTCCTCTAAATCTTGATCTGTTTTGGAATTAATGAATTCAATGAATATTTTTTCCCAAATAGCACTATTGACTGTCTTCTGTCTATCTACCATGACTTGTTCTTCAAATTCCCTGATGAGACTTTTCTCTTCTGCAGCCACCATTAAAAAGCTCCAGATTGATTTCATTTATGAAATGATATCATTCCAAATGATATCTTTTGGCCGAATTAAAGATATGTTCCCTTTCAATTTTTATTTGAGACTTTTAATATCAGCATTAGCATTTGGACTGTCCATCTTATATTTACCGGCTTCATTTTATGTAGCTTGAATAATCTTTGTTGCGGTCTCTAAATCTCTTGGAGCCTTTTTACAATCTCTTTCTGCCATCTGCAATTCAGTATTCAACTGAAAAATCTATGCTTGTCAATCTTCATTACCTGAAGGAAAAACAAAAGTACAAGAATGATTATCAATATGATTTTGCAATGATATTGTAGTTTGCTTTACTTTGGAGATTTCTTCTTCTTTTTGCATCAGTTGTTGTAGAAGCTTTTCTTTCTTGTTCTCTACCTCTGCAACCTTTACAGCCATTGAATGCTCTCCTATAGGAAATTTTAACTTTTTCTTTAATTTAGATATCTCTATTTTAGCACTTTGTAGAAGTTTCTGCACAGTAGTCCTATCATTAGGGTCCACTCCAATCTTTTCTATGATTTTCTTTAGTTCCTCATTCTAAATTGTTAAAGCCATAGAGTTGGCTTTCTCTAAATTTAATTGCTTGATTAATTTTCCAAGCATATTTTATGATTTCAATGCCAATGCATTAGTCTCTGTCAAGTCATTTACAATCAACAGACTTGTTTTCATATGTAAGTTCAATTTATCCAACAATGGGATTTTCTTCACATCTACAGTCACATTTACAATATTGAAATTGCTAAAAGAGCCAATTGACATGTCTGAAGGATGTGACAGGGCAATTATGAATTGATCTTTCTCAAGATCCATCAATTTTAAAAGTCTTTTTTGGTCTGGATCAATTTTATATTCAGCTTGGGCCTCCATGCTGGCCTTCATCTTCTGGTTTCTTTCTACAATTTGATCAAACATTTGCTTTATTAGAGGTACTTTTTCATGAGAGATCTCATGTCTTCTGGGTGAAGGAGGAAAGTTTTTTTCCTCTCCCAACTGTAAATAAAAACCAGGTTGATTATATGCATGTTTTTCACTAAACTTTGTCCCTTTCTCAACTCCCTACTCCTCATCCTCTAAATCAACTACTATCTCTTTACCTCTTTTATTAGACTTTTCTGATATGATAGGAGTCTGAATATTTGAACCTGTTGAACTCATTACCCCTTTAATTTCTATCTTCTCTAAATCTGGCCTTCTTTCATGAATGAAAGTTGAATATCCATTCTCAATTCTTCTATTGGAAATTACACTGTGAGGGTCATAATCCCAGTTTTCCCCTAACAACAAATGCATCTCATCTAGAATTCTAGTAACCTATTCAAATGCTTGTCTCATATTAACTATGAAAGGACCTACAGTCATCGACAGTTTGAACATATACCCCTTTTTCATGGGTAAAAAGTGAACCTAATCAACATTTAAAATTTTTCGAACAAACTCCAAAGAAAATAGCCTCATAGGTACAAACACTGGAAGTATATAATGCTCAACACTTGCTCCATATAGCCTAATTTCGGAATAATCCTAAAAAACAAACCAATATCCACATTTTCAGTTTTCCCCTAAATACAATAATTCCTAAGCTTTGGGTAAGAAACAAGGGGGAGGAACTCCATTCAAAACTTTATATGCAATCGACATGAAATAACTGGCAAAAGAAAACAGTCTAGTTTCATTTTGTTCTCTTCTTACTACATCTGTCTAGAACACTATTGATTGCCTTTTCTTATTCATGTCCATAATATTCAAACCCAGATGCATGAATTCCTCCACATTTTGATATAATAACAAGTAAATAATTAATGAAGGAAATCTGAAAGAACTTGTTAATGATAAACTCATGAGTTGTGAATTGACTGCTTCCTGCCAATAGGATGGAATATCCAACACCATTCATGGCCTCATCATCATGGAAAACATCCCCAAGATTGATTTATCGACTATTCTCTCATCATATTTTCCTATAATATTTGCAATGCTGCTTAATATTGGTTGAACCTCAGTATAAAAAATTTCTATAGGAAAATATTTGTTGTCCGGCAAAAATTGTTGTGTGTTAGGCTTCAGAAAATGAATAAACTGATTGAAATATTGACCTGCAAGGCTGTCATAATAAGCTACCAAAGAATCATCCGAGAATTGGACACATGACTCTGACTCTGGGTAACAAAGGGCTTAGCGAATTAGCTAGGCATACACTTGCAAAACATTCTCTCCCAGAAAATTCATCACACAAAATTTCCCATGATACATAACTAATACCAACCAATATATAAATTTAGGAAAAATATGGGTTTTAGGGATACATGCAGACAACACACCAGACTTGGCCATGGAAGTATAAACCAGGAAATATTTGTCATTCAGGATAACTTTCTGGTAAAATGGAATGTGAACCAGGGAACAATTGGTGTCTTGGACATCCCTCTCAGTATCCATGACCCACTTTTAATCTTCAAGTCAGGACCCACTTTCATAACGTTCAAAGTATTTACACTTTTAACTCTAATGCAATGAAATAAATATTTGAATGTAAAATATAAAAACTTTAATACTTTAACATGCTTTAACATTTTTATTTTTTTTTCAAATTTGAAAATAAAAGGATATTGCAGATGATCCACAACAGGGGGATTGCCAATGTCTATAAAAGGTCATGATTATTTGTATATAGTTGTGGATAGGTTTAGTAAGATGTGTATTCTGACACCATGTACTAAACAGGTCACAACTCAACAAACTGCAAAGTTTTTCTTTCAAAATGTATGGGTTCATTTTGGGTTACCCACCACTATTGTGTCTGATCGAGATTGTCGATTTGCGAGAAATTTTGGTCAAGTTTATGGGAACTCATGGACACAAAGTTAAAGAAGAGCAACCCATTTCATCCGCAAACTGAAGGCTAGAAAAAAGTGGTAAACAGGACAGTGGTACAATTGCTTTGAGGTTATTGTACCAAGCATCCTAAGATTTTGGTTAAGAATTTTTTTTATGTGCATCATGCTGATGACAATGTGAAACATTCTTCTACTGAAAGATCTATGTTTGAGACTTTTTTTGGTTTTCTACCATAGTCTCCCTTGGATTTTGTCTTTGGTAAAGACATAGTAGTTGATGGACACAACGATGTGGACAAAGCAACCAAGTTCATTGAACAGATCCAAGAAATTCACTAGGCAGTACAGGAACAACTAGAAAAGAGCCAAGAAAAGTATAACGCAAGGCACGACGAGCATCGAGTTGAGCATAGTTTTCAATTTGGTGATCAAGTGTGGTTGTACATCAGTAGAGAAACACTTCAAGGGGAAGGTAATAAGTTGAAACCAATTAGATATAGTCCATCCAAAATTCTTGACAAATTTGGTGAGAATTATTTCCGCCTAGATCTACCAGCTTATATGTAGATCTATTCCATCGTAAATGTTGAAAACTTGCAGTTGTATGATCCTTCATTGATTGAAAATCCAAAAGAGCAAAGTTGGGTACCTTCCATATAAGATTTTTCACCAGAGTATCTCAACGAGTAGCAGGAGGACACAATTCTCGAAAAGAGGATAAGGGCTTTGTGACGAGGAGATGTTGAGTATCTTTGAGTTGGGCTTAAAGGAACAAATCCAAGTAAAGTACAATGGATAGAAATTGAAAAAGTTAAGGAAACATATCCTCACTTATTTGACAGCTAAAACCAACTTTTGGTGGTCCAAAAGCTTATAGTAGGGAGGAGTGATCAAAAATGGATTTAGTTTTTCCTCCAAATCAAAGTCTTCAAATGCAGATGAAAATAGGATCAATCTGAATTTCTCGTCGATAGGATTCCCACGGTGCAAACAGTGCATAAAACCAATTTCCTATGAAGAAGATATGGCCAGTCAAAGTTTTAGGGAAAAATGACAAAATGTCAAAGTCAAAGTCAAAGTCAACAATCAATGATCAATGGTCAAGTCAATAGTCAGGATGATGTCAACAGGAGATGTGTCATCCCAAGAATACACCACATGTCTAGGGTGATGTCAGAAGTTCAGTGATGTGTCTGAGTTTGATTGGTTGGAGTGGGCCAATCCAGGGATGACACGTGGCAACCTGAATTTTTCCCAATATGGCCTCATTTCCAAAATTTTGGGGATCAGGGAGGATCGAACCCCTGACCTCCCAGAATTCCAATTTTTTAGTCAGATCAGCTCACCGGATGAGGCAATGCATAAATTTAAATTTAATTTCAAATATAATGTGTTTATTTCTATAAGGATTCTCCACTGGAAAAGGTCTAGACGGTCGGGGTCAACCCCACAACTGGTCGAAGCTTATCACATATTTTATGCCGCGCATATATATTTCCATATATATAATAACCAACTACATATATTAATGTAACTAACATATGGATGACGGAAGGTTCGGGCAAGGGTTTCAACCCATTGACCTTCAAAAACACAATATATATATCAACGCTTTCAACAGAAGTCCGCAGACAACTTGCCATACCGTGGAGCTTGTAATAAAAGCCACTGAAACTTTTTTTATATGTTGTGCAGAGCTTAACCATATAAAACCACCATCGCAAAATCCGAGGAATTTTTTTATAGGGAAGGAGGTTTTCTTAAAGGGAGAGGTGGTTTTGAATTTCTCCAGGGAATCTAGAGGTCATAGTGGGAGAATATAGGAAAGTTTATGCCTGTTTTACTCGAAATTTCGATCCTGTCGGAATGGTGATGTAAGTTTTCTCATTTGAGTTTCTTTTTTTGAGCTCATACTTGTAAAATAATTTTGAAGACAAAATAAAGCGGTCAGCACTGTAAGCTAAGGACCCGGAGACATAGACAGAAAGTCTGGTGAACTCCGTTATTAAATTCTTGATGTGTTGATGTGTTTGAATGTGTTTTCATTTTCTTATATTTTTTATGTTATTCACAATATTATCTATCTATTGCACTAAGTAACATAATCTCCTCACATAGAAGTTAATAATACCTTTTTAATAAATAATATCAATGGGATTAAGAGTGATCCAAGCAGGGTCAATTCAACTCAGAAAGTGGATCTGCCTAGAAGCAGAAAGGAAATTCAGTCTTTCCTTGGAAGGGTAATTTTGTGAGGAGATTTATTCCCAATTTCACTGAGATTTTAAAGGACATAACGAAGATGTTGTGAAACCAGCTCTAAAAATAGAATAAAAGAGATATAAACGCCTTAGAAATAAGCCACTTCAAGGGGGCAACCTCCAGTACATTACATGAATGAAAAATTCTTGGATGATACAAATTACAAAACCTCCTTTCTATATATAGGAGTCCATGGGGTCATAATGTAATCCTAGTGGGCTAACAAAATCAGTTGATTCAACAATAATAACGATGTGGAACAATAATAACAATATGAAGTGGGTAATAACAATAACAAGGGGTTACACTAATAACAATAAGGAATAGTCAGCATGAAAATTTTTAGTCAGGTGGCGCGAAAAGTGCCCTCAATGTTGAGTAGCTCCCAGGAAGCTCGTATAAAATTCTCATCCTCCCATGTAGAATCTTCAGTGGGTAAGTTCTTCCACTTGATGAGATACTCTAAAATTGATCGATTTCATAGCTGTCGAGTTCTTGTTTCCATGACTGCTTTAGGTTCCAATATGATTTCTCCTTCCTCATCAAGTTCTAGCAATATTGTTTGAACCAGAATATTTTCACCTATATCCTTCTTTAAGCATGAAACATGGAAAACTGGATGCACTCGTGAAGAAGCATGAAGCTCCAACTTTTATGCCACATTACCAATCTTTTGCAACACCTTGTAAGGACCATAGTACTTTGGCGATAATTTATTATCCTTCTTAGCTTGCTCGAGGGACATTTGTTTGTATGTTTGTAGCCGTAAAAATACCCAGTCTCCTATGTCAAAAATTCTCTCGTTGTGATGTTAATCTGCCTATTTTTTCATTCGATTTTGTGCCAAGTTCAAGTTATCCTTTAAGAGTTGGAGAACTTCTTGTTGATGCTTGATGTGATCTTCCACTGCTTGAACCTTTGAATTTGATCTTAAAGATGATGTGATGGATGGTGGATGATATCCATAAAGTGCCATAAATGGGGTCAATTTTGCTGCAGTATGGAAGGAAGTGTTATACCACCATTCAGTGAGAGGTACCACTTGACCCATTGTGTTTGTTTATCAAATACAAAACAACGAAGATATCATTCCAAACATTTATTTACTATCTCAGTTTGACCATCATATTGAGGATGATAAGATGAGCTATGAGCTAATTGAGTACCCAAACAAGAAAATAACCCCGTCCAAAAATTTCCATTAAAAATGGGATCTCTGTCGCTCATAATAACCCTTGGGTTTCCATGTAGCTTTTGAATTGTGTTCATAATTGTACTAGCAAATGTACTTGCTTTAAATGTATGAGATAATGCACAAAAGTGTGCATACTTGGTAAGTCTATAAACTACCACCATGATGGCACTCTTTCCTTCGGACTTAGGTAATCCTATGATAAAATCCATTGAAATCTCCTCCCAATGTTGACTTGGAATGGATAAAGGTTTTAGAAGTCCCAGGATCTTAATTGTCTCAACTTTATTTTGCTGGAAAACCAAATATTCTGCCAAAAAATTTTGAATATCAGATTTAAGGTCATCCCAAAAAAATTATTTCTTCACCCTGTGGTAAGTTTTTAAAAATCCTGAGTGTCCTCCTAAAGGAGAAGTGTGCAATTCCAAAAGAATATTTTGTTTTAGTTGGGAATTATTACAAAGATATAAGCGATATTTGTACCATAAGGAATCATTTTACCAACTAAATGTATCATATGTACTAGGATCTTACTGCAACTTTTGAATGAGTGTCCATACCTCTTTTTCCTTCTTCCATTCATCTCTTGCTTCGGTTATCCAATCCGGTTGGATAATAGAAATGGCACAAAGCAATGCTTCCACCTCTTCATTCTTTCTTGAGAGTGCATCTGCAACAACATTAAGCTTCCCTTTTTTGTATATTATTTCGAAGTCATAACCCAACATCTTTGTGACCCATTTTTTCTTCTCTTCTGAAGATAGTCTTTGTTCCAAAAAGTGTTTAAGACTATCATGATCAGTTTTAGCTTGAAGTGTCTTCCCATTAGGTAAGTTCGCCATTTCTTTAGTGCATGGAGTATTGCTAACATTTCCTTCTCATAAATAGGTTTCTGTAAATACTTTCCTTTGATTGGAATACTTTCAAAAGCATTGGGTCTTCCTTCCTACATTATAACAACACCAATTCCATTTCCTGAGGCATCACATTCCACAATAAAGGTTTTTGTGAAGTCTGGTGTAGCTAAGACCGGTGCTAGGCACATTTCCTCTTTAAGATAATCAAAGGCCTTAGTTTCTTCAGGAGTCCATGAAAATGCATATTTCTTCAATAATGTTGTTAGAGGTGCTACTATTCTCCCATAATTATTAACAAACTTGCGATAATACCATGTTAACCTGAGAAATCCTCACAACTGCTTTATGGTGGTGGGGACTTTCCATTCCTTAATGGATTTAATTTTGTTAGGGTGTACCTTAACACCCTCGTGAGATACAATATGACGCAAATATTCCACCTCTTGTACTCCAAAGAAAAATTTGGATGTTTTTTCATATAATTGTTTCTCCTGCAATAGTTTGAGCACCCTGTCAACATGTTCAACATGATCCTTCCAATACCTGCTGTAGATTAGTATATCATCAAAAAGTACTAGCACAAATTTTCTAAGCAAGGGTTTGAAAATGGAATTCATCAACCCTTAAAATGTAGAAGGTGCATTGGTAAGGCCAAAAGGCATGACCAAAAATTCATAATCACCCTCATGAGTTCGAAATGCTATTTTTGGAATATCTTTAGTCTTCATTCTAATTTGATGATATCCTCAACGAAGATCCAACTTGGTAAAATAAATTGCTCCATGTAATTCATCAAACAATTCATAAATCACAGGAATGGGAAATTTATCTTTAATGGTGAGCTTATTGAGCTCCCTATAATCCAGAAACATGCGTCATGATCCATCCTTCTTGTGTACCAATACTACAAGATTAGAGAAAGAACTTTGACTAGGTTGAATTATACCCGCCTCTAACATTTCTGCAATCATACGTTCAATTTCACTCTTTTGGACATAAGGATATCTATAAGGCCTGATGTTTGGAGTAACACTTCCTGGAATCAAATGAATAGCATGATCATGATCACGAATAGGTGGGAGTCCTTTGGGAGTTTCAAACACCTTGGAATGATTGTCCAAGACTTGTTGGAGATCTGCAAAAATAGATGATTTTGATGTTGGAACTTCTAGTGAGCATAATTGTGCAATGATGCCTCGTTGTTCTTTTTTTAGAAGCTTTTTCATGACATTAGAGCTTATTATCCTTCCTGGCTTCCCTTCAATACCCCGTAATTCGACTTCCTTTCCTTCTGAAAAAAATTTCAAGAAGATTTCTTGAAAATTAAAAGCTACCGTCCCCAAAGATTGTAACCATTGTACTCCTAGTACAACATCAACACCTCCCATAGGAATGGAAAGCATTGCAATATTAAATAAATATTCCCCCATGGTTATCTTGATATTATATAATTTTCCAGAGAAATTTATAGTTCCTCCATTTGCAACCATCACTTGACATTCTGGTGTTGGGTATAGGAAACAATTCAATTCCTTGGCTACCTTACAATGAATAAAATTATGGGTGCTACCTGAATCAATCAACATTGTTACCTTTTTCTTCTTGATGTGTCCTTCGATATTGAGAGTTTGAGGAGTGGTAATTCCTACCAATTCATTACACGATATGGTTGGACTCATTTCTTCCTCTTCTAGGGTTGGTTCCTAGTGTATATCCTCTTCTTGTTCATTTTCTTCTTCCTCTTCACAATCTATGTAAAATAATTTATTCTCAACACACTTACAACCTTTATTGTATTTTCTATCACAACTGTAGCAAAGCCCTTTTGATATTTTTTCTTCCAATTGTTGTGGTGTCAACCTTGTAGGTTGTGGAAATCTAGGCATAGCAACACTTCCTTTTTTATAGAAGTGAGTGGTAGGTTTCCTTGTCGCCATAATTTTACATTCAATTTTTCTTGCCAACTTGAATGCCTTCTTCAATGAATCAAGTTCCAAAACACAAACTTCATGTTGGATGTTATCCTTCAAAGTACCTATGAAGAGATCAATCCTATGTTCCTCTGGAATATCAGTTACCCTTATATTCAATTTTTGGAAGTCCTCAATGTGCTGCCCCACTAAACCCTTTTGTTTGATATTTCTCAATTGGCTAAAGAAGGTGTTGCTCTTTGTATCCTCATAATGTGCTATCATTTCCTCGTAAAAATTGACCAAGTGACAATTTTTTTATGGGAGCAAAGCCATCGATACCATACAAATGTATTTTGTTCTAAATGTAAAGTTGCAATGCGTACCTTTTGTGTGTTTTGCACATTATGAAGATCAAAATATTGCTCCATATGTAATATCCATGTTACAGGATCCTTTCCATCAAACTTCCTCGTATCCATTTTTGGAATATGGTGGTTCTTCTCACCAACATTAGAGTCTATGAAGTCACGATTAACATTTATTTTGTTCTCATCATGAGTTTCCTCTACTATCTTTTCACCATTAGGAAAAATTTCTTGTATCAACTTTGTCAAACCTTCCATATCTTCTTTTAGATCATTCTTCATGTTTTCCATGTTGTCTTTCATGTCATCCATCTTAGCTTCCATGCCAACGTCCATGCCATGCATATTAGCTTCCACGCCATCCATATCAACTTCCACACCTTTCTTCAAACCATCCATATTCACTTCCATGCCTTTCTTCAAAACTTCTATTTCATTTTTTGATGCTCTTTGTGAGAGCGAAATTTGGTGCACTTTCTCTTGTAATTTTGATACGTCATGTTGCAATTCTTCATCTTCATGAGTCATAGTAGAGCCTTCTGAAGGCTTAATGGGTGTTGAATTATTTTTACAACGCATGTTTTAGAACCCAATACTGATATATATTCTACAATACGCCCTTGTAATCAATTCAAATTGATTCTTCAAACAAGAATTATGCCATTCAGAAAAAAAATACACACCTTTTTCTTACTTTTGAGGAGCTCGATATTGAAATTGGTTTATCTTTGTGATTATGGGTCTTCAATATTTGAAATTTGGCACTGAGATAGCCCTTTGAATTATATTTTGAATGCCATAGGTCTGACCTAATTTGGATTCTCCAAGGAAAAGCTATGTCCAATCTCCCACAATGACCTAATTATGGACTGGTTGAGTAGAGCAAAATTGTACGACTTGCCACATATCACTGTTTCATCCTTTAGCTCTGAAATTGATAGCAAAGAAACTATAGTCCATGCACTTGTGACCAATTTTTATGACACTCCAATCCGATTCTCAGAGGGAGAGATATGAATCTTGTCCCACGATCACCTCTTTGAGATGAAATTCAAGAGCCTGAAAAAGCACTACCTTCCATAGATCATATCTCCGAAAATATTCTGAGACAAGATCTAAAATTTTGCGACGAGTTTCCTCACGATTTCATCTTCACACCCTAAAAATTTTAGATTCTTAACCTTCGTAGAAAAAAACGTTATAGCGCAAATTCCACGATGACCTGTTTAGATTAAATTTAGGAGCCTGCAAAAAGACCTAACTTCCACAGATCATATCTCCGAAAATATTGTCAACCAAGCTCTAAAATTTTGCAATGATGTTCCTCAAAATTTCAGCTTTGCACCTTGAAAATTTCAACTTCTGAAACTTCGTAGAAAAAAATTTATAGCGAAAATTCCACGCTGATCTTTTTGGAGCAGCAAGACCCTAGAATCTCAAAGCTCTGATACCAAATTTTGTGAAACCAGCTCCAAAAATGGAAGAAAAGATATATAAACACCTTAGAAATAAGACAGTTTGAGGGGGAAACCTCCAATACATTACATGAAAGAACAATTCCTGGATGATACAAATTACAAAACCTCCTTTCTATATATAGGAGTCCATGGGCCATAATGTGATCCTAGTGGGCCATAATGTAATCCTAGCCGACCTAACAATAATAATTTAAGGGAACAATAATAACAATATGGGGGTTATAGGGGTATAATAATAACAATAAGGGGGTTACACTAACAATAATAAGGGACTATACTAGTAATATATGGACCTAACACAAGATGTCGAAAAAGGGTGCTTATATCAAATGGACATTGGAAGAAAAACACTCAGTTGAGGAGATAAAAAAGGCACTCACTCAAGCACCAGTTTTGATCAGCCTGGATTTTAAAAAAGAATTTCTAGTTTTTACATTTACATCAGAAAATACAATTTCTCGTGTTTTGCTACAGAAAGGACAACAGGGTACTCAGCAGCCCATTTTCTTTTTTAGTAGGACATTAGCTAATTTAGAGATAAAGTACAACATCTTAGAAAAACAAGCCTACGCCTTGGTTAAAGCCATCAAAGATTTTAGAATTTACATTCTCCATTCTCATGTCATAGCTTTTGATCCTAATGCTATTGTGAAGGACATCTTAACTCAAGCTGATAATGATGGTAAGAGAGGTAAGTGGATAGCTAACTTGCTGGATTATGATATAGAAATCAAACACACAAAATTGGTCAAAGGTCAAGGCCTAGCAAAGTTAATGGAACAGTGAAACTTTGATTGTCTTGATATGAATTTAATTGTAGAAATTTCAGAATTATCAGATGAATATGAAGCGTTGATTCCTATAGAATAGAAGTACATCCTTTCAAACTGATACAAAGACATTGTTTTTGTCTTACATCATCATAGAGCGCCTGCTAAGTTGAGAAAGTCCAAGGCAAGGTTTGTGAAGCTAAAGTATTTTAGGTATTGCATCATTGATAAAAATATGTATTGGAAAGATACCAATGTTATTCTTTTGAATTGTTTGCTAGAAGAGGAGGCTGAAAAAGTGATTGAGGAGTTTCAAAAAGGAGATTTTGGAGGTCATCATTATTGGAAGCCAAATAAAATAAGATTCTCAGAGAAGGGTATTATTTGTGTACTATGTTTAAATATGTCTACAGAAATATTGCTGCCTTCCGTGAATGCTAGATTTTTTATGGTAAGAAGAAGCTTGTTCCTTTACCCTTGATGCCTATCTATGTTGAGGCACCATTTCATCAGTGGGGGCTATATTTTATTGGTGAGATTCATCCATCATCTTCAGGTCAGCATCGCTGGATTCTCACAGAAGCTAATTATTTCACCAAGTGGATTGAAGCAATCCCAACTAGGCAAGCAAATGATTCAGTTATGAAAATAATATATTGTATAGGTTTGGGTGCCCTATGAAGATCATCACTTATAATGCACACGCATTCAAATCCAAAAATCTAATCAGTTTTTTTCATCAATATCACATTACGCTTGGACATTCTACTGCATATTATCCACAAGGTAATGGTCTTGTTGAATCTTCTAACAAGAGCATTGTGAGGATTATTAAGAAGGTGTTGCAGGAAAATAAAAAGTCATGAAATTTGAAGCTGAAGTATGCTCTGTGGTTTGATAGAGTGTGCACAAAGAGATCAATTGGAACTTCACCTTATGAGTTGGTATATGGAGCTGAAGCCATATTTCCTACATCCTTGGGAGTGCCTGTCATGAAGCTGTTGCAAGGATTGGAGGAGGAGCCAAATGAAATTCAGAGGAGAATAAATCAGTTGATATCCTTGCAGGATAAAAGGGAGGAATTCTATAACAGTAATCAGCAATCTCAAAATAGAATCAAGAAGACATTTGACAGGAAAATCAAGGAGGAAAGATTTCAAATCCAAGATGTGGTTTTGAAATGGGAGGCCAAGATTGAATAAAAGGGGAAACATGGTAAGTTTGAGAATATTTGGAAAGTTCCATTTATATTATATGCATTCCATGGAAGAAACACTTACATTATGCAATATATGGATGGACAACCTTTGTAATGTTCCAAATTAAGGAACAAATATAGATTGTGAATAACCCGAGTTATTACCAATGTGGAGCTACAGAAATATACCTCATAAAGATGTAATATCACTTATTCTTCAATAAAATATGTATCGGCAACTTTATACAACGTTATATAAGGAAAAAGGTGGGGAAAAGTGAGGATTTAGGCCCTAAAACGAGTGTATTCAGATATATGCGTAAAAATAAGGTGGGAAAGTAGTTGGATATGATATCTAGATTTATTAGGGACTCCCATGTTGAATTTCAAAAAACAAAAATAAGTTTTTCTAAGTTAAACAGTTCCTCCTTTCCTAAATAGGTTAGAAAACCCTGATTTCCCATGAATAGAAGTATGCAGAAATTTTATGAAGCATGTGAGCGTGGTTTTCTGAAGGTTATGACTGAAATAAGGTATAAATATTGAGAAATAATATCAGAGGCATAAATCCTACACTCTACAGAAGAATAATGAAAGAATACAGAAGAAATCCTCTAGAAAGAGGTGCTACAACCATGTTAAAAGACTGCATAACCATGACAACGTTATTTTTAGGGCTGAAGTAGAATTTTATTGATTCTTCAGATCTATATCATATATTTACATAAAAATATATATCTAATACAGATCCATTTACAAGAAAAGCTGATCTATACATTCCCCTTGGGGATTTGCTCAAAACATGAAGCACCGGAAGTAGATTTGAGATCTGAAACTTCAGATCTACAGAATGATTCAAAAATTATGAATAATAAAATTACATAACAGATCATATCTAAAACATAACATATATTGGTTGGCCAATCTATGTATCACCAAAGTGAAGAAAGAATCCCAACACCTAATATCTCTTCTCCAAAATGCAAGCAAAGCACCCTGCAGTTGTATATCTGCAAATAAAATTGTCTTAGGGAGAGAAAAAATGTTGTAGCTTCTAAATATGATTTGGCCTGATTCCAAGATGTATATTTGAAGTATAATAATAAAATGAACTCTTCTAGGAGGTTAAAAGACGCAATCACTAAGAACAGCCACTGCTTTCATATAGATCTAAGAAGATCTAGGCTTCCACTTGCTGCAGCTCACAAGACAAATCAACCGTCAACATGAGCAGTGCTTTAATGTAAGGTGAAGATTGGTCCAAGCCTAATAGTGGAAAATTTTAGCACAATTCACCTCCAAGAGCTACTCAAGGAAGGAGGTGGGATTCCTGAACAGGAATTCCCAACAAGGGATGTCTAGCAGAAAATTCCTTGAGAAATGATAATCTTCGACAACCCTCTCCTTGCTGCCCTCCTCTTCCTTTTATAAGATAGGAGTCTTCCCAAACCCTAAACCACCTTGAATCACTTAACCCTTTTCACATTACAACCTCCTTCTAGAACTATGCTATCTGACTTGGTCAATGATGACCCATTCTTGTGATTTAACCCATTCACACTTGCAAGATATAATTTACGTAGCCCACATATGTCTTTGTTCACATAGGCATTGATTTATTGTTGGATTTCAGGATTTTTACCTATCCTCCTTTACAATTTATTCATCAATCATGAAATGCAAAAATAAACAAGGAAAAATTAATGTTCCTATTAGCTAAAGCTATTTTAGGAACATATCAGTCTCCCCCTCCCAAATGTTGCTTGTCCTCAAGAAACTGCAAGTGTGCTGCAAAATCTCCCCTTCTTCTCTTGTGGCCTCCTCATCAAATAGTCTCCTCCATTGTTCTGAATTTTCTACAATACTTTTGTCTCCCAATGGTCCTTCCTCAATATGCAAGTTTTCCTTTGATGAATAAACCCAAGGGCTCTCATCATGAATAAATGGAAGGTTGTTGTGGAAACCTTATTGCTGATCCATGAAAGACCCCTATCTCCATGCTATCATCCAAATGAAGTGGATCACCTCCTAGCTTGTCAATCCATAGAAGAACTCCTCCCCAATACATATGAGAGGAATGTTACCAACAAACATATGACTCACTTTACAAAGAGACAAGTGATCTATCATAGTGGCCATACAAAATCTCATGCTCCCATTGAAGCTTGCAATGCAAAAAGAATGGGGAACTCCTTCCCCCAAGGGCACATTCAACAAGTGTGCCTTTCCTCCAACTATGCCCCTAACAATGATAAGGACATAATTAGCTTGTGGGGTCATAACTAGAATCATGCTAGCTACCATGTGTGATAAATGAGAAGGAATATGTTCCCTCATGTGCAACCAGTGCAGTTTTATCCTTAACTGGGATAGAGTAGGATGTCACAAGTGCCTCCCCCAACACTTTTTTTCTGCCTCATGTATTTGGAATGCTTTGATAATGTACATCATAGTTGGTGTAAAGGAATCACACCATGAAGAATATAATATCTTCCCAAGGCTCTCCAAGGAATGACCTGCATCAACATAGTTCATGGCCTTCAGTGGCCCATGAAACCCATCATACTTAGTTCCCCGTCTTGGCACAATATCCTGCAAATGAGTGTTAGAAAAATATAAGAATATAGGAGATACATTATAATGCTTATAAGTACAAGCCTCTCTATATACTTGTTTTACATCAGTGGGGTAACTCATGGATGAGTTCCCTCTCACACTCAAAGAATAAGGAGGTGTGAATGGTGGCTCTTCCCAAGAGCTATGCTCCTCCTCCTCTACCAAATAGTTCATGCACATCTGCATATGAGAGTGCACTTATTCCTTGAAACCTTCCCATATGAAACCACCCAAGAGAGTATGATATGCTTTGACAAAACCAGTGGGATTCAAAAGCAGGATTTCATAGATGGCATCAAGTAGTCCCTCCTTGAGTTTGGAGTCAATAACCAAAAGAATAAGATTATAGAAATAGATAAATCCATATACCACCTTGAACCTCTCATCCTTTACTTCCTCTTCAATAAACCCCATGTGAAAAGGTCCTTGGAGTATTCCATCATGAGTTGGGAATCCCAAGAAGGATCCAAGCTCTCCAAGAATGACAGCACTGTAGTGGTCTGAAATCCTGCCCTTATCATATCACGGCTTCCTTATTTGACATACTTGATATCAAAGTCACATGTTGGAGCATCATAATATTCCTTTTGCTGCCCCAATTGCAGCTGATCTTGTTCAAGACAAGATTGAAGCATATGGAAATCAACTTCCCCTTGGAGAGTCCTTGTCTTCCAAAAATTCCTCCTTTTGGTCCATTCATACAAGAGGGTTAGGATCCCCTTGCCATATTCAGAAATATTCTTTGTGAATGAGGAGATTATGGGCTGCCCCAAATATATGGAATTTCCATGTGTTCTCATGCTCATGACATCATAAATCTCTGATTTCTCCTCTCTCAATGCAGATATCTATGTGGGAGTTAGCAATGCCCCTTTCAGGAAATTTTTCATCTCTATTTTGAATTCATGAGAGATTATATGTGTTGTGCTAGCTTCTTCCAAGGCTCCCTCCTTATTTAATTATGCATATGCTGCCCATAGTTGAGATAACACTTTATATTTCCTCCTATCAAGAGGTGCTCCTGTTAAATTATCTCCTTGGAAAGAGGCGTCAAGGCATAGAGTAGAAGGTGGATGCATATAGACAGATTTTCCCCCACCCTTAATGCTTAGGTCCTATTGCATTCTTTGTGCCTCCAAGCTTGGAAACAGAGAAGTTTTCATGCTCCTCATCATGCGATTTCCTTCCTCGTCTTTTCCTCCTTCTATCTTCAAGATCTCATCATTTGACAATGATCATGCATGATGCTCATGTGTTATGACAAGAACTCTATGTGTGAGATCTTGTGGATCTCCTTGCAAGAGTGCTAGAGTTTATTCCCTTGGAGAAAGTGCTCCAACTTCTTCTTCATGAGGTGCTTTAGGTTCCTTTTTTTTTACTGTGTTATCATCACCTGTCTCCTCCTTCTCATCAATAACTAAAATTGCCCATTCATCAATGAGAGGCATTAGATCTTGGTCATCTATTGAAAAAGAAACCTTCATGCTTTCCTCTTGAGAAGAGGACCCTTCACTCAATGGAGATCTTTCCCTTGGCAGGCATCAAACAAAATTACACCTTCTTCCATAGTCTTCAAAAATGGATTTGGATTCATAGACCCTTCCAACTCATGCAAAATATTCATCTGATGTGGTTTTACAACGTTAATAGAAGATGATACACATGGAGCTTCATCAAACCTTTCTATCAATCTTTCAATAAACCTTTCATAAGTAGGTGTATTGGAATTATTCAAGGAAAAAGACTCAAACAACCACCAAGCATATGATTTACCTTCAAAATGCAGCACTGCTGCTTTGATGGCTTCAATCTCTGACACTTGATGCTGTTGCACAAAGTTATCCATCTCCTCCACCCAAACCCTAACTGGACATTTAGGTGATCCATCAAAGATAGATAGATAGAATCTACCCTTACCATGCTACGTCTCCCTTGTGACTTGTACC
Source organism: Pinus albicaulis (assembly GCA_034641835.2). Lineage (NCBI taxonomy): Eukaryota > Viridiplantae > Streptophyta > Pinopsida > Pinales > Pinaceae > Pinus > Pinus albicaulis. The sequence continues at coordinate 1,191,311,537 of CM076581.1, read as the reverse complement.
TCCTTGATCTTGCATACTCCTTGGAAGTTCAATTTATCTTTGAACTCCTTGTTCTGAGCTTCATACTCCTCCAAATACTCTCTAAGAGTCTCCTTCTTAGGCACACCTCCTTTATTCCTCTTCATGAAGAAATCACAGACATAACGCTGAAAATTTTGGGATATGGATGAGTGTAAATATCCATGAGATGAGGATTCATAATATTCCTCATGTATATATCTTGTAGATCTGATCAGAAGATCTTTTTGCTCTTGAAACTTTCTAGGAGTTTCACTGCTTCTGCTTTCTTCTTCTTGTTCAACCTCCTTGGAGAGGTTCTTCTAAGATCTAAAATTTGATGAGAGTAAACCAATTTTATTCATAATTCTGACCTTTCTACTTGCTTTACAACACTTTGGCTTGAAGCCACAGGCTGAGCCAAAGATCTTGCTCTGATACCACTGTAATGTTCCAGATTAAGGAACAACTACAGATTGGGAATAAAATGAGTTATTACCAATGTGTATCTATATAAATATACCTCATAAAGATTTAAAATAACTTAATCTTCAAATAAATATGTATCAGAAACTTTATACGGTGTTTTATAAGGCAAAAGGTGGGGAAAAGTGAGGATTTACACCCTAAAATGAGTGTATTCAGAGATCTAAAAAAAAAAGGTGGGAAAGTGGTTGTATCTTATATATAGGGTTATTAGGGACTCCCAAGTCGAGTTTCAGCAAAACAAAATATTTTTTTCTAAGTTAAACAGTTCCTCCTTTCCTAACTAGGTTAGAAAACCCTCATTTCCCATGACTAGAAGTATGCAGAAATTTGTTGAAGCATGTGAGCATGGTTTTCTGAAGGGTATGACTGAAATAAGGTATGAATATTTAAAAATAATATCAAATGAATAACTCATACACTTTACAAAATAAAAATGAAATAATACAGAAGAAATCCTCAAGAAAGTGGTGCTTCAACCATGTTAAAACACTGCACAACCATGACGACATCATTTTTAGGGATGAAGCAGTAGTTTATTTACTCTTCATATCTAGATCATATCTATACATAAAAATATAGATCTAATATAGATCCATGTACAGGAAAAGCTGATCTATACATTCCCCTTGGGGATTTGCTCAAAAGATGAAGCACCGGAAGTAGATCTGAGATCTAAAATTTCAGATCTGCAGAATTATTCAAAAATTTTGAATAATACAAGTACATAACAGATCATATCTGAAATAGAAAACATATTGGTTGGCCAATCTATGGATCACCACAGTGAAGGAATAATCCCAACACCGAAGATCTCTTCTCCAAAATGCAAGCAAACCACCCTGCAGCTGTAGATCTGCAAATAACACTATCTTAGGGAGAGAAACAACATTTTAGCTTATGAAGAAGATTTTTCCTGATGCCAAAATGTATATCTGAAGTACAATAAGTAAATGAACTCGTCCAGAAGGTTAAAAGACACAATCACTGAGAAGAGCCACTGCTTTCATCTATATCTAAGCAGATCTAGTCTTCCACTTGATGCAGCTCACAAGACAGATCAATCCTCAACATGAGTAGTGCTGTAATGTAAGGTGAAGCCTGGCCCAAGCCTAATATTGAAAAATTTTAGCACAATTATCCTCCAAGAGCTGCTCAAGGAAGGAGGTGGGATTCCTAAACTGGAATGCCTAGCAAGGGATGTCTTGCGGACAATTCCTTGAGAAATGATAATCTTCAACAACCCTCTCCTTGTTGCCCTCCTCTTCCTTTTATAATATAGGAGTCTTGCCAAACCATAAACCACCTTGAATCACTTAACCCTTTTCACATTACAACCTCCTTCTAGAACTGCGTTGTTTAACTTTGTCAAAGATGACCCATTCTTGTGATTTAACCCATTCACACTTGCAAGATATAATTTTCATAGCCTAGATATGTCTTTGTTCACATAGGCATTGATTTATTCTTGGTTTTCAGGATTTTTACATGTTCTATTTTACAATTTATTCATCAATCATGAAATGAAAAAATAAACAAGGCAAAATTAATGTTCCTATTAGCTGAAGCTATTTTAGGAACTGCACAACCTTGTGCTAGAGTGCCTGTCAATGGCAGGTTTTTGAAGCACTATTCCTCTTAAGTTCTGCTAATCTTTCATTCCATTGTATATATTCCATTTTTATATTTTTTCTTATAATAAAGATAATCTTATCATTAAACTTGAGCCTAAGGTGAAGGCCATTAGAGTTTGAAGGAAAGCTTGGAAAATTTCAAAGTTTTTGTTTTCAAGAAGATGGATTTCATTGGAACTACAGGTTCTTTGGTTTACCACAGGGGCACACCATTCCAAGTGGAGCCACTATTATCACTTAAAAAAAAATAAACCATAATTTGGCATAGTCTTAGAGGTTCATGTGCTGAAGGTATGGTCATAGAATTCATTTTTCATTACTTGGTTAAGGAAAATTTTAATTTTTTCTTATTAGCCTATCCTAATGTCCAAACCCCACCGCATTCAAGTATTTTCATGTCATATTAGTCATTATTTCCTGAAATATTTCAATTCTTAAGCTTGCAACTCCAAAAAGGTCATTTTATCCAAGAATCCCTACTTTCGTAGCCAATTCATAGAAAAAACAGACTTTCACTACGAAAATGCTAATATTTTCGTAGCGAAACTGCCCATAAATACACTAACTATGCTACGAAAGGAGGTATTCTTGATTTTATTTTCAAAATAGCTTCTAGGTGTCGGTCAATGATTGTAAGGGTTAGGATAGATTCCATTCGAGTGAATTATGGTTAAATCAAGGTACATTTGTCATGGATGAAGTCATTATTCCCATTTTAGGTATGTATGAGTCATAATTATGCCATGAGTTGTCATCAAACTTTAAAATATTTCCCGATTGAGTCATTTGTCATTATCTGCTCCCTATTTGTATATTATTAAGCTCTGGAGAGATATTTCACTAAGCCCAAGCTGTGGCTAGAATTTTCAAAGGTTTGTAGGTATCATTGATCAAGCGAGGCTAAGAAGCAGATAAAAATACCATGGCTGCAAAGAGAAAGACCAAAAAAAGTGGCCACTATCTCAGATATGAGCCATCAAACATGAACTTGATAAATGAAGACCTAATATCTTCAGAAGTTTTCCGAAGAACAGGGTGTTTGCAGTTTTGCATGAGATTGCAAGGATGCCATGTGCAGGTTTCGAAGGAGTTTGCCATAAATTTCAATGAGACAACTGCAAAAGTGGGAATTCTAAACCCCATTATAACACTAGAGACAATTTCAGCAGTAACAGGAATTCCAAGAAGAGAATAAAAATGGTTCAAAGGTTTCAAATTCAACATGCATGAATATAAAGAATTTATCAAGTTAGAACATAGTGAGGTTGACCTTACAAATTCCATTTCAAGAAGCTACATGAAAGACACTTTCTCAAAGCTACTGATTATCATTCAGAAGTATTTCACTTGTGAAGGGAGGTATCATAAGGTTTATTCTTACCACTTCATGCTTCTGCTACATTTTGTTGGTAAGAAATCTCTTGATCTACCTTTTTATTTATACAGAAGCTTAGAAAAAATGGCAGATAAAGTTCAAGCTAAATATGAAAGAAGTGAAACCTAACTCGTTAATCACGGTTTAATCAACTTCTTGGTTTTAGAGGACTTAAAAAGACTAGACAGAGACTAGTCTTCTTTTATGTTTGTTAGTGGTTTTGAAGTGGATTCCATCACCCATAAAAGAACTCCTAAACATAGTGGTATAACATCACCTTCAGTGGAAGAACAAAGTGAACCAGTAGTGGCAGAACGAATCGAATTAGTAGGGGCAGAGAAAAGTGAACCATTAATCATGGAAAAAGAGAAATTACAGAAACTTGATACACCTGTTGTTTAACCTGCAAACCAAAAGCCAAATGTGATAAAACCTAAAAAACAAGAGCCAACTATGAGTAAACATGGTAGAGAAAGGATTACAAGAAGCCAAACAATGGCTAAGGGAAATTTAGAAGACATTCTGCATGATATTGATATTGGAGAGACTCCCATAGTCCAAGATGAGGATATAGATGAGGGAGGAAAGAATCTCAAGAAAGCTAAATCAGCAAAGAAGTTAGAGTTTGAAGGTGAGGATATAGGTTTCATGTTTCACGCTAGGAAACTCATGACAAGAAATTCTAGAAAACCCTTGGAAAGAAGTAAAGAAGTTCAAAAGGTCATTGAAACTATCCAACATTACCAAGCATCATTGACCTTTCATCCCTTGCAAAAGAAGAATCAGTCATCAAGTAAGAGAAAGGAAAGGAAAAAATCATTGAAAAAATAAAGTTTGAGGTTCTTCAGGAGCAGTTAAAGTTTTCAAATCATGAAATAGTAGTCTTGACGAAAGAGGTGAGGAAACATAATGTACAAAAAGTGAACTTTGAGAAAATGAAAGAGATTTGGGAAGAGAAGGTTGATAGTGTGTCAATGACCTTAGATGATACACAACAATTAATCAAATGGACTCTGCCATTGAGGAAAGAGGTGAAGCATGTTAGAAGAATGAACCTGTACTTGAAATATGGCAACATAAAACTGAAGGACCAAGTCAAAGACCTCCAAGACAAGCTACAATTGATCCATGAGGAGCTGGAGAAGAAGGATTTAGGGATGGTTGTAGTTGAGGAACCCATAGCTAAACTAATCATTAATTAAGAGGAAACACCTCAAGTATCTTAAGTTGAGTTTGATTATCTTTTAAGAGGTTAATGGCATGTTCAAAACCAATTTTCTACTGCTGGAAGGTACCTTTTTGAGACAAGGTCAAACTCTGGAAATTGCACAGTTTTCCACAGTTTCATAGTGTTTCCTAGGCTTGAAGCCAGGAAAACGCTATGAAAATTTCTGTAGCTTTATTTTTGCTTCTAAAACAACTTTTGGCAGTTTTCAAGGAGGGAAAATTGTCGTCATGTTGTGTCAAGTTATGATGGACACTATGGAACAATAAAGAAGCAGAAATTTTGAGTTAAAAAGTCATTTTTTGGACACTACGAAAGCATGCTACGAAACTTCTATGTTTTCGTAGTGAGTTGTTTTTAAAGGTTTCTAAGAATTTTAAATGTACTTTTGGATAGGTAGACACATCAAACATATCAAGGGACCTTGCCACCAAATATTTATGACTTGAAGAATATGAAATGGAGACAGATCATCGGCTGAATACTTCATTGAAGATCGGGTCATGTTTTCCTTAAAAATAGGGTTTGTTTCCATATGTTGAGGATGATATTTAAGATGTCAAGTAGTGATGAGCTATGTCATATCTTATTCGAACATGTAAGGCTTAGTTGCGAGATGTGTAATTTTTTTATGAGATAAGGTAGTTTGATGTAATAAATAGGAGTTTGAGTCCTATTAGGAAACGAATGGTTTTAGAGTATAGCTTTCATTTTCTGATTAAAGACATGTTTTTTATGTTATGTAAGGTGTCATTAGAATAATTTGATGAATATTGCAAAGACGCAATTCACCTCTGATGTAAGAAGGTCTATTTAAAGGCAGATTATTGAAGTTCTAGAGGGTTGGAAGTTTTTTTGCACTACTATTGCTTTATGTAATTTGACTTATATCAGTAATACAGAGGAATTCTTCTTGAAAGACCTGAGATTCTCATGGAGTTTTTAATGCCTTTCTAATCTATATTTTTATGTGTATGACTTGCAGTAGATTTCATCTTTATTACTCAAAATTCATATGTTTATGCTCTGACTTCCTTTATTGATGAAATGATTGTGTTGCCTTATGTTATATGTGTGATTTTACTTTGTTAAAAACTCTTATCTTCCTTAGCTTCCATGTCAAGAAACCTTTCCATTGAATCTATTGATTTGTTGACTCCATAGACCCAATGGTTGCAGACCTGTATTATTTTCAACCTACATACATCAAAATCAAGTTACTTTTCAAATAGAGTTAGCCATCTAGTTTCATCACTATCTAATATCATAAACCCCTTTGAGAGAGCCCTCTCAGACTGAAGAGGATAAACTTTAGTGATAAGCTGGTTTGAAATAGTTACATAGATTTGTCTTATTAGTAGCCAATCAAGTGAAATTTTTTGATAACACAAGTGATGTTATTTTAATAGGTGAAAAATCTACTTCAGACACTCCTCCTTTTCTGTTAACTTTTTAAGTACTCAAAAAAACGTGCATAATTTTTTAATTGACTCTAGAGCCTTGTCAAAAATTATGCCATATTATGTTTTTCTGAAATTGAATATATCTCCTCATAATTCAATAGTACATATTGTGCAATTAGACAGAACAAAAGTTAAGATATTAAGGGAAATGAATTCAGTTCTTATCAGACTAGCATCCAGTCCAAAATTTCATCGAGTAATTGATATCTTTGTTGCTGATATACCTGATTTTTATCGTCTAATCCTAGGTAGAGATTGGTAAGAAAATATTCATGGCTATTTTTCTACTGCTAGTCTCATATGTGGCTTCCCGATAATGGTCAGCCAAATAAAATAATAGTAGACCATGAAAAAAAATTAAAATATTTAGTAACTGAATCCGAAGAAGAAAATAAACCCATGGCCTTTACTAATAAAATTCTCAGCAATTTCACTACTAAATCATTTTTAGGGAATTTAAATGCTCTTAAGTCTCCATTCCTTTCCAATTCAGTTAATTCTCAGATTGAAAATTTATCTCAAACTAATTCTTCCAAGTGTATATAGATAAACCTTGTATTAATAATTTATTTTGGAAATTATATTTTGATGGGTGAAAATCTACTGAAGGAGTAGTAGTTGGTTGTATATTAATAAATCTAGAAGGCGGATATACTATGCTCACATGTAGACTTGAATTTGAATGCACAAATAACACTGAAGAATACGAGGCGCTGGTTCACGGCTTAACCAAAGCAATCAATCTTGTTCTTAAGTATCTTAAGGCATATGGTGATTCTGAAATAATTGTTAAGAAGGTAAGAAATACCATACACTGTATTTCTGAACATCTTAGACATTATCAATCATTAGTTCAGTCTCTTACCTTTCATTTTTTAGCATTCAATATCTCATCTATTCCAAGAATTGAGAATGCAAGTACAAATATTGTACCAAATGGACCATCCAAGCTTATTCCTTCATAAGATTACATCCTAGATAGATTTTCCATAGAATTGATTTTTTCCCATCTATTCCTGATAATATTACTAATTGGAGAGTATTAAATGATGATGATGTTATTACTTTTCTTACATAAGAAGGATCATATGATGATCAATTAATTGATGAAGATGAACACGAAAGGAAATTGCAACAAATTTATGAAGAAAATGCTAAACCTAAGCCTATGGTCAAACTAGAACATCTTTATGATCTTAAAGATAGATTCAAAAAGGTTAATAATTTTAAAATCCAAAGTTCAACTTTGAGGTTTGAATTGGTAAATCTTTGAAAAGATCTAAATCCTCAGAACATCAAATTAGGACTTGGTATTTCCTCTAATGAAATATTATCCTTTATTCATTTGTTGAAAAAATACAAAAATATATTCACATGGAAATATGAAGATCTAAAAAATTATGATACTTCAATAATTTAGCCTACTATTCCAATGATATCCACTGAAAAACCTATACAACAAAAGTTAAGGAAAATTCACGCTGATCTGGAAAGACAAATCAAAAGTGAACTCAACAAACTCCTTAAAGCTAAGATTATCTTTCCTGTTAGGAATTCTAAGTGGGTATAAAATATAGTTCCTGTTAGGAAAAATAAAGACGATATTTGTATTTGTATTTACTTTAGAAACTTAAACAAATATTGCTTGAAAGGTAACTTCACATTACCATTGATGGAATTTTTTTTGCAATTAGTTGTTGGTTCTGAATTAATGTCTTTGATCGATGGATTTTTAGGATATAATCAAGTTTTGGTTCATCTTGAAGATAGATTAAAAACTACATTTAGAAAAAAATGGGGAGCTTCTGCCTATCATAAAATTTCATTCAGATTAATCAATGCAGGAGAAACATTTCAAAAAGAAATGGATATTTATTTTAGGGGGTTAGTCAATAAAACTGTGGTTTTTTATCTATATGGTATAACTATTTACTCCAATAAAAGGAAGGACCACTATCATGATCTTAAACAAATCCTTGAACGTTGTTTGAAATATGGAATCTCCTTAAATCCTAAAAATTCTTATTTCACTTTATGTGAAGGAAAAGTCTAAGGATTTATTGTTTCAAAACAGGGCATTTGTATTGATCCTGAAATAATTAAGGCAGTTTATGATCTTTCACATCCCCATAACAAAATATCCACGCAATCCTTTTTAGGACAGAAAAATTTTGTCAAAATATTTGTTCTAAATTTTTCTCAAATTGTTTTACCTTTGCAGGTGATGATTAAGAAGAATTCAATTTTTAAATGATGACATGATGAAAGAGAAGCTTTTGATTTGATCAAGGAAGCTATCATTAATGCACCTTCTCTAACCACCCCAAATTTTTCTAAACATTTTATTTTATATACTTTTTCATCAGAAAAGTCTTACACTATTGTATTGACACAGATTGATGATAAAAAAGTCAAACCACCATTTCATTCTTTAGTTCAAATATCCAAGGTTGCAATATTCCCAATTAGCCATGAGCTAGCTGGAATATTAAATTTTGTTTTACTAATTTTTTTCAATGAATAAGAGGACAAAGGAGGTCCAAAATTCTCCTAATAATGAAATAAATCAATGCCAATGTGAAAGAGATAGATCTTGGCAGCTTAATTGAGCACCCTTTGGTGTGAAAAGGGATTGGAACACCTTGACTGGGTCAACCTTGACCCAATAAACAACGTTGTCATGGAGGAGTGGTCATCAATGAAAGGCAATGAATTATAGATGGAGATGCTTTGTGTGGAAGTAGTGCCATTATTGGATGCGGCTTAGGGTTTGCAAGCTCATATCTTATTTAAGGAAGAGGATGGAAACCATATTCATTACTGTATGGGTATTTTATATTTCTGAATATATGTTCTATTTAGACATATATCTTTCTCTTGCTGTTTAGATGAGATAGAGTGTTGTTTAGCACAGGGTGTTCCTGATTGGAAATCCCACCTCCGCCATTGAGAAGCTCTTGGAGGAATCTTGTACTACATTGTCCACTATCAGGCTTAAGTGCAAGCTTCATATTTCATTTATAGCAAAGATATTGTTGAGGGTTTGGTTGTTTTGCAGGTTGTAGGAAGTGGAGACTAGATCTCTAGATCTAGGCCATTTCATTGCTCATTTTCAGTGGAGGAGGTTTCCTTTCCACTGGGAGGACAATATTGAAGGCCTTTGTGCTTATTTTTAGATATTTGCAATAGTTCAACTGGTTATTCATCCCTACAATGTAGTTTACTTCCATATCTGCGTTATTTCTGTAGGAGAAGTTGCAGGGTGGTTTGGCACACCATTTTGAGAGATGATTTTCTAGTGGAGGGGATAGGCCTTTCACTTAGAGGATCTATTGGAAGAGGATATTGTATTGATCATATCAGATAAGCCACACTTTCTAGATCTATATTTTTTAGTATATCTGCAGCCTTAGAGCTTAGATCTACATCTTGTATTTGGTGTTTTACTAAAAACCCTTAAGGGGTTCTTCAAAGGAGGTTGTACAGTGCTTAGATCTAAAGTATATCTATATTTTGAGGCACATATCATCCCTAGATCTTATGCATAATCATTTTATATAGAAAATATAATAAAAAAACGTTGTAAGGATCTTCCAACTTTTATATATAATTGCAGCACCTCATATTGAGTGATTTTGTCCATTGGAGGCTTGTACTTTCTTGTTATGTATCTTATTGCCCATTTCTCATACATATTTTTCTATTGTTATATCATATGAAAGGTCTCCATATTGACATATTTCTTTTAAATGATGATTTGCACTATTTTTCCAGCATTTTTCACTATATTCTTGCTTTTCCCATTTGGAAATATTATAGGGTATCAGATCATAATATTGGCACAACCTATGCATATTGAAAAGCTAATATGTTATCTAAATAAGGAGAGCCTCTTAATTCTAGAGAGAAGAGGTATAAAATAAGAAGACACCGGAAGTTCGATTATAAAAATGACAAAGAAGAGAAGGGTAAAACCCCTTTATCTAGAAGTGAAGATGAAGAGAAGGAGTTTCCTAAGATCCTTCCTAGAGCCATGCAAGATATTGCTAGAGAGATCAAAGAAATGGGGATGGATAGATTCAAGGAATCCCCTAAATAATTTCATCGTGGTGAAGGCTTTGGCATGTCTCATCACTGGGATGATCAACCGGTGCATCAACCACAAGTTTCCCAACTCTCTACTATGCCTACATTTTTTGCTGTGGTAAATGAAGGGTTTCAAGAGCAAGAATATCTTGAAGACTATTTTATGGAGTATGAATATAAAACTCAAAGATTCAAGGACCACTTCAGTTTTCTGGTGTTCTATCAAATCAAGGACAATAGAAGACCAAGGCATCATAATAGAAGTGGTGGATTCATTCAGAATCATGATCTACACCGCACTATGGGTAGATTATTTTTACCCAAATTTGATGGGTCATCCAAGTGCATTGCCAAATCATGGGTAGAGAAACTTGATATCTACTTTCAGTTGAACAAGGTTCCAGAAATGGAGGCCATTAATATTGCAGTGTTGCACCTTGACAGTGAAGCACATGACTCGTGGTTCCATGGCTTGTCTATATTGGGTCATGCCAATGTGACTTCATACTCAGAGTTCACTAGAAGGTTGGTGGAAAGATTTAATAGAAGAGATCCTGAAGCACCATTAATGGGGCTTGCAAAGCTAAAGAAATCAAGTAATCTAGAAACTTACATTTCTAAATTATTAATACTTTTTGTTATGGTTCCTGATTTATCTGCGGAAATAAGGGTGTATATGTTCATTGATGGGTTAGATGAACCTCTTCATGGGTTGGTTAAGTCTACCAAGCCCACTACCCTACAAGATGCCATTGAAAGGGCTAGAGACCTTCAAGATGCCTTACCAAAAGCAAAGGAAACTTTTTAGCACAAGCCCTCTTTTCGATCAAAGGGAAAAGAAGAGAAGGCCCCTCCTTCAAAGGATAGTCAATATAAAAAACCGCTTGATGATGATGTCCGGAAATATTTGAGGAGGAGGAATATTTACTTCACATGCCAAGAAGCTTTGGCACCCAGACATAGATGTTTAGCAAGAAATGAAAACTACATAGAGGTCTTCTCAGATGATGAGGAGGAAGAAGAATATGAACCAAGCAGATGTCACAACGTTGACACTGTAGGGGATGAACCAACACCATCAGGGGATGGGAATGGAGAATTTGTTCCTATTGGAGGGTCCCTTGAATCATTAAGAGGAGTACCTAAGTACTTGAACTTAAGAGTTCAAGGTTCCATCCTAAATCAGAGGGTTTCTATTTTGGTTGATAGCGGGGCTACACAACATTTTATTGATGCCCAACTAGTGCAAAGGAGGGAAATACCCATTGATGCTTTTGAGGGATTCTATGTTTTGGTACCAAAAGATATAATTATGCAATGCATGCATTATGTTTTGTCCTTATCAGTCACCATGGGAACATGTACATTAACTTATTACTTATTTTTGGTTGACATACTTGACACCAATGTGATATTCGGTGTCCAATGGTTGATTACTTTGGGGAAGTCACCACCGATTAGGAGACTTTGTCGATGGAATGGGTGGATAGAAAGAGTGGAAAAACTCAAATGATCAAATTCATGCACAAATATCCCTCACATACAACCTCCACATAGAAATCAGAGATGGATTTGCACAGTGGAAGTAAGGACCTTACAATCCCATCTATTATGCTTATGACATTGTTGCATGGGACACTATTATTTAGTGTAAAACCACCTGGGAGGCCACCTGATTCATATTTGGTGAGAGATGTCTCACAACATGATGCTCTAAGAATAGATCCAGGAGGGATGGTAGCATTAGAAGGCCATTATACAACACTGAGAGTCTTGGGTAGACTCAAGGAGGAGGGAGACATTCTCCCAACATCATCATTACCTACTCTCATTTCCGATTTTGCGCTATGGGAGGAGAAGCATGGAAGGAATGAGTTGCAAAAATATACCTTTGAAATGAGAGATGTCAAGGACAAGAACAACCATATGAAATAAATTCTCTGTGATAGATCATCAGCACTGTCACTTTGGAAGATCGATCCATAATTGAAATCCCAACTGTTGGTGGATTATTCGAAGGATATTTTCACATGCATGATACTTGATGACCAACTACATGAAGAGAGCTATTCATTCCAAGAGGTATTCATCTAATATCATGGTAGTATATTCTTATCTAGAGCCTCCAAGCTCAAGGAGAATTTGCTACAAAGGGCTTATGAAGATTTCTTTTTCAGCCATACTTATTCCATGAAGGCCTACAACACTATCATGGGAAGCTACACTTGGAAGGGCTTTGAAGAGAAATTATATCATCATTTTCAAAGATGAATAAACCATGTGGAGTTGGAAGAGAGATATGACTCTATGAAGGATTTAATTCAGCCACCTCTTCCCTCTTTGGGAATAAGTGGATATATATCTATGCACCGCTCCATTTGTATGAGGAGAAATTTTGGTGAAGAATATGCTTATGTACCTAATTTTTTATTTTATGAACATATGCATTATTTTAACATGTATATGCAAGCATATATCCAAGGAGGAGAATTATTCCATATAAAATTCATGGCCAAATTTGGGCCACAAAAATTTCTGAACATGGTCACTCCCTTGAAGATCAAAGGGAGATTCTATATCTTTGTGGGTGCATTCTAAAAGCATTAAACATATCTCACACTTTCAGCCATGGTGAGATGACTTGGGAAGCAAGTAAGTGGTGGGGATACCACTTACCACGTCATTATCTGAGGTAGTCAGGAGATTCACTATGCTAGTTCCGCATGTGGGACTATGACCCGCCTCCATATGCACAAATTTTTGTTTGTATGTACTTAAGTTTGATTGCATACATTGATGATGTACTTATACTTTTTATGGGAATGTATGGAGGGAGGATGGGAGAAATTTATATTCGCTATGGGAGAGAGATTATTCATGTTCGTTATGCTACATGTTTTAGGGAGAAAATTGGGCAAACCATGTTTGTTTCATTTGAACTATTGTCTCCGTATGGGATGGATTATTTGCATCTCATGAGAACATTGGAGGAGAAATTCATGGAGGGATGGATTGGTGAACACTTAGCTTATGAGGGAAGCTTATAACATGTTGGTGTCACAAGTGGAGGAGGGGAAGAGTTGCAGCACTCACATTTGAGTGTCTTAGTTTCTTGAGTACAAGAAACATTTGGGAAGGGAGGGTTTTAATATTCCGAATTAGCCATGAGCTGGTTGGAATATTCAATTTTGTTTTGCTGATTTTTTTAATGAATAAGAGGACAAAGGAGGTCTAAAATTCTCCTAAAAATGAAATATATCAATGCCAATGTGAAAGAGATCAATCTTGGCAGCTTAATTAAGCACCCATTAATGTGAAAAGGGGTTGGACCACCTTGAATGGGTCAACCTTGACCAAATCAACAACGTCTTCATGGAGGAGAGGTCATTAATGAAAGACAATGCAGATTTAGATGAAGATGCTTTGTGTGGAAATAATTACAATATTGGACGGGGCTTAGGGTTTACAAGTTCATATCTTATTTAAGGAAGAGGATGGAAGACATATTCATTATGGTATGGGTATTTGATATTTCCTGAATATATGGTCTATTTATACATATATCTTTCTCTTGTTTTTTAGCTAAGATAGAGTGTTGTTTAGCACAGGGTGTTCCTGATCGAGAATCCCCCCTCTTAAATTGAGAAGCTCTTGGAGGATTCTTGTACTAAATTATCCACTATCTATCTTAAAGCCAATATTCATATTTTATTTACAGACCAAATCCTATTGAGGGTTTGATTGGTTTGCAGGTTTCATCAAGTGGAGACTAGATCTCTAGATCTAGGAAATTCCATTACTCATTTTTAGTGGAGGAGGTTTCCTTTCCACTGGGAGGACAATATTGAAGGCCTTTGTGTTTATTTTTAGATCTTTTAATCAAGCCAACTGGTTATTCATCCATACAGTGTAGTTTACTTCTAGATCTACGTTATTTCTGTAGGAGGAGTTGCAGGGTGGTTTGACACACCATTTGGAGAGCTGATTTTTGAGTGAAGGGGATCTGACTTTCACTTAGAGGATCTATTGGAGGAGGATATTGTATTGATCATAAAAGATCAGCCAAACCTTCCAGATAAGTATTTTTCAATATATCTGCAGCCTTAGTGCTTAGATCTGCACCTTGTACTTGGTGTTTTGCTAAAACCCTTAAGGGGTTCTTCAAAGGAGCTTGTATAGTGCTCTGATCTGAAATATATCTATCTTTTGAGGCACATATCAGCCCTATATATTCTGTATAATAATTTTTTGTATCAGAGCTAATCAAACAGTGCCGTAAGGGTCTTCCATCTTTTATATATAATTGTAGCACCTCATATTGAGCGATTTTTTCCATTGGAGGCTTGTAATTTTTTGTTATGTATCTTATGGCCCATTTCCTATGCATATTTTTCTGTTGTTATAACATATGAAAGGTCTCCATATTGGCCTCTTTCCTTTAAATGATGATTTACACTATTGTCCCAACATTTTGCACTATATTCCATCTTTTCCCATTTGGGAATATTACAAAGGTGTTGAAATAAATTATTCTGAAGTAGAAAAAAATGCATTTTCTATCTATAAATATTTGAAGAATTTTAGAAATTTTCTCCTTAAAATGCACACTAAGGTAATAGTTCCATTCACAACTGTAAGGAAACTACTTATATAGAAATAACTAGGAGAAAATAGAGCAAATTAGTTAACTTCTTTCTAGGAATATGACCTTGAAATAAGACCAACAAAAATCATTAGAGGACAAGGTCTGTGCAAACTACTATATGGAGAATCCAATATATGGAATGATGAAGAATTAGGTAATACTATACAAATCGCTGATGTAAGCTTAAATGATTCAGAATCAAAATATACTAATTTAATCTTTCACTTGAAAAATGGATATGCTCCGATAGAAATGAATCATAGGAAAAAGGAGAGTTAATATTGAAAGCTAATCAATATCAACTCATAAACAATGTATTGTTTAGGAAAAAATATGACTGTGTACTATTAAGATGCCTTGAGACATCTGAAGCTCATAGGAATTTGCAGGAACTCCATGATGAACCTGCAGGTGGACACTTCGGTGGAGATAACACTACACATAAGATCCTTCATGCAGGTTATTAATGGGCCACTCTCATTAAATATGCTCATACATATGTAAGAAAATGAAAACCATGTCAAACTGTTGTTGGAAGACAAAGAAAACCAACCTTTCCATTGCAACCAGTCAACGTTGAACAACCTTTCGAGCAATGGGGATTAGATATCATAGGTGAGATTGCTCCTAAATCATCCAAGAAGCACAAATACATTCTCACTGCAATAGATTATTTTACTAAGTGGGTGGAGGAAATTCCAGTAAATGTAGCTAACTTTGAAGCCATTATTGAATTTATTTTTCAATTCATTATTACCATATTTGGTTTATCCAATGGACTTATGTTTGATAATTCATCTTATTTTTTTGGAAATAGCATGACATAATTCTCTCTTAAAATAGGTTTTAAGCTTAAATACTTTGCTAACTACTATCCCCAAGGGAATGGTAGCAGAATCAAAAAACAAAAATTTCATAAGAATCATCAAAATCAGAAACAATTGCATCAATATTTAACATTTTTACTATGGGCAAATAGGATTACTAAAAATTCCTCCATAGGAACTTCTCCATTTAATTTGGTTTATGGGAAAGAAGTAGTAATTCCTTCAAATCTAGTTCTTCCCTCATTAGCCCTAGTTCAATTTATTGATGAAGTACCTTCTTCTTCCCTACAATTAAGAATGTCACGGATCTTTGAAATGGAAGAATAAAGAGAAAAGGCCAAAATAACTCATGGTCATCATCAGCAAATAGTGATAAATTCTTTTGATGTAAATACTATTTCCCCCAAAAAATTCCAAGTTGGAGATCTCGTACTCAAATGGGACAAAGCACATGTGGAAAAGGGTAAGCATATCAAATTCCAGCAAATGTGGCTTGGATCATTCCAAATCATTGAACAAATTGGCCCATCAACCTTTATGCTACAAGATCATCAAGGGAGAAAATATTTACTCCCTGTTAATAGGTTGATCCTGAAAAATTATTTTCTTAGAAGAAAAATATGTTCTAAATGTATTACATAGTTTGTCTTTTATTTATTTTTGAGAAAATAATGTTTGATTACACACTTTTGGTTGTTCAAAACACCGTTGAATTATTTTATGTTTTTATTTTTGAAGAAAGGATTTTTTTTGGGGAAATAACTACCGAGTTAGAAAATTGAATGAATACTATAGAACTCTGAAATATTTTTCCATCGAAATTGTAAATTTTGTAAACTCGAAATTTTTGAAGTATTTTTACTCTAGCATCAATCAAAAAAAGGTTCATCTTTAAAAAGAAAATATTTTTTGTAACTAAGGCTATTCAACTCTAAAATTTCATAGAAAAACTCTTAAGGAGTCAATGATTCTCCTCATCCATTGAAAATACCTTTTTTAGAGTGTAATTCAAAAATATAAAAACATAAAAGGATAAGAAGTCTCATTACGATCTTTCTTACCATGATCATAAGTTAATGATTAACTGATATTACCACAACTGCATACCAAATTAGGGTAATGGCTCATGATTATTAAAATCCTAAGACAAGGGGTCGCATCACGAGCCAACTTGTTCAGTTTAATCATAACCAGTGAATGACATTGTCACTTTTTGGTCATCAAGCAAGGACAATGAATTTTTAAGAAAAATAAGAAAAATGAGTTTTTTTGAAGGCGTTACCTCAAAGAAATTGTAAATAAATGGATGGGTTACTGATTCATTGATGGTTAAAAGGTAACCTTTCTTGATCTATTAACATTTAATAGAAATGGTGGCTCTACCTATGACAAAAGGAGAAAATTCAAAAGCTAATTTACAAAAATAACACTTACTTTACCTTTTAAACCATATAATGTTTGATATACAACAATGAAGATATTTATTTATGAAAGGTTTGTAAAATATTAACGATATATATGAGTTTTTTATATTCAAAGTAACTTTATTCATTTAAAATTTTTGAAAATAATTCTTGTTTCCTTAAACTATTTTTACTTATTTGAAGATACTAAGAAATTGTTTTTCAGAGATAACTGGTTCTTCCAGTGAATCACCAATTGTTGTGTAAATCAACAACCCCCATTATTTTAAGCAATAGTTACCTTAGAAATTAATGGGGACCCTTTTAATTTTAGAGTTAAAGAAAATAAACCCTTAGAGTATTTATTTTTATAGGAATAGGGATAAAAAAAGGGACAAAAGCTTTAAAATTTGGCTTTCTAAATACTTAAGCGGTGATAAATTGCCTCATCGCAATCGCAAAATCATTGCAAAGTGTATATAATTCTAGAATAATCACTTGAAACGTTTTTATGATCCAATGAATATAAACGAAACCTTTTTTTAAATGAACAAGCCATATTTATAATTAAATCCTATAAATAATACCCATGGGACCTACTTATGCCACGTACGCTATCGCATTTCGCAAATCACAATTTTCCCCAATACTCTTATTTGTTAATACTCATATTCTCGATGCAATAAACAATATCACATCGAAATCTCAAAATCTTAACCATTCTATTTTTTACCGATCATATTCATCATTGCTATAAAGCATATCGCACATCACACAGTTGTTAACTAACGCATGTTTCATACTACCAAGTTTCTCTGATATTGTGATTGCAATGTCGCGTTCGGTAGAAAAAACTAGCTAAAAAGATGAGCCCAATGGTATTTAATGAAGATATTTCACATGAGCCATGATATAACGTGATAGATCTAGTTTTAATTCATAAATTATTATATAGGAACTATAACCCATATCAATTATCAATGTCATAAATTAACAGTTTTCTTTCCCATATAGCCATAGTCATTTTCCTGCAATGAGCATTCAATTCATATACCATCAGCATGTGAAGCCTCATCCATTTGAAATGTTTCTATTACTATGGCATATGTGTGTATTTTATAACTAAAAGGTTCCTTCTTTTCGCTTATTCTTTCTTACTTGTTTACAGGCAAGTCTGAGTAAGATAAATTCTTCAGAAATGTCTAAGGCTCTCAAGAAAGCAAAGAAGCATATGGCTCTTGTTAAACCTATGCCTACTACATCTGAGAGAACAAAGATGTTTCCTCTGTTTATAGATACGATTTGCAGACCTGAAAGTGGATACTCTTTATGGGAATCTATGTATAATTTATTTGAAGAAGAAAAACCTTGCAAAATACAAAGAAAAGTAATTGTTGATACCCCAAATTCTTCTGAAGCTACAATTAGAGACGTAGGTAATTGTTTTCTTCATTGAATTGCAACACGGCCCAATATATTACCATATACTGATATGGTAAGGTGGATTATAGAAAATATTAACATTAGGGATATGACATTCCTTACCAACAGAGGAACACTAATTGGTTCCTTTAAAGCGAAGAACCTAAAGCAAATGTACCATATTCTAGACCCTGATAAGATTTATGATAAAGAATTCCTTGAATAGTTCATTAAGGAAAATAAACTTAAATAGATTGATGCAGGAGAATCAAGCAAAATTTTCATTACTTATTTGTGTAACTAGCAGGTGATGTCTTTTTAATTATTTTATAAATTATTATGCTCATTTTAATAAATTAAGAGAGAAAAATATGAGTGTGAGGATTATTATAAATATTCTTTTAATAAATGGAGGATATGAGTGGAGTTGAGTTAGGTAGATAATTTAGGGATCAGAAATTCCTTTAATGGAACTCAGCTGAGTCAAATAAGGGATAAATATATTTTATATTTTGGCTGAGATTTGTGTGGAGAAAATAATGGATTTGAGTTAATCTATAATTGTGTATAAATATGAATCTTGTGAGCGTGGGGAAGACAATGAGAGATAGAGAGACTTAGCATGAGAGTTTATGTAAGGGGCCGAGAGCTGAGAGGCCACCAATTGTAATATTTGACCAAGGAAGGGTTTGCATTTATAAACTTCTTGTTGCGATTTATGCAATCATTTTGTTTATTGTTTGGCTCTCCCTGCATATGTATTTTAAATTAAATCTAAGTAGATTTGTGTGAATATTGTGGAAGAGTATTTCATGTTAAAGGAGTTTCACAGTGTATTGTGCACAAGGATCTATTTTATAGTAGAATCCCTGCATCATTTGGTATCAGAGCCAAGGTTAGAGCTGAGTTTGCAGTGTCATGGAGTTCATCGTGTGATAGATTGCTGCACTAAGTTCTAAGTTCGTTGTGAGATAAATCTTTTTTGTATGAGGGTTCGAGCCATGAGAATAAAGATCATTGTAAATCTTAGGTGTAATGACTAGAGACATCACTGCATGATTGTACACTAGAATTGAAAACTGAATGTGCAGAATATGAATAACAAAGTCATGCTGCAAATAATGTAGATTTTCTCTCTGGGTGCCAAACTTGTAGGAAAAAAAAGAGAGAGTTTGGATCTATTTGTGGAGCTGCAGATCTACACTAGCAATGGCATAATGCTACTATATTGGGTTTCATGGGTGTATTTCTACATAGTTTGGAAGTATGCTGCAAAGACAACCCACAACGATCTCCCACAAGGTAGAAAATGATGTTTGCTGAAGATGGATAATTAAAATACACATTTAGCTATGAGATATGTATGAGATCTGTATGACCATGAAGAGGACAGAACCTGCAACGCCTGATCATAGTGAAGCTTGCGGAAGCATGAGGGATATTTTTTGGGCCCAATTTATTTGAAAGCCTAATTACCTTCAAAAAAATTTGTGTAGCCATGACTATTTCGGATGACCTATGTGCCAACTCTCCATTTGCTGGTGAATAGACTTATAAAGACAATTAAAATCCAAAGAAATATCTGGCCTTATTCATTCTTTGACATATTTGCAGGCATACTACCTATTTGATAACTGGAAATCAAAGTTTTACTAGAATTTGACGGTTCAAAGCACCAAATTCGGCCCGCCTCTTCTCCTTTAATAGGTTCGATGATTTTAGCCTAGAGGCACATAGCGATGGAGCTTGGTACATGACCTCATGGATGCGTTTGTAGTAACAAAACTCCATCGACATGAAGTGACTAATGAAAAAGAGGCAACAAATGTTGAGGAGAATTGAAAGGGTAAGAAGATTGAACAAGCTGGAATGTGAAGGC
Source organism: Pinus albicaulis (assembly GCA_034641835.2). Taxonomy (NCBI): domain Eukaryota; kingdom Viridiplantae; phylum Streptophyta; class Pinopsida; order Pinales; family Pinaceae; genus Pinus; species Pinus albicaulis. The sequence continues at coordinate 1,191,291,095 of CM076581.1, read as the reverse complement.
GAATGCATGAATTTGAGACAACGCACGATGGAAAGCTGATTGTGAAACAAATACAAATGCTGGTAGCTAAAATCAGATCAGTGTAGAGTGGCCTCCAATTGCTACAAGCTAGAACACATGTACAAGCATGGCTTTTGGGACGTCGAATTCGAAAGTTGGAGATCGCGTGAAGACCAATTGGGAAAGCGGATTGTCGTAAATTCAAACTTGTAAAAACTTCCAACTAGTATCGACAGTGTAACAAGATTTCCACAGTGATCACACTGTGTATATGTGGTTTGAAATTGTGTAATAGTGGTTACAAACTCACAGTTGCATTAGCAACAACACAAGGGCATGCCAAGATGGCATTTTCTCCCTTATGTCAGTGCTACCTATTGGTTAAATCGATAGAGATGTATTGAATCTGAGAAATGATGGAAAGGATGAGGATGTTAGAGTAAGCAAGTGTAGAGGAATGTCCAAAACACTAGCAATGGCTATCGCAGAGCTTTCATTATAGTAGGCACCGGTGTTAGTATGAATCTTAATTCCAAGCGTACGAAAAAATACCACTTTAGCTGTGCATAAAAAAAAACCCTAACAACATAAATGACTGCTAATATCCTTAGACATGTAATTAGGTGATCAACATAAATGATGTAAAAATCTAGATCTATGAATTAGAATACATTAAGCAGTAGAAAAAACAATATCTACTCCTTGCATCCAATAGAAAAGACAAGAATATATCGAATGAATTTTGTATTAATGGTACCTGGGAGGAAAACAAAAGAGGGTGTTCCCTATTCTCCTCAATGGGATGGGTTCTTGTAAGTCCTCAGCACTTGAGATATAGAATTCCTCTCTCTTGATGGTGTAGAAAACCTAGACAAAAATAGTAGAAAAATATGACTATGATGGTGGATCAATAGTCAGACCAAAAGTATAGATCCAGAGTGATATTTAGGAAACAAAAGGTGGTAAATGAATGGGAAAACCCTTCTATTTATAACAAAATATTGAGTTAGTCTAGATATTGGTGCATGATTAAAATATTATTAACCAAATCAAGATCCAACTTTTATGGAATATGTTATTATATTTGTTGGAGGGAAAAGGAACTTGATTTGGGTCGAATCCCTTTATTTGTAAATAAAAAATAAATAAATGATTTATTTATCATTTTAAGGATGTGGTTGAGTAATAATCAAATAAATAATGATTTATTTAATTATTTAAGGGTGAATTAGACACATTTAACAAACAATATTATTTAAATAAGGTTTAAATAATTATTCTTAGAAAATAATAATATAAATAATGATTTATCTAATTAATTAATTTGTTTTGGGTTAAATATAACCAAGAATATTAATTAAACTATTGTTTAACTAATTATTCCTTGAGGAAAATCAAATAAATGTATATTTATTTAATATTTCCTCATGGGGTTTACTAAGTTATTTTCATAGTGAAAGCAATTTTACTTGGGGTAAAATTGGTCTTACATGGTCTACCTTGGTCCATCTAATGATAATAAGTTAAATGACCAAAAAATGGTGTAACAAATTGTCCCCCAGCATGCGAGCGTTAGGAACTAATCGTATGACCGAAGTACGTTGTAACAACTCAATCACTAGACATCAAAGGGGAAGTCAAAGAAAGAGAAATATAAAGTAGACCAAAGTGCTGAAAAGAACTAAACCTTGAGGAGGCGAGACTTATAGTTGCGAAAATTCTCTTTGATGAGTAATTACCTATGCTATAGGTGGCGAGGGAGGCATACCTATGCCCGCTGAGGCAAAGTAAAAATAATAAGGTGTCTGGAAAACCATGAAACTGGCCAATATAGTACATGCTGGCATAAACATGAGCCAGATAAACAACACAATAATGAATCCCACATACATATTGTGCCTGGGATAATAGCCAAGAATTTTACAATAATATATGAGTATATGAGGTATAAATTCGACCTAGATGCTCCTGAAAATAGGAAAGGGCTCTGAAAATCTGACCAATATATGCAAACAAAAAAGCGCTGCAAGCAGCTAAGGCTGACATCATCAAATGTATGGAGTTGCATCAAAAGGCCATGATGAAGAGCTCATCCAGGTATGTGGGGGGCTACCTATAGGGCCACCCCCTCATGAGGGTTGAGACATCTCACACACACCCGAGCATCACCGATATCAACTTATGCATCACTGAACCATCAAGTATACGGATCTCGATCATGCTGAAAGGAGCTAGAGTTGACAAACAATCAAGTTAAATGGAGATAAGGACTCCCTTTTCCTGATCCGAGGCACCAAACAAGAGTGGAAGCTGGAACCAAGGTACACCGCCCTCTAGACCTATCTTCTGGAATGAATGAGCTAATGTCAACAGAAGGAGGTCTGCCATAGGTGAGGCAATAAGGGATCCTCAACTAAGGCATGAGAGAAAATAGTAGAGCAACTGACAGACTCACACCAATGATGATGATGGAATGGGGGGTTATTGAGTAGAAAACCGACGGCTTCCCTTGTTAGAGCATAAAGGGCATGGATGACCTGGCAACGACTGACACAATATCATGAGGGGTAGGGGACAGTGGGACTAAAGGAAATAATGTGCGACACGAGAGAGGGACCATGCATTAAAGGATGGATGACTATAACAGGATTCAAAGGGACTCGGGATAGACTCCATGAATGCAATGATGACGCAACTCAGATGCTGTAAACAAGGGTTTATTGATGGTGTTTCCACACAAAAAAGGTCAAATGGGGACCATGAAAACATGAGTACAAGATTGTAACTCATGACGAAAGTCGACACGAGGGTGGAAACATATGGGGGAAAAATGGTGCCCCTCAGTACGAGTGTTGCAAGTGAAGAAATTTGATTTTGAGGAGGGGTGAAGTGACGCTTCTTGAAAAAAAAAAGTGTCCTAGTGAAGTATCAAATCACTAAAAACTAATAGATACCCATTTTAGGAATTGGTGAGAGATTTCCAATGATATAGACAGTAAATGGGGCTACGGTTGGGTCGCAACAAGTGAAAGCAAAAATGGGGGTTTCTATTTTAATAAGGTGTTTTCCCTCCAAATTCACTCATTCGCATGTGGAGCTGTGGTGAATGTAGAGAGGAGAGGAGGCGGAAAATCTTGCGGCGATCATAGTGGACAAACCGACAATTGGAATCGAGATCTGTTAGTTGTAGGTAAGATGCCTAACCCTACTCTTTATTTTCAGTGGATTAAAATTTCAGATTAGGTACCCATAGCTCGTGAACAGGCCAGGTCTCACTTTTTAGGGTCTGTTCTGCGTCCTGGGTAGCATGTACTGGGTAGAAAACTGCGACCTATCCTAGGAAATGACCTGAACATTGTGACCTGTCAGAGAAAGGGGGTTTTAGTGTTTTTTTTGGCTGAAATCTGGGATTTTTGTGGTTGAGGGGCATAGGTGTCCCCAAGCATGTTGTGGTCATGCCAAAATGTATTTAGGACAAAACACATTTCAATGATGTGGTGTGCCATTTTTTTTCGTTATGGTTATGCAGTTTGAGAAAGGGAATGAAGGATTACCAATATATTTTGCTACTGCATATATGAATCAAATAGAATTTAAGTTTCTAGTTTGGCATACATGGTGCCAATATCCCAAAGAGAGGATTTTGGGATAATGAACTGTTGCTCTCCCAGAAAACTCACAGGTTGGTCAACAACAATGTCGAAGGGATTGGGTTGTTTATGTAATATGAAGGAATGATGAGGGGTATCATCCCTAGAGTGATATGAAGTGATATGGGACTCTAGGGGTTCTTCTAAATGTGTATGAATAATGGTACTGGAGTCGACACGACCAGATACACTTGGAGAGCTGTGGAGAATTTCATCTCCTAGATTCGCAAACATTCGGTGTCCATGTAACGGCCATGAGGTGTATGTGGTTCAGATGTATGGGTTCGATGTAAGGGGGGATAGATAAAGTCAGGGGTGGTGACTACTTACATAATGTCGTCATCATAATAGAGGATGGGGTTACTGGTGGAAGAAATACCACCTGATGCAGCGAAGATGCCTGAATCATCATCATGAGAAGAGAGGGTCACATGTGCATTGTCACAAGTGGTGACAGAAGAGTAATCAGATAAAGGATCTACCGATGTTGAGCCCAGGGTGATCGCTGAAAGGAGGTGAGGTGAAACATCAGGGGGATTCTACAAGGGGACTTCCACCGAGGGTCTCATGGATGATGATAGATCGCAAATGCTGGACGAAGGCTCTTTCATCTCGACATCATAAGGGGGAATGTCAATAGGAGCATTCGTGTCCTCTGGTTTTGCTGAAGAAAGATGCACAAATAAGGGAGTAGTGGACTCATTATGCTTGACCTCGAATTGGCGTAAGGCTTATAAAGAGGAACGATAATATTCAAGGTGAGGACATAGGTGAGTGTAGTGGCCATGGAAATCACACAAAGCACAAGGGTGATTTGTGTGCAATGGTTTGAGTTTCTGGATTGAATCGGGTATAGTGACATATACCTTTGGGATATCATATTTCAGAAACATCTCATTGACCATGGACTTGAGGTGAGGCAACTCCAGACAAGTATGAGTGGCGTGGCCGACAAAATCACACAAAGAACACAGGATGGTACGCTTTGGAGGCCGAGAAGGGGAAGGGTTTATCGGGGCAACCTTGTCTTTTGATGCCCCCTTGCGAGCTTTTCCCTTCTTACCCAAAGCTGTTGCAACAGAAGGTGGTTCCTGTTGAGGTGACCGAGGCACTGTTATAGTCGGAGAAGTCATAGGGAACAATTTAACCAAGGTCAAATCAATATAAGTTTTGGGTTGACCTGGCGAGGTAGCGACCGTAGGATCGAGGTACCAAACAAGAATCCCAAGGGTCAGGTTAGGAAGAGAGAGGATGGCCATAATAGGTACTATGTACACTCCTGGTGGGGGAGCTAGGAATGGTATCTGAACAGAGGGGTAATGACCAGGTGGGATGTGTTGGGGTTCTCGTGTTTTGGCCAGGTTGGAAAGACCAAAAGACGAGACAACATCAAAACCATTTCAGACCTTAGGATCTAGCCCTCCTAGGTCCAGAGAGGGATCTCTCTATATGAGTCAAAGTTTATGTCTTTGAAGCTCTAAGTTATGATTTTAGGCTAGTTATATGCACAGGGTTTGTTTATTTGATTGTTTATGTTTGGTTGTTGGGAATCAGGGAAGCAGGGTCCAATGTAAGACAAGGATGAGCAAAGAGAAAACTAGGCAAAGATTGATAACTCAGGGAACATCAAAGCCATTCGGCTATGGAGTCAAGAAATGATTTACTTGTGTTCAATGTGCAAGCTTTCAGTTGGGCTAGTCATCTAGAGCATTTGGATCTTAAAAGATGGTTGATGGAATGGAACATTAAGGACTGAAAATGAGTGAAGGGGAACTAGCCAATTCTATCTATAGATCAGGTCAGAGGTCATTTAACTCCAGACCTACTTGTAAAAAACCATAAGCAAGACAAGGGGTCTTAGGAAGGCTTAATGAGATGGAAAGATCCTAGTGAGGCAGAGACAATGTTCTAGACCTCCCAGTGTTCTCAACTCATCTAACTAAATCCTAACAAGAACATCTAAACATAAATTTCATTAATTCACTACACTGGTTAAATCAATTGAAATCAATATTCAGATACACATATAAGCAGAAAACATAAAGGCTGGGAGAGCAGCAACATAAGGTACCTATCAAGGGTAAATCTTATGCCAAACTTCTGATGCGAGCCTGAAGAAACGCAATGAAACGGAAGCAAGTCAATCACAAATACAGAGAAAGGAAAACATCCCCAGCTGCTTTAGATAAAGATCCAAAGAAACATGCTTGTCATATTAAAAACAACACCAATCAGGTACATCATTGCCCACAGCTTGAACATTCAGCCTGAATACATCAAATCTCAGTCTATCTTACAATATTACACAGAGAACTTGGCTCAAGAGGAGAGAGCTTGCAGTCTACTGATATCCAATCAACAACCAACAACCATTACAATAATTTCCCTCTGTGATTTATAGCAGATGATGAAGAGAAGGTTGACTGAGGTGGTAGGTGAATACTAATCGTAACATTAAACACAAAATGAATGCAGGGCCGAAACCCATTCTATTTGTTTGCCGTGTATTTAATCTCTGTCACTTCCCTCGTGGAAGGTGATATTCTCTAGGTATGATCTTGATAGATTTCGGTTGTCGTACCCTTGGTGTTTTGAAAAAAAATGAAATAATCTACTGAGAAGTCTGCCATATAAATGCTCCGGTGGTTTTGAACTGCTATTAGGGTGGAAATTCCTTCATGGACACTATGCATAATAAAAGTTGTATGGGCGCCCTGTACTTTGACGAAGAAAAACATTCTGCTGATAAATGAACCCTGATGTTACCTTTTACTGTGTGCAGGATCTCCAAACTGGTGCTTTTCCTCTTAAACCACTAATTCCAGGCTTAAGATCTTCATTACCAGGCCTTAATCTCCTTTGCGTCGTACTTGGAACACCTTACCGCTCCATTTTCGCTTCTGATAGGCTAGCTCAGGTTTTCAATGGCGCTGGGAGGTTTTAGGGTTTGGATTCTACCTTTCTTCAATGCAAGTCTTGTCTTCACCTTCCCGGGTCGTTTTTATATAAATTACGTCGCTGAAGAAGATCTTCTTTGATCTCTCTGTCACTGTAACAGAGATCTTGCGTCACGACGATCATCGACTCCTGATAACCCTGCAAGAATGAAAACCGATTAAGAAAACAATGCATGGGGTGGATGATGTGGATGTCTGTGCGAGTGATGGAGGAACTACGGAGGAATGGCGAGACAGGTTGTGCAATGGTAGAGAGCAGAGGTGGCGGAGCGTCAGAAAAACACATGGAAAAAATACGTGGAAACCTTAAAAAACCCAACTTAGGATGAATTTATGCAAATGGGTGGGCGAAGGTACGGTGTGACACGTGGAGGGAGTGACGTGGCAGAACGGGGACATTGGAACTGTCAACGGCGGAGGAACGAATTCGGACCGTTGATCGCGGTGGAGATCAACGACGTAGTGCATTAGACAGTGGGCTAAAGGTACAGGGGCCATGAGTTAAGCAGTGCGCAACTTTGAGGGACGATGGCCGTCGGATGGGGGCTGACAGATCGGACAGGTATTACACATATCGCTCTGCAGCCTGGTCCAGAGGATAATGTGCGATGGGATGCCGGTTTTTCCATCGTACAGGGGATACGCGGCGCGGGATGAGTGGAATCGCTGGGCATTGGATAAAAACCACCTGTTGCGCATAAGCGGTGCGATGGAAACTGGCGGGTTTGTCATAGTGTGCTGCGGGGTCCACTGGGCGGAATAGGCCACGAACCGTTGGATCACTGTGTATTTGGACGGTGATGGCTCGACAAAGGTTTGAGTGGGGGGAAAATGTGAGCACTGAAGGTTTGATGTCCACTGTTCGATCCACATGGATCAACGGTGGAGAAAATGCCCGATGAACTGTGTGGGACAAGCGATTCTGGGGTTTGCGCTTGGTCATAGCGCTTGGCTACATGGAAGAGAAGGGGCGCGGGTTTATCAGGAAATGGGCTATGCCTGATATAAGGTCTGAAATGGGTTTTTAAGACACTTTTCAATTAAATTATGAATTAGGCCCACTTTTAGAGTGTTTTAAGGCTAGCCCAGGGCAACGATAGGCAAATGGAGGATGACAAGGCTAAACAAGTGGCAGAAATAGGATTCCCAGGGGATTTCAGGGGATTTCAGGGATGAACAAGGGAAATTGGGGAACAACGGTATTTTGACATAAGGAGGGGAAAAAGGTAAGAGCGAGGTAATTGCAAGGGTGCAAAGGGGAAAAAGTAAGCCTTTTGGGAATGGATCAGCAAATATGGATTTGCATTGGGCATAGCACTCAGAGACTTCAAGGAGGATGGTTTTTCAGGGCAAAAAGGTATTCCTTGAAGGCTCCACACTCATCTAGCCCCCAGCTTGCTTGTCAAGACTTTCATAGGGGGGCTAACAGTGGCTCCACATGGGGATGGCTTCTTCTTGAAGGAGTCAAGAAACCAGAAATAATCTTTGGAGTAGGCTAGATGCCTACTGCTCGGTACATCCCTCTCTTTGATCAGCTGCCACAATATGACTATGTTATATCAGCAGAAACATTTCTTCCAATCAATCTACCTACCCAGACTACAAGCCTAGCATTTTTCTTCTTTAGGGTGAATTTGAGCTAGCAGACCCTTTACATTTTATTCTCAAAACAAAAGAACCTATTCTACTTCTACCCTTATTGCTCCATGAGACTAGATTAAACGATTGGCCTCATATGTTTCTCTGCCTAATCTACTACCTGTTGGGATTAAACTATCCAACAGGTTTCTTCTCCTACATTCTAAAACGGAAATTGAAAAGCAGCCAAGCCAAGATTAGAATGTCTGACTTGCTGGAGTGAAGACCTGTAGAACACCGCAAACAAAACTGTGAAGGCATGAAATCTCCAGTTTGAAGTATCCTTCTTTCCTCGTGACTCAAGTTTTGTGCATACTAGAGCCACCTCTTTTCTTCTATTTCAGCTCTGGTTTTGGGCATATTATAGCTGATTCTTCTTTCCACTGCTGGTCCAGATTTTGAGTATATTAGGACCAACTATTCTGCTCCTTTAGCTCAGATTTTGGTCATGTTTGAGCTACTCTTTTTGCACTTTTCAGAGGTTCCTGTTTTGAGCGCGTCTGAACCTCTACCTTCTCTATTTTTGGAAACATTTTCTCTATTTTCTTGAAAGTAAAACTGCAATGGTATGTAAAATGGAAATGGAACTGGAAATGGAAAATTAGCAGAAATAGTGTTTGAGCATCCTGCCATTCACAGGACCCCCAAACAGCTCTGTACCATCAAGTTCTTGTAAGAAAAATGCATTATGACCCACAGTGGCCTGGATGACAAATGGACCTTGCCATAAGCTATCAAACTTGCCATGTTTACCTTTGTCTTCTCTTCTTGAGTCCCACTTCAGAACCTTGTCACCAACTCTGAAACCTGAAACTTTGGCCCTTTTGTCAAATAGCCTCTTTATGTTGTATTGAACTTTCACTGCTCTGTTGTACACCTGATCCCTTGTTTGCTGCAGATGGATTGTTTCATTTATTCTCCTTATCATGTTGTCTTCCTCTGATTGGATCTCCTGGACCAGTTTGATCACTGGAACTCTAAGGCTTGTAGGGAATACTGTCTCAGCTCCATAAACCAGCTGGAATGGGGACATGCCTATAGACTTCTTTGTGGTGATCCTGTCGGCCCATAAAGCATGCATCAACTTTTTATGCCATGACTTTTTGTTCTCTTCCAGAAACTTCTTAATGATTGTGACCAGGATTTTGTTGGATGATTAAGCCAAACCATTACCCTGGGGGTAATAGGAAGTTGAATGACCAAGCGTCATATGGTACCTGTAACAGAACTCAACCATTTTCTTAGATCCGAAGGCTGCAGCATTGTCAATGATTATTTTCCTTGGACAACCAAACCGAGATAGGATGAAGTTTTATAAGAACCTAATGATGACAGAGTTAGTGGCATTCCTAGTGGGTATGGCTTCTATCCATTTAGTGAAGTAATCATTGGCTGTTAGGATCCACTTGTGTTGTCCGGAAGAGGCTGGGTGAATCTCCCCTATAAAGTCTAGACCCCATTGCAGAAAGGAACCTTCAACAGTGATGGGTTGTAGGGGAAGGGGGAGGAGTTTTCTTTTACCTTCAAAGATCTGACATTTGTGGCAAGTGGTTATCATTTTATGGACATCATTAAACAGTGTAGGCCAATAATAACCAGCCCTGAGTATCTTATTCACTGTGGCTTTCCAACTCAGGTGACCCCCACACTCCCTGACATGGAACTCCTGTTTAATTCTTTCAGCTTCAGGTCAGACAAGCATTTTAGCAACAAGCCATTTGGATTTTTCCAGTATAGATTCTCATTCAAAATGCAGTAATTTTTACCTTTGATTTTTATGAATCTGGCCTTGGTTTTGGATAGTTCTGGAGGGGCATTGAAGCTAGTGAGCACGTAAAGGATATCGGTATACGAAGGAGTGTTTTGAAACTGCTCCTCAACAGTTGGATGGGGCAATCCTTCCTGCTCATCTAAGGCGTTTATCACGTTAATTTCAAGGGCCTGCAAGTTGGATTCTACCATTAACTGGGCCAAGCCTAGACCTTTGATCAACTTGGTGGGTTTTATTTCAAGGTCATACTCTAAGATTGTAGCAATCCATTTGCCCCTTTTCCCATCAGGGTCTTGGGGAAATATATATTTGACCACTATATTTGGCACATAAGCAATGGTGTGAGAATGCAAGATGTACACCCTAAAGTCTTTTAAGGCCTTAATCAGGGCATAGGCCTGCTTTTTCATGATGTTGTACTTTAAGGGTGCATGTCTTAAGGCTTTACTGAAGAAAGCTATAGGCTGTTCATTACCTTCTGAATTCTTCTGCAACAAAACTGCACCTATTGTGTGTTCAGAGGAAAAGGAAAAGAACAGGAAATCCTTTGAGAAGTCTGGGCTGATAAGGACAGGGGCCTGAGTGAGAGCAAGTTTCAGAGATTTGAAAGATTGTTTGGCTCCTATAGTCCACTTCATTCCTGCACCTTTCTTTAGCATGTCAGTCATTTTCCTAAGGTGCTCAGCAAGGTTGGGAATGAATCTCCTAAGGAAATTGATCTTCCCAATGAAGGACTGTAACTCCTTGATGTTTCTTAGGTGTGTGATTTGGAGTATTCCCCCAACTCTCTGTGGGTCTATCCTAATCCCTTTCTCAGATATAATATGGCCTAGAAGTTTACCTTCTTACAGCCCAAACACAATTTTCTTAGGATTTAAGGACAGACCATACCTTCTACATTTTTCAAAAACTTTTTCCAGATGTTTCAAGTGTTCTTCTTCAGTTTTAGAAAAGACAGTCAAGTCATCTAGATAGATAACTATGAAGTGCCCTATCTCCTCTGAGAAAGCTATGTCCATCGCTCTCTGGAAGGTGGTGCTAGCATTCATCAATCCAAATGGCATCTTCACATACATGAAGGTGCCCCATGGGGTGGTAAATGCTATTTTGAGTTGATCTTCTGGGAGTACTAAGACCTGATTGTATCCAGAAAAACCATCAAGCAGGGAGATTCTCTTAGAGCCTACTACCTTTTGTAAGATATGTTCCATTATAGGCAAGGGGTAGTTGTCTTTCAGGGAGGCTCTGTTGAGGTTTATGAAGTCTATGCATAATTTGATCTCCCCTGTTTTCTTTCTTACAGCCACTAGATTTGACACCCAATCAGAAAACCTCACAGGAACTATTATGCCTACATCATACATCTTTTTAATCTCTTTCTCAAATGTAGGAAATTATTTCGGATTGATCCTACAGAGTTTATGTCTGAAAGGCTTCTGATTTTCCTTCAAAGGTATCTTGTGTTGTATGATATTAGTGTCATAGGCCTTTAAGTCTTCATAACTCCATGCAAACACATCAATGAATTCTTTAAACAGCTCAATGTATTTTTTCTTCATGTCTGCAGGTAAAGACTTAGCTAGTTTAATCATTTTGGGTTTGTCTTCAGTGCCTATGTTGCATTCTTCCACATCTGAATCTGCATGTTCTATTGTGGGCTTTTTTGCTATGTCATTAAAGTCAAAAAGTTCCTCCAAGGGTGCCAGGCCTCTGGGTATATTCTTATCTTTGGCCTGCAGCACCTCTATTTCTTCACTATCTACGTTTTCACATTTTTTGGTTGAACTTCCAGTTTCCTCAGAAAAAGAATTTATTTCTATGCTACAAGACGGGGATAATTCATCAGAAGACTCCTCACTAAGGCAGCTGTCTTCAGATTTTGAGTCTGAATCATAAAATTGAAACTCATTCTTGCCTATTAATAAATCCTCAATCTGTTTGTCACCTTCAAAGACCTGCCAATATTTTTCGTTGTCCGGTACTGCAAGTCTGAACTTGGTCTGAAAAATGATTTTTTGGTCAGCTGGAGCCTTAGGATATGAACTAGCTAGACAAGCTAGTCCATTTTCAATGACATTTTGACTCGTAGGAACAAACACTAATTCATATTCCATGAAAGTTTTCAATATATCCATGACATCGTTACTATATGCTCTTAATCGAGGATGTTTTGTTGCATATTCACCATTCACTTGTTTGACAACTAGCTCAGAATCTCCTAGCACAGTTACCCTACGAGCTCCTAATTTTTTCAATAGATTTAGGCCAAGGATGAGAGCTTCATATTCTGCAATATTATTGGTACATTTGAAGTGCAGATTGACAGCGTGGCTCTCTGCATGATCATTTTCCGTGTTACGTAGCCACACCCCTGCTCCAGCAGTTTTCCTAGTACAGGATCCATCGAAATTCATCTCCCACAGGGGTTCGCCATCATGTTGCGTTGTGGGATCTATACTAGGTTGTGGGTCGTCTTGTTCTTTACGTGGTGTATCAGTCTGTGGGGTGTGACTAATGGGCTGACTGCATCGTGTTTCTAGTTCATCGTGAGTTAGGTTCCCACCACATATTCCGTAGGTTTCACTACTGTTTTCTTCTTCGATTTCCTCCAGAGCGGCCATTATGTTCAGGTCTGTGCTTTCAGCCTCTACGTTTGTACCCATGTTTTCAGATTCTGACTCCTCCAAGGATTCATCATTACAAAGGATGAAGGAGTCGAGATCCGTATGTACATAGTATAAAGGATATTTTTCAGGCTTCTCGGGGCTGCTGACTAGGAATTTCATCTGAGACTCTCGATACAGTCTTCTAAGTTGGCCAAATATAGGGATAGTGGCATAGGAGCCATCCATCTGCATTTTTCCTTGTAGCTTGGCACCCCATGATCTTGATAGTAACATGCCATACTTGAGTGGCACATCTGCCACCACCACATCCATGACCATACATTTAGCTGGGATCTGGGTCAAGCTCACACACAAGTCCTTAATTAGGCCTAGGAATTTTACTCTACTAGAGTCAAATGAATATATCTCTTTGTAGGGTCTGGTGATTTCTAGGCCTAACCTTTCCATCACTACCTTAGGCATTAGATTGTGTGATGCTCTAGAGTCATGCATGGCATTATGAAAGATCTTGTCGTGAATGTTGAGACTGACATAGAAAGGCGGAACCACCCCTTCCTGAAACTTTCCGTCAATCTTTGGACCAAAAAAGAGGGTAGGTTGATCATCATTCAAATTCACAGTATCATTAATTTCCCCTAGGTATAACGCTTTCAAAATTTGGCCTTTATATACATTTTGAGAGGCCAACTCAGATAATGGTACAGAGATTTTGATTTTTGCAATCTCACTCTCTAAATTGAAAGTGGACTGTGTCTTTGGAGTGATTAACTCTGTTTTATTTGCTACTGCCTTAGTGGCTAAATCAGTTTGTGATTTCTCACTATGTATAGGGCCAGGAATCGTTTTATCAGGGGCACTAACTGCAGTGATAGTGCTACTAGCTAGTTGGCTTTGTTTTTCAGTGTCTTGGTTGTCTTTTTCCTTGTGTTTACCAGAACTTTCAACTGTTGTTTTACTATTTTTAGCAGTCACTTTAGAAGATTTATCAGGCCTTTTCTTGATGGTAACCTCAGGAGCTTTGGGTTTGGAAGTGTCTTGGCTCTTTTTTCTCCTAAGTTCATACTGTTCTCTAACCTACATCATGGAATTTTCAAATCCTAATCTGTAATCCTCAGTTTCTAACCACTCCTCATCCCAGTATGATGGTGAGGGTTGATCTTCTCCTGAGTCACAGCTAAGGATTCAGTCTTCTGTTTCAAACATGTTTATTGTATTCCCTTCAGACTCTTCTTCAATCCCCTTGTCTTCATCTAAAAATTTTTCTTGGAATGGGGGAACTACTTGTTGATCTGACTCTCTTTGTCTGTTAGGAGCATTGTTGTTCCTTCTAAAGTTCTGATTCTGGTTTTGGTTTTGGTTTCTGTTTTGATTGCTAACTGTGACAACCATCTTCTTCATCATCTGTTGTAGCTCTTCCAGGTTTTTAGACAAATTTTCATAATTCGGATCAGATGTGGAGGCTACATTGTCGTCCCTATAGGTTACCCTCCTTTCAGACCTTAATCTTGCCCTTTTCTCGATTAAATTGGCCTCTATGTTTACAGCCCCTTTCTGCATGTATTCCAATGTGGTGTATTCTTTATCCCTAAGCTCATAGGCCATGTCAGCATCAAACCCATCAGGGTATTTTGCTACGGCCATACCTTGTGGAGGTTTCATATGTGGAGGGAGAGCATTGTAAATGTTGTTAAATCTTGTTGTGTAATCATGGACACTCTCTCCTACATTTCTTTTAAGGGTCAGGTATTCCGCTAGGAGTTGGCGAGGGTTTGCCCTAGTTTCCCATTTTTTTATGAAGGTCTGATATAATGCAGGGATATCTTGGATACTGCCGGGAGGTACGCCCTTAAACCATTTCTTTACATCACCTCCTAGGCTTTGGGCAAAGATTCTCATTTTGATTGACTCATTGTCAATCTCCATGTAATCAAAGGAATCCTCCATTTTATCCACATGTTGTTGAGCTGTTATGGACTCCTTTGCAGTAAAGTGTGGGATTTTTGACTGATAATCATTGGGTAAGGGTAACATAGGCTGAGGTAAAACCAGAGGTGCATACCAAGCTGCCATGATGATATTCTGGTGAGGTAAAGGGTTAACTTGAGCAGTTGGTATATGGATGACAGGGATGTTTGGACCAGCAGAAGTCTGTTGAGCTGATCTAGGGTGAGAGAGCCCCAAGTTTTGAATGAAGAGTATATCAGGTGGTGTAGACGGAGGGGTTCCTCCGTCCCTAGTGTGTTGACCACTATGAGATGGTGAAACGTGAAGCTCAAAGCCTAGCTGGTCTAGATGACTGAATGACCTAGTTCTAGGTAATATGTTAGGTGGGTCTAGGTCAGGTAGAAAATGTGATAGAGCTGTTAGGTCTTCTGGTGCAGAATTATCTCTATGAATGTGACTGGAAATAGTTGGCCTTTTAGGCGTAGGAGCTCCCTTGAGGATACTCTCTGGATTGTCAACTATTTCAGGTGGGTCAGGGTTGGGGTAAGCTCTTGTGTGAATGGTTCTAAAAGCCAGAATGTTTTACTTCTAACTAAGCATCTTAACCCTACTTGCTACTTCTATTGTGGTTAATGTTGTTTCAAAGGTTGGTCTCCCAGTGGAGTCTAATGTGAAACCAAGCTAATCAGCAGGCCTACTGATCACCAGTGGAGTCTTGATCTTTTAGGAACTATGGAGTCACCAGGTGGATGGTTTTAGGGTAGGTCAAAAGGGTTACACTATCCACCAAAGTGCTCGGGCACTATCACCTCTCAAGAATTACCTCAGAACACAACAAACTCTCACCAGTGATCGACTGGGAGGGCGTTTACCAGATATGTCACCTCCTAAAGAGGATGAGATCTGGAGGCTACCTGGCCCTATCCAGTCTCTGTCTAAGAGTACAATAGAACACAGCAAATGACACCGAGGCTGTTCAAGAAGAGGTGTGACTAATTGCCAACCTAACTAGAGATTTTGGGTTCGATCCCTAGTTGAGTCGCCATTATGTTGGGGTTCCCGTGTTTTGGCCAGGTTGGCAAGACCAAAAGACGAGACAACATCAGAACCACTTTCAGACCTTAGGATCTAGCCCTCCTAGGTCCAGAGAGGGATCTCTCTATATGAGTCAAAGTGTATGTCTTTGAAGCTCTAAGTTATGATTTTAGGCTAGTTATATGCACAGGGTTTGTTTATTTGATTGTTTATGTTTAGTTGTTGGGAATCAGGGAAGAGGGGTCCAATGTAAGACAAGGATGAGAAAAGAGAAAACTAGGCAAAGATAGATAACTCAGGGAACATCAAAGCCATTGGGCTATGGAGTCAAGAAAGGATTTACTTGTGTTCAATGTGCAAGCTTTCAGTTGGGCTAGTCATCTAGAGCATTTGGATCTTAAAATATGGTTGATGGAATGGAACATTAAGGACTAAAAATGAGTGAAGGGGAACCAACCAATTCTATCTATAGATCAGGTCAGAGGTCATTTAACTCCAGACCTTCTTGGACAAAACCAGAAGCAAGACAAGGGGTCTTAGGAAGGCTTAATGAGATGGAAAGATCCTAGTGAGGCAGAGACAGTGTTCTAGACCTCCCAGTGTTCTCAACTCATCTAACTAAATCCTAACAAGAACATATAAACATAAATTTCATTAATTCATACATCAGAGAGCAGGAAATAACATCCACTACACTGGTTAAATCAATTGAAATCAATATTCAGATACACATATAAGCAGAAAACATAAAGGCTGGGAGAGCAGCAACATAAGGTACCTATCAAGGGTAAATCTTATGCCAAACTTCTGATGCGATCCTGAAGAAACGCAATGAAACGGAATCAAGTCAATCACAAATACAGAGAAAGGAAAACATCACCAGCTGCTTTAGATCAGGATCCAAAGAAACATGCTTTTCATATTAAAAACAACACCAATCAGGTACATCATTGCCCACAGCTTGAACATTCAGCATGAATACATCAAATCTCAGTCTATCTTACAATATTACACAGAGAACTTGGCTCAAGAGGAGAGAGCTTGTAGTGTACTGATATCCAATCAAAAACCAACAACCATTACAATAATTTCCCTCTGTGCTTTATAGCAGATGATGAACAGAAGGTCGACTGAGGTGGTAGGTGAATACTAATCGTAACATTAAAAACAAAATGAATGTAGGGCCGAAACCCATTCTGTTTGTTTTCCATGTATTTAATCTCTGTCGCTTTCCTCATGGAAGGTGATCTTCTCCAGGTATGATCTTGATAGATTTCGGCTGTCGTACCCTTAGTGTTTTGAACAAAAATGAAATAATCTACTGAGAAGTCTGCCATATAAATGCTCTGGTGGTTTTGAACTACTGTTAGGGTGGAAATTCCTTCAGGGACACTGTGCATAATAAAAGCTGTATGGGCGCCCTGTACTTTGACGAAGAAAAACATTCTGCTGATAAATGAACCCTGATGTTACCTTTTACTGTGTGCAGGATCTCCAAACTAGTGCTTTGCCTCTTAAACCACTGATTCCAGGCTTAAGATCTTCATTACCGGGCCTTAATCTCCTTTGCATCGTACTTGGAACACCTTACCACTCCATTTTTGCTTCTGATAGGCTAGCTCAAGTTTTCAATGGCGCTGGGAGGTTTTAGGGTTTGGATTCTACCTTTCTTCAATGCAAGTCCTGTCTTCACCTTCCCGGGTCATTTTTATATAAATTCCACCACTGAAGAAGATCTTCTTTGATCTCTCTGTCACTGTAACATAGATCTTGCGTCACGGCGACCATTGACTCCGTATAACCCTGCAAGAACGAAAACCGATTAAGAAAACAATGCATGGGGCGGATGATGTGGATGTCTGTGCGGGTGATGGAGGAACTACGGAGGAATGGTGAGACAGGCTGTGAAATGGTAAAGAGCATAGGTGGCAAAGGGTTAGCGAAACGCAGAGAAAACATACCTGGAAACCTTAAAAAACCCGACTTTGGACGAATTTATGCAAATGGGTTGGCGAAGGTACGGTGTGACACGTGGAGGGAGTGATGTGGTGGAACGGGGACATTGGAACAGTCAACGGCAGAGGAACAAATTCGGACCGTTGATCGCGGTGGAGATCAACGGTGGAGCGCATCGGACAGCGGGACAAAGGTACGGGGGCCATGAGTTAAGCAGTGCGCAACTTCGAGGGACGATGGCCGTCAGATGGGGGCTGACAGATCGGATAGGTATTACACATATCAATCCGTAGCCTGGTCCGGAGGATAATACGCGATGGGATGGCAGTTTTACCGTCGTACAGGGGACATGCGGTGCGTGATGAGTGGAATCGCTGGGCGTTGGAGAAAAACCGCCTGCTACGCATAAGCGGTGTGATGGAAACCGACGGGTTTGTCATAGTGTGCTGCAGGGTCCACTGGGCGGAATAGGCTACGGACCGTTGGATCGCTATGTATTTGGACGGATATGGCTCGAAAAAGGTTTGAGCAGGGGGAAAACGCGAGCACTGAGGGTTTGATGTCCGCCGTTCTATCCACATGGATCAACGGTGGAGAAAATGCCCGATGAACTGTGTGGGACAAGTGATTCTGGGGTTTGCGCTTGGTCATAGCACTTGGCTACATGGAAGAGAAGGGGTGCGGGCTTATCAGGAAATGGGCTATGCCTGATATAAGGTCCAAAATGGGTTTTTAAGACACTTTTCAATGAGATTATGAATTAGGCCCACTTTTAGAGTGTTTTAAGGCTATCCCAGGGCAACAATAGGAAAATGGAGGATGACAAGGCCAGACAAGTGGCAGAAATAGGATTCCCAGGGGATTTTAGGGGATTTCAGGGATGAACAAAGGAAATTGGGGAACAACGGTATTTTGACATAAGGAGGGGAAAAAGGGGAGAGGGGGATAATTGCAAGGGTGCAAAGGGGAAAAAGTAAGCCTTTTGGGAATGGATCAGCAAATATGGATTTGCATTGGGCATAGCACTCAGAGACTTCAAGGAGGATGTTTTTTCAGGGGAAAAAGGTATTCCTTGAAGGCTCCACACTCATCTAGCCCCCAGCTTGCTTGTGAAGACTTTCATAGGGGGGCTAACAGGATGGCTCAAATATGGTTAAGGCCTGGAGGAACCGTTCCAGGAGGATAAAGGTGCTCATGAGTACCAGCTGAAGGTGAAGGGCTAGGAGAAGAAGGTTCAGAAGGATGATCGTAGGACATCATGATAATTAGGTAATTAGGGGATCCATATGGAAGAGGTTGAGTGGCCACCTAACCTTTAGGTGGTTGGGTAGACACAAATCCTTGCTGAGGGAAAGGATCAGTAAGCAAAGCCGGTTGACTAGGTGCAGGACTGGGAGGAATAGAAGGGATGGCTTTCTTTCCTCTCAATGTTTCTTGAGACTCCCATAGTTGTTGCATCTATGGTAGAAGAGGACAATCATGCATATAATTACCATAAACACCACAACAAGAACAGAGCTTATTCGTATGAATAGGCCTATCCTTCTTGGGTTGAGTGCCTTGTTGCTCTTTTGTAGTGTTAGGAGCATTACCTTGATTAGGTCGAGGATTACCAAGGGAAGCTTGATTTTAAGTGCCTTTCCTCTTCCTTTTTGAGGGAGGAGGATTAGTCACGCCCTGATGTGCGTACACTTGCCCCTGAGGGGGCGGTGGTTTCTATTGTGGGGGTTAAGAAGGCAAGGGACGAGGAGGCGCTAATGCTGGAGGAGCTAGAGCACCAGGCTCTAGATATGGATAATAAGGAGGTTGGGTAATAGTGTGGTAAATAGGAGTTTGGGAAAAAAGAGGAGGCATGCCATATCCTGGGTACGTTCTAGCAGGAGGGTGGAAAGTGTCAGAGGTGTTGTCCCCTCCCTAAGAAAAACCATAGCCCATGGGAGGTTGAGGATATGAATTAAAGAGAGCTCCAATGATACCGTCAGTGGTGTGAGATTCCCCCGGTGCATTGGCACCGCCAGGTCTAGGAAGATTAAGTAGAACGGTATAAACATAACCCAACTAAGCGTAGATCAGGTCATTTTTTAACGCAATTTGGAGAGCACCTTCTTTGGTTTGAGGAAAGTGTGATGTGACATCTTTTCCGATAGGTGGCAAGAGAGACCTAAGGAACCAGTCAATGTAGACATGATCTTCGAAGGTAGGGGCTTGACATAGGCTCTTTCTTCTCTGCCATTCTTGAACATGGTTGGATAGGCGGGTCGCAGACGATTGACGGAAAGAGGTCAAGAGTTCGGTAGCAGGTTCGTAACGAAGGGGAAGCTGGAAGTAAGAAAAAAAAGCCCAGGCAAGAGTCACAAAGGCAGTATGAGAGGAAGGGGCCTAATCAACATACCACTTAGAAGCTTAACCTATAAGTGTTCGTTGGAACAACCGAAGATGAATAGAGTCATCGGTAATGGAGTTATATGAACACCACATGTGGAAAGATCGAATATGATTTGAAGGATCCTCTCCAGCAAGGCCTTCAAACTTTGGGATGTATGAAGGGAGATTTTTTGGCATAGTAGGCCAACTAGCATGATGGTGTAGAGGGTCATTTATCAACTTTTCAAATTCGAGGAGGCTGAGGTCTGCCATGAAGGGGAGCAAGGGTGCAGCCAGGATAGTGTCCGTTGTGGTCCCACTAGAGGTATTCTCGCTGGGAGGGTCGGGGTTACCACTAGCATTAGGTCCTGCACTAGACATAGTGAAGGTGTCAAGGGGAGAACCAAAGGCAGAACGAGAAGGAGAACCCAAAGGACCAGAAGGAGAGTGGGTGTGAAAACTCAGTGGAGGACTAACTTGAACCCTACGCGAAGGAGTAAGTCTTCCTACTGGAAACTGAGGATGAAGGACAAGAAGTCTCTGAGATAAATGCCTTGGTGGTGCAATGGTGTCGACACAAACATAGCAATAAAGAAAAAGAGACCGACAAGGGAAAGGAGGGGCAGGATCAACTAATTACAATGTCGAAAAAAGGGCATAGAGGTGCAGGATCAATTGATTTCAATGTTTTAGAGTCTTTACTTGGCGGTTTTAACGAAGCCCTTTTTTTCAATGTGTGTGTGTAAAAGTGTGTGAATTTTAATTTTTAAACCCATACATTTGTAGAGAAAAATAAAAAGTGTGTTTTATAGCTGTAAATAAACCTGCAAATGATAGTATATAGGCCTGCAAAAACTGAAAATAAACAGCTAATAATGAAATAATCTAAACCCAAGGAGGCGGGGTTCTCAAAAACTAGTCTATCGGTGAGTAAAAAAACTAATCAAAACACAATAAAAAATATAATAGATCTAAGGTCAAGAGGGACAGGGATCTAAAAGACAAAATTTGCTAGAAAGTGGTGCAGAAAACAACAACAAATCAGAGGAAAAACTGCTGTAAAAAAGGTGGCGAAAGGCTATCTCCTGAAGAGAAACAGAGTGAACCCTAGAGGAAAACCCAAAAAAATCTAGATGAGGTGATTTGGATGGATAAAAATCCGATCTGAAGTGGATCTAAAGGTGAGGTATCATAATTGAAAAAATGGCTGAAGACTCTGAAATTTCAGACAACCTGCAACAACAAAAACTCTTCCACAAAAAGTGGAGGGTACTGAAGCCCTATCGGCCTAGGTTCCCACTTATTTGAGTGAAACAGAACAAGTACAGGTTGAAAACGAGTGGAAACGGAGGTCAGACAACCCTGAACAGAGGCTCAGACAAACCAAGAAAACTTTCAGAAAAATCCCTACAAAAAGTCTAGGTCATAGTTTCTGACCTGTTTTCAGTAGAGGTCACAGTTTTTGGGCTGAAAAGTGTGGCCTAAAGGTTCAGGTCATAGGTTTTGGGCCAAAAAGTGTGACATGCACTTCTGACACTCTCAGCAGTAGGTTTTAGAAAAAATCACCGTCTTAGCTGCGACTGATGTCTATCACCTGGGCAATAGGTCCGAAAACACATGAAAGTCAGAATTTTTATCGTTTTAGGGTTTTATAGATTAAAAATAACATCAAGAAAAGTAAAAAAAAGGGTCTGAAGAGAAATCCTATGGTTTGAAGCAGCTGGATATGCAAGGATCAAAAAAATGACAGCGGTCGTAATGGTAAACCCGTGTGAAGTCGCCAGTTGTTAGTATGAATCTTAATTCCAAGCATACGAAAAAATACCAATTTAGCTGCACATAAAAAACAACCCTAATAGCAGAAATGACTACTAATATCCTCAGATCTACAATTAGGTGATCAAGATAAATGCTGTAAAAATCTAGATCTATGCCTTAGAATACATTAAGAAATAGAAAAAACAAGATTTACTCCATGCATCCAATAGACAAGACAAGAATCTATCGAATGAATTTTGTATTAATGGCACTTGGGAAGAAAACACAAGAGGGTGTTCCCTATTCTCCTCAATGGAATGGGTTCTTTTAAGTCCTCAACACTTCAGATCTAGAATTCCTCTCTCTTGATGGTGTAGAAAACCCAGACAAAAATAGTGGCAAAATATGACTATGATGGTGGATCAATAGTCAAACCAAAAGTATAGATCCAGAGTGATCTTTAGGTAAGAAAAGGTAGTAAATTAATGGGAAAACCCTTCTATTTATAACAAAATATTGAGTTATTCTAGATATTGGTGCATAATTAAAATATTATTAACCAAATCAAGATCCAACTTTTATGGAATATTTTATTATATTTGCTAGAGGGAAAAGGAATTTGATTTGGGTCAAATCCCTTTATTTGTAAATAATAAATAAATAAATGATTTATTTATCATTTGAAGGATGTTGTTGAGTAATAATAAAATAAATAATGATTTATTTAATAATTTAAGGGTGAATTAGTCACATTTAACAAAGAATATTATTTAAATAAGGTTTAAATAATTATTCTTAGAAAATAATAAGATAAATAATGATTTATCTAATTAATTTCTTTGTTTTGGGTTAAATATAACCAAGAATATTAATTAAACTATTGTTTAACTAATTATTCCTTGAGGAAAATCAAACAAATTTATATTTATTTAATATTTCCTCATGGGGTTTCCTGTTTAGGCCATAAACAACTTAATAAAGGTGGTTTACTAAGTTATTTTCATAGTGAAAGAAATTTTACTTGGGGTAAAATTGGCCTTACATGGTGTACCTGGGTCCATCTAATGATAATAAGTTAGATGACCAAAAAATGGTGTAACAACCGGTAAGTTCTTCGTTGGGAAATTAGAAAGGTAATGGTACAAAGGATTCCATTGCAAAGCTTGTTACTGAATTAAATAATGCAACACTTGAAGATGGTGTAGATATTGGTGTAGAACCTCCATTTGTTTATATTGACCAACTGAAGAGCTCTTTAAGTCGATCATATTTTCTGCCTAGAATTCCTGGATTGGAAAGTGTGGGGTTTTCACTGAAGAAATAAGTGTTGAGAAATTAAAGGATATTGGTTGTAATTAGGTGATTCATGGGCATTCTAAGCATAGACATGTAATTAGAAAGGATGATCAGTTTATTGGGAAATCTATGAGAATTGAACTGATACAAAACTGTGTTTGAATGTGGATGCGGAATCCTGCACGCCCACGAAGATCAAAGATCAGTGAGGGAACATTATTTTTTTGCCATTGAAAAATAAATTTTTAGGATCCAAACCAATTCATGGTTTGAAGGTGCGCTAATCATTTTGAACACATAGTTAAAACTGAAATCTCTAGGATCTAAATGAAGTTGCTATAGAGAATTCATCTGCTACGTAAAACAAAATTGTTATTGCAGAAAAATCATCCCGTAATGATATCTATGCAAGTTGGAAATGAATGAAGATTTGATGTGATTTCTGGTAGAGGATGTGATGGTGGTACTATGGATGTTTTGGTCTAGTGATGTATTATCGTTGTTCTTTTGAAAATTATTTTGATAATATTTTGCACTGCTATATATATTGACACTTTGGAAGAAGAGCTGTAGTGCAGAAGCTCAAGCACTATCGGTGGGTACACTATGAAGGTGGTAAGTCAAATGAGTGTTTATTTTATTTAAATAACGTAAAATGGATGTGTAATTAAGGTTGAGAAGAGTAGTTCTTAAGGCCATATACATTTTATGAGTGTTTCACCAAAAATTCATGAGTGGAAAGAGAGATATTTTAAGACAGATAATAAATGGAGCGATAAGTACGTGAGTGCATTATCTTTATGTAAAGTAATCACATAAAGTTGAAGGGTAAAATTAAGATGTTAAGGTCAAATGAAGCAATTTGTATAGGTTGAGTCAATTTAAACCATTGAGTTATTGTACAAAAGGATATATTTTTCATCCAAGATGAAGAGTTGATGTAAAATCTAGAGTCAAAGAGTCATAAACCAATTCAAAGGTTTAAATGTAATTAGGTGCATGATCGGCAGAGCTCGACACCCAAAAGAGTTGGTCATTGTAACACAAGAATTACTGAAGTTGTTTTTTGCAGCAAAGAGGAGAAAGAGAGTTTCCAGAGATGATTCGAAGACAGAGAACCGAAAGAGGTCAAGCCTAGGAAGAGAGCTTGTGTTGTTGAATGGAAAGTATGGAGGCTTGTTGAAAATTGGATTCAAATGAAATCCACATGTGAATAGACGAAGTTCGCAAATGAGGAGAAGATGACTGTGGATAGTCATTTCAGAGGTTTTGAGAAAGACCGCAACATAAGAAATAAGAAGGAAGATGTCAAGGAAAATGGAATGTGTAAGTAGTTGATTGATGAAGAGTATGAGTGGGAGAAAGCTGAGATAGCAGTTCACCTTGAGTTGTTGATAAAATTTTTGCAGAGAAATATGAAATACCAGAGACATGTTTCGACCATGAGGAAAAAAGTGAAGTGGTAGAGGCTACACACAAAAAGGGAACAACAGGTAAACATACAGTTGATAGAAGAGCTGAAGAATCTTGAGTAGATGATGAGTGTGCAATTGAGATGTGAAGAACTCAGAGAGGCTGAGTTGAAAATGTAATTTTCCATTTGTGACCCAGAACAGGCTGAAATTTTGGGTGAAGAGATCAATGAGGAAGATCTCATGGACTATTGGAATAGTTTAGAATAATTTGAAGATGTGTTGACAAGAGAAGCAGATGAGGGTATGAAGCCTTGTATTTTTAAATCTCATAGTTTGTGTATGTTTGTAGAATGTGGAGAAGATGATGGACAGTATGGTGAAACTATCATAGAGATGAATGAAACGATTGAGGTGAAGTATGATCAAGAATGCCTTTCAGAGGAGGAAGGTACTGATTTTTTGCAGAAGAAAGAATTCATAGATGATTTCTTGTTTGTTGTAAGATAGCGAGTTGAAGCTGTTATGGATTAGAGGCATAATGAAAATTCTGGATTGATATTCGAAGGAGGTAAACAAATGAATCTGTTTAATTAAATTGCTGACAAAATTTTTAAATGTAATGATATAGAAACCAAGATAACTCAGGAGGATTTATAGAAGAAGAATGAAGCGGGGAATGAAGGTTGTAATGAAACACTGGAAATATTTCACATGGAAATAGAGTTGTTGGAACGATGGCTTAAAGAACCTAAGGGGGAAGTGAAACTTGCAGAACCTGATACAGAAGATATTGTAGTTACCGTGCATGATAGGGATGAAATGTTTTTAACATTTATAGAGTTGAGTGAATGTTACAACTTTTCAAATAATAATGTGGTTGTAGGTACATAAGGAAACATAAATAAATATGATGTTGAAATCATAGAAATTGAGCAGAAAGTATTTGGCGATGAGATGAAAGATCAGGAACAACAAGAAAATTATTTCTTTAGAGACATAAAGAAAACATAAGTATTGAAACAATATGATAAAGATAAAAGAAACCAAAAATTCAAAACAAGATCTACTAAAATACTAGAAATATATGATGGGAGATTGGTGCTTGAAGCATCAAACGAGGTCGAAAGGTCTTATCTTTTTAAAACTAATAGTTATTTTATGAATGTAGGTACAACACCAGATGAGAAATTTGTTACTATACGAGAAGTCAATGACTATAATTGTGATCAAGGAGAAATTCTTGATTATTCTTCATTTCAGGAAATTGAGTGTTCAGCGCAATTGGAGATGAAAGCATCAAACAAAGAGGAGTTACTCTGAGGAATTGGCAGAAGAAATTTTTGTAAATACCGATGGAATCCGATTGACAGAGTGAGTGATGAATTACAAAATGGAGTTGATACTTTAAAGGACCAACAACAGAACATAGATTGGAATCCTAGAGGGAGAAAATCATTGAGACTTGTGGCTGTCACATTATTATAGAAAAGTGGAAGACCTCAAAGACAAGAGTCTATGGAAACTTCTCTACATGGGGAGTCTGATGCAGGAGTATCAAGCTAAATTTTCATTATTTATTTTTGTAAATAGGGGGTGATGTATTTTTAATTATTTTATAAATTATTATGCTCATTTTAATAAATTAAGAGAGAAAAATATGAGTGTGAGTGTTATTGTAAATATTATTTTAATAAATGGAGGATATGAGTGGGGTTGAGTTAGGTAGATAATTTAGGGATCAGGAATTCCTTAAATGGAACTTAGTTGAGTCAAATAAGGGATAAATCTATTTTAGATTTTGGTTGATATTTGTGTGGATC
Source organism: Pinus albicaulis (assembly GCA_034641835.2). Classification (NCBI taxonomy): domain Eukaryota; kingdom Viridiplantae; phylum Streptophyta; class Pinopsida; order Pinales; family Pinaceae; genus Pinus; species Pinus albicaulis. The sequence goes on along the minus strand of CM076581.1, from coordinate 1,191,264,864 downwards.
AAATAATGGATTGGAGTTAATTCATAATTGTGTTTAAATATGAAGCTTGTGAGGGTCAGAAAGACAGTGATATATAGAGATAATTAGCGTGAGAGTTTATGTAAGGGGCCGAGAGCCGAGATGCCACCAATTGTAATATTCGGCTAAGGAAGGGTTTTCATTTATAACTTCTTGTAGTAATTTATGCAATTATTTTGTTTATTGTTTGGCTCTCCCTGCATATGTATTTTAAATTAAATCTAAGTAGATTTGTGTGAAGATTGTGGAAGAGTATTTCATGTTAAAGGAGTCTCACACTGTGTTGTGCTCACGGATCTATTTTATAGCAGAATACCTACATCATAGATGCCAATAAAGCAATGGAGGAGCAATCCTAACCAACGTAAGAATGATGAAAAGGGAATGTATTCTATTGAATCTCTTGCAAGTCCCTATTGTTATATGTCTTCTATGATGTCTAGAATTTTTGGTTAGTATGAAACAACTATATTTTCAGTAGAATGGGTTCCCCTTATGGAAGCAGCAGCAGATGCATATGTTATGTATTGGGTAAATATTCCTTCAAATACTATTTCCACCCATATTTTAGAATATATAAAAAACTGTTCTATATTTTCTAAAATCTTTCCTTAATTTTATATGAGCGACTATATTATGGATGTTGTATGTTTTACCTCAAATTTTCCAGCCATGGGCTAGAAAATGACTACCCAAGATCCTTTTCCCATTCATATATTTCATGGTATTATGTGGGAATCCAAAAATGAAAATCATTTTTACAAAATATTTCATTGATTTATTCTACCCATTTTTCAAGTTGTTTTTAATGAGAAAGCCCCCAGATTTTCGAAAGAAACCTAAGAAAAATTTTCTTCTATAGGAAAATGGTTTAGTGAGGAGTCATTCACCTATGTCTGAGTATTTGGGATCCTAGCTCAACCACATGTCTTACCCCTGTATGTTCCTGAGAAACTTCTTGTGAGATAAGTTTCATATCAAACTATTGGAAATGGCTTGACCAAATTTTTGAAAGAGGCCAAGAAAGCTTTATGGCCTTATTTTCTGATTAGTTGTGGTGTTTATGGACTGGACAACTACAAACATGCTATGGTGAAAATTGGTCAAATTGAGTGTTTGAAATTATTTACTATTCCAAATAGGAAGTATGATCCACTTAAAGTAGCCAATAATTTCACTATACAAGTGAAAATCAGACCCTTTGTGCACGAAGATGATGATTTTGACAACTCATTTGAGTCTGTCGAAAGTTATGTTGCAGTTAAAAATTTGGAAACTTTATGCCTCGACCCACAATAACTACTAAAGTTTCAACAATACAGAAATAAGAGACTGGAAACAATTCCACTCAAAATTTTGGATGTTTCTAAAACCATGGCTCAGAGAGAATGTAAATCAACATTTAAGGATACTGAGGTCCTTAATTCAACATATCAGGATAAATTAGTTGAATTTCAAACAATAGATCTGTATTTCCCCACAAATCTAAAATATGTTTGCAAAGAGTTTGATCTAAAACTCCAAGAAGAACAAAGAGCTATGATTATGGACCAACAAAAGAAATGGAAAAACTCCTCCTAGACAAGTCAGAAATTTCTTACTGCTTGGAGCTCTAAGAAAGTAGTAAGCACAAAAAGAATGGAATACATCCTGACCTTCCCAACCTCTAAGATCTTTCTAAATATTCAAGGAATTCCTCTCTTGGACATTTTTTTATAGTCCTAAGCAAAAGGCAGTTGTTTGCAAGCAGAAGAAAAGAAGAAGAATAGAGCAATCCTAGACTCTTATTCAAGAATATATTTCATTGTACATTGTTTGGAAAGACAAAGAGTCATACCCTTCATGGCATATAACTCACTTATCATAGTTTACAGAATCTTATGCTTCTGCAACCAGTGAAAAAGCATCAGAAATTCATCAATTGATCAAACAAAAAGACGAAAAGATCATCCAACTTGAATCAGAGTTACAAGCAGGAGAGAAAAGTATTAATGAGAAGTTATAGTTATAAATCATACAGCTTCAGGAGAGCCTACACCAACTAAAAAATCAACATCAAATTTAAATTAACTCTAAAGATACTCTAATTCGTCAATTATAGCTTTCTATTGAGAAAATTAAAGATATCGCAAATATTTATGAGTTCAGGAAAGAAGCCTTAGAATTAAACACATTCTTGGCACATAAATAGGTTATATTTTGTCATCAATTAGCAAGAATCCTTGAATTATGTGAACAAAGTGATTCATTTGTGAATCACATTACTGATATGAGGATTAGTTTCGATGAGATAGATGATAAGGTATCCCAATTTGTTACTTGGCAGGATTTTGTTGATGTTTGAAAGGCCAACTTGTGAATGATTGAAGACTCAAATAAAGAGATATTATTCACATATTGGAATATAAAATTAAAAAATGTAGAAAGATAAATTTGTAGAGCGAAAGACATCACCAAAAATATTGTGGAAACTATCAGCCAGAACCTTATCACAACAAATCTTATTGACAGATGTCTTGTTGGTGCATTACCTTTGGTAAAATATTTAATAAGACAGTGGTAGGAAAAGTCAAAAGTAAAAGAGGAGCATATTATGAAGATTGAAAAGGTGGATTTGAAAAATATTGGAGATAACTAGTGAAGCCTCATAGCCAATGGCTCATGCTTTGTTGTCTTACAGATTCATCCTCATACATGCTAACTTCATTATCTGATGTTTTTTTTACATGACACCTATGCATTAGGCTAGGAAAACATCTATAGGTTAAGCCTATGCTTAATATTATTCACCTCAAGGAGAAAATGAAAGAAGGCACAATAGGATAGTCCTCCAACAAATCACCCCTTTAATTTCTATTTTTGTTTTAAATTTTACTTACTTAAAGGAGAGTTTTTTGAAACCTCCTAATTTTTTATTGTAATGACTATTTTATGACTTATTATTTTTATATTTAAACCCCTTCATGAATTTTAAGAAGGAGTCCTGAAATTTTTAAAGGAAGACTTTACTGATTTTGCACTTCTATACTCTTAAAGTTTTTTGAATAGAAAAGGTTGGACCAAGAGTTATTTCTCAGATGAGCAAACTAAACATATATATGGTACTTTTATATTATGTGCTTAATTTGAGCTTGAAATGAGAAAATTTTCATTGATATTATGATGTTTTGTCTCATATATTTGTTTGAATACATTTTAAGATTAATTTACTTCTGAACATGTTATGTTGTTATCATTTATGTATATATGAAATACATGCATTTTGTAAAAGTTGTGTTATAAGATTTATTAAATTGATTTAATTAAATAAATTTTCTCAAATGTTTTCATATCTCTAAGTGAATATATGATCTTTATTTTCACCCTCTGAAAGATTATTTCGTAGATCGCACAAAGAAAAGGTTTCATCCCAGGATAGATATAGATATATATACATAGATAGATAAATTTATTTTTTATTGCAAGCTTGCCTATTTTTACATATATCAAGTCCCACTTAGAGATAAAATCATCCATACACCCCAACTATATCAAATTTTTAAACCGGTCCCACAAATCCAGTCGGAGCCACCATTCCAAATGGAAAATGGACGATTTTTAAGTCCCTGATAGGGTGGTTTTCCTCGATGTTGTTGCACCGATGTTCGGGGACTCAACAGGAAGTTGAGACCATATCGAAAATACCTCCATATATGCATTCCAAGAAGCCATTGATGGATGTTTCTAGGGACCTGGATAAGATCAAGGTAGTAATCCATAAACCCCTACTGCTTGAGGACGTTCATGTTAACAGTGACCTACTGGTGCGGGTCACCTCTATCAAACTAGAGGATTGGGATTTTTTGGATCAAACAAAGCTTCCTGATATCATGTTGTTGAAGTATTTGAAAAAATTACTTTATGAAGAATCTAGCATAATCAAAGTGGATCATATGCAATGGAGTATGGGATTGCACAATTCCGGACTCCTCAACCTTTTGAATGTCTTGAAATTTGGTCACAGTAATATAAATGACACCTATCTGCACTAGTTATTGTATCTGGTGCATGATCATTGCCTATGGATGGGAATGCAGATCCCAATTGATGACATTCTCCTCCACCACATTACATTCTTACGGTACCAAGAATATAACCCACAGAAGCCTTCGAAGGTAAGTGCTAGGAGAAGAAAATCGCAGATTACATAACAGAAACATATGGAGTAGTGTGGAACACACAGGGGTTTATCATGAGCACTATCAAAGACACCACTGTCAGATTTCTTGTGCAACTTCTGGCTTGCAAGATGAAGTGGAAGTGTCACAGTAAATAATTTTCAACACTAGTGATTGCATTAGTTATGCAATGAACTAAAGGCGTGTAGTACAACTGGGAAAAATATATGTGCCAATAATTTTTGGAGAATGTCCGAGAGGCACACAAAGAAGGGAAATTGTTCCACTATGCATGGCTTTTGTTGTTTGGTATGCTCGTTGGATGGAAACCATCGTCACAGTCACAATTCCCTATAGTTGACCCTGATTTTTTTGAAGCTACACATTATGCATTGTTGTGGGAGGCAAAGGATACAGCATGGGTTATAAAAAGAAAGATTTTTTGGCTACTATTCCAGATGCAGCTTCACGAGGTTATTGAGTTGAATTTGTGCCTCTCACCAACACCATATGACCAATACAAGTGCATAGCAAACTTTAAAGCCTCATTCCACAACTTGCACATTTGTGTAAAGAAATACATCTACTAGGTATGGTATGACCTACCTTACATCATCACAAGAGATGACCTCGTTGTAGTAACTACCAATAGACGTCCCTCCTGGTTGGATGCAACAATGGATACTAGTTCCACCTCATCTTCCCAACTCAAGCCATCCGTAGTGAAGCTACACACCATGAAATACACACAAGAGAATTCAACGATGACAGAGATAGAAGAACAACAAAAGGAAACTGTAGAAATTCAAAGTGACGAGGAGCTAGAGGACATCGACACATGTAGTACAAATTTCTGTTCGATGCAATCATAGACTCATCGGGGCACCAAGAGAGGGCCCAAATCCCTGGAAGGATAAAAAAATGAGTGTAAATCATTAAAGAAGGCATGGATTGAGCCCCTCATGTTGGATAAAGGTGACAATCATGACATTGGAAAATTTTTCAAGAAAATCATCGAAAAAGGCTGGTGCAATATCAAGCACCAACACATGGCCATCGTTAATGAGGTTAAGAAAGGAATACAAAAACTGTGGGTTTAGATGAGTAAGATTCAAGTGAGCATGATTAAATTGATTGTGCTTCTAATCAATACCCCAACCATAAAATCCACCACCGAGAGTAGGCTAATATAGATACCTGGTGGGGCTCTTCATTCCTCTCATCCAGTGTCGTGTGCAACTACTAGGTCTTGGTCATAAATTGGAGTCAAATTGGTCACGCTCCCTAATTCCCACTTGCGCTAGATTAATTCCACGATTATAGATGAGTTGCAATATTGTGAGTACCCTTCTTCACATGCCATAACGGAAGGAGAAACATAGGTCAAGAATTTATCTTAGGAGCGACCATAGGTAGAATAAGAACGACACACCGCATAAAGTTAGCAAGAGTAGCTCAAATCATTCATTACTAATCTATATGCCAATATTCCAAGATTTTCTATGCCAAGCGAAGTTGTGCTTACTACAAATATTGAGACCTTCGCAACTGCACTTAAGGCTTCCAAGACCGAAATTGAGACAGTGTGCATTGACCTAGAGAAAAATATTTCAAATCTGCAGACCAAGCTACAGCCGAAGACACCACCAAAGGTCCGAGAACAGTGAGCTACCATTTTTAAAAAGGAAATGATGATTATTATTGCATTTGTGGATGAGTGAAACACTCTATTCGAAGACACCATGGAGATATGGACCTCCATCCAATAGAATCCATTAGTTCATAAATTGCAACTAGACATGTGAGATAAGAAAAAAATATTTGATGAGACTCATGTCACTGCGCGAACCCTGGTTCCCACACAGAGATTGGTCCAGTTGAAAGAATGTCAAAGCATTCAAGGCCAGATTGATGAGTTATACCACAAGGACCAACACCTAGTAGAAAGGACCCAGCCTTGGGCCGATGAAGCACTTCAATTATAATAGACCATTGAGGGTACACTCAAAGGACTTTGCCAAACTCAACACAACATCATCTTGGTAGTGGAGGGGCCGACTACAGAGAAGGTAGTTGAAGAAGCAACAAATGCTACAATTTAGAGTGTCGACGTGATACATCCTTTGAACGAAGCCATCCATGCACTAAGAACGAAGACATGAAAATCCTGCGTAGCATAACATGAGGACGAGTCATGGTTTTTTACTGGGGGCTTGTTGGGTGTAATGTTCCTTTTTCTGAAACATTTTCAATCGAAAAAGCAAATCTATTCTAGAGATAGACTACAAGGGCATTTACTGGATTTTTCACCTTTAAGAAAAGGACGATCTCTAGAGGCTACCTGGCCCACTAGCAGACTCTGTCTATAGAGTGATTTTCAAGGGACAATATCCCCAAGAGGGAAACACAACAAGATTGGGGATCTCTTAAGATAACTCCAACATTGCAGCTATAACAATAACAAATACATCAAATGGAAAATAGCAGTGATTCATCTACACATGAAATGCAAGAGAATCTAATGGCCATTATATTGGAACATAGCAGCATGAAATATACATCTTCTTGAGGAAATGATCACTCAAGAAATGCACAACAAGCCTCAAGAAACCTGTACATGAAAATGTGAAATACATAGCTGCATAAATAAAGCCCTAGGCCATGTCTGCGTAGTTACATGAGAGACTACTGCATAAATAATAGAAATAAAATGATATGACAATGATAGGCTCAAATAAGAAGGGGGAGCATGATCTCAACCCCTAAAAATACATTACATCAATCCTCTAAAAGGATTGGCTGAAATCTATAAAAAAAATGGCATTTTGCAGAAATTATGGAGTTGCTAGGTAGTAGCAACTCAAGAACTGGAAATGGATGGAGAATTCAGAAATTTCTGCAACAACTAAAGAATCCTCCTCCAATAGAAATCTAAAGTGAAAGGTTGATCCTTTCACCCAATAATTCTCCTCCAAAAAGATGTCAATCCCTCACAGCAAATAATCACCAATGAGAACGTTGTCTAAGAGGGGGAATACGCTGACTCTGATGGAAATTGGTTGGCCTAATGCCAAATATGGTGGGATATGCTCAAGAACCCCATTTTCTGATCTCCCAATGAATATAATCTCTCTCCACTGAAAAAAAGCTTCGGATGGTGTGTGGAAACCTCCCCAGCAACACCTAGAAACACTGCAAAATATCTGCTACAGAAACTGTGCTGATGTAGATGGATGAAGCTATGGCCTGAATTCTTGAATATGGGGAATGGAGTTAAATCCTTCATGAGCTCCTCAAGAAGGAGAGGAATTCCTAAACAGGACTCCCTCATGCTCGAAGGCACTGCAGCTCTGCTAAACAGCAAGAGGCAGCAACAAGTCTCTAGACTTGAATGAAGAATGATCAAAGATGAACTCAGTGGCTACCTTGCTCCTATTTTAAATAATTCAGCCTTTCCTCCATGGGGCTACTTCTAATTATGGTTTCCTCCCTCTAGAATCTTCCCTCCTACGTTGTCCCACATAGTGCTTTCCAACTCATGCCAACGTAGTTTGACTTGGTCAACCTTGGCCAAACCTTTATGAAAAAACATCCCTTTACACATGGAGGTGTGAAATCCAGCTCCAATCATGATCCTCTTTCATACATAGAGAATTTTTATTCTCTAATAATGAAAATAATGGGTCCCCTACCCATTTTATTCATCTCCTTAACAAAAATTAATGTTCCATAAAATTTGGAACATTACAGTCCTCCCCTCTCAAAATATTGCTTGCCCTCAAGAAATTGCAAGGATGACCTGAGTTTCTTTCTACCCTTCCTCCTGTAGCATCCTTATGTAATTATGTCCTCAAGAAAAGAGATCCCATATCAGCAATCAAGCCTCCAACTGTCCCTCCTACATATGCAATCTAGCCTTGGGTTGAACACTCCCAAACAGCTATCATGTAGAAACAAGTATCCATGAAGGAACAAGAGCTATCTAAGGGCCTCCTTGAGGCATGAGATCTAATATATAATGGGACTGATCATCCCCCATATGAATCTCTCATCCCCAAGCCATCAATCATGAAAATAAGTTGCCTCCCAACAACACAACTCATGGAAAATCACCCTCCACCTTGAGCTCCAAAAATGAAGGTGGGCTGAAATCAGATCATGGAAAGCACTATAACTTGCCCCATGCTGTCCTCTTCTCAAATTATGACAAGTGTGGAGTGTATGTTGATCCCTGGCTGCAAAATTATTTCTCTCAAGTGGAAAAATGAAAAGCAATCCTTCAAGGATTTCTTCTCTCAACAATGATAATCTGGCTGGCCCAACACATGTCATCTATGATGAATATGACAATATCACCATAGAATGCCCCCATGACATGTTTTTTGTAGGTATACCATGTGTAGAAAATGTAAACAATGCCTCTTAGGGTTATAATGCAACCTCATCCACTGCAGCTGCAGAAAATAACATGGCAAGTATTGCACAACAAATATCACATATACTACTAAATAGTAAATAGATGAGTGAATCAATAACATAAGGTCAAACACTTACCCATATACATAAAACGGATGGATAAAATTACCAAGCCCATACCCTTCCCCACAAATGAGCAAATGTGTGGCTGTAGCCATGCCTCCTCTCATGTTCCCTTTAGAACATGCACTACAGAAAATGTGCGAGTTTTTCTCACTCAAGGACACATCCAACTCATGTGCCTTTCTCATAATCATTCTTCTTGTACAAATCTGATCCATATAAGAAAAGGAAGTCATGATCAGAAATACAATGAGGAAAATTCTAAAGGTTTCGTGTGTTGCAAGAGTGTACCAACAGTTTTACCAAAAGTGACAATGCAGTTTTCCAAACTGCTGCTTTAGAAAATCAGCTGGAAAGTTGTTTTGTGTTACATGAATATTTATGTATGTCATGACAGATACTAATGAATATCAAATGGCTGAATGTATCAACTGATCATACATAAAATAAAACACTTTCCCAAGGCCATATAAAGGATGGTTGTCTCCATCATACAAATTGGCCCAATTTTGTCCACTGAGCAATCCGAAATGCTTGCCCTCATGCACTGCAAAGTAATGGTAAGAGTATACAAATCAACCAATGTAAAAACATATTTCTTACCATATACTGGGATTAAGATGATGTATGGATCCATGAATGAACCCTCCATGGTTTTTGGCATGCTACCATGAAGAGGAATGAACTTGGTGCTACAAGAATATCCTTCTTCTCATGCTTGGGAATCCAAGTCAAGAAGAATGTAGCATGGTAATATATAACTCCATCTACTACTGCATCCATATCACCTCCTCTTTGTCCATCAAGTGCAACAAATATGAAATGATCCTGGGACCTGTGGGTTATGGACCCTCCACACTTCCCATGGGCACACTTCATCCATAGATCACTGCTTCAAAGGGACAACGTTGTTGGCCTATACCCATAGGCTCTCATTGATATCAAGCTCCATTATTTGACATGCTCTTTGTCAAATATATCTTTCATAATGCTGCAATACATAAGAAGCCCCTCCCAGGGTGGGAGTACCTCTATATCATAGAAATTCAAGGAGAGAATGTCATTTCATCCTCCTGCAACATCATGCAAATTATGAGAGAAATTCTGCCATTGCTCTCCCAAGAAAAGAAACAAAGTATTTTTCTACCCTCCCATACTTCGATCATACAACTCATGTGATGAAGACACAATGAATGATATGAGAATCACATCAACATCATGCATCCATACTCTATGGTTCTCAATGATGCAAGTATCCTGCCATATCTTTTCCATCCTTTTGGTACTCCTCCCCATGAGGGCTACCATCCTCCCAAATCAATTATTTCTCTTTGCATTTCATGAGAGTTTGAAATGCAGCTCCTTGGAGACCTCTTAGGAAAGGCCTCTCACCGATGACTATGTTGGATCTATGAGGATCCAAATGTGATGGACGTGATGTCTCCTCTCCACCCATGTTCAACACTACTGCTGGTTCCTCCAATGATGTAGCAGATGTCTCTTCCTCCAGTTCACAAATTATTTCATGATTCTTCATGGATGTGTCATGGTTTACTTTATACTCCACAGGTTTACACTCCAACCTTAAAGGTTGAATGAAACTCATCAAGTATGTATGAGGATGAGGGTTCATCTCCTCCTTGAACCCTTTTCACAACATAGTGCAATCATGAGGCCCTAAAGTTTCCATGTGATTTGATCCTTAGACCTCTTCATATGAAATTATACCATCCTTAAGATTATTTTCTGAAACAGAAATTGGAACATTACTCATACATTGGCGGATCTTGGGACCTTCTTGTGTGGCTGAAATGGATTTTTCTTCTAATGCAATGGCTGCCTCATCCATAGATGTAGAAGGTTGCTCCTCCAAAGCTGTAGCAGTGTTGGTGCAATCTTCCTCCCATGGTACTGTGAGCTTCTCTTCCTTTGTTCTTTCTCCATCAAAGGTTTGGATAAACCTTTGAACAAATACTGCAAAATAACTCACCCTTGAATGAACCAAGAGTTCGAACTACCAAACAGAGGTTTCCTCCTCCATTTATAGCACTGTCATCTCCACTACTTATTTCTCTGCCATTGGATGCAGCAACAAAAATGCCTCCAGCTTCTTCTCCCAAGCTCTAGCTGAAGTAACCCCATAAAACGTAGACAATAGAAGCCTATTTCCTCTTATTTATTCTTTTCCATAGGGCCTTCTCTCCTCCATCTGTTGAATAGATTGTTAGAACATTGTAGCTCCCCTGAATGCTGCAGAATGGGGTTTATAGTCACCCAGGTACTTGCTTAAGATCTGGAAATCCAAGCATCTCCCATGCTGGTCTTCAAGAGAATAGGAAGTGCGTAGACCTTCCTCTTCTCCCCTTTTCTTCTCCTCCTCCTTAGGGAGGCTCTTCTTTATTCCAAAAATAGATGAGATCAGTCTCATATCCTTCATCATTCTCCTCTGAAATTGAACTCACAAGCTATTCTAGTTCAATGCTATGATACCACTGTAATGTTCCTTTTTCAGAAACACTGTCAATCGACAAAGAAAATATATTCCAGAGATAGAATCTAGGGGAATTTACTGGATTTGTCACCTTTAAGAAAAGGATGAGCTCCAAAGGCTACCTGTCCCACTAGCAGACTTTGTCTATAGAGTGATTTTCAAGGGACAATATCCCCAAGAGGGAAACACAACAATATTGGGAATCTCTTAAGATAACCCCAACATTGCAGCTACAACAATAACAAATAAATCAAACGAAAAATAGCAGTGATTCATCTACACATAAAATGCCAGAGAATCCAATGGCCATCATATTGGAACATAGCAGCATGAAATATATATCTTCTTGAGGAAATGATCACTCAAGAAAGGCACAACAAGCATCAAGAAACCTGTACATGAAAATGTGAAATACATAGTTGCATAAATAAAGCCCTAGGCCATGAATGTGCAGTTACATGAGATACTGCTCCATAAATAATAGAAATACAATGATATGACAATGATAGGCTCAAATAAGAAGGGGGAGCATGATCTCAACCCCTAAAAATACAATACATCAATCCTCTAAAAAGATTGGCTGAAATCTATACAAAAATGGCATTTTGCATAAATGTTAGAGTTGTTGGGTAGTAGCAACTCAAGGACTCGAAATGGATGGAGAAGGCTGAAATGTCTGCAAAAACTGAAGAATCCTCATCCAATAGAAATATGGAGTGAAAGGCTAATCCTTTCACCCAATACTTCTCCTCCAAAAGGATGTCAATCCCTCACAGCAAATAATCACCAATGAGAAAATTGTCTAAGAGAGGGACTGTGCTGCCTCTGATGGAAAGTGCTTCACCTGATGCCAAATATTGTGGGATATTCTTAAGAACCGCCTCTTCTAATCTCCCAATGAATATAATCTCTCTCCACTAAAAAACAAGCTTCGGATGGTGTGTGGAAACCTCCCCAGCAACACCCAGCAACACTGCACAATATCTGCTACAGAAACTGTGCTGATGTAGATGGATGAAGCTATGGCCTGAATGCCTGAATATGTGGAATGGAGTGCAATCCTTCATGAGCTCCTCAAGAGGGAGAGGAATTCCTAAACAGGACTCCCTCGTGCCCGAAGGCACCGCAACTCTGCTGAACAGCAAGAGGCAGCAACAAGTCTCTAGACTTGAATGAAGAATGATAAAAGATGAACTCAATGGCTTCCTTGCTCCTATTTTAAAAACGTGAGCCTTCCCTCCATGGCCCCTACTTCGAATTAGGGTTTCCTCCCTCTAGAATCTTACCTCCTACGTTTTCCCACATAGTGCTTTCCAACTCATGCCAACGCAATTTGACTTGGTCAACCTTGGCCAAACCTTTATGAAAAAACCTCCCTTCACACATGGAGGTGTGAAATCCAGCTCCAATCATGATCCTCTTTCATACATAGAGGATTTTTATTCTCCAATAATGAAAATAATGGGTCCCCTACCAATTTTATTCATCTCCTTAACAAAAATCAATGTTCCATAAAATTTGGAACATTACATTAGGATAGGGTCCCCTAAGTCGAATCATAATGTAATTTTTCCTAACTTTGATGGTAAAGAAAAACACGTAGAAGGTCAATGGGCTTTGGGTGGGTCAAATATTCTTCATTTTGTAACGGGTAAAGGGGTAAAACATGGGGCTCAAACCACAGTTTGGGACCATGGATTTTGTGCATCCAAGTAATATAAATAGGCATGTATGAGTGAAGTCAAAACATCCCATATATATCTCATGATTATGTAATTTTGATGTGATTTGGAAAAGTAATTAATGATTAGTCTGAGTAAGAGATAGGCTCCTTTGGCTTTGTGCATGGAGACCTATGTCCTGGGTTGTGTGTGATGACTCTACGGTTTTGTGGGGAGAATGAAGAAACTATATTCATTGAAGATCTGATTAATAAATAGAATTTTTGGAAAATCACTAGTTCACTTGCATGATTTCTATTCTTATGTATTAATGTGTTAATTTTTATGAGTTAATTATGTTCTTATAGATCTATTGTGTAGTTCTGTTATTTGATGCACATGTGTTTAGGCTAATCACATAATACTAGATCTTTGTGCTTGCGCAATAACTATATCAATGATAAGGGTTTATGTTAAGTTTAGATTTGAATTGGGTTAAAAATAAATAGCATATTTCAATAGTAATTAGAGTAGATCGGTAAGGGTTAGATCCACATCATAATTCCCCTCTAGGTGCAGAAACATGGTTCCATCATCTCCCCAAGCTACTTCGAGTGAGACTTTGATTTGCGCAAGTGGATCACTACTGAAAGGACTTGTAGTTGGAGGGTTTTGTTGGTTACACAAGTACACTATGAACCAGGGTATGGACGCCTTGAGCTAATAGGAATATGGAGGGTCGAGCAGTGCATATATGAAGTCCCGGGCAATGCATATGGAGTTTCGGTGAGGCCGAGAGCACCGAGGAGAGGAGTCGAATACAAAATATGGAGCGGTGTATGGGAAAAAATGGAGTGGGGTTTGGAGAAGTGAATATGTTATGAGGAGCAAGAGTAGGAGAAGTGAGTGTGGAGTCCAAGATGCAATCGATTTGGAAAACTGGGAGTCGACTTCCCAAGCAGTGGGTGCGGACCAAAGGATAGGCGTAGAGGAGCATATGAATATGAAGGCTACAGTAGAGCTAATAGTGGATGCATAACCTAAAAATGTGTGGGAGTGGTAACTGGGAGTGATGTCGAAAGAGTAAGGAGAGAACATCACTGGTATGTTGACGATGCAATCGAGGTGCAGTCAGGATGGATTGGAGAGTCAAGCGAGTATGTTGTGCAACGCTCCAATGGCCAGGAATATGGGTCATATTGGATATGAGGGGCCTACTTTATAGGAGTGGGAGGTGATTTTTATTGACATTTGTTATATTATATCGATGATTATTCCCTCCTGTCACAAAAAAACTAGAATATTTGACAACTGACAGAGGCATTTCATGCCCTAAATTGAGAGATAAGGGTAGTGGTTATGACAGGCTTAATGCACCAGCTCCAGGCAACAGCTCTGAGTAGACACACCAGCTCATAACACACAATCAGTTATAGATGCTTCTGATACAGGTTGAAAAAATTCCTCGACAGTGATGCCTATGGAAGTTGAAACATTTTTACATGTTGAATACTACACAATAATAGATCTGAATTATAGGAGAAGGTCCAATTTAGACTATTAGATATTAAAATTGTGAAGCACTCAGCCTAGGGAGATAGAACTAGCCATAAAATAAAGTGGGCTCACACATGAGTAGGGTAGGATATCTCCTGCTCTGATACCATCTTAAATACACCAATGGTGAAGAAAAAAGTGAAGGATAAGCATGATATTTATATTACCATTGACATGATATACATTTAAAATACATTGTCTGGTGGTCGTTGGATTCATATTCCAATGTCTCTTTGACTCCCTAAGACTCTTCAGCTTCCACACTAACCCTAAAAGGATTAGATTTCCAACAGAATGCTCTGCTCATTGCACTTCAATTCTTCCAAGCCCTCTTCTGTGGGTCGCAACTGAAGCTGTAATATCTGCTTATCCTCTTTGTCTTCTTCTATAAGCCTCTTCTAATCAGTGTTCCCTTCTTGAAGGCTTTGGTTAATCTCCTCATTTAGCTACCATAATTAACCAGGAAATTTTACTTATGTGATGCTATAATAATTTCATTAAAAGGAGCATAAAAAAACCACATGTGCATGATTAAACAATAGGAAACATAATGATGATCAACAAATCAAGAACACCACACATTGATAACGAAGTTCACCTAGTGTGGGCTACGTCTCTGTGCTCAGTGTCAATAGTGTAGAGGTCACTTCATCAATTTTTTAAAATGGTGATGATGTACATGGCATGTTCTTTTTCATAACAAGTAAAAATACCCTCAACAAGCGTGGCATGTCTCTCCATGAGATGTCCTCCCTACAAGAAATCTCACTCAAATGGGTTTTCCTTGAGCATGACAAGCTAATGAAATCTTAAAATAATGTGGCAACAAGTAACCCTAAACATAGTGTTACAAACGGATCTCAACAATAAGACATCATCTCAAAAGAACAAAAGGAAGCATAAGCTAACTCTACCATATACCTCCACTTTCGAAGATGGCCAAAAAATGCAAAGCTCGACTCCTAAAATGGATTGAACCACTAAATTCCTAGCAATGAGTGGTGTAAAATAGATAATAAAATTTTCCAATTTTGATACCATCAAATTCTGGACCTTATGGAATATTTTAGATTCCTCATCATTCTCGAAAGAATCCTCTTCGCTAGCAAACTAGAGATCTACTACTTAGATGGAAAATATGATGAGTATAAATTTGACCACATTCTGACACTCAAAAAATTTAGCCTCCAAGGGAATATTTTAGACTCTTTAAGGTTCTTCAAATATCCTTTGCTACGAGGTATCTTCAATTCTACTTCTTATATGGAGAATCTGACTTCACCATCGCCTTCCCTATGAAATTCTGAGAAAAATGATAATAAACTTGATAACATTCTATTACTATGAAAATTTACCTCCCAAGGAATCTTTTTTGCATGTTAATATTCCTTAGTTCATGGTTCTAAAACTACAGGCGCTCAAGGTTTGACCCTGGTTCATGATTCCTTTAGTGCAGGGTTTCGTTGCTCTCCTTCAGCCTCCTTCGCTTGTCCTTTTACTACTCGGTCAACTAGAATGAGAGGCTCATATAACATATTAGTGGAAAAGTTTACCAAGTCGATTGTTTGGTCTTTTGGTGAAAGTTTATGTATAGTGGTAGGGAGGTGGTGGATTCCAACCGCGCCAACCCCCCACCTTGTTCACATTGGTTTTATTTTTTGAACCATTGTAATATTCCAAATATGGAACAGCTCGCAAGGCATGACTCGAAAACGCATTTTCCAATAATGGCTGCTACAGGAATTGAAACCAAGACCTGGATACCTTATAACAAATTTTCTAAGTGTTAAATCCAAGAGGAGGCTCCAAAGAAATCCTTCTAAGGTGGTTAAACAGATCTACCACACTTATATGTCCTCAAAAGGTGCTCGATGAGCAACTGCAAAAAATGTAAGCACATATAATGGAATGACAACATTATTCTATGGCTGTGAACACATGAAGGTATGTATAGCCAACAAATATATGATATAGAAGCAAATGTATACAATGTGTGGAGGAGTCAATTACTCCAGCTAGGCAATGGAAGCCTTAATAGAACATATACATGACAAATGGAAAACACTGCTACATGAAAGAGAGCCCTGGCTAAAATAACGATGTTTATAGGAGATAATGCTATATACAAAATACATGATATGAAAATGATAGATAAAATAAATGAGGGGGAGCAAGATCTAAACCCTAGAAAACACTAATACAGCAATAATACACAATCCTTGGAAGGATTGGCTATAATATACATCAAAATGGAAAATATGTAGTAATTTCAGAGTTGTTGGGAAGTGGCTACAACTAAATACTCCAAATACATGGAGATGGCTGAATATGATGCTCAATATAAAACAAACCTCCTCTAATGGATCTCTCAATGCAAGGCTGATCCCAGCACTGAAGATCTTGCCCTCCAAGAAGCTGGTGCAACCTCTCACTGCAAGTGTGCACTGAAATAATGCAATGTGGAGGCCGGACTGCGCTGTCTATGATGGGATATGTTGGCCTTGATGCCAAAATATTAAAATATACTTAGGAAACCTTCCTTACTAATATTCCCAAGGAAGAGAAGCTCCCTCCTCTGAAATATGAGACAAGGAATGGTGTTGTGGAACCCCTCCACTACAACACCCAGCAACACTACGTTATACTTCAGCATAAATAATGCAGTGACTGAATAATGGCTTTGGCCTTGAGCCAAGATGTGGAGAAAATTCAATGCAATCCCTCAAGAGGCCTCTCAAGAAGGAGAGGAAATCCTAAACAAGAATCCCTCGTGCTAAGCAGCACTGCAACTCAGCTGAACAACCGAGACTGCAAAAATGTCTAAGCAGACAAATGATCAAATGCTCAAATATATATCAATATGGTTGCCTCTTCCTCATTTTATGCAAGTGAATGCCTCTCTTCCGTTGACCCCACACATTAGGGTTTCTTCCACAAAGAATATTTCTCCCTCCAAAACTGCGTTGTGGTCCCATGCAAGCTACACCTCTTAGGCAATGTTGTTGACTTGGTCAAACTATACCTTGTCCTCATGAAAATTGACCCTTTTTCACACTGGAAGGTAAAAAATAAGCTTCTCTAATGATCCTTTTCACGTTATGAAGGATCTTATTCCTACGCATGGGCCTTTTACCCATTTTATTCACGTCCTAGATGAAATAAACAAAAATTAATGTTCCAATTATCTTCATGAAAATTTTGGAACATTACAGTCCTCCCCTCTCAAAGATTGCTTTTCCTCAAGCAAGTGCAAGGATAGGCTGAATTATTCTCTCCTCTCCTTGTAGCATCCCTGTATGATGATATCCTCCAAGGAAATTGATGTTATCTCATCAATAAAGTCTCCACAATGTCCCTCCTTAGCATGCAAGTCAACTATCAAGCCGTCATCATGTAAAGGTGAAATACTCAAGAGGATAACAAAGTGATGTCTAGAGGTTCCCTTGAGGAATGGGATCTGAAATGTGATGGGAACTATCTCTCCCATATGGATCCTCCATCCCCAAGGTATGAGCCATGCAAAATGAATCACCTTCGAACTAGGCAACTCCTGGAAACTGTGCTCCACCTTTGGCTCCGGAAAAGTAGGTGGGATGAAAATCTGCTCATGGTAGATAATGTAGCCTACCCCACACTATCCATCTCTCCCCTTATGATAAGTGTAGAGTGTCTGTTGATACTGGGCTGCAATAAGATTTCCCTCAAGTGGAAAAATGAGGACTAGACCTCCAAAGATCTCTCCCCCAACGCTGCAAATCATGCTGGCCCAAATCCGCCCATATATGATGAGTTGGAAGTCACCATCATATGGAGTCCATCCAATCATATGACCCCTATCATGAAGAGACAAATGTGCTGCTGTGGTGGTCATACAATATCCCATGCTCCCCTCAGAACATATAGTGCAAAAAGCGTGAGAAATTTCTCCCTCAAAGGACACATTCACCCGATGTGACTCTCTCCCAAGCAAGCTCCTCGTAAAGACACCAACAATAGAACCATAGGGAGAAAATATGAGAATAATGATTGCTTCCATATCCAAAAAATGAGAAGGACAATGGTCCCTCAAATGAAGCCAATGCAACTTGACTGTCAACTGCAATAGATACTGATAAAATGAGTGGCTTTTCAACCACTTGCCTGCTGCTCCAATATCCTCATAAGTATGGAGGAAGTGAATGATGTAAGGTATATAGTGAGCACTTCCTCCATAGTGTATCTCTTCCCCAAGTCCTCCTAGGGAATGGCCATTAATCATGCTTATGGCGTCATCTAAACCATGTGGTATAGAAAAAAGAATTCTCCTCCTTGGAGCATCATCCTGCACATGTATGGTTAAGGGATGAATACATACATCATTCAAATAATCATGTAAAAAATAATTAATACCCTTACCATATCTCCTTTTCATACAAGTGGAGTGGCT
Source organism: Pinus albicaulis (assembly GCA_034641835.2). Lineage (NCBI taxonomy): Eukaryota > Viridiplantae > Streptophyta > Pinopsida > Pinales > Pinaceae > Pinus > Pinus albicaulis. The sequence continues at coordinate 1,191,246,015 of CM076581.1, read as the reverse complement.
CATAAGTGAGTCTCCTCTCATCTCCAATGAGAAAAGAAGTGGTTGTGCTAACTCTCTCAAAGAGTCAGTTCTCTCCTCCATCTCCATCTGATCCATGCATCTCTAGATATGCTGATATATCTCCTCCTCAATGCCCATACAAAAATACCCCTCCATGATGGTGTGGTATGCTCTCATAGAACAAGTGGGACTGAAAAGGAAATCATCTTGAGTTGCTTGTAGCAACTTCTCCTTGAGCCTGTAGGCTCTAGGAAAGAAGATCCTACCATGATAAAATATGACCTCATCTATGACTGAATATCTCTCCTCATGCAACTGGTCATCCAATATCATGCAAGTAAAAATATCCTTGGAATAATCCACCAATAGCCGGGAGCTCCAATATGGATCTAACCTCCATAGTGACAATGTTGATGATCTCTCATGAAGGCACCTGTCATATGGTAATCATCTACTTTGACATCTCCCATGCCAAAGATGCAAGTTGGAAGGCTGCTATCCTTCCCCTGCTGCTTCTGCCACAACGCAGAATCTGAAATGGAAGTGGGTACTGATGATGTTGAGGGAATGCTCCCTCTCTCCTTGAGTCTACCCAAGACTCCCATCGCTGTAAAATGATATCCCAAGTTTCCCACTCCTCTAAAATCAATGATTGGTGCCTCAACTAGTGAAGCATCCATCCTCCTCTGTTGATCCAGTGGTCTCCCTAGAAAAATGTCTCCATGCAATGAGACATCATAATCAAGAGATGACTGAATATATGAATGGAGAAATCTCTCCATGCTTCCACTGTGCAATCCAATCACCTTCTTAGGTGTATCAACCTCCAGAAATGAATATAGATGTGTACTCCTCATCTCATTATGTTGGGTCTTCTCCCTACCTTCTCCTTTTCTTCATGGTTCCACACCTTTTCAACAATGGCACATGTAAAACATGAGTTGTGCCTTGATCTCCACACATGAGATCCTGGGGACTTCCTTGCAAAGATGTAAGAATCCCTCTACTTGCAGCAAGAGCTCCTCCTTCCTCTGAATGAGGTGCTAGATCAACTTTAGATCTAACAGCACTATTTCCCTCAATCTCTACAACATGAGTGGACAACTCTCTAATGATTGGATCCCTTCTTGAAAAAGAGATCTTCATGCTCTCCTGCTCAAAATTGTGAGAAGAAGGTTTCTCCTCCGGCAAAGTATGGTGCATGTTTTCATGCAAGGGTTTTGTTTTAGTTTTCTTGTTTAATTCCATCACGTGCGTCTCATGAATATTTTTATCAAATCTTTCCACTAATTCCTTAGTGAAATTTGTATAAGATGTAATGTTTACATTTCCCAAATAAAAAGATTCAAAGATCCACCAGGCATAAGCCTTACCTCTCAAATGCAAGCGCTGCAACTTTGATGGCTTAATCCTCCAGCATTTGGTGGTGCTGTGAGAAGGTATCTAACTCCTCCACCCAAGCTTTGGTTGAACATGTAGGTGATCCCTAAAAGATATATAGAAGAAATCTATCATTTTTCTCTCTTCCTTTCACCTTCATTTTTCAAAACTCTGAAAAACTGAGATGATCTCGGAATTTCTCAGTTTGAAACTCATACTCTCCTAAGAAATAACTAAGGGTTTCCCTCCTAGCAACCTCCTCTTCTCTTCCATCTCTCTTTCAGAAATCCTGGGCATGTGACTGCGCTGAGTATTAGGATGTGTAGCTGCATGCTCACACTCCTCAAATCTAGAGTTTGCTTTAGAATCAAACCCTCTAGGATATTCTCCATGCATATTCCTCCTGATATTATTGAAATCTTCATGAATCATCTGTACAAATTTAGGAAGAATATTGGTAAGCCTATCCCCTTTTTCTTCTCCAAAATATGGAGCCTTTCTCCTGCTTATTTCTTTGTCCCCTTCTCGGTGAGAATAGGAAGTGCAGGGTTCTTCCTCTTCTTTCTGCTTATCCTCCTTGGGGAGGTTCTTCATGGATCTGAAATATGATGAGATAAAACTTATCCTCTTCAATATTTTTATCTTCTTGGGCTTATACTCACAGGATGAGACAAGAAAGCAACTTTGATACCATTGCAATATTCCAAATCTAGGATGGCTACCAAGGAATGACTGGAAAACGCATTTTCCAGTAATGGATGATACATGAATTAAAACCAAGACCAGGATCCCTTAGAAAAATGTTTCTAAGTGCTAAATCCAAGATGAGGCTCCAAATAAATCCTTCTAAGGTGGTTAAGCAGATCTACCACACTTAAATGTCCTCAAAAGGTGCCCGATGAGGGACTGTAACAAATGGAAGCACATATAATGGAATGACAGTGTTATTTTGTAGTTGTGAACACATGAAGGTATTTATATCCAAAAAATATATGACATAGCAGCAAATGTATAAAATGTGTGGAGGAAACAATCACTCCAGCTAGGCAATGGAAGCCTCAATAGAACATATACATGACAAATCGAAAACAGTGCTACATGAAAGAAAGCCCTGGCTAAAATAACGCAGTTTATAGGAGATACTGCAATATAAAAAATACATGATATGACAATTATAGCTCAAATAAATGAGGGGGAGCAAGCTCTCAACCCTAGAAAACACTAATACAACAATAATACATAATCCTTGGAAGGATCGGCTATAATATACATAAAAATGGAAAATCTGCAGAAATGCTGGAGTTGTTGGGAAAAAGCTGCAACTCAATACTAGAAATACATGGAGAGGGCTGAATATGATGTTCAATCTGAAACAAACCTCCTCCAATGGATCTCTCAATGCAAGGCTGATCCCATCACTGAATATCTTTCCCTCCAAGAAGCTAGTGCAACCTCTCACTGCAAGTGTGCACTGAAATAATAGAGTATGGAGGCTGGACTGCACTGTCTATGATGGGAGTTGTTGGACTTGATGCCAAAATATGCAAGTATTCTTAGGAAACCTTCCTTAATAATCTTCCCGACGAATAGAAGCTCCCTCCTCTGAAATATGAGAGAAGGAATGGTGTTGTGGAACCCTTCCACTGCAACACCTAGCAACACTACATTATACTTCAGCAGAAATAATGTAGTGACTGAATAATGGATTTGGCCTTGAGCCAAGATGTGGTGAAAATTAAGTGCAATCCCTAAAGAGGCCTCTCAATAAGGAGAGGAAATCCTAAATAGGAATCCCTCATGCTAAGCAGCACTGCAACTCAGCTGAGCAACTGGGACTCCAAAAATGTTTAAGCAGAAAAATGATCAAATGCTCAAAGATGTGTCACCATGGCTACCTCTTCCTCCTTTTATGAAAGTGAATTCTGCTTTTCCCTGTACCCCACACATTAGGGTTTCTTCCACAAAGAATCCTTCTCCCTCCAAAACTGTGCTATCTTCCCATGCAAGCTACACCTCTTAGGCAGTGTTGTTGACTTGGACAAACTTGACCTTGTCCTCATGCAAATTGCCCCTTTTCACACTAGAAGGTGAAAAATAAGCTGCTCCAGTGATCCTTTTCACATTATTAGGGATATTATTCCTACTCATAGGCCTTTTACCCATTTTATTCTCCTCTTAGATGAAATAAGAAAAAATTAATGTTCCAATTATCTTCATGAAAATTTTGGAACATTACAACCATCCATAGTATTTATTGTCATTTTATGTAACCATCATATGAAATATGTTATGCAACCAACATGTATTGAATGTGGAGTGGTATGAATACAACATTTATTTAATGTGGGGTCAGTGTGTGGGTGGGTCGGCCACTAGCCGACACATGTTCAATCCCCACCGACCCCATTATACGGTGGCTTCAATGTCCATTGGGCTATACAATGTGGCATGTGGTTGAGATGTGTGTTGGGACACGGATGAGAGTCGTGGGTCGCAAGCCACTGGTTATATAATAATAATAATAATGCGTTCGGGTGGTAGGGGTTATGACCCACCCCCTTTTTTTATTAAATTTGTTTTTTTATATCTAAATTGATTAAAAACCCCCAACCAGAAAATAAGGGATAAAGGACAAAAAAACCATCCAAAAAATTCTCTTGTTCTCATTTTTTGGACTTCGTGCGCTAGTCGCAGTCAATTAGTAGCCTCCTTAACCCTTTCACTTGGCCAAGTTTCACCTAAATTTTTACCGTGAATAACTTGACCAGATGAGCTCTTATTTGAGTTTCGTTCGCACCATTGGAATCAGGGAAATGAGCATTATGACCTGGTTCAGTTTTGGGAGTAATGTGAACACTTTTCTTTTCGAGATATTATGAGCCCTATTGGATCTCTGAGCATCTCTGGAGCCACCTCGATCATTTCTCCTCACTAAGGAGATTTTGGTCCACCAAAAGCATGAACCTAATATGCAACTGTTGTGTACATTGTCTACACCACAAGTTTCCTAACATGTCACCCTTCCTTCTCCTTCACCTTTTGTCCTCGGATCCATAATCAGTGAGCTGACACCTGTACCCTCTACAAACCTATAGTATAATATTTGAATATTACATGCTCTATTACATGGCCAATAATGACCTAGGAATCCCATACTTTCCACGAGTTTATAACTCATACTTTGTGGTAAAGTTTACAACAAAATGGAAACATTGCCCCAACTATCAATATAAGGCTAAAACATCAATGTTGCTTTAAAAATAAATGGAAAAAACATCAATAGTTTTACATTATGTTGAAACACATGATTTACAATGTGATACCATGGAAAGATATCGTGTCTAGCAAAAATAACCCTTACTCAAAAAAGTGCTCTAGCAATTATGTGGGAAATTTTCTTTTTTAACACCTTCACCCACTCGTTTCTACACACACGACTTTTCCTTGATGTGTTTCTATGGATGGAGCCTTCAACATGTGGCTCTTTGATGACCACATCTACCGTAATGACTACAGTAACTTTTCTTCCTCAATAATTTCTTAACCTTCTTCCTTCTGTGATGTGGAGAGGTATTTCACATCTCATCCTCTTTTGTGTTTCCATTCTCTTCCAACACTCAGCAACCACTTTGTTATGTAAACCAAAAAAAAATACATAGTTTTCTACGCCATGATTTTTGCTCATCATCAACAACATTCTTGTAATCAAAATGAAACCTATAATAGTGACACTTTCTATACCTTTTTTGGTTGTATCTAGTGAAATTATGGTGATCAGAGCTTGCCTAATCTCTTCCAATTCAATGTGAACTACCATGGGATGATGGTGAAGTGTTCCCATAATTTTATTTCCTCGATGGTTTCAACAATGTCTTGGAAGCTTCTAACACCACTGAGCACTATCCTTATGTGTATCCCAAACCTATGAATCGAGGTCTTTTCATGACATCCAATGGTTGAGTGATGCCTTAGCCATTAACGCCAAGTCCTCCTCCTTTATACCTCATCTTGGTAAGGAGTCTCATGACAGTTCTTCTAATGGGTACCTCCATATTTCCAACATAAATAACATCATCTGAAGATGAAATTGAAGAATGATCAACATTGTTTACCTAAACTATAGATTTTGAAATAGGTAATGAGGGCTCCTCTAAGCCTTCATTGTGCTTCAACTCCTCCAAGGCCTCTTTCATGGCTTGTAGCTAAAGTTGAAGTCTTTGCTTCTACTATTTATTTTCATGTATAAGCCTCCCTAATTTAGTATCATATATTTAAAGGCTCTGGTCATTTCACTTCAATTATTCGAAGACCTCTTCCATGACTCACCACTAAAGTTGTAATCTATGCTTATCCTCTATCTCTTCTGGTATAAGCCTCCTCAACTAATTATTTTCTTCTTCAAGTCTCTTGTTCATATTCTCATTTGAATTATGAGAAGACGATGAATAATATGCATGTTCACTCGAGGGGGTAGATGGACCATCGTCCTACACTCTTTCTTTCTCATGTTCCTCTCTTCTCTTCTCATAAGCATCATACATTATCTCAACCATTTTGGACATCTTGAGGAATTCATCAAGCATCTCTTTGTCATCCTCCATTTTCTTTCTTATTGCACGTTCAATAATTCACACTCGTAATTCACATGAACAAGAATACCGCTCTGATACCATACATAATTGGGATTAATTAAGCCATCCGAACTAACCAAGACCTTTTTCTTTTGTGATGTTAGAATAATTGCATCTAAAATAGAATAAAACTACCACATGTTCATGCTTAAAAAAGAGGAAACATAATGACGATAAAGAAACCAAGAACACCACACATTGATAACAGAGTTCATCCAGTGTGGGCTATGTTACATAGCCCTGTGTCAAGAGAGTCGAGGTCACTTCATTAGTTTTTGTAAATGATGATGATGTACATGTCATGATATTTGACATAACAAGGACGAATACCCTCAATAATAATATAGTGTCTCTCCGCAATATTTCCTCCCTACATGAACTCTCACTCAAATGGTTTTTCCTTCAGCATGAAAAGCTAATAAATATCACAACGATGTGTCAACAAGTATCCCTCAACATAGTGTTCCATAGGGATCTGAATAATAAGACATCATCTAAGAAAAAACAAACAAGGCATCGCATAATTGTACCATATACCTCTACTTTCTAATATGGTTGAAAAATGCAAATATCGACTGTTGAAATCGACCGTACCACTGAATTCCTGGTGATGAATGGTGTAAAATTGAAGGTCAACTTGTTCAATAATGTCACTGTCAACTTGTAGGCCATCAGGAATATTTTATATTCCTCATGATTTCCTAAATATTCCTCTCCAATTGCAAAATAGATATCTACTACTCAAATGATAAATCTGATCTCGATATGACGCTCCTTACGAAATTTTGAGAAAAATGAGTATAAAGTTGGCCACATTCCGACATTGGAAAAAAACATCCTCCAAGGGAATATTTTATATTCCTCAAGATTCTTCAAAGATTCTATTTTTTTGGGGCATCTTCAATTCTGTTGATCAGATGGAAAATTTGACTTCACCATTTCTCTACTTGCGAAATTCTGAGAAAATTAATATAAAATTGATAAAATTATATTATTATGAAAATTTATCTCCCAAGGAATATTTTCAGCATCTTAACATTCCTTAGCTCATGGTTGCACAGCTCTAGGAACTGAAGATTCCACCCTAGTTTATGGTTCCATTATTGCATGGTTCTGCCACTCCCCTTCAAGCCTTCTCAGCTTCACTGTTTGTTGCATGGTCGTTTGGAATGAGTGGTTCATATAGCGTATTAGTAGTAGAGTTTACCAAGCTGAACATTTGGTCTATTCCTGAAAGGCTATATATAGTGTCCAGCAGGTTGGGGGTTCTAACTCTGCCAAACCCCCACCTTTGCACATATTGGTTTTATTTTTTGAACTGTCGCTAGTATTTATTTTCATTTTCTACAACCGTCATATGCCATATGTTATGTGACCAACATGTATATAATGTGGAGTGGTATGTATATGACTTGTATTGAATGTGTTTCCACCACCTATGCATGTTGGTCAGTGCAGGTTCAAGCCCTGTCAGACCCATTATACAATGGGTCCAAAAAAAATTTGGCCATACGATGTGGAATGCGGTTGAGCCATGGGTGGCATCCTGTGTCAGGTTTGTGGGCCCCAAAACATGATTTATATAATAATAATAATAGAATTTTTTTGGGGTGGCACGGATTATGACTCACCCCCTATTTTAATTAATTTTTTCTTTTTATAACCATATTGGTTAAAATCCTCTAACTGGAAAATGAGGGATATAGAACAAACTAACCATCCAACAAATTCACCCATTCTCAGGAGCTGTGCACCATGCACTGGTCAGGGTCAATTTGTATCCTCTCTATCCCTATCACTTAGCCAAGTTTGACCTGAAATTTGACCATGAATAACTCCACCATACAAGCTCAGAATTGAGTGTCATTCACACCATTGAAATTAGGGCAACGAGCACTACGATCTAGTTCTGGTTTGGGAGAAATCCTAACACCTTTAATTTTGAGTTATACTGAGTCCTATTGGATCTTTGTGCATCCCTAGAGCAACCTGGATCATTCCTCCCCACTCAGGATCTTTTGGTCCACCAAAATCATCAACATAATTTGCATCTGATGCATGCATTTTCTCCATGAAAAGTATACTGACAAGTCACCCTTCCTTCTCCTTCACCTTTTTTTGTAATATTCCCACATGGGGAAGCAACAATATATGAACACAATAATGGAGAGAACAGTGAGTAAATCAACACAAAATTATATGAGACAAATGTACAACCCTCTTAGTAAACATATCATCAAATAATAGGCACAAGATCTTGAGGATCAAGTCGCTCAAGCACTATAAAAGAAGCCTCTACAAGAAAAATATGACAAGATATGAGAAATAACTACCATACAAATTACCTGAGCTAAGATAATGCAGTTTTAGGGAATAAAATACTACATAAATATGGATAAATGTATATATTCTATTATATACCTCAAATAATGCTAGGAGTGAAGATCTAGTGTCCTAGACATCTTTCCAAGAGAACTCGAGAAGGGCTTCCGGAAATACCCTCAAGTACAAATGGTGATATACAGCCCCAAGAATGAAGAGTAACTGAAACTTAAGCTCATGAAATATAAGGCTGAAATAATATGGATCTGATCTAGATCTCCTAAAAAGTTATCCTCCAATGAAAGGTTAAACCCTTCACCTAGAAGAAAACACTCTAAAGAGCCAATAGATCCTCCTCTGAAACTGCCCTCCAAAATATCGCAATTCCTAACTAAAAATGCATTGTCACTCAATGTAATAGCTTGGTATGATGCCAAAAATCTCAAATATGCCCAAAAACCTTCCTTTATAATCTCCCAATGGAAGGAATCCTTCCTCCACTGCAAAACTAGCACAAAAAATGGAGATTTCTCTCCTCCACTGCTACACCCCTGCAACACAACCCAACTCTAAATAGAACTACATCGTACATGAAGACTGAAGATTTTCTAGAATGTCAGATGTGTGTAAATAATAGAACAATACTCTTCAAAGAGTCCTCTCAAGGAAAGAGGTGGGATTCCCGACCAGGAACACCCTGTGCTAAACATCACTGCAATATTAGCTAAACATCTAAACAAAGAAACAAAGTCTAAATAGACATATCAAAATAATAATCATAAAATAACCCCATATGGTTGCCATCCTCTTCCTTATAAAAATGTGAGCCTTCTCACCTTGGTTCCCACTCATTAGGGTTTCCACCATCATGCAATCAATCTCCCTCCAAAACTCCATTGTCCCACCCTTAATGCCACTCCTCCATAACAACGATGTTTGATTTGGTCAAAGTTCTCCAAGTCTTCATGATCCAGTCCCTTTTTACACCTAAGGGTCTTCAATCCAACTTTTAGATGACCTCCATTCACACTAGGAGTTTCTTTTATTCCTACTAAGGAGATTTATGGGTCTCCATACTCTCATATTCCTCTATCTAAGAGAAAAATCAAAATTTAATATTCCAATTAGTTGTGTGCTAATTTAGGAATATTACAGTCCTCCCCTCCCAAATTTTTCTTGTCCTAAAGCAACTAAAAGGATAGAACTAAATATCCTCTCCTCTTCCTCCTGTAGCATACTCATGTGATAATCTCCTCCAATGAACAAGATGTTGTCTCATCAATAAGTCTCCAAGTTGCTCCTCCCAAGTGTATAAGTATGCCTTTCGTGGAAAATCCAAATGGCTCTCATCATGAACAAGTGGGATATCCATGGAAGAAACTATATGTGGTCTAGAGGCCTTCTTGAGGCATGGAATCTAAAATATATTGGGAACTATTATTCCCATGTGAAGCCTCCACCCCAAAGCTATCATCCACAAAAAGTGAGTCACCCTCCAACATGGCAACTCATGAGAAATATCCTCCACCTTTGGCTCCTGTAATGTAGGTGGGTTGCATAACTGAACAGGGTAGACAAAATGGTCCACCCCACGTTGTCTCTCTCTCCACTTATGGAAAGTGTAGAGTTGTTGATGATATTGGGCTACAATAATTTTTCCCTCAAGATACAAAAGGACAACTGGATCTCCAAAGACCCCTCCTCTAATTTCATGAGCTCAAACCATTCCATACAAAGTGAATGGTACATCATCACCATGTGGTATTCAAATCAAAAACTTGTTGAAGGTTATGTGCAAGTTTGGATGGTACCAATGGTTTCTCAAGTAATCACAACACAATTATTTTAACTTATATTTTATGAAATAACATGGCAAGCTATCTCCTGACAAATTTCTAGTTGTGAATGTCATCACATCTACTAGTAAATAGTAAATGGAATTGTATACAAACTGAGCATTCAGGAAATAGCATAGTACTTTCCCAAAGCCATATAGTAAATGTCTCTCTCGATCATATATGTTGGTACCAAAATTACCATAAAGCCCAAATAGATGCTTTCCCTCTTCTGGAGCAATGCACTATATATATGTGGTAAGAGAATGCAAATACTATGTTAGATAATCAATAAGTGAAAAAACACAATACTTACCATGTGCTGAGATTAGGTTGATAATAATACCCATAAATGAGCCCTCCATAGTGGTATGATATATTTCCATGAAGAGGAATGTACTATGTGCTGTATGAATATCTTTCTTCTTATGCTTGGAAATCCAAGTCAAGAAGATCATATCATGGTAATAGATGTCTCCATATACTACTCCATCACTCTCATGTCCTACTAGCCCATTAAGTGCATCATATGTGAAGTGATCCTAGGAACACTCCATCAACAAATCCAAGCTCCCAAGTGACAGCGCTGCTGGCTTTAGTGATAAGGCTCTTGCCACTCAATGACTCCATTATTTGACATGCCATATGCCAAATTTATCAATCATAATGCTGCTATATATGGGATTTTCCCTCCAAAGTGGAAGTACCTCCTGATCCTCCAAGGCTAATGAGTAGTCCCTTTGCACCATGATAGTGCCATCACCTACTCCTGCAACATTATACAAAGTATGGAAGAAAAAAGTCCATAAACTCTCAAGAACATCCAAAGCAACAATAAATTTTGTTGCTTCCCCACACTATCCTCATATAAAATATGGAGCAACAACATTATGGATGAAATGAAAGATATCACATCACCCCAATACACCCAAAATCCTTGCTGCCATATGATGGAAGTGCCATGAAAAGGTCCATCCACCAACCTACTCTTTGAAATAGAGTGTATCATATGATGACCAAACTCTTTTAAGAGTAAACAACACAACCTTGCCTCTTGCTGCCCTATGTCATAGATCTGCAAGTGGATTTCCAACCTCTTGCTCATCAACATAACCCATCCAACCCATGGTAAGTACCTATCATCATGCTCAAAATTGGTATTTCTCCAGTGGATAATACCATCCTCCCAAATCAGATTCCTATATTTGCATTTCATGGGATGTTGAAATGCAATCTCCTGCAGATCTCCAAATGAAGACCACTCATCAATGACCAAGTTGACCCCATAAGGATCCAAATAAGTCGTAGGGAAAAAAATCTCATCAAAATGTGAGGCATTCAAAAATAAGTACCCATCATAATAATGGAATATGTCATCCCTCCTAATATACCCTCCATCAATCATATGCCTATCATTTTCTATGCATGTAAAAAGGTCATTGGAAAGCTCCAATAATGGTTGGGCCCCCAACCCATCATTGTTGCTCAATGAAAGCGTTGTTGATATCCATAATGGTGCATATGTTGTATCAAGATCATGTTCAATGCTGAACACATAGTTCTGCATTGCTCTGCTCAGGACAATTTTCATCCCATCCTCCAAAATTCTAGACTCCAACCCCAAGAGTTGTGTGTAGCTCAACAATGATATTCTAGGATGATTGTATATCTCCTTCTTGAATACATCAAGGGTCCTCAACGAAATGATAGTTTTCTGCTCCAAATCAATAATGTAATTTGACTCTAGGTCATGAAAAGGTATATTCCCACATTCCTCCATATGATATGTTGAAATAACAGAAAGTGGAAACATCTTCATACCTTGGTAAAGCTTGGGAAAATCTTGTAATGCTACAAGGGTTCCTTCCTCCGGTGTGATGACTTCTTGAACTAGTAATGATGATGGCTGCTCATTTAAAGGTTGCATCAGCACTGGTACAAGTATCCTCCTCCTCATGCATCTCCAGAATAGTGCATGGGACTCTAAATTTCAAGAGATCAAGACCAATTTGAAAAGGTGCAAGTGTTGTTTTTCCTGATGCAAGTGCTCCTCTAGAAAGTGGTGGTGAAGGTATGTTCTCCTCTTATTTATTTTTTTCAAACTTTTTGATCAACCTTTGAGCAAAATTTTCATATGTAGTCACTTTTACATGACTCAAATGGATGAACCACCAAATGTTTGCTTCACCCTCAAGGTGCAGTGCTACAATCTCAATAGCTTCTCTTTCTAACACTGGATATAGTAGTAAGAATGCATCCAACTTCATTCCCCAAGCTATTTTTGTGCATGTAGATGACCCATTGAATGTAGGCAATGGAAATCTATTGCTGCAATGTCTTCTTTCTTCTTTGAGCTAAATGAACTTTGGGAGAGTTAGATTATTCTTGAAAGCTCTAGGTTAAGACTTATATTCTGCAAGATACTCACTTAGAATCTCATGATCTAAGTTTCCTCCATCTCCATGCCTATTTTCTTATTCTTCCAAATGAAATGGCATACTATGTCTCTTTGGAGCTCTATGCAATACCAGATCTTTCTCCTGCTAATAGGAAGTACATAAACCTTCCTCAACTTGAAACCCTAATGTGGTTTCACTCCTTTTCTCCATTTTTCTTTGCCTGACCTCCTTATTGAGGTCCCTCTTATATCTAAAAAGAGATGAGTTAAAAATCATTTTGATCTCTTTCTCATTCTTCTTATTCTCCTGATAGCATAATGGTTGAAATCCACGGGCTGAGCCAATATTATGCTTTGATACCACTGTAATAATCCCAAATGGGGAAGAAACAATATATGAACACAGTAATGGAAATAACAGTGAGTAAATAAACACACCATGATATGATACAAATGTGCAGACCTCTTATTAAAAATATCATCAAATAATAGGCACAATATCTTGAGGATCAAGTCACTCAAGCACTATAAAACAAGCCTCTACAAGAAAAATATGTTGACACATGAGAAATAACTGCCATACAAATTCCCTTAGCTAAGACAACATATTTTTAGGGCATAAACTGCTACATAAAGATGAATCAATGTATATCTACTGTTATATAGCTCAAATAATGCTAGGACTGAAGATATAACCTCCTAGACATCTTTCCAAGAGAACCCGGGAAGGGTTTCCAGAAATACCCTCAAGTAAAAATGGTGTTCTACAGCCCTAGGACTGAAGATTCACTGCAACTAAAGCTCATAAAATATAATGCTGAAATAATGTGGATTTGATGTAGATCTCATCCAAATTTATCCTCCAATGAAAGGTTAAACCCTTCACCTAGAATAAAACACTCTAAAAGAGCCAATAGATCCTCCTCTGAAACTGGCCTCCAAAACAACACAATTCCTCATTGAAACCGTGCTGTCATTGGATGTAATAGCTTGGCCTGATGCCAAAGATCTTAAATATGCCCAAAAACCTTCCTTGTTGATCTCCCAATGGAAGGACTCCTTCCTCCACTGGAAATGTAGGTTTTAACCCTGAACAGAAATTATCTACACACGAATCTTATAACAGAAAATAAACAATAGTGAGAGCATAAAACATAAAACAGATAAACACAAAGATTTTCCCCTGGATCCCAAATCCGGACGACCAGCTAGATTTTTCATTATATTCCTTTTAGTGTTACAACACATATATATACGTGCCGAAGCATACATAAACCCCAATCCATTAACCCTGGATTAGAACATAACCATAGTTCCCTTGACCGGATCTACAAAATACCAGGGGCCATAAACCATCGTACCCCAAAACCATGTGCAACCTCATGCACAAAACATGGGTGGGTCTGCCTATGAGTGGGACTGCACACCAATATTTTTTTTTTGCTGGGGCGCTACCCCGGACCCTGACAGGGGGGGTTTCCCCCCCCCTGCGATCTCTCTACCTGCCTTGCCGCAACATACAACACGTGGGGCTATTCGTGGAAAGAATATAACACATACCCAACATTCCCCCACTTGTTGTTTTCTTTCCACAAGGGGCCACAAGAGAGCTTAGTCATTGGGACAGTTCTTCAACACCCATTGTTTCACTACACCAAGAGAACTTTTGAGTGCTCACAAACTTTGTCAATACATCTGCAACATTCTTCAAAGTGTCCACTTTTACCAACAACACCCTTTTAGCTTCAATCATATCTCTAACAAAGTGATATTGAACATCAATGTGCTTCGTCTTTGAATGATAAGCAAGGTTCTTAGCCAAGAAAATTGCACTTTGGCTATCACAAGCCTATCCTTATAGCTTGTTGTACCAACCCCATACTTGAACACAATCTCTGCAACCAAATTGCTTCCTTGCTTGCATGAGTGGTTGCCATTTATTCTGCCTCTATAGTTGAAGGAGCCACTACAAACTATATTTTACTCATCCAACTGACTGCACCTCCAAATAGGCTAAAAACATACCCACTTGTAGATCTTCTTTGGTCTACATCTCCAACCTAATCTACAACAAAAAAATGAAGAATTTCCAACACTCTTTCCAATCCTAGTATTTTGTGGTAGCATAAGCCATAATCACTAGTGCCACGCAAATATCTAAAAACCCGCTTCACTACTGTCTAATTCTCCTTCCCTGGGTTTGACATAAACCTGCTCAATAATCCCACTGCATGTGCAATGTCTAGTCTAGTACAGAACATTGCATACATCAGGCTACCCACTGCACTTACATATGGAACACGGGACATATCCTCCTCCTCTTATTCTTGTGTCTAGGGACACTATTCAGCAGACAGCTTTTTACCTACAGGAATCAGAACATTCACTGGTTTACTATCCTGCATATTGAACCTCCGCAATATAGTCTCTACATACTTCCTCTAGTTTAACCAGAGCTTCCTCTTTGCCCGATCTCTTTTAATTTCCATGCCCAACATATTTAGCACCAAGATCATTCATACGAATTTGGAGAACAATAGTCTTCAAAGCTTGACACTTTCTTCATCATTTCCAATCAACAACATATCATCCACATACAAGAGAAAATAAATAACACTATTACCAATTAATTTAAAATAAACATATGATCCTCTCGTTTCTAGTGAATCCAAGTCCCCCATATACATGTAAATAGTGTAAATAAATTCTTCGATACCACATCCTTGGTGACTGTTTTAACCCATACAGAGACTTATTCAACCTGCATACCAGTTCTTTCTTACCCTTCACCATAAATCCTTCAGGTTGCTTCATGTAGATCTCCTCTTCTAGATCCTCGTGAAGAAATGCTATCTTCACATCCATCTTTTCTATCTCAAAATCAAATGCAGCAGCAATAGATAAAAGTAATCTAATAGAAGTAACTTTGGCAACAAGGGAAAAAATATCACCAAAATCAATTCCTGGCACCTGGGAATAACCTTTTGCTACCAACCGAGCTTTGTATTTCTCCACCTTGCCTTCTACATTCATCTTCTTTTTAAACACCCATTTTCTCTCGATGGGCTTCCTTCCATCCGGCAACTCCACTAGATCCCATGCCTCATTTTTGTGCAAGGATTCCATTTCATCAACCATGGCCTCCTTCCAAAGCCCATCCTTAACCTTACTACTGACAAGCCTAGGATCATAAGTTATACAGATAAAATCCCGAATAGAAAGTAGATGGACTATACCTTTCTGGTTGCCTTCTTTCCCGAACTGATCTTCTCACAGCTGGAGTTTGTGGCTCTTCCTCTTCTTAGTTTTCTTCTGTTGTAGAGTCTGATTCATCCTCCTTTAGCTAAAAATCTATCTTCTCAGGTTCCTTTGGTAGGAATTCATGTGTAACAACATCTTTCACCTCTCTAAACACCACATCTCGGCTGTACACAACCTTCCTTGTTTCCGGTTTCCAAAGCTTGTAACCTTTTAAACCATCCTTATACGCAATAAAGATGCACCTTTCATATTTATTATCCAACTTGGTCCTTTTATCCTTTGGAACATGTACATATGAATCACATCTAAATACCTTTAGATGTGAAAGAGAGGTTTTCTTACTAGTCCATACCTCATGTGGAGTCTTATCCTCCAACGCCGATGAAGGTGATCTATTAACTAAGTGACATGCAGTCTCCACTGCCTCTGCCCAGAATTCTTGTCCTAACCTGGTACCACTGAGCATGCTTCTTGCCTTTTCCATCAGCGTTCTATTCATTCTTTCTGCAACTCCGTTTTGCTGAGGTGTGTATGGAGTAGTCTTCTGTCGTGCTATACCACACTTCTTACAGAACTCTTCAAATTCCTTCTTGCAGAACTCCCCACCATTATCTGTCCTCAACACCTTTATCTTCTTCTCTGTCTTGTTTTCCACCAGAGCCTTAAATTCTTCAAATTTGTCAAAGACTTCATATTTCTTCCTCAAGAAGTATATCCATGTATTCCTTGAGAAGTCATCTATGAGTGAAACATAGTACATAGACTTTCCCAGTGATGGAACTGACACAGGTCCAAACACATCACTATGCACAAGATCTAATATCTTGTTCGCCCTCTTAGCACCAGAAGGAAAACTCACCCAATTCTACTTCCCATATACACAATGTTCACAGAAATCGAAATACAGAGAGAAATTATACATACCTTCTACCATACCATTTCTTTGCAGTATCCGAAGGCCCTTCTCTCCAATATGTCCAAGTCTTTTATGCCATAGCATGGTCTTTTCTCTAGATACAGCTAGGCTTTCTACTCCACTTTCAGGAACCACAGAACTGTTACACCCATCAATAATAGTGCTACCTTGTAGCTTGTACAGAGTTCCAATCTGAACTCCCTGCATTAATACTAATTCTCCCTGAACCATCTTGCAAGCATATTTCTCGAACACTGTTTTTACACCTACATCATCCATCTTGCTTACAGAAATCAGATTTCTGGCCAATGCAGGAATATGAAAAACACCAGGCAGTGTTCAAATCCTTCCACCTTGTAGCTTTAGCTTCACTTTTCCACGTCTGACTATTGTAGCCTTCCTATCATCCCCTAGGAATACATCACCGCCATCATATTTCTCATACTCACAGAACCACTCCCTATGGGGAGTGAAGTGAAAGGATGCACCCAAGTCAATCAACCATGACTCATGATCTACATGTGTGTTTGAAGAAGAAGCCAAATACACATCCCCACCTTCATCCGAGGTGGTTTTTTCCTCTACAGAAGGAGCATCATCAGATCCCTTTCCTTTCTCAAGAGCTTTAGATCTGCATTCCTTTTTGTAGTGTCCTTCCTTTCCGCATTTCCAGCACACCTTTAGAAACTTTCCATGAGATTTAGATTTCCCTGTAGATTTAGATCTCCCACTTGAAACCTTATTCTTGTTTCTATTTTGGGACCTTCCTCATACAGATAAGGCATCTCCATTTTGACCCTCCATATTTCTCCGTCACATTTCCTCCGATAGAAAGGCTGAGACAATGTCATCAAAATTCAAGGTATTTGTATTGCTACCTATTGCAATAACCATACTGTCCCATGAGTCTGGTAGAGAACACAACAAACTGGTGCACTTATCTTCATCTAATATTTTAATATCAACAGATGAAAGCTGACTTACCACAGTATTGAAGGTGTTCAGATGCTCTGTCACCGAGTCTCCATCCTTCATCCTCAGGTTATACAACTTTTTCCGCAGGAACAACTTATTCACCAGAGACTTAGATTGGTAAAAAGTCCCAAGTTTTTCCCACATATTCTTCATCGTAGCTTCCCTAGATACATTCAAAAATACTGAATCTGAGACACACAACCATATTGTGCTCTTAGCCTTCTGATCCATTTTCTTCCAGTCTTCATCTGACATTACTGTTGGTTTAGTACTGGGATCTACTATGATCCATTGATATTTATCCACTAGCAGATCCTCCATGATGAGCTTCCACAACTCAAAACTATGACCATTAAATTTCTCGATCTCTATATTTCTACCACTCACCATCTTCTTTCACCGCAAGAATCGATTCCATAGATCTCCCATTGAATAGGGTCTACCTCAGGCCCAAGCAAAAAACCCTTAGCAAAAAAGGCGTTCCCTTGAAGCCGAAACAACTCTGATACTAAATGTAGGTTTTAGCCCTGAATAGAAATTATCTACACAGGAATCTTATAACAGAAAATAAACAATAGCGAGAGCATAAAAAATAAAACAGATAAACACAGATATTTTCCCCTAGATCCCAAATCGGGATGACCAACTTGGTTTTTCATTATATTTCTTTTAGTGTTACAACACATATATATACATGCCGAAACATACATAAAAATACATAAACCCCAATCCATTAACCCTAGATTAGAACATAACCATAGTTTTCTTGACAGGATCTACAAAATACCAGGGGCCGAAAACCATCGTACCCCAAAACCATGTGCAAACTCATGCATAAAACATGGGTGGGTCCACCTATGCGTGGGACCGCACACCAAACATCTTATTTTTTCTAGGGCACTGCCTCGGACCCCGACAAGGGGGGCTGCCACCCCCATGCTATGCCCGGCGCAACGCACAACATGTTGGGCTATTCATGGAAAGAATATAACACATACCCTATAGGAAAACTATCTCAGAAAATGGATATTTCTCTCCTCCACTGCAAAACTAGCTCAGAAAATGGATATTTCTCTCCTCCACTGCTACACCCTTGCAACACAACCCAAATATAAACAGAATTTTGTCGTACATGAAGATTGAAGCTTGGCCAGAATGTCAGATGTGTGGAAATGTAAGAACAATGCTCTTCCAAGAGGCCTCTCAAGGAAAGAGGTGGGATTCTCGACCAGGAACACCGTGTGCTAAACAACATTGCAATCTTAGCTAAACAGCTGAATAGAGAAACAAAGTCTAAACAGACATATAAAAACAATAATCATAACATAACCCCATATGGATTCCATACTCTTCCTCATAAACAATGTGAGCCTTCTCACCTTGGGTCCCACTCATTAGGGTTTCCACCATCAGGTAATCAATCTCCCTCCAAAACTGCGATGTCCCACCATTAATGCCACTCCTCCATAAAAACATTATTTTATTTGGTCAAAGTTGACCAATTCTTCATGATCCAATCCCATTTTACACCTCAGGGTCTTCAATCCAACTTTTATATGACCTCCATTCACACTAGGAGTTTCTTTTATTCCCACTAAGGAGATTTATGGGTCTCCATACCCTCTTATTCCTCTATCTAAGAGAAAAAACAAAATTTAATATTCCAATTAGTTGTGTGCTAATTTAGGAATATTACATTTTTCTTCAGAGCCATAAGAAATGAGCCGACACCTACATCCTATACAAACCTTTAGTACAACATCTTAAAATTATGTGCTCTATTACATGACTAATAATGACACAAGCATCCCCTATTTTCCATGAGTTTATAACAAATAATCTGTGGTAAATTTTACATCAAAATGGAATCGTTATACCAACTATCAATACAAGGTCAAAACGTCGACCTTGGTTTAAAAAGTGATGGAGAACACATCATCACTTTTACGTTATGTTTCAATGCATGATTTACAAGTGAGGCCATGTCAAGCTATCGTGTCTAGTAAAATGATCTCCTACTCAAAAAAGTGAACCAATAGGTACATGGAAGATTTTGTTTTTGAACACCTTCACCAAATGGTTTGTTCACTGGTGCTTTTTCCTTAGGGTGTTGCTCTGGATGTAGCATACAACATTGGCCCTATGATGACCACCTCTGTCACAATGACTGAAATAACTCTTCTTTATCCATAATTTCTTAACGTTCTTCCTTCCCTAATGTGGAGAAGGTATTTCATGCCTTATCCTATTTTGTGCTTCCATTATCTTCTAGCACTCAACAACCACATGGTCATGTAAACCACAAAAAATACACATTTTTCTATGCCATGATTTGTGATTTTATCACAACATGCTTATAATAAAAATAAAATCTAGAATATTGAGACTTTTCATAGATTTCTTCGTTATCTCTGGCACAATTATGGTCATGAGAGCTTTCCTCAACCCTTCCTCTACAATGTGCACTGGCATGGTATGATGGTGAAGTGTTCCCATCATTCTCTTTCCTCAACAGTTTCAAGAATGTATTGGAATCTTATGATACCTTTTTTTACTCTCCTTCGGTATATCCCAAACCCGTGAATCAAGGTCTTTGCATGACCTCCAATGGTTGAGTCATGCCTTGGCCATTAACTCCAAGTCCTCCTCCTTTATGCGCCATCTTCGTAAGGAGTATCATGTTAATTCCTCTAATGGGTACCTCCATATTTCCAATAGAAATAACATTAAGTGAAGATGGAATTGAATAATGATCATCATCATTTATCTCAACTATCAATTCTTAAATAGGTGATGAGGAATAATGTAAGCCTTCATTGCACTTCAACACCTCCAATTCTTCTTTCATGGCTCCTAGCTAAAGCTGCAGTCTTTTCCTCTCCTCGTTCCCTTCCTGTAGAAGCCTCCTGAAGGCTCTGGTTGTTGCACTTCAATTCTTCCAAGGACTCTTTCGTTGTTCACAACTGAAGCTGTAATATCTTCTTCTCCTCTTTCTCTTCTCATAAAATCCTCTTCAACTCAACATTCTCTAGTTGAAGTCTCTGGAAGATATCCTCATTTGAATGATGAGAAGATGATGAAGAAGATGCATGTTCATTTGAGGCAGTAGATGGAGCATCATCCTCTACTCTTTATTTATCTTGTTCCACTATTATATTCCCATAATTTCCATACATTATGTCCAAAAAATTTTACATCATAATTAAGGCCTCACACATGTCTTTACCATCCGCCATTTTCTTTATTTTTGCACAATCAATCTTTCAAACTCGCTATTCACATCAACGAGAAGACCACTCTAATACCATACTTGATCCAGATTACTTCAGACATAGGAATTAACCAACACCTTTTACTTCTGTGATGTTAGAATAATTGCATTTAAAAGAGAATAAAATGACCACATATTCATGCTTAAACATGAGGAAACATAATGAAAATAAACAAATAAAGAACACCACACATTGATAATGGAGTTTTCCAAGTGTCAGATATGTCTTCAGGCCTGGTGTCAAGATAGTGGAGTTAACTTCATTAATTGTTGCAAATGATGATGATATGCATGGCACGTTCTTTGTTATAACAAGGAGAAATACTTTCAACGAAATTGTTGTCTCTCTCCATGAGACGTACTCCCTATAAGAAATCTCACTCAAATGGGTTTTCCTTCAGCATGACAAGCTAATGAAATATCACAATAATGTGGCATTAACTATCCCTCAACATAGTGTTACACAAGGATCTATACCATAATAAATCATCTTAGAAAAACAAAAGGAAGCATAACATAACTACATCATATACCTCCACTTTCAAAGATGGTTGAAAAACTCAAAACTCAACCATGTAAATGGACTGCACCACTAAATTCCTAGTGATGAGTGGTGTAAAGTCGACTATCAACTTGTCAAATTCTGACACCATCAAATTTCAAGCCTTCAGAAATATTTTAGATTCCCCAAATATTCCTCTCCACTAGTTGAGTGTAGATATTGTAATTAGATGAAAAATATGATCTCTCCATCACTCTCCCTGTGAAATTATAAAAAAAATGAGTATAAAGTCAGCCACATTCTGACACTAGAAAAATTCAGCCTCTCAAAGAATCTTTCAGGTTCTTCAAAGATTCTTTGTTGTGGGGCACTTGTAATTCTGCTGCTCGGATGGCAAATCTGACTTCACCATCACACTCCCTCCCAAATTATAACTAGAAAATAAGGAATATAGGACAAATTAACCATCCAATAAATTCTCCTATTATTGGGAGCCTGATTTTGTGCACCAGTCCCGGTCAGTTTTTAGCCTCCTTAACCCTGTCATTTTGCCAAGTTTGACCTAAAATTTGACTGTGAATAACTCGACCATATGAGCTCAGATTTGACTGTAATTTTCACTAATAGAATTAGGGTGAGAAGCACTACAATATGGTTATGGTTTGGGATAAATATTACCACTTTTAATTTTAAGCTACTTTGAGTCCTCTTGGATCTATGAGCGTCTCTAGAGTCACCTGGATCATTCCTGCCCACTAAGGATATTTTTATCCACCAAAATCATGAACATAATCTACAATTGATGTGTACATTATTTTCACCACAAGTGTCCTGACAAGTAACCCTTCCTTCTCCTTCACCCTAGTTCTTCAGAGCCATAAGCGATGAGCCAACACTTGCATCCTCTACAAACCTGTAGTACAATATTTGCAAATTGTGTGCTCTATTACATGAAGAATAATGACCAAAGAATCCCATACTTTCCATGAGTTTATAACACATACTCTATGTTCAAGTTTACATAATAATGGAAACATTACCCCAGCTATCAATAGAAGGCCAAATAATCAGCGTTTCTTTAACAAGCGATGGAAAACATATCATCACTTTTACATTATGTTGCAATGCATGATTTAAAAGGTGAGGCCATGAAAATATATCATGTCTAGTAAAACCATCTCTTACTCAACAAAGTACACCAAAAGGTACGTGGTGGATTTTCTTATTAAACACCTTCACTGATTGATTTCTCTACAGGTGCTTTTTCCTTAAGGCGTTGCTCTAGGTGGAGCCTCCAAAATATGGCTCTTTGATGACCACCTCTGTCAGAGTGAATGCAATAATTCTTCTTCCACTAGACTTTCTTTACCTTCTTCCTTCCCTGATGTGGAGAAGGTATTTCACACCTCATCCTCTTTCATGCTACCATTCTATGATAGAACTTAGCAACCACATGGTTATATAAACAAAAAACAACTACATAGTTTTCTACACCATGATTTGTGTTCAACATCAACAACATGCGTGTAATCAAAATTAACTCTTTGGAAAATTGAAGGAGCTTATCTAGTGAAATTTAAGATGTGTTCATCTACCTTTAAGGAGCATGAAATGTTGGGTGACTCATAAAACCTTGCTGCATGGAAAGCCACATAGGGGATCATAGTTCACAACACTGATTTGTTGGAATACATTCAAGGAAGGATGCCTGAGAATCCAGAAAACGCTTCCGCTTCCATAAAAAATAGGTATAAGAAAGGTGAGTCCAAATCAAAGAAAATTATATTTGATGGTTTAAAATATCATTTAATTACATATGTGTTGGAGCAGGATCCCTTAGGACCGCATTTTTGGGGCTAAATAATAGTATTTTTCATAGTTTTGAGTCATGCACACTGCGCTATGAAGATTCAAGGGGATTTGAGGTGGGTCAAATCCCCTTCACGAGTTGTAATTGGGCTAATGGGTAAACTAGTGGTATTTGACCACGGTTTGAGGATGATATTATTAGTGCAAGTGGAAGGTATAAATAGAAGTCTAGATCGAGTAGGGAAAAATGAGTTTTTATGTAAGTTTTGATGAATGATTGAGCTCTGAAGAAAATATTTGTAAGCATCTGTGTCTAAAAGGCTCCTGCTAGTTCTGTGCCCGGAGACCTTAGTTCGGTTGTATGTGGACCCCACTAGCTGTGTGCGCGTGTAGATTTGAAGGATTGTAACAGTTTTTATGAATTTTTAATGAATAAAGACATGTTTTGATAAATTTGAGTACTAAATGCATCTCTAATCTGTTTCTATGATCTGTTTCCACGTATAATTTATGTTTCATGCTTATGATTTATATTACCTATGATTGGATCAGTTTCATACCTTTTTAACTGTTGACATGAATGTTAATTTCATAGATCTATTGTTGTAAATGCTAAATATTACATTGTTAGAAAAATTAAAGGGGTTGCGGATATACTGTTTTTGCGTGTGGGCAGGGTAATATTTGTTAATTAACCTAGGGCTTTTAGTTATGGTTTCTTATGCGAAGTCAGTCTGTGTAGTAAAATAGATATCAAGACGCCCACTTCATTTATTTATCTCTTAAGGTGTGGAAACTTGGTTCTAGCACCCCCACATATTGCTTCGGGTGAGATTTTGGCCTACGCAAGCAGGTCATTACCGAAAGGGCTAGTAGTAAGAGGGTTTTGTTGGTTACACAATAAATCTAAACCTGGGTCAGGACCCCTCAAGAAAACAAATGATTCTGTTGCTGGGATCGATATCATTTTGAGAGAGATTAGGTGTTGTGGCAGCCATCGGGGACTGAATTACAAGACTGGTTTGAGAAAAAGATACGTGAATTCTCCATCTAGGAGAACATAAGTAAGAATTTGTCGAATGAAGAGAGGGAATGAAAGTATATTTTCACAGAGGTCCACAAAATCTTCTTTGAGACCTTTTCACATGAATTACAGGAGCGATTATTAAGGTTAGCCAAGTTTTAGACCTGCTCGAAGGATGATAAGATCACTCAGTGGACGACTGAGTGTATTCAAAAATTAGAGCATACTGATAAATCCATCATCCACACTGTAGAGGATTGGGTTGATAGCATTCTTGGTGGATTTGTGACAAATCTTGAATTAGATTAGTTTGTGTCATATTCTGAAGCAGAAATGAGGTTCTTCAAAGCACTGAGAGGTTCTTCATGCCTTTGTTGATTAAGATGTCATTTTTTGAAAAGGGTATTCTGTGCAATCACACTAAGTGAATGAACCCAAACAAAGTTGAAAGAATTATGTGCAGTAGAAAGTAATTTCAGGTTAATTAGAGAGAAGACAGATCTGTATACATCCCTCTAAGAAACTCATCTAATAGTGATACAAAGAGTGGTGAGGCTACATGCACCAGAGTTAGACCTCCAGCCACCCCACATTCGAACTCGTGCAGTGTTAAGTCATCTCCTACTCAACCTCCTCCACCACCAAGAGGCGATATGGTTACGCATATGAAGCTACCCACCTTCAAGGGTGCAGGTGATGAAGACATGGAGAGAATATGGTTTTTTGCAACTGCAATATGGACTACACAAAATGTTAACACTGATGTTGTCAATAGGGTGCAGCTAGCTATGGTGTTTGAGGGCCATGCGCTGGACTAGATTATGGGATATCTGGCTCAGAACACTGATCCTACTATCGATGAAATCAAGAAGGCTTTAAAGCAGTAGTTAAAAAAACCAAAGACCTACTCACAATGTGTAACATAGCTGAAAGAAATCTAAAAAGAACCAAACAAATCTATCTGGGAGAGAGATCAATGACTTAAGCACACCATCAGTGATGGAGGATTTATCTATGATGATAAGAAGCATAAATAATGGTTTATTTTCGTGCTTGTACCACACCTACACGACCGTCTGAATCAACAGAAAATTGATTCTTAGGCTGAGGCTCTTGAAGTTTCCATGAAGATGGAAGCCACACCCATAATTGATGCCCAATTTGGAACTCTATAGATCCAAAATCAGCTAGAAGTGATGTATGTGGACATTTGGAACTTGTGCAAGGAAAGAGGGAAAGAATTCGGCACATATGTATGGTGAATACGTTGTAAAGTTTCTAGTCACAAAAAAGGCTAGTGTACCTTTCTTCAAGATTACATGCAAGCAAGAGGACCAAATCCATTGCAGCCAAGGGATGCTGCAGGACCAAGTGGGAATCCCACACTGTGGTGCACTAGCTATCAAGTGGTTGGATGACATGACAAAAACCATTGCATTCGATTAGGAAGTTATGTACCAAAACTGAAGTAGAAATGGTGTAGGCTTTTCTCTTCGGTTGGCCATGATGAGAACCACTACCACACATTTGATCTGATGATAGACAACGAAAACCTATATAGAGTGTAGGTCAACCCATGTTCACCTGCATCCCCCTCTGGGCATGGTGGATCTCTAGCCAGAGGAAGGGGAGGAGTGAGAGATGGAGGTGCAGGTCACGGAAGAGGACAACTAATATGCTACAACTATGGAGATGCGGGACATTTTGCGCATGACTGTCCAAACCCTGCATGAGTCTTGTAGATATTATAGATATTTTGGTCATGTTATTTAATATTGTCCTGTTTTGATTGCTATAATGTAGGAGAAGTGACAACAGAAAACTACACAAAATATAGAAATGGTTAGAGATGCATTGCAGGATGATGATTTGAGTGTAAACATAATCACAAACAGTGGTGATACCACTAGATAAGACGAGAGAAAGAAGGTTGATACAGAACCGTGGATCAAGAAGGATTCTAAGAAGAATGAAGGACTCAACTTGTAGAAGGAAAAGGAGGCTTTTGTAGAAGCTAGAAAGGATTTTTTTGCTGCAGGTGAATCCACATCCAAGTCAATCACAGAAGTGAAGATTGATGATGAATTCAAACATTTCCTGCAAGCCTTTTGTTATGTAGGTAAATCATCTCTACTGATAGAGACGATCCCTCTAGCCCTAGGGTGGGTCTAGTAAGAAGGAATCATGCTAGAGTGTAGGTTCCTAGAAATTTGAATGAAAGAGGATGTGATAAGATGGCCTACCTATGGTCAAAAGCTATTGTCGACACTCATAGTGATGATGAGAACCTTTCGCTCCTGATCGAAGGCAAGTCACAACCCCTCCATTTATCACATTTTGACACCTACACAGAGATTATAAAATGATAACCACATCCCACATAATAATTACATTCAAAAACTACTAGTCAATCAGAGAAGACTAGCATATTTCATTCAATAAAGAAAAAACAGAAGACGGGAACCATACAATAGTCACTTATATTAATAGGTAGAAAGAAGAGATACAACCATGCTCTAATGTTGTGGTCTCCTCTAGTGGGGCTCGGGTGAAGCACGTCTCAAAGATCGTTGGGGAATTTGGACAGGAAAAGGGAACTCTCGATGGAATTCCTTCTTGATCTGCCTTCTTAATAACTCAGTTATTCAACTATATCTTAGTCTCCAAGTTCAGCACTTCATCAGTATAATCCTCTTTGTTCAGCTTTAGCTATAGCTTTAGCTTCAGCTAGTTTTCATAAAGAGAGAAGGCTTTTTTATATAGAGGCAAAGGAGGAGGTTGGGATCCCTACAAAGTTGGAAGGGAGTTCTATCCTTTAGGAGTGTTCCAAGGGAGGTGGAAACTAATAACTAAAGGAGGAGGCCCATGGTTGTTTCAGTTCAAGCACTCCCAGTGACTCATCCCCGAGGTGGTTGGAATGGAACCTTCACCTCTATTTTTTAAAAAAAATTCATAAATAGCTTAGTGTGGGCATTACACTGGGACAGAGCGCCAGGTGGCACGAGCCTTAGTGTTAATTTTCTGCATCGAAATGAGGGAAGAACTGGCTACTCACGCCAAGGAAAAAACAGGGATTTTTGATGTTTTATTCATGGAAATGTCAACAACAAGAATTTTTCCTTCATCAAAAGGGATGCAATGATGTTATTTGCAAAGAATGACACTGCGTATTGGTCACAGAAATTACCCTCCAATGTGCGGGATGGGGGTTGCAGGGATAGTGACAAAATGTTGTGTAACAGATGCCCCCTAAAGCATGAAGTCCGAGGGAGAGGGAGGGGCGAAGTGCTTTGTGAGAATGCATTCAAACCAAAAACCACTGTTGGAAAACCTGCAATTACAAATACAACTGATATCTCTGATACATGAATACGTGGCATGGGCGTACCCATCCATAATAGAGTATATAAAAATTGAGATCTAGGTATGGACACAACCATCCAACAGTAAATATCACTAAATAGACTCAGGTATGGTCGCAACCATCCAATCAAAGAGTCATGTAATAAGTCATGATAACCCACAAAGAACTCTCAGCCTAGATTTTAACAGAAAAAACCCAGGGTCTTATCCTCTGTCTTGATCTGAACAAGTACAAATTCAAACATGCGAATATATGAGCTGAAGTCGAACATGCAAGAAAATCGTCTAATTACTAGCCAATGATGAAAGTTGTTAACAGATGAAAGAGAAACCACCAATAATGATAATATATCTCAAGGTACGAAAGGTACAATCCACGGAATGTGAACAGTGATCTCGCAATGAACATCCACATAGTCAGTTGATCGAAGGCCAATGATGTGGACCTTACATCGAATGCAAAGAACCTACCATTGGGGCATGCATGCTCCAAGGTACCAAAAGGGAGACTCTAGATTAGATTCCTGGAGAATGAGATGAAGTCGACAGGAAGTGACCTGGTCGAAGGTGGGCCATAATGTTTCCCACATCATCGACACGAGACAGATGAATATGATGTTTGTGAATCAGGACCAACAGAGAATTAGAGGGAGGTTGAAAAATTCAGACCCAAACTTCTCTTGAACATATCAGTAGCACGACACTGGATTTGGAAGTATTTTACATCAAAATATCTGAGGTCATGATGACATGGAAAAGAGAAAATGAGAGGTCAAAAGAGATTACCCAAACTCATGGAGGAAAAAATGACGAAATGTGATGTCCCCAACCTGACACGAATGCAGACAAGTGCCATGTTCAAGAGCGACATACTACCGACACTACTAAAATCTAGTTCCATTTTCCCCCACCATTTCTGGCGAGTACCCCAATTATTTTTGAAAACAAGCTTGAAAGGGATAGCATATGCTTGTACTATAAGTTTTTCCTTCTAAAAAATCCGTCCTAGTAAATATTACGAGCCCTAGGAAGGAGGAACTCGAATAATGTCATGGTGACAAAGTCTGATGTCACTAGAGTTTAATGAGTCTGACAGAGGAAGAACTCGGCACCTTTTCATATTTAGAGAGTTTGAAAAGATGACAGAAAATAAAACTCTAGTGGTCCCTTTTCGTAGGTAGTCTCACAGATACGAAAAAGGTAGAAAACTGTGTCTGAGAGAACCTCTTAGTCATGATAGGCTAAGGTATTCCTTTTTGACAAATAATCCATCCCAGTCTGAAAAGGGTTAAACGTATACTGGGTATGTATCGTTTCGCAACCATTTAATGAGTTCAAAATGACAAGCATCTTGACAATCTTTTCAGTTTTATAGTGTCAGAAAAGAGCTGAAAGATGACTCCAGTAGTGACTTTTTTGTGTTTTTACCAAGTCCGAAAAAGTATAAAATGTAACTCATTACTTCATCATTGTCACATGAAAAACCTGTTACTGCATAAGAGACATGTGTAAAACGTATTTTTCGAAAATGATATAGTAAAATAATTGAAAAACATGTCTTAAAACCTAATTAGGGTTGTGAAAAAGTTATAAAATGCCAAAAATGGTAAAAAACAATTACTTTTCATTTTTACCTCTTGTGGAGCAATCTTGCGACGACGATAGTGACCAATCCAGTACACCAATCGCAAATCTGTTAACTCCAGGTAAGGGTTGAGATCCCTCTTGTCATTTTATGCTATTTCTCGCTTCTTGCGTTTATCAATTTTTATTTTTGGAGGAGAAATTGTGAAAATTAGGGTTGTGCGGTTGGCGCGGGTTTTAGGCACGGAGTCATGCCAATTGCCTATTTTTTACACTAGGGCACGCCCATTGGTGCGACTGTTTTAGAAACACTCGTGCCAATGGCGCACACTAATTTCTAACAAAATTAGGCACCAAATGTCCCAATTATTTACAAATTTAAGGATAAATATTGACTAATACCACTCAAATATGTGTGTTTGCAGGTAGAAAAGAGAAAAATGGTCATAGAATGGAAAGAATGAGAACATAGTGAAGAAGATGAGTTGGCCATGGAAAATGAGGGAATTATGGCAGCCCTCAGAAACTTTGGTTTGCTAAAATTCTTTCTAACACCATGCCTCCCAGCCCAACCAAAATTGCTACAATATCTAATCAGTATATGGGATGAAAATAAAGAGAAGTTCATCCTATAGGATCAAGAGCTTGAGATCAATGTCTCCGATGTATATTTCATCAGATGATTATCGCGGAGGGGTGCAGCACCAATCCTAATCAGCACCTGGCCCTACATGGAAAACATGACCATGGTGATTGACAAGGTATGTCGAGGAGTGCGGAAAGTTTCAGGTAGTGGGAAAGTTGATATTCAAACTATCCCTGATTTAACACTACGTGTGATATTACATACCATCACAGGGGCTGTGAGATCAAAAGCACCACACGAAGCAACAAAGACAAAGTTGCTTCTTACTATGGACTGCATGGCTCCGACTATCTACAACTAGGCAAAGGCCGTAACCATCAACATGAAGTGCCAACTAACCAAATTAAATAAGACCAAATTGAAACAATTTTGTTATGGATCCATTCTAGTATCGTTCTTCTTGGAATGATTACCAACTTTTCAGCGAAAAGAGGTTATAGTTCTGAATCCACCAACGAGAGAATCACGGATGGCCCGATGGGCAACACTGATGCCAAGGGCAGGGGGGAGCCAACAGATGTCTTGGAGGCCAGAATTTTTTGATTGTCTCCTTCGACAACTGATTGTCATGGAGGATTGGCCCTACACTGGAACAGATTTCACTGATGACCTAGACCTCCCACTCTTGGAGGGAGAAGATTGGGATGAAGATTTGGGTAAGACTCAAATTACTTCTTGAGTGGTGTTTTTCTTTTGATATTCTAGATCTTGGGTGGTTCAGTTTCGAGCCAAATATCACATGGCTTTAAATTTTTATGAGTATTATGATTTTTTATTTATTTATGTATGTTTTGACCTTAAATCCATGTGATTCATATGTTGGCCCAGAGAGACCTGCCTGTATGTCACCGATAGCGAGGTGAATCCCTCGCGATTTCGAGCCTCAGGGAAAGGGCGGCGAGGAAGATGAGATCGTGTGCAACATGGAGGGGATTACCTGAGGAGTTCTAGATTATAAATGTTTTGATGATGTTGCTCGTGCCTACCAGAGGCATATTGTTGGGGTGCCTAGCCGAATTCACCGCTTGCTGAGGCGGCTAGTGCGGGCTGTGACATGTTATCATGAGCAGCATGCTGATTAGACACCTAGGTTTATTTTATCTGCATATTTTGTGATACATGATGTCTCGAGATGTAATAGAAACATACATATATTTTTTGAAGTTATGATGCACACAGTTGCAAACATGTGATATATATATATATATATATATATATATATATATATATATATATATATATATATATATAGGTCACCAGATCGGTACTTTTCCTACATGGATCTTGTACATATGATGATGTTTTGTTCAAATTATGAAAATGCCTAATACAATGTTAGCTAATGTATTAGTTAAATAATCTGCATAATAAGTAACGACTGAAGAGTTAGGAAAATGTTCACAAAGGATATAAAGTCAAAATATTTCATTTTTATGCAAGCTCAAAAACAAAAGTAAACTATGCTTGAGATTGGTTTCATGGTTACACAATCTTGAAGCAAAAGTAAACTATGCTTGAAAAAATAGGCATGCCACCCAACATGGTGACTCAAATCAAGATGCACATGCCCCCCAAGCTTCAGTCCATCTGAAAGGCAGATGCGATGAAGGTTCAAATTACGAGATCAAGAGAAAGACTTGAATGGGATTTTACGAGATCTTATCAGAGACTCGAATTGAACATGAACGTGTTTCATTGTTTTAATGAGGTTGAAACATTAAAAGAACTATCCTCATGGGCTAATTCATTTTTTAACGAGGTTGACATAGAAGACAAACTGTCCTCATGACACCTTGTTTCATTTTTTTAAGGAGCTTGACACAAAAAAAATGAACTGTGCTCGAATGACCTTTCATTACGACGAATAATAGGTCATAGATTCCAAGAGGTTCGCTTTTTATGGGAGAGAAACATCTTGAAAATCAGGACCCAATGCCCCCAGCACATGATGCACAATAGCACTATCATTGAATTTGGGCACAAGACAGGTAGCCACATAATTAACCTGTGGTAGGAAAGATATAACCGATAGATAAAGACTCGGAAGGGATTATGGTGGACCAGATTTCACATCAAGACCAAAGAATGAAAGAGGGAAGAGACTACCGTGGTGTTAATGGTCACAATCTGAACTTTGTGTGGAAAATAGATCACATGAAAGATGGAAGAGATTATTGCACCCATGACATAAGTATAGTCGTGCCCCAAGAGTAAATTTAAATCTAAGGGGCCTGGAACAACCATCACATCTATATAGATGGTTCTCCTTCCGAAAGTAATCGACAATTTTGAAAGGATCCCTAACGGTTGACTGGTTCCTCTGTTAAAATCCAACATATTCTGGGTAACAAGAGTAAGTAGTGGAGAACCAAAATCTTGCCAGGTAGTTGAAGGAAGAACATTAACAGAGGTACCTTCATTTATAATCGTGCTAGGTATGACCATATCAAATATTTTCATAGTGATCTCAAAAGGCACATAAGAAGGAAGGCGGTATCTTGAAAATCGAATCCAATTGAAGGAAGTGACCAAACTACTTGGAGGAGGTACCATCGAGCTGAGATGGTCTTCTCCTGGTATTACCGAAGCAAGAGGAGCATCGTCTGGAACTTCCATCACTGGAGTAGGAGAAGCAGCTTCTTGAAGCTCGTCGGGGAATTCAGATGGGAAAAGGGACCTCTCGATGGAATTACTTCTTGATCTACCTTCTCAATAACTCATTTATTCAACTCTAGCTTAGTCTCCAAGTTCAACACTTCAGCTATATAATTCTCTTTTTTCAGCTTTAGTTACAGCTTCAACTTTAGCTATTTTTCATAAAGAGAGAAGGCTTGTTTATATAATGGAAAAGGATGAGGTTGGGATCCCTACAAAGATGGAAGGGAGCCCTATCCTTTAGGAGTGTTCCAAGGGAGGTGGAAACTACTAACTAAAGGAGGAGGCCCATGGTTGTTTCAGTTCAACTACTCCCAGTGACTCATCCCCGAGGTGGTTGGAATGGAACCTCTACTTCTATTTTTAAAAATAAATTCATAAATATCTTGGCGCAGACATTACACTGGGACAGAGTGCCAGGTGGCATGGGCCCTAGTGTTAATTTTCCATATTAGCACAAGGGCAGAACTGGCTACTCGCAATAAGGAAAAAACAAGGATTTTTTATGTTATGTTCAGGTAAATTTCAACAAGAAGTATGTTTCCTTCATCAAAAGGGATGAAATGATGTTATTTTCAAAGCATGACACTGCATATTGGTCACAAAAATGGCCCTCCAATGTGCAGGATGGGGATTGCAGGGATAGTGACAAAATGCTTTGTAACACCTACATCAAGCTATTGCATAACCATAAAGAAGTAGACAACCTTCAGGATCTCATAGATAGCTGCATGGATAACGAGTTGCCTCAAACTGAGAGCATGGCTATAAACAATATCTACAAGAATAAGAAGAGAATTGGTCGGGGCACTAGCACATTTGGACCAATTTCCGACGGCCAATTTGTCGCTATTCTGACACATAGGCGTCACAAGAGCGACAGTGTGAGGTAGGGTGAAACGTGGTTAGCCATTATGTCGCAATTCCGACACTTCAATAAAGTGTCGGAAGAGCGACACTTATTCCAATGTTTCCAGACTTTCGTCGCTCTTCCGACTTTCGCCAAATCGTTACTATTCCGACGTTTTGTAAGCATCGATATTTCAACGATACTGAACTGCCACATTTTCAATGCTTATAAGGTTTTCAAGAAAATGTCACAATGCTGATGTTATGTGCCAAATGTCGCAAGAATGAGGAAAATTTTAACACTGTTGCATTTCCAATGTTTTGTGCCAAACGTCGCAAGACCGACACAAATGTAAACAATGTCACATTTCTGAATTTTGGTGCCAAACGTTGCAAGACAGACGAATATTTTGGTACCGTTGAATTTCTGATGTTGTGTGCCAAATGTCGCAAGACCTATGAAAAGGTAAGGCGTTGCACTTCCGACATTTACGAGGCGGCGCTTTTCCCACGAAATGGTAAAAATATTTCTAAAAAAAAAGACTTCGCTCTTCTGACGTTTAAAGCATCGGTCGTTTGATGCTTTGATAAAAATATTTAAAAAATAAATAAATATACCCTCGACCTCCTATTTTTGGATGTTGATTCTTTTTACGAATGATGTAACTATGGTTATAACATTTGTGTTGTCATTTGGATTTGAAGGTGATGGACCTAATTCTTTTCGGTTAGTAGCTCTAATATCTTGGCCTAATAATGTTTTTAAGAGTGCTTCTAGCTCTTTCAAATCACCATCTTTATCAACCTAAAAATATAAAATTATCAAGACACAAAACATAATTATGTAGATAATAGCAGAAGGAAGAACAAATCATTTATTTAAATGAAATCCTCTTTCAAGGTTTTTCCTCCCTCCATGAATTACATAACTGGACTTGCTTAACTTTGATACCTTGCTTGCTTTACTTTGAAAACAAGACCCTATCCCTAATACGATCCTGTCGTCCTTGGATTTTTTGAACTTGGTCTCCCTTGGGTTCTTTGGAGGTCTGGTGCATTGCACACTGTAGATATATAACCTAGTAAAAATTGTATGCAAACCATTCCATTCAAATTTTAAACATGCAAACTCTTCACAAACCTGCCACACAATCATAACTATAATAGTTGGGTATACTATATCTAGTAAAACAAGTGCACAATAAAATTTCAACTGTTGCTTTGTAATTGACATAGCCCTTCAATCCATTAAAAAAAAAATTTGTATGAATAGTGTATATGTTGAACACATTGGATTCATCATGTCAAAACTATGGATTGAAAAATACTCCAATTCTTGATATTTTTTGAAAATAAAAAGAACTGGTCTTATTGTGTGCTTCAATTTCTAGGCACATTCTATTCTTACCATCGAAACTATGATTATGTGTGTATGCACCTTTCATTTTATCCTGGATAAACATGTGTAGGTTTGTATACATGTATTATTTATGCCTCGGGGTGTATGTTACCTTTTAACCTACATCATGCTCTATATTATCTCTTTGAATTCCATGCATGTGTCAAATTCTTGTTATAAACTACCTCAAAATTTGTGTTTCTGTCAGGGGGTCATTATAGTTTCTTAGGATGGATGCAATCTATATATTCTTGGGTGTGACTATGTCAAACCAGGAGGTAACTCCTCAAATCTGAATGTGTATTAGCTGAAGAAAGCATATGGATTTATACATGGAGGTGAGGCTATTGGGATTCATCTCCCAATGACTCTTGGCCTTCCATATTTCCTAATATTAATTAATATACAATATTAAATGTGCACACCCATCCCATAGGATTAGGTGTCAACATTCCCCCCTTTAATCCGAAGGGATGTTGGTGAGTCCAAGCATCGATCTGAACTTTTCAAACTTTTCTCTTCCAAGTGCTTTGGTGAAGATGTGAACAATTTGCTCATTCGTGGAACAATGATGTAGATGGATGGTTTTGGCCTGAACATGATGTCGAATTAGATGGTACTTTGTATTGATGTGCTTTGTTCGATCATGGAACTTTGGGTTCTTGGCCAAATTTATTGCAGAAGTGTTGTCAATCATGAGTGGTGTGGAATACATTTGTTTCATCTGCAAATCTTCCAGGATTTTCTGGAGCCACACAATTTCCTTTGTTTCTTCAGCTGTTGCCACATATTCTGCCTCAGTCGTGGAATCTACTGGAACTGACTGTTTGCGTGATCTCCATGAGACAGCTCCTGATCCAAGACTCATGGTGTAACCTGTAGTAGACACCCCTGTTTATTTGTCGCCATCAAAGTCTGAATCAGAGTATCCGATCAAGCTGAAGTCGCCTACCTGTGTATATTTGAGTCCAAAGTCTTGAGTCCCCTTCAAGTACCTTAGCACTCTTTTTGCAGCAGACAAATGTCCTTCACAAGGTTTTTGCATGAACCTTGAGAGGATTCCAACAGCAAATGAAATGTCAGGTCTGGTGGTGGTCAAGTAGATAAGACTTCCTACAAGCTGTCTATACTTAGTTGCATCCTCAAATTCCTTCCCTTCAATATATGTGAGCTTCAAGTTTTGTTCCATTGGAGTGGTTAATGGATTACAGTAATTCATGCCAAATTTGTTCAAGATATCTCCAATGTACTTCTTCTGAGAAAGAAATTTGAGTTTAGGATGTTGAATTACTTCAATACCCAAATAGTAATGAACATGACCCAAATCAGTCATTTCAAAATCTTTCTTCAACTCTTTCTTCATGGATGCAATATAGCTCTCATTGTTTCCTGTTATCAAAAGATCATCTACATATACCACAAGATATACAACTATTTTTCCAACTTTCTTAACAAACAAAGTTGCATCATCAAGATCAAAATGTTTGAAGTCAAGTTTGAGAAGATGCTCGGTCAATTTCTCATACCAGGCTCATGGTGCTTGCTTAAGGCCATACAAGGATTTTATAAGTTTGCAAACTTTGTGTTCTTGACCCTTTATCACAAATCCTTCTGGCTGGGACATATAAACTTTCTCCTTTAGATCTCCATTCAAGAAGGTTGTTTTTACATCCATCTGATGGACTTTTCATCCATTCTAAGCTGCTAAGGCAAAGAGAGTCCGGATGGTGGTCCATTTTGCTGTGGGAGCAAAAGTTTCTTCATAATCAACTCCTTCTTTTTGTGTGAATCCTTTTGCCACAAGCCTGGCCTTGTGCTTTTCAAGTGAGCCTTCTGCTTTGTACTTGTTCTTGTAGACCCACTTACAGCCAATTGGTTTCGTTCCCAAAGGCGGATGAACCAGCTTCCAAGTGCCATTCTTTATCAAGGCATCATACTCCTTCTGCATCGCTTCTTTCCATTCATCATGAGAAGTGGCTTCTTTGAAGGAATTTGGTTCATGATCTGTAGACAAACTCAATTCACAGTTATAAGCAATATCCATATCAACAGGGGAATCAGAATTATCTACATCACCTTCGATTTGTTGAGTGGAACTTCTTGTTCCTGTTTTTCCAACCTCATCAGGATGAACATTCTCTAGTGTATTTGTCAGCCATTTGGGAGGACCTTTCTAAGATGGCCCAGGCTAGTCATTTGACTGAGTTGGGATTGATTCAAGATTCAATCTCCCAATTCTGTCGATCACATCATCCAATGTGTCATCCGTGGTTGTTTCTTCATGTGGGGGAGAGTGTGGTTCAGGAAATGATTCCACAGTTTGATTCAATATCGGAATCCCCCCTTCAAGGTGTGGAATCACATTATCAAACTCTTGGAAAGACTTTGCATGTGTGAATCTATCCAGGCGATCAAGTTGCCGCTCAACAACCTTGTCACTCTTGAATGATTCAAGAAATATGACATCTCTTGCTATCACAAACTTCTTATTTGCTTCATCATAGAGACGATATCCTTTGGAGATATTGGAGTACCCCAAGAAGATACATTTTCTGCTTCTAGCACCAAGTTTGTTCCTTTGACCCTTGGGTATCAAGGCATAACAGGTGGACCCAAAGACCCTGAAATGATTTATCGAAGGAATGTGGCCATGCCACATTTCAAAAGGAGTTTTGTTTCTAATTGAACTTGAAGGACACCTATTCTTTATGTAAACAACACATAGAACTACATCAGCCCAAAACATCAATTTTACATTCTTGAAAAATAACATGGAGCGGACCATATTTAAAATAGTTCTATTCATTCTTTCAGCTACACCATTCTGTTGTGGATTATATGGCACAATTTTTTGATGTTTGATTCCATGTTGACGAAGATAATTTTCAAATTTGTTTGAAGTGTATTCTTTTCCATTATCAGTACGTAGAGAGCCAATATGTGTTTGTGCATCATTTTCAATCCATGCATGAAAATTCTTGAATGTTTGAAAAGCATCAGACTTGTTCTTCAATAAGTAAATCCAACACATTCTAGTGTAGTCATCAATAAATGTCATCATGTATTTATTTCCATTTGCAGAAGCAATAGGCATAGGGCCACATAAATCTGAATGAACAAGTTCAAGTTTTCTATGTGCTCTGGAGTGTGAATCATGAAATGGCTGTTTGCTATGCTTTCCTAGAATACAAGCATCACATTCCTTAGGTTTTCTAGGAATTGTAGGCAGTCCATTAACACCATTTTTCTTCAAAAAACGAAGGCTTTCATAGTTTAAGTGTCCAAATCTAGCATGCCATAAAGACTTGATGGGAATGTACCTTCATCATGATGTGAACTGAATGCAAAGTTTTGAGCATGAGCAGATGAACCTTTCAGCTTCAAGAGTCTCCCTTCTTCTATTCCCTCCATGAAAAGTGAGTGATCTGATGCTTTTCTGACCTCTGCCTTGCCATCAAACAAGTGAATTGAGTGTCCTTGCTGCCGGATTTCGACCAGGGACAGCAAGTTTCTCTTCAACTCGGGGAGGTATAGAACCTCATGTAGGATATGATCAGGAAGACCAGGCAGTTTAAGCCTGACTGTGCCAAGCCCTGATGGCTTGAGTTTGGATTTATCTGCGAAATATACTGCTCCATCAACTTTGTCAATGAATTCTTCAAAAAAATATTTTCTAAATGTCATGTGACATGTTGCTCCTGAATCTAGCAACCAATCATCTCTCCATGAAGTAAATGAAACATCAAATAGGCTTTCAGTTACTCCATTGTTACAATGTGCTAGAACAGAATGAGCGGATTCAGCTGGTTTACCTTTGTCTTTGTCATTAGTTTTACCTCTGTCTTGATTTGTTTGCTACTGAGCTTTAGATTTTCTGCCCCCCTTTTCTATGAAGTTTCTTCTTCGTCTTCTGCCTTCTCTTCCTCTGGATGGACCTGAAGCATGTCTCTTTTCTCTCTGTGCCAAGTAGGCAGCCTCTTTA
Organism: Pinus albicaulis; assembly: GCA_034641835.2. Lineage (NCBI taxonomy): Eukaryota > Viridiplantae > Streptophyta > Pinopsida > Pinales > Pinaceae > Pinus > Pinus albicaulis. The sequence continues at coordinate 1,191,207,213 of CM076581.1, read as the reverse complement.
GAATATGAAGGGACTGTCATCTTCTTTTGAAGGAGGAGAGAAAAAAAAAAACTTTGCTGGAAAAAAAATTCTTTTGAAGAGGAAAAATTTCTGCTATAAAACCTTTCAACTCTTGAAATCTGCTCAATTAAAGGGGCAAAAACTCTTGCTGGAAAAATACTCTGAGTTTTTAAAAAAAATCTTTGCTGGAAACTAAATTCTGCACAAAAACTCTTGCTAAAGACTGAATTTAAATGGACAAAAAAACTCTTTGCTAAGAGACTGAATTCTGCACCAAAAATATATATATATATTTTTTTTTGTTTGGGGAAAAATGTATTATATGGTTGGGGAGGGGCGGAAATGGTATAGAATATGGGAAGGGCGGAAATGATATAGAATATGGGAAGGGCGGAAATGGTATTAAGGGCAGAAATGGTATAGAATATGGGAAGGGCGGAAATGGTATAGAATATGGAATGTGAAGTGTTAAATATGCAATGGACAACGCTTTATGGAGACAACATTGGATATTTAAACGACATCGTTTAAATATATATGGAATGCTGTGTTAAATATGTAATGGAAAGTGTTTTACATAATCAATACAGATCCATATACCATGTAATCAATAAAACCAGCGTTCATTAAAACCAGCGTGGATAGCGTTGTATGTATGGAATGGAGCGTTTTGCAACCAGCTCGGAACAACGTATTCAATGGACAGCGTTTTAACTATTCAATGGACATCGTTTTACCATATATGCAGGGCGTTGGATTTTTAAACGAAGGAATCATATGACAGACCAGTGTATATGGTATTGAACGTATATGGTATATGGTATATATGGTATGGTGTGAGCTGCATAAAATAAGACAACGTTTAAATATGGAGACAGCGCTGGATATACAAACGACAGCGTTTAAATATCAATGGACAGTATATATAACGGTGAGCGGTATGGTAGAGGGGAGGGCAACTGACCGAATGGAGCGGCGTTGGAATGAGCGTTTGCAGATAGTGCGCATAGGACTGGAGCGATAAGGGTGATTGCAGAGCGATAGTTGTTGGCAGATTGGGGTAGTGTAGGTTTGAGAGTAGGCGTAAGGTTGGAGCAGGCTTAAAGTAAGGGCTGTAGGAGCGCGTGAGGGAGCGGTGGTTGTTGAGGTGCGACAGGAATGGAGGGTCGAACGCAGAGGGTGGGAAGACCGCTGCTGTAGGGGAGCGAGCAACGTAGGAATATGGGTTAGGTGACTGTGTTAGCGTGGAAAGTATGGCATTGAGCATGGAGAGGAGTGTATGCAGGCGTTAGTGAGAGGGCCGAAAGGCAGGGTAAACGGCTTTTTAGGGAGAGTCGAATGGGCTGCGGGTAGAGCGATGAGTAGGGAGTGTTGTAAAGGTGTGTTGGGAGCAGCGTGTAGGTGGAAGGAGTCTGGTCAATCGATAGGGAATGTGGGTAGGCCGTAGAGTGATGAGAGGGAGGCGTTGGGTAGGTGAAGAATTGTAGGGAGAGAGTTACAAATAAACTGAAATGACAGTGTGCAGGTGCTGAGTTGCAGAGTGGCAGGGGAGCCTGCAATTTGCAGTGTCTTCAGGAGCTGCAGGAGCTAGAGCTGCAAATGTCAGGGTTATATAGAGAAAAAAAATGCAGAATAACAGTCTAGCAATTAAGAGCAGCAAAAAACTATTAATAAAAATTGACTGAGCAAAGGAGAGGGAGTTACGCCACAGGAATAAATTCCAATAGTGGAGCTGGCTCTGATACCATGTCAAACCAGGAGGTAACTCCTCAAATCTGAATGTGTATTAGCTGAAGAATGCATATGGATTTATACATGGAGGTGAGGCTATTGGGATTCATCTCCCAATGACTCTTGGCCTTCCTTATTTCCTAATATTAATTAATATACAATATTAAATGTGCACACCCATCCCATAGGATTAGGTGTCAACAGACTAGAACTTAACTATGAAATAATAAATGAGGTAATCCTTTCCCATAGAAAAGAAGAAAATATCATTAAAATATTCCATCTATCACCACTTGAGATCTCCCACCATCCATTCCCTTTTACAAACATCTTGTAGGCCCTATATTTAATCATGACTTATTCTATTAAATTAAGGGACGTCCTATTGTCCACATGGGTACAACCAATACTTGCATGCAATGGGAGTAAGATGGAGATTTTTTTTTTTGGGTTTAAGTCTAACACACGAGCACAAAATCTTAAAAATGACATGACTATTCACAATAAGACAAAAAACATTATGAACATTAATGTTTGCATAATGGGTGCAACACATATATATTATGATAAGAGAAGAGCATACAAATGATAATTCCTACAATAAAGAATGATAGATTTAAGAAAATATAGATCTGGAGAATATGATCAACAAATTCATTTGCTTTCAAATAATTAGTGAACACTCTATAATTGCTAAACACTTCTATAAGTCTAGGATTCATTTGCTTTCAAAGAACTGGCCTCATTTTTTAACACATTTGCAGTGGAGTCCCCAGAGAACACACGATGCAGAAAGTCACAAACAGTGCAAAATACCAATCAACAAATCCCAAATCACACATCAGGAATCTCCCAACATGAATGCAATCCAATGAAAATGCCCCTGAAGAATGTTTTCCAACTGATATTACACCTCTGCCCAGCAAGACCCTGAAAAGGACAGTCCTAAAAAATATGATTTGTTATTTCTGCCTTTGGAAAGGAGAGGCAAAGACCCACGGAAACGTCACTCTTGGTCAAACAAGATTTGCAAGGGAGAGCCTAAAATTATTTAGAAGTCAAGAAGACTAGTTTCCATTTTAAATTCTTATTGAAGTCCCTAAAATATCCATCCTCATCATTCTTCTATAGTGAAACATGCACAAAAGAAAATATTTTTTTATAACATAGATGCATACAAGTTTTTAGATAACAAGAAATAAGCCCAAGATACACCATGTCACTATCCACCTATCAGAAAATCATGTTGAATACATCAACTTTGAAAAAGGATACCATTTGGAGACAATGGCACATACATTTTTTCTTCTGTTGGGATTTCCTAAGGATTAAAATCCCAATAGATTATAACCGAAACAAATTAATATTACAGAAATAGATTAATAAATCATTAGGGTCATTGTCTGTGTAATTTATTGTAGACTATCAAATAACCTTTGGGAAAGTTATAAAATTCATATGAAAAGATACTAATTTACATATCAATAATTACATCATATAGTGATGCATCCTTAGCTGCGTAAACCCACATATTACATATCAATGCATATAAAATGCATGTGCTCTAAAACTAATGGAAATTCTTATCCGGATATTTTTTTTTGCATAATTATGATTATAAACCATAATTAAAATACACAATTCATTAGAATTTGATCTATGAAATCTACTTTGGTTAACAACCAAAGTGCCAACACATATATTTGGGCCCATAGTTTGTCTTTATATTGACATTCAATGCATCCATTCCCAGACTTAACTCAACTTAACGTAAGTTATAATAACATTATAAATTACCATTTTTTCCAATTTATTACTCTTCACATACACCGATGCTCATCCATTTCCTTTATAAACAAATCAATAAATCATATACGAACCCACAAAATTTATTAACTCACATTTAATCCATAGATCTACCGCTTCCTTCATCCAACGACAATCGCATACTCCACATGAAATGCACATAATCCAATAGATATCTCAAATGAAATAGCACGATGGTTAAAGGTTTAAAACCTATGCGAAATAGGTGGTTTCACAGTGCTACGTGTCAATACCTAAGCACTATCACATTCATACAAGAAATTACCACTTACCATATTACACGCATGTGAAACCCATTTGTTGTTTTCAAAACCCGTCCATCATTTCATTTCACCTTTTCTCACAGTTTCTTTACAGAAATCAAGTTCCGAAAAATAGAGATTCAATTCCTCTGTTGCTTCTCAGAGATTTAAACCCATGATTTCACTTCTTCAACTTACCAGATTTGGCATCCTGTTAAGAAGTCACAGCTTCATGTACTAACAATTGAAAATGCTCTAAATTAACCATACCTCTGAACTATTTCAAATACAAAATAGATGCGAAATTTTCAAGGAAGGCATACCCACCAGTTCCATTATATGATCACAATAAACAGAGATTTCCCCTATGTTACTCTGCCACTGATTCTTGAAGAAAAATTAATCACTTCCCTCAATAACTCTCAATTCTGTCATTTATTCATGAGGTTAATTACAGACCATTCAACTCATAATTTTGAATTAAGTAAATCAATCCAGACATGATTCTATCATAACTATCGATCATCATAGTTGAGAAAATAGAGCTCGTTCCAGTTATCAATCTTTTAAATACAAAATTTTCATCTTTACGTTTACTGTGAATGCAGAATTTTTTTTAAAAGGAACCATACACACATAAATCAATTAACAAGAATTGACATGAATTTCATCACTTAAAAATATTTGACCATTTATGTATACATTACCTAGGTACAGAGGACTAATTTTGAATGGTTGTCATTCCCCCTGATTCCATACAAATTTCATTATTTTCAATTTCTCCAACTCCAATGAACCCACAGAGAATCAATTTATCCGAGCTCAATTGGATTCAATTTAAACTCAAATAGATTTCAAAAACCAACATTCGGAATTTGTAAAATTTTCCTATATTTACATAGAATTTTTTTCCAGGCCTAATTTTCTAATTTGTGGCCTCTTCTCTAAATTTCCCGTAGGCTCAAAGAAATTCCTATCTGTCTGTCCTGAATCTCTCCTCTACCTATTTTTTTTATGCCTTTGAGACTTACAATATATAAAAATGTTTCTGAACCCAATTATGGTTTCATATCCTCTATTTATTCAACAAATTCCTAGGAATATTCATTAATCCTAAAATCTCTACTTAATCCCTAAGGACTCTCATAAATCCCTAGATTCCTGAAACTAATTATAATTTAGAAAATACAACTAATTCTCAAATATTTCATATTCTCTTTCGAGAACATTTACAAAAATCCTCTCAATCTTTAATTAATCCTAATAAAATCGCTCAAATCATTCCAATTTAATAAAATACAATACCCCCTATATCTATTAAATTAAAATTAAATTGTTGAGCTAGATGCTCCTGCATCATATAGATTCTAACTTGTATAGGTCCCGTGAGGAAATTTTGGCCTCAATGAGCCTTACATAATCATGGAAATTCATGAAATAGGCCAAACTAATAGCAAGGCAGCTATAGACTTGCACATGAAACCTATGTAAACATAATACAATCAGCCATTATGTCATAGTGATATCTCTATAATTAGTTCATTACAAATCAAAGCTATGACTGTTGAAATGAAACATAGCTTTGTTTCTCGAGTTTCTCAAGTTTCTTAAGTTGTATGACCTGCATTCCTTTGCTACGCTTGTCTCTAAACTTTCGGGACCACATACAAAAACACCAATGTCAACATTATCCCACTCATTTGAAACTTTCCCAAATATATATGCATTCAAAACCATGTAAAAGATTGTCAGATCTTGAGACCATCTTGATCAATGTAGAAATTATGAGTTTCCATGAGATAGTCACAAGCAATTGGTTTAAATGTTACAAACCATATATAAAATAATCTCAAATTAATCAAATCAATCCCAATGAAATTAAAAAATTTATTATTTCTAAATAATATTAATTATTTAGTTTAACATTACTGGCGTGCCAAGATTGGCCATTTTTTCCCTATTATTTCCTGATTATTGTAGATTGAATCTTTTCAAGGCCCTCACTGATTACTTTTTTATTAAAAATGATTTCATCTATGTTCCTAACGGTTGTTTCCCAATGTTATTTATATTATTTATAGATATATAGATATAGATAAATATTCCTTCAAATCTGATCTATTCAAATTTCTTATATGTTCATTTTACCTTCTCAAGGATGGAATTTGACAACGGTATGCCTCTTTGGCAGTGCATAATCATGATTTTCTGGTTACTCAAAGCAGAAAAAGTAGGCGGTTCTCAACTATGACATATCTTTATTCAATAAAAATATAACTTATTTTCACTAACAAATAAGCCCACATATGATACATTGAAAGATGTAAAGGTTGAAACACCATATTGAAATGTGATTAGAACTCAAGAACTGGGATGCAATAAGACATTTTAAACGGACAAGAAAAGAAGGTCCAGGAAGGCTCACATTATGCAGATAAAAAATGGATGGCTGCAATATGAATTGACTTGATAGCCCATGCCAATTGAAAATTCATATCAGAAGGCGGGCTTGGAATTTGACAATCACCCCTAGATATCTAGCTAAAGTTTGATGACAATTTCAGTTATTACATTGCCATTCATAATATTCTGACATTTTAAAAAGTTAGTCTGCAAAGTCAGTCTACAAAGTGGCCCATTTTTTCAAGACAACACTTAACCTATCTTCGAAAGTCACCGTTACCCTAAAACTATTATAAACATCTAAATCAAAATGAATGGGTTGAAGATCTTCAAAATTAGAGAAATTTCAAGCATAAATTATAAATAAAAAAACAAAAGGAGAGAGCCATGACGACATCAAATTGCCCCTTCTACAAGCCTGATTTCTGTCCTTATCTTGTAGTGTAGGTATAGATATTGTTTACAAAGGGAAAATTTAGACAAGAATATCTTGCTCACATAAACTTCAATTCATAGGCTATCTTACCCGATTATACAAACATGGATATTGGCCCAAGTCTAACTTTAATGGAAAATCCAAGGATAGCCCTGCTTTAGCATGGGAAGGAATCATCCTAGAAACAAAAACACCCACATTGTAGCACTGAACTTCAAAGTTTTGGACAGAATACCAAATAAAAATGCAGAACTCAAGCCTGCAAAGAAAACAGGGTTCTTGAGGCAGATAATGTCTTTGGTAATATGTTGGGGGAAGGGTTAGCTCCCTCCCTGGTGACTTACACCATGCTTGTTGATGGACTATGTAGAGTCGGTGCCATTGATCTTGCATATAAAGTATTAGACAAAATGGTAAAGTAGGGCTTTTCTCCAAATATCTACACTTATAGTGCATTGATCTATGGACTTTGCAGGGAAGGAAAATTGGAAGAGGCTGAAATGTTCATTGATAAAATGAAGGAGAAATGCTTACAGCCTAACCAAGTAACATACACATCATTGATTGATGGAAATGTCAAATCAGGAAGGGTGAATCATGATTTTGATCTATTAAGTAAGATGATAAATGAAGGATGCCAACCTAATTATCGAACTTATTGTGAGCTTATGAATGATATAGTTCAAGAAAACAAGATACAAAAATAACACTTGATTCCTGATGAGAATGTAGTATGTAGTTCAGATCCTGATAACTTCGATGAAATTCATGACCTGGATGGAATGCCACTCAAAATAAACAGTGTTTTTGCATTTAAGCTTCTTGACAAAATGATGGAGAAGCATTGTCAGCCTACTGTAGATACTTATAGTGCCTTAATTGCAAAATTATGCAAATCATACAAACTCCTTGAGGTAGACCAGTTGATAAAAATTATGTTAGAGAGAGGCCTCTGTCCCAATGAAGAAATTTATACAGCTCTTATTAATGGGCGTTTTAAACAGGGAAAAAGCATCTATTTTCTGGAGCTTTTGGATAGAATGGTTGAAAATGGTTATGAACCACAACTATCACTGTACAATTTTTTGATTCTTGGAATTTGTAAAGAAGGCAAGGTGCAAGAAGTGGAAAGGTTGTTTGAAAATGCATTTCAAAGTGGACATAACCCTGACGAAGGGATGTGGACAATGCTAATTGATGGCATTCTCAAGGATAAGTTCCTTGGCAAGTTATGAATACAAATGATCAGTTGTATGTCGTTGTTCTTTTTTGCAAAGAGTGAACTCTAAGTGAGCTTCTTTGTGACTGATTTTCTTGGAGAGAGGCGCAATGTTCATGGGATTAATTTGATTTACTCTCACAGAAGGAGGATTCTTTGTGCTAAATCCAGGAAAGAAGGCACTGCTCCTAAGCCTAATTTTCATGTGATAGGGACGATGCCTTTAAGGCTAACTGTTGCCTTATTTTTGTGCCTAGAGTGGTACTGTTTGGAAAATACATAATGTAAAACAGGTGTTTGTAAACACTGAGTGCTATTGACAGAGACAACAGTATGAAATAGCATTCAAATACAATATTACCATTTGTTATAACATGAAGATATCCATATTTTGATGCACAACAAGTTATTTCTGGATGACATGAAATCAGGTTTGATTGTGAATATTGTGCAACAGAATCTCTTTTCACCTATGTTTTGGACCAACACAAAGGAAAGGAATGAATATTAATAGATACTAGAATTGCAGGGTTGTTTTCCAGTATATGGGTGCTGTTGTTTATGTTAAATTCTAAACCTAGAACATGGAAATTAATTCGTAGTAGATTTATAACTAATATAATGAAAAAAATCACAACACTAGGTTTATAATTGCACACATCGACAACTCGGCCAAAACTACCAATTGGAGACATGGATGGATGACTGCTGGGGAGATGGGATTAGAAGCAACTTTTCATGAATCATGGAATGCATATGTAAATGCTCTGAATGCTCGTCAAATTTGATTAACTGACAGAGAGGAAAAGCTTCTCTAGAGTTCCTCTCCTTTTGGTGAATATGTCCCCAAGCTTGCATACATCACAGTGATTACAGTTCGAGTCCCTACAGATTTAAAGTGGTGGACGAAAATGCTTTCGAAATATAAGTGCCCAACCAAGGCAAAAAAAAATTTGTGGTGCCAAAAGAAAGATCTCAACCTTGGATGTGCTTCAAAGAAGGCATGTGATTAGGCCTGGTTGATGCCCCTTGTACAAAAATAGTGAGGAAATGATCATTCATGTTTTCCAGGAATACCCTTTCATCAAATGAATCTGGGCAGTATGCCGAGTGACTGTACGCTAGCTAGGACAGTCAGAAGGATCAGCTATCGAAGAAACTTGGAGAAGGTGTCTTGCATTATAGTCAGTAGTAGGCACAACTAATATGTTTAAGATTTTTGGTTTGTGTGGTCCTTAAGTGGGGACATTGCAGGCATGGAAACTTATTTCCAGTTAGATTAGGATTATTTGGACTTTCATCAATATTTTTATGGTCGCACATTCAATTTGGACCTTATTTAATGTAAAGATGATAGGTGGGGTTTTGTTTATACCTTCATCGGTAGATGGCATGCCAAAATACCCTTTTCATCAAGGATTGATGTGGGATTAATGTACAAGAGAATGGATATCTTCATGTGATATTAATTGTACTCAAAACCTTCAATATGTTGGTCATTATGCATTCATGGCATTGTGCCAGATGATTCTTGATGAGTGTTTGACATTCGCTTATATTACGTCATGATTCTTCTACACCTATTTGGAAGAATTGGAGATGATTTTAGAGGAAACCTATCCATTGATTAGCAATAAAAGGAATTATTTTATAATGTTGGGCCATGTTGATCAATATCTGATCACCTCAATTGGAAATGTAATGTTCATCATCATTAACTAGGATGTATTCAGAGATGTCAAGGTATCTCGCACTTCTAAAAGTCAAGTTCCTTGGTGTCTAGTCCTTCAAAATGTCCTAGCAGTTAAAAATCATGTTCATTGAGCTATATTTATAGAGGTTGTTGTTTACTTTGTAACAGATAAGCATGTAATGTGGTAATGCAAGGTTTTTGAGATGTTTAAAAAATATATAACAGCTAAAAATAATCTTCTTATTGTTGGTCCAACTCATTGGCATGCGGCTTGTTAGAAGAAAAATGATGATTTGGCAAGTGGGTAGGAAAATTTGGAATGAATTCAGATTAGCTGGAATTTCCTTCTTATAGAATATACATTTTCACATAGTCAGCTTTTCAAGATTCAAATAAGCCATTTGGATAATATTTGGTTATCCAGATATTAATCAGGACGCCTATTTTGTTAGAAATATAGAGATAGTGTAAAAATTAGCAACTAGGGAAAAATTCCACTCACGTCTTCTTAGTTGATGAAGATAATCATTCCATTGAATCGCTCTTTTCGAGAGGACCAAAATCAATCTAAATATCATCAAATTTGGTCAAGAAAATATTTGTTTATTCAAAAATAAATTCTATAAGTTATGGTTGTGTTTATGTGGGAAAAATTGAAAATTCAAATTCCAAATTTGCCTCCAAATTTTAAGGTCGGCCTTTCCTCCATCTTGTCTATAAAGAGGAGCCTTCTTCCTCATTCAAATCATCCTATCTCTCTCATATGATGATCGCAGGTGTTGAGCATTTGAAAAGGTATGAATTCACCATGTATTTATTTATCTTTTTCCTTTAAACATAAGTCTTTTTTTTCTAGAAAGATGATATATTGAAGGATTATGATAGAATTAAAAATATTAATGTTTATTGTGAAATTGGCTAAATATTGTCTTTTTTTCTAAACAGGATACAAATGAAGTGGGAAACCACCATTCGAAAGGCAAATCTAAAGCAGGAGTAACCGCTGTTCCTCCAGAAAAGGGTCGTATCCAAACAAGAAAGATGAAATCAGAACGCATAGTCAAAGAAAGATGAGGAACAGCACGGCTACAGCACAAGAAGAGGAAGCATTAGCTAAAAAAGGAAAATAGAGCGAATCCCTCAGGATCAAAAGATCCTGAGGGATCGTTGTTCAAATTTTATATTTGTTTCTTGTATTGTACGCCGAGTTGTTATAAAAGGCAGCACCTGTAGAAGTCAAGGGGGACGATTACCATTGAAACTTCCTTTGTAATTATATACTTTTATTGACTCTCATGATTCAAGCAGAGAGCAACTGGTTGTAAACGTTGTTATGCATGATTAATATATGATTTAGTTGTCGTTCCATCACTTGACTCTGGAGAATCTCAGCGGTGTTTCCCTAGAGGTTAAGGGCCCAGCCCTGGTGGATCCACTTGCTATTTTGTATCATTATCTTTCGATTACAGATGTGTGATGGTTTTCATTTATTTTCATTACAATGTCAAGTTTATTAGTTTACTGTTTTATTGCTTTATAATCTTGGTGTGTTGCATTGTTGAATTGTGTTGTCGTTCCTTTCCAATTTAACAAGAATCTTGATCCCTGTATAACTTATATTGTTATGCTTTAACAGAGCTTCACTTTTCAGCATCTGCTATTCCATTCTAGTTGTTGTTCCATTCCATTTGTTGTTCCATTTTGATTGCTATTAATTTTGGATTGCTGTTCAATAGAATTTTCTATTTGAATCCATTAGATAGTGTTTGTTGTTTATTTCTATTGTTGTTCAATTCCATTAAAGTTCATTTCAGTTAATTAGTTTACAGTTTATTTCATACCTACAAAGAGTTTGGTTTTGCATTTGAGAGCTTGACTAGTTTACTTTCATTAGCAGCATTAGTGATTTAGTTCAGTTTCCATTTAATTGCTTTGGTGTGGAGTGTAAGATCATCAACTGTAAAGGACATTGGTTATTGCTACCTACATTCTCAGATTTATTGTCTTGTTCTTATTTTATTTCATTTACATCAGTTGCCAAAGGAAAGAGTTATTACCACTGCAACCTTGACTGATGATTGCTGAGTGAATGATTGGATTTCAGAGAATTTAATTTCATGTCATTGTAGTTAGATTTCATTTCCAAGAATCCATTTAATCTTGTATCTGTAACACTGTACTGCATATTGGAAAGAATTACTCTTAGATTGAATTGCATCCTTAGACAGAGTACACTCTTGAAATAGAAAATCGTACCTGGATTGATAATTAATGTGAGATAAATAGGAGTTAAAAGGACACCTTTTATACCTCAACATTTTGGCATCGTTGCCAGGGAGAGTGTAGCTATTTAGGAAAGAGTAATATACATTTGATTTTCTCTGCTAGGGAAGAACTAGGTATTAAAACCGGAAGGTGAGAACCTGCATACCGAGTGAGGAACATGCTCGTTCATCAACCTGCTTCACAGTAGAATTGAGTGAAACTTTTAGGTAGGAATGAATGTTTGTTTTTTTTTTGAATGAATAGAAAATCTAAACAAAACAAAATTCCTCCTAAACTCGAAAAACCTAAGGGATTGGTGAGCCTTGGGCGAACAACTTTCATCGACGAAATCCTTAAGAAATCTAAATCTCAGCCATCAGTAGGACCTAGAAAAATTACTTCTAGACAATGTACCTTTCCCTTCAGGCCACAGAGTCACCATCTATAGCCTTTGCTGAGGTCCATAGCCAAACATAATAAATTAAGCAAGATCACCAAGAAATTGAGAATTCTCACCTAATTTATTTGCAAGAAGGGAACTCTAGTAATCTTTGCGAAGGAGGAGGAGAAACAGGGGAAACAGAAGAACAAAAATCTCCTCTTGAAGTAATCCAAACAGTGAGCAGCCCAGATAAGGGAAGTGTTGTCAACATCATTCAAAACAAAGCTAAAGGACCTGAATCTCCTCAGATAGCAGGTCAGCAAGGAACACTCATTATTCTAGACCAAGGGAGTGTTTTCAAGGTCATTCCTACTCCTTCTAGGTAGCCTAGGAATAATTCCCCATAAATCCCAGAAGGATATTGGCACGTATTTGATCAAATGGCCCACAACCAACAACCACCTCAACAAAATTCCACACTGCAATATCCCATTGTGGACACTGCAGTTAACGCACCTATGAAGGCCATTCCTCTTCAACATATTCCTACATTCCATGGCTTAACATCGAAATACCCAGATGCATTTCTGTTTGAATTCGATGTATTATGCAGAGGGTATGACTATACCACCGATCCCTAAAAATTAAAATTATTTCCTTCCACATTAAAAGGATCAGCTCTACGATGGTTTATGGGGTTAGGTGAAGATGTTATAAATGACTGGGATCAGATGAAAGCTGCTTTTCTAAAGAAATATTAGGATTATTGTAGGTCCAAGGAATTAAAAGAAGAAATATTTCAAATGACAGCAAAACCTAATGAAACACTTGAGGAATATGTAGAACGCTTTCAATACAACCTCCAGAGATCACCCTATGCATCTTTACCCTTACCTGATAATGTGTTAAAAACTACATTAATTAATGGGATGAAGGAACAATGGGTTGAAACATTAAACATCAGGGGCAAAGGTGATATATATCAGGAAAAGTTTGCTGACATTATTAATTTATGTATCAGGAGCTCGACAGGCAGCACAAGGCTAAAGTCAGCAGAACGTGATATGATCACAAGGGATAGTAAGACCTCTGGTGAAGGTATAACCCGCGTAGAAATTGGAAATCTACTAGAATATTTTAAAATTGATATTCTAGGGACTCTGACAATGCAATTCGACATCATGTAAGCTAAACAAAAGCAAGCAGAAGCAGAACAAAATTTGGCAATATTCTACCCTAAATGTAGAAAGAAACACTGCCATAAAGAGTGCCCGCCAGATATAGTCAAAGTATGTGCTACTTGCACAAAATATCACTCCATAGAAGGTTTCCCCTCACTCCCACAATTGAAATCAGTCTACGAAGAAGTAGAAGAAGAATCAGAAATGGTATGTCTACTTAATCAGTGCGAACAATGGCAGCCACCACAAATAGGTATGCCAATTGATCCGTCCTCTTCTTTCCAGTCTCCTTAGTATAATGCTCAACAATATAATGGAATGTGGAAAAATTAGCCACCTTTCCCCAATTAGTCACAACATCTATTTTCACCATGGCCAAATCAAACAAATCAGACCAATTGGCCAAAATTTCCTTACTATCCACCGTTTTGGCAAAATAATGTTTATCCAACACAATGGTCCCCCTCCGCCTCACAGAGTCAGACCTGGAAAAGACCTATGAATAAACCAGTTGAAATGATATCTCTCCCACAACTTGCACTTCTAGCACCATATACATTGCAACAAAATCCCCATACCAACTTCAGACCGCAACTCCCAGCCCAACCCAACCCAAACCCTAATAATAGGCCAGCTCAGTCTGTTCAAATAATGGAACCACCAGAACTAGAAACTAAATTAAGTGAGTGAAACAACCTTCAAATAAGGTTTGGGTGCATAATAGAATTAAAGGGAGACAAAAATTTTCAAGTTGAAAATTCGTTACCTTCAGAAAAAACACTCCAAAAGGAGAATGTGGCTATACAAGACACTCATGAACAAGCAACGACCTCTTCTCCACCATTCCCAGAATGATCAATCATACATCATCCAATAGAACATCCTGATTTTGATCTTCTGGGAGAAATGAAAAAAATGTGTATAAAAATCCCACTCCTCCAAGCTATCTAAGACATTCCCATTTATGAAAAAACCATCAAAAAACTATGTATAAAAAAGCGAAAGAGGAGAACAACAACTAACCCAACAGTCCAAGTAGTCGGCACTCTATCTGACTGACTATCAGGAATGGAAGCAACTGTAAAGTATGAGGACCCAGGATATCCTATAGTTATGGTGAAAATCAATGGAAAAAAATTTCCAAATTCCTTAGTTGATTTAGGAGCTGCAATTAATATCCTAACAACCACCACTTGTCAAAAACTTGGCATTACATAATTAGATCCAACAACAACCTTATTGGAACTGGCTGATCGATCACTATTCAAGCCAAAAGGCACACTACATGATGTAATGATATCTGTAGACTCTTGGGAATATCCTGCTAACTTCCTGATTATCAACCCCAAAAACTGGCTAGATGGACCCCCTTTGATCTTAGGTAGACCTTGGCTAGAAACTGTTGATGCCTATATTGGCTGTCAGAAAGGCAGTATGACTATAACTAGAGGGAGTTATCTCAAGAACTTAGCTTTATACCCTCCATCCTAGCCAAGCCTAAAAATCATAAAAATAAAGAGACAACCTGTATCATATCTCATAGAAAACATTAGATCACCACTAACCATAGAATATTCCCTCAACTTTAAAGATCAAATAAAGGATGACATCATTAACAGTTTCAACAACCAACAAAAAATCAGATCTCATTCGCAATGTCACATAATCAAGGCAGCATTTGATAATGAAGAATATCCCCTGAAAGACATCCAAGAACAATAAATACCTACCACTTATGTTTACAATAGCAAAAATATAGAGAGTGAGACAGGAAAAACTTTGAACATTAACAAAAATCAGAGTGTTGAACAAGAAAAGGAGTTGGTCCAACTACTAAAAAAATATAAGGGAGCCTTTGCATGGGATTACCCAGACATGAAAGGAATTGATCCCCAGTTATGTACACACCACATTTATACAGAAAAATATGCTAGACCCATTCACCAACCCCAATGAAGATTAAACCCTTACCTTAAGGATATTGTGAAAGCTGAATTACAAAAACTTTTGGATGTCAACTTTGTTTATCCAATATCTGATAGAAAGTGGGTCTCTCCACTAGTAGTGGTGCCAAAAAAGAATAGGAAGTGGAGGATATGTGTAGACTACAAAGAACTAAACAAAGAAACACAAAAATACCACTTTCCCCTTCCTTTGATTGACCAGGTATTAGACACATTAGCAGGGAAGAAATTCTGCTCTTTCTTAGATGGCTTCAGTGGGTATAATCAGATTCAGATCACCCCTAAAGACCAAGATAAGACTGCTTTTACCTGTCCTTGGGGGACATTTTCTTACAAAGTTTTACCCTTGTGTCTATGCAATGCCCCTACTACATTTCAGAGGGGCATTCTCAACATCTTTTCAGATATAATAAATGAAGGGCTCGAAGTATATATGGATGATTTTACACCTTATGGAGATGATTTTGAGCCAGCATTAGAAATATTGGAAAAGGTGTTGCAAAGGTGTATTGACACCAGACTCTATTTAAGCCATGATAAGTGCCACATGATGATGGCCGAGGGACTCATATTGGGTCATTATATCTCAGCAGCTAGAATACAGGTAGATCCAGCTAAAATTTAGATACTTTTGTTAATACCTACTCCCACCACACAAACAGAGGTACGTAGCTTTCTCGTATTTTTTGGTTACTATAGAAAATTTATAGAGCATTATTCTCAAATAGCTGCACCTCTATACACACTAACAGGGAATGTTGATTTTGATTGTACAGATAAATGTGACCATGCTTTTGAGGATCTAAAAAAGCTTCTATCAAAAGCCCCAGTGCTAAGGGGCCCAAATTGGGATTTGCCATTCCAAATTTCATCTGATGCCTCAGACACAACTATTGGAGCAGTCCTTCGGCAGGAAGAAGATAAAAAACCATATGAAATTTATTATATTAGAAAAAATATGTCTCCTGCTGAATTAAACTATACTGTGACTGAGAAAGAATTTTTAGCTGTAATACATGCTGTAAATAAATTTAGACATTATATTACTGGGTATCCTGTATTTTTATATATAGATCACTCTGTCATAAATTTTTTAGCAAAGAAACCTGCTGCAAATGGTAGAGTAAAAATATGGTTGATTCTATTGTAGGAATTTGACATCACAATAAAGGATCGACCAGGAAAAGAGAATCCTGTAGCTGATTTTCTCTCACGAATGCCAAAGCCAACAGATGTAGCAGCAGTCGATGATCACTTCCCATATGAAAATTTGTTTGTTGTTACTGCTAGAACCCCATGGTATGCTAATGTTGCAAATTATTTAGCAGTAGGTAAATTACCTAAGAATCTAACGCCCAATGAATGAAAACATATAGTACAACGCAGCACTAGATTCTCTTGGATTGGGGGTTACCTATTTCATACCGGAGCAGATATGCACATCAGAAGATGCATCCGAGAAGATGAAATATTTGACATCCTAAAAGCATGCCACGATGGGCCATGTGGCAGACATCTTGCAGGTCGTAGGACTGGTCACAAGGTTTTACAAACAAGCTATTACTGGCCTACAATTTTTAAAGATGCTAAAAAATTTGTACAAGCATGTGATAGTTGCCAAAGGGCAGGACACCCTGGATAGTCCAATGAAATTCCTTTGAACCCACAGTTAGTAATCAATCCATTTGAGCGTTGGGCTCTTGATTTTTTTGGTCCTATTAGCCCACCATCAAATTAGAAAACATATATACTAGTTGCAACAGAGTATGTTACTAAATGGGTTGATGTAGAAGCACTTCCAAGAGCTACAAAAGACTCTGTAATACAGTTCCTTTTCCAAATATCTGTGTGCTATGGCCTCCCTAGGGACATAATTATATATGGAGGACCACAATTTGTAGGTAATAAAATCGCTGCAACATTAAAAAACTACCACATTCAACACAAAATCATGACCCCATACCACCCATAGGGAAATGGCCAGGTAGAGAGCACGAATAAGGTGATAGAATCTATACTGAAAAAAAAAAGTTGCATCACACTGACGTGACTGGGATTTAGGATTTCCGGAAGCCTTATGTGCGTACCAAAAAACATGGAGAAATACCACTTGGTATTCACCATATTAATTAGTATTTGGAAACGAACCCATCTTTCCAATAGAATTTGAAATTCAAACATTAAGAACAACCCAGTAGGTGGTTTTGGACTTAAATGAAGCCCAGGTCAGAAGATTACAACAAATCAATGAGTTAGATAAAATTAGGCTCTCTGCTCTCTAGCACACTACATTAATTCAACAACATAGAGAAAAATGGCACGACACCCTTATTAAAGAGAATATATTCCACGAAGGAGATTGGGCACTCCTATATGACTCCAGGTTTCAGGATTTCCCAGGAAAACTCTAGACACGATGGCTTGGACCCTATGAGATACAGAAATTGCATGACAATGTAACCATCACATTGACTACCATCGATGGATCTGGACATTCTTTCAAAGTAAACGGTGATCGAGTATGACTTTAGCACAAATCGCTTAACTGGGAATCCTTTTACCAACAATTACGGGAAGATTCTACCATGCAGATTCTTGCTAAGGGAGATAACTCCTCCTCAGTACCCATCCACTGAATAATTATTTTATTTTGAAACTTGTACATAAGCTTTTCTTTTTACTTTTCTTGTTTTTTATACATATTTTATTTCTCAATATGTTCCTTTTAAGGAACAATTGATGTTTCTTTCAAGGAACAACAACCATTCCTCTGAAGAAACAACGCATTTGTGTATTTCTTTTTGTTGTTCCTTTTAAAAGGAACAATAGTTTTATTGTTCCTTTCCAAAGGAACAATAGTTGTTTTTGCATGCTTTTGTTGTTCCTTTCCAAGGGAACAACAATCTTTGCTGCGTGTTTTTGTTGTTCCTTTCAAAAGGAACATCAGTTTTTGCCACTTGTTTTTTCTGTTCCCTTCCAAAGGAACAAATTTTTTCCCACTTTTTTTTGTTGTTCCTTTCAAAAGGAACAACATGTCTTTTTCTGATTGTTTCTATTGTTCCTTTCAAAAGGAACAACATTTTTGAAGATTTCTTTTGCTGTTCCTCTTAAGGAACAATAGTTGTTCCATCTAAGGAACAACACTTTTTGAGTGCATTTTTCTTGTTTTAGAACAACATTTTGAGGAATTTTTTGAATTATTCTAAAGTCAAGCATACAATTTATGCAAGGAAACAAAAATTAGAGGTTACTGGAATTAGTAAATCAATAGAAATTGTAATTTTTAAGAAATTGTTTTGTAGTAATAAGAAAAGGAAAGGACACAACCATGTATATCACTTTGCTATCTTTATTTTCACTAAAATTAATATGATTGGTTATATTTATCATGTTGGTTCTTCCCTAAATCTTCATAACTCTCTTTGAATTTTATTTATTGAATAAGAATAAGGGCATACTTTCTCTATTGAGATGTTCAAACTTCTTCCACCATCCCTACGATTAAGGAGTGTTGAGCCATCCTTTATACATAAATAGGGAAGTTCTACATGAAAAAATAGGAAAAAATCTCTATATGATTACTAACAATTCTATGATATGGAGGATGGAGGATACGGGGTCTCATCAAGAGCCAGCCTACCATGATCATAAGGGAGTAGTGAAGTGGCATTCCCATTATGGTCACCACAGCAGTGATATGATCCAATGGACAACTCAGAAAAATAAAAAGTCCTTGGAACACGAGGTCTCATCATGAGCCGGCCTGCCCACCTTTGACTCCTTCCCGGTGAATGGAATTTTGATTCATCAGGTTCCCAAGCCAGTATAGTGGCGTCCATCATGACATCACATAGGACTTCCCTAGGCATAAATAAAGGATAATGGTTCCAAGGGTGACAAAGCAACTTTGTCAAGGTTATAGACACCTTTAGGCAACAGAGCTCTGCTAATGGTATTAGAGTCATATTTTTCACAAATCAATAGTAATGATAAACCCTTGTCTTATATCTTTATCTAATATCAAATGAGAGTATGCTCCTAAACCCTTTGTTCGGAACCTCTTATGCATGAAATTTATTGATAAATCGATCATAATGGTTTATGTGGATAATGACTGCATAAGTACTTTTTTTCACATCAACTATCCTTTTCCCTTATCTTCGAATCATTACATAAACATTTCCATATCTACTCATGATTTCAAAATATCCATCGATTTCAATAATGCGATGATTTTATGATCATATCATAAGTATGTATGCCTTTCGATGCTGTACAATTGCTGTGCAGTACACTGCTCTTCTATTTTCCGGTCAAGGGAGACCTATCATCTTTCAGGGGGGCACAGATGCCTTTTTAATATGACTGCATGTGGGTCGAATCCCTATGTTCATCAAATTCGCGGAAATAGTAAGAGTGTAACGGTATTGTGCCGATATACACAAGGTGTTGTTCCATTACCATTTCTATGTATTTTTGAAGAATTAAAAGTGTGCAGACAGAATGGAAGGACGAGAAATATGTAGTGAGCCACAGGTGCTAGCATTTTCCAATGATGCACAGGAAATACTAGAGAGAGTAGGATGGATTACCTACCTCACACGACTACAGAAACCTCATGAAATGGTGGA
Source organism: Pinus albicaulis (assembly GCA_034641835.2). Taxonomy (NCBI): domain Eukaryota; kingdom Viridiplantae; phylum Streptophyta; class Pinopsida; order Pinales; family Pinaceae; genus Pinus; species Pinus albicaulis. The sequence goes on along the minus strand of CM076581.1, from coordinate 1,191,187,239 downwards.
CACTGAATTTTTGCAGAACTTGCAGGAATGCTATTCCATGGTAAGAGGAAGGAAAATAGCAGTAACAGATGCAATAATCATCGAGGTATCTAGTCTACCAGCAGAAGGACCCATATGGAACCATAAAAAAGTGAAACTTCAAGAAGCCATGAAAATCTTTCGGGATGAAGGGCAAACCTTGGTTGTCAAAGGAAAAGGAGTCCAGCTGGCAACTTTGGGAGAACCATAGACAGAGTTGGAAAAAGTAGTACAAAGCTACATTACATGTGATGGAAGAAAGGATGTGGTAAGACCATGCCACCTTAAGTTATTAGCAGTATTAAAACAAAAATGTGCTGTAAATTTTCCTGCATATTTAAATTTCTTATTGCATGATTCTTCCCGGAGCATAAGAAAATCCCATCATATAGCAAGGATGGTAAGCCACCATTGTTTAATCCAATTAATAGTGAGTTACAACCTTGCCCAACAGTAGACTATTTGGGAAGAATTGATATTCTCAATTGACGGAGGAACAACCCTACCTGCCACAAAACACGAAAGAGTTACTAGCACAGCAAAAAAACCTTTAAAGCTCAGATAGTCCTCCAGGATAAGGAGAAGTAGGGGAATGATAGGAAGTCTTCAGGGTAGCAGCAGCCAACCCTTAGAATTTCCCAGTTCGGAAGATGAACAACCCCTGTAACTCGAAGAAGGAATTCATCACAATGGTGATGAAGAAGGAAATCAGGAAGAAGAAGATGGTCACCACACCAGTGGAGAAGAAGGAAGTCATCACACTAGTGACGAAGAAATAATTCACCACACCGGTGAAGAGGAAGAAAGTAATCACACCAGTGAAGATGAAGGAGAGGAAGCAGAACCTCCCAAAATCTCCATTGCAAGTCCTCCACAGAGTCCATTGCAGGAGGACCAATTGGCCCAAATTTTGGCCAATATGAGTGAATATATACAACCTCATAGTTTTCTTAACCTAAGCATTGAGATAGACCAATTGGAGGAACAATCTGTTACCAACAAAGATACGGCTGAGGAAATTCCTGATGAAGAAAACCCTCAGGGAACAACATAACCAACTAGGGTTACTTCCCCTGAGGAATGTAGCCAGGAGCATGGGAACACTAAGGAAGTGTCCCAAACAAAAAACATAGAAGCAAGCCTGGGCAAAGGCACGAACACTGGAGAGAAAACCCTAGCCAAGCAACCAAGTACAGAAAAAGGAACAATTTTTCCTTCCAAGAAGAAGAAGAAGACAAATGAACTTGGGAAGCTGTGAAGGGAACAGAAAAAGCTCCAAAAACTAGTAAAACAACTCAGGCAGAGATTAGGGTGCTAAAATAGGGGAAAATCTCTAAAATAACCCTGAAAACGAAGAATTTAGCCATCCAAACGAAACCCCATAATACAAGGGCCATGGAGACTCAAACTGAGCCCACATTCATTCAGGATAACAAGGAACAGTAGGCAGTTGCTATGGACGTAGTTGCGCAAATTGAAAATGTACAGGCCTGTGAAAAAGATGTTCAGACCAAGGCACTATCCTCTAGCACTATGGTCAACAAAGAGACACAGACTGTCGGCACTTGACATTGTAATAAGAACACCCAGGTAGATTTTCAACCCAAAACATTTTGATAAAAGACCTTGGTATAGAAAAACTGCAAGAGGATTTTGCACAGGCTCAGAGGGCTAGAGAAAAGCTCAAAGAAGAGATTGTTCCCAAAACTAAATACCAATAGTTACAACAGAAACTAAAGGACATCAGTGCATCGGAGGCTGAAGCTTTTGATAGATGTCGAAAGGCAGAAGAGAAATTTGAAAAGGTAAGGAATAGATTAAAAATGGTCAGGAATCATATGGATACTCTCTGTTCTTTATACACAGATGTCCTAGCATGTAGGTGCCCTGCCAAAAATTATGCTTTGTTTTTATTAAAAAGATATTTGCAGTTAAAAATTAAGGCTGTTAAGGTAGGAAAACCTAAAAAATTGGAAATTGTAGGTGATTTTATAAGCTACTGCAAACTCTATGGAGTAAAAGTCCAGCATCTACTCTGTGAATTTTACTTGCACTATTTTATATTAGCTAGGGAAATGGAGAAAAATCCCAGCCCTTTTGTGGGCGATATCCAACTTCAAGCATTCATTTCATTTGTTGTTAACCAATTAAAATGGTTCAAGGCCTATAACACTTTTCAGAGCCAAGAAAATGGGTTAGACCTTTGGGTTAGGGGTGAATTGAAACACCCATTAAAATTGTGGGATAGGCAGAAAAGCTTAATGACAAAGGAGGGTGTGATCCAAACATTGGGACCCATACAAAAAGCAAATATCCTAGATGGGGTAGAATATTTTTTGTCCATCAGAGACCAGGCCATTGTAGCAGCTAAACTCCGATGGAATATTTCCAATTGGAATATTCAAGGCAGAGACCTATTCAATTACAAAATTTTTGGGTTAGTTTCCAACCGCCTAGTTAACTATAGTAACCTCATCTTGAGGGAAGGCCCGTATTGGCTAGGTTGTAGATATCGCAACCCTATTATCTGGTATCCTGCAGTAGACTATAAGGCCAAATATGAACTACTTAAAGGATAGAAAGGGAATATCTTTGAAGATTTAGCTGCAAATCATGGTTTTAGTCCTCTTAATGAGAAACCCTCTCCAACCTATTCTCTAACTGATTTACATGCAAACTATGGTTTTCATGAGGACATGAAAAATGGTAAGCAGGGGGGTGTGTTGAGCATTGGAAAAGGTATGAATTCACCATATATTTCTTTATATTTTTCCTTTAAACATAACTCTTTTTATTCTAGAAAGATGATATATTGAAGGATTATGATATAATTACAAATACTAATGTTTATTGTGAAATTGGTTAAATATTGTCTTTTATTATAAACAGGAAACGAATGAAGTGGGAAACCACTATTCGAAAGGCAAAGCTAAAGCAAGAGTAACCGTTGTTCCTCCAGCAAAGGGCCGTATCCATAAAATAAGGATGAAATCAGAATGCATAGTCAAAGAAAGGCAAGGAACATCATGGTTATAGCACAAGAAGAGGAAGCGTTAGCTAAAAAAGGAAAATAGAGTGAATCCCTCAGGATCAAAAGATCCTAAGGGATCGCTTTTCAAAGTTTATATTTGTTTCTTGTATTGTCCGACAAGTTGTTATAAAAGGAAATGCCTGTAGAAATCAAGGGGGACGATTACCATTGAAACTTCCTGTGTAATTCTATACTTTTATTGACTCTTGTGATTCAAGCAGAGAGCAACTAGTTGTAAACGTTTTTATGCATGATTAATATATGATTTAGTTGTCGTTCCATCACTTGACTCTAGAGTAGCTCAATGGTATTTCCCTAGCGGCTAAGGGCCCGGCCCTGGTGGATCCACGTGCTCTTTCGTATCATTATCTTTCGATTACAATTGTGTGACGGTTTGCATTTATTTTCATTACAGTTTCAAGTTTAATAGTTTATTGTTTTATTGCTTTATAATCTTGGTGTGTTGCATTTTTGAATTGCGTTTCCGTTCCTTTCCAATTTAACAATAATCTTGATCCCTGTATAACTTATCTTGTTCTACTTTAAAAGAGCTTCGTTGTTCAAAATCTGCTATTCCATTCCAGTTGGTGTTCCATTCCATTTTTTGTTCTATTCTAATTGCTATTCATTTCAGATTGTTGTTCAATAGAATCTGTTGTTTGAATCCATTAGATAGAGTTTGTTGTTCATTTCTATTGCTGTTCAATTCTAGTAAAATAGATCTGTTGTTCATTTTAGTTAATTAGTTTACAGTTTATTTCATACCTGTAAAGAGTTTGGTTTTTCTTTTGAGAGCTTTCTTGGTTTACTTTCATTAGAAGCATTAGTGATTTAGTTCAATTTCCATTTAATTGCTTTGGTGAGGAGTGTAATATCATCAACTGTAAAGGAAATTTTTTATTGCTACCTACGTTCTCATATTTATTGTCTTTTTCCTATTTGATTTCATTTACATCAGTTGCCAAAGGAAAGAGTTATTACCATTGCATCCTTGACTGATTATTGCTGAGTGAATGATTGGATTTCAGAGCATTTAATTTGATGTCATTGTAGTTAGATTTTATTTCCAAGCATCTGTTCACTCTTGTATCTGTAACATTGTACTGCATATTGGAAAGCATTACTCTTAGATTGAATTGCAGCCTCAGACAGAGTACATGCTTGAAATAGAAAATCGTACCTGGATTCATAATTAATGTGAGATAAATATGAGTTAAAAAGACACCTTTTATACCTCAACAACAAGAGAAAGGTGTCTCCATCAAATAATGTAGGGATTATTTGGTGTAATGTGAGGGTTATTTGATGGGCCAAGTCCCTTGGGAAGAAGTTCGATCTTCTTAGAGTCATATCTGGATACATATGTGGTGTGATTTGGGTGATCCATCTTCTGTTGAAGATCTGAGTTACATTTCAGGTTAACTGCAGACATAAGGATGAGTAAAAGCATATGGGTGTAATCTTATAAGTAAGCTGCATCTATTGGAGACCATCTCAAGTTGGTTGCAGGCCTTACCTTTCAAAGTATACGCCAAGGGTATGCATTGAAATGCAGAAGCCTATTTCAGGGCTAGATTAAGTACTGATTTGTATCAAAGGAAGGTCAACTTATTATGAAGAGAAGCTACAAATTTATAAGAGTGTTTTGGATAAATTTGTATGGGCTATTGCGGTATTACTCTTACCCTAACCAGGAGCTACCATCTTCAGAAGTTACTTGGGTAGAAATGATGTGCTTGAATAATTCTAGAATTCTTGTAGGACATCCTTTAGTAGAAACTTAATGAATTGAAAGTAACCCTAACCAGTAAGGGCTAATTCAGGAAGCCCTTATCAGTATTCAAAATTACAGTCTAATGTCACATCTTCTATTTGGTAAGTCAGTGTTGTCTTTAAATTCCTTGTACTCTCTCTCTGCTAAACATTTGTTTATGAATAATAAGAATAATTGATCAAGGGTTTTCTCAGTCTTGGGTTTTTTCGCTAGCTTTCACCATATCCATGTGTTATCTTATCTTAGTTTGTCTTTTTCTTCGATCATCTATGTTCTTTCTTCAGTTGCTATGTATATGATAATAAGCTATGTGATTGCTAATGGTATTCTGGGATAATAAAGATCTATGAAGTAATTGTCTTTGCAAAGAACATGTTATCCTAAAAAATTAAAATGGTATCAGAGCCTAGCTAAAGGCAAGCCCAACGCAGAGAAAGCAAACACTGAATTCCTGGAAAATCCCCCATGCTCTCCTCTCCCTACAACTTGATATGCTCAACTATAATCTCTTTCAAGTTTATATCTTTATCGAAGATGATAAGTGACCATGAGGTGCACTATCTCAAGCATTCAACGGATTCTTAACTCTGAAATTCTCTTATTGTTGAGGAATATTTGAAGATCTAATGGAAGGCATAATTGAAAGGGGTTTCTAGTTATGTTTATCTCTTATGTTATGAAATGATAAGGATTTTGTTGTTGAATCTCTGTGGGAATATCAAATAAATCAAGGAAGACCTAATTGTTTCAAGGATCAAGGGGTTTGATTTATTTGAATATGGTTGATGGCAGCCTCAACTTTTGGCCCATGTCACAAACCCAATATGAGGCTTAGATCCATTACATTTAATGGTATGTCGATAAGAAGGTTGGTTAAATTAAATTTCCACCCAATCTTCTGCAACAAATCTCTAAAATATCATTATACCAGGTCGAGGTAATTTTATATCAGGGGAAGATTCAGAAAATACTCTCTTGATATTGACCTGGAGACTTGCCTTAATAGACTACTCAAGGCTTCCTTGAAGCATGTATATGACTGCGACCCTATGGATGTCACTAAGGTGAGACTGTAGGTGAAGAATTTTTTCGGTATTGATTAACTATTAGAATGAAATGGAAGAGATGAGCTATGATGCAGAAATATGAGAATACTATTGAAAACAAGAGAATACCCTCAGAGAATTAAAAAATCCTAACATCATGTCTGAACTTTAGTATCTTCCTATCAAAATTTCAGATTTTTGTGAGTAGAAATTGAAGGATGTAAATTCAAGAGTGCAAACACAACATGTACAGTGGATTAAAAAAAAAAAAAATTTAGGCCCACTCTACACAAATATGCAATATAATAATTCAGGATAAAAAGAGCAGGCTCCAACAACAATTGCATAAAAGTCTTTATTACTCAAATAGAATAATTTCACAGCAATTTGTCATCTCACAAAAGCTCCTACTACAACCTACAAGCTAGACTCACTCTTATTATCTATTTCTACATATGTCTAACTAGTGTGCCCATCCTTTTCATTTATAAGTTAAGAGAAGGTGCTGTTAGAAAATAGGCTAATGATAGTGTTAGTGGTGCATCTCCCTTGAGCATGAGAAACTCCCTCATAACTTTTCCTTGTATGCAAGGCTTTTCTTTTAGAGTAGTGCATTATCATAGTAGATATAACTCCTCTCCTGAAGGTGCCTCATTCCATAAGTGTGCACTCATGAATTCACCTGAGATGATGGTGTTAATCTCCTCAAATAGTGTTCCATACTTGTTGGGTGTGACCCAACAACTAATTCTTCTATCCTTGAAGGTGTCGTTATAAGATTCTAGCTGTATTTAAGAATATGTATGACTAGTGTACCACAATATAGCTCTGCAATCCGGGTTTTACTCAGATTCTCAAGGCTGAGGTGAGACCAACTTGGACCAACTAAGTAATCTAACACTCTTGAGAATATTTTTTTTCCAATAACCCAAGATTCTCCCCCAACTTGTCAAACTTCCCCTTTGGTGGGAGCTTTGTCAAACTATTAACCATATGCAACTTTGTCAGAATGTGGTCCAACACTACCAACTCCCTATTGAACTTGGAATCTTAGGAAATTGTATTGAATATCAATGTGTTTGAAATTGTCATGACACATTGGATTTTCATAGAGCTTGATGTAACTTTGATTCTCAGAAGAGACAATATTGGGCTTCAACAACTGATTGGTTGACTCTACAATCAAGTTGAAAATCTAGATAGCTTCATAATAAGTATGTGAAACTGCCATATACTTTGCTTTAGTGGAATTGAATGCAATTGTTGCTTATTTCTTGTTGATTTAATAAAAACGATTTATAAAATGATAATAATAATGTTTAAAATGAGCCTTATGATGGTCTACTTATACACATTGATTGTTCACGAGGTGTACGGGTATGTTTATAACATCACTACCATTGAAAGCTTTGTCTTGAAAGCACAATAATTAGAATTTTATTTAGTTAAGCACATTTTTTTGGTGGAATGAAGTTTATCCGATATCTTTTTATACTTTGTAGAGGTTTGAATTTGTTTGTTCTTTGAGTGTTGGTGTGGTTTCTTTGTATTTTTTTCATCATATTCTAAAGTCTTTTGACTTGATTGTTTAACATGAAAGATTTATGCTTATTGTAAATATATTTGAAATACATTCATGATCAAGATATTATTATGGTTAATTAAATTACTAATTAGGTACTACAGAAAGAGGATGATACCGAGAGGGCTTGCCTAGGTGACTCTGGGAGCAACTCTTAGGTGGTTAGACAAAGCTCTTCTAAGTTACAAATATGAAGGGAAAAAACTGGTGATGTGTATGTGTTTTCTCAACCTAGGCTGTATAGAAAATCTTGGCAGAGAGTGTTTATCTTTCTATGTATTTTCTTTTTTAATATTTTTAAGTTTTTCAAAGTTGAGGGTGCCATTGGAGAAAAACACACACCAAAATCAGAGAAAATCCAGCCTAAATATTCTCTATATTTACCTCTTGGGCATCCTTAGGTTCATGCAATCAGCATCAAGTATTTATTTTTTAATTTGTATTTCTTAATGACTTAGCGTGGTAAAAAAATGAGGCCGAATGCTACAGAAATGCTCAAAGACAAATATCTAAAATCTAAATTGAAACATTCACCACCAAAATCTACCCTAGGAATTTGTAGAGACAATTCATGAGGAGGTGAAGAGTTACAAACATTGTTGAGCTACCATGTGAATTGAATAGCCTAGAAGAAAATTACAGACTTATTGAATCAACAAAAAAGCAATGTTCCAGTAGTTTACAACAAGAGAAGAGAAATCATGGGTTTGAAAGTAAAGGCTCATACATTGGATATTTTTTCATCCTCTTCATGCTGAATTATTATAAAATTTTATTAAACAGTAGGAACTCTAGTAGGACTGACTCATCTACAAAAAATGAAAAAATAACAAGAAGGAAATCATTGCTGGAAATATAATGCAACATGTTGGCAAATGATGAGTTCAAATTTTGCTATCCTTGTCATAAAGCTATAGGAAAATTCCTTCAATAACATCAAGATCCAATTGAGTTAGATATATCACCTGTCATTTGAAGGAATAGGCTCAGTTGGCTCATAAAATGGGTTTACTAACTGTTATAGCAGCCAAAACAGAGGATATATTTTATAGTTTGGGTGTTGGAAAGTCTATAGGTAGTCGTATCATTAAAAAACAGTAGTGCAAGTGCATTTCTAGTTTTGAAAATTTGAGCTTTGATTGTCGTTTGGAGTTTTTATACATATAAAATATTTGCTGGAGATTGAGGTTTAGCATGATTATCACACTAAGCATGAATAAATAAATCATTTGTATTAGAATTCTCCCCTTCAAAGTCTTTGGATTAGCCTCATTGCAAGATAGAGTCAATAATATGATGCAACGTGCAGTCAAAGGTAGTTAAAAGGAGGATTCAAAATGCATACTTAAAGGAAACACCCTTCATCTTTGGGATATTTGGACATTTTGATTATATGTTCATTACATTCATATACATCTAGGAATAATGTGCTTCATCAATATAGAGCCATCCAAATGCACACATACCAAACATATCATTGGAGTAACACATTCTTTTGGGGAATTTGTTATGTCTTACATTGACTTGTATTAAAAACAAAACTAAATCTACAGGCATGCCCTATTCAAGGAAAATTACTAGCCAAATTTATTGCTCTATTTCAAAACTTGGGCATTCTAAATGGTAAAATCACTTTTCAAAATCTGGAAAAATTCTGTTTGGCCATACCATTTTTCCTGTTGATGGAGGAAGGGCCTGCCTTCTGGAGTTTCTTATGCAACGGGTATTTCTTTGCAGCAGGAGGCGTATAACCAGTAGGGTTTGAGTCGATTAGAAAAGGATAGGAGATGTAGTACTGATTACATGCAGGGGTAGCTGTAGTGATTAATTTAAAATTTTTAAAGGCCCTCGATGATTAATCTAAAACCTTTGTAATTAGTTTGAAATACCTATTAAAACCATAGTTTATGGTGGTAATGCTCCACCATATAAATAGGTATTAAAACTTTCCAAATTACAACTTAGGTTCAAATTAAACATGGCATATAATTCACTTAGTTCCCCTAAAAATGGCATTAAGGTTTTGAATAAAAAATTTTAGTTCCCTTATTAATATCACCTCATAAGCTTCCTTATACTCTTTTGTGTGTTTAATAAAACCTTTTAACTTTAAGAAATTATAATGGCTAGAGGTTTCTATTAGGGGAAGGAGATCTAAATTTTGGGAAACATCACTATGTGGTATTTACGAGGTGGGGTAGGGTTCTTGGGAAAATAATAAAAGGGAAAAGCTTGGTACTAGAAATAGGATTAGAAGGATTAAAGTTAAAGATATGAATATGAAATAAGATATTTTAATGATAATTTTCATGGAATATGTACACATGGATCAAATACTAAATTAATGCTACCTATGAAAAATTTATATGTGAGACATATATCTAATACTTTTATGAGTCAATGAATAAATAGGCATTGGACATCGATGTTGGGTTATACTTCATTCTTCCACTTATTAGCAAAGGGATAGACATTGTTTAATTACTTTCATGTCTAGTAAGGATGTGGAAGTCATCCAAAAATATAATTGGTTCTCGAGCAATACTTACATGTCATTAAAATAATGGTGACCCTATTATGACCCTCTCAAGGAAAAAGAGATTTTATAAGATATTCGGGTAAAGCTCCTTTCACTTCTTATTGAATTTGTAAGGGGAGAAATTTCATACTTATTGGGGACACTCTAGAGAAGTTCATTAAAATGAATGAAAGAACAAAATATTAGACCACCAAAATTGTAGCTAAGTTGTGTAGAGATGTAACTAACCAAGTTTTAGATTATTACAATATTCCCTTTAGGTGAATAAATTGATGTATTCATGGCCATGTTAAAATTGTTGGCCCATTGGGACACCCACGAATATTTTTTGGGTGAAAAGGAAAGGAGACATAATGAATGATCCTCTAGAGATATGGGAATGCTAGATAAAAATATTTTTTGAGCCTATGCTAGGAGTTGAGAAGAAAATATGCCCTACCATTACCATAAATTAATTGCAAGGAAAGAGAGCCAATGGGATGTCAAAATTATAGAGTAGAAAAGGGGAGTCCTTGAAAATGATGTTTGGGCATAAATATTAATTTATGTGCAAAGATGATAAATTTTTATAGGAGATTGCTAGGAGATTAACATTCAAGCAAAGGAAAAATGTAAGTCATCATAGATCTCCTATACAAGTTGATCACCCGCCTGAACGTGTTTCCTTGAGCGCCATCACATGACTCAACCCGACCCGTACGAACGTGTTTCCTTGGGCAAGGTTACGGGTTTACTAAGGGTTTAGGGGTTAAATGTGTTAGGGGTTAGCGGTTAAGGGTTTAGAGGTTTATGGTTTATGGGTTAAATGGGTTAGGGGTTTAGAGGTTTAGGGGGTTAAATGGGTTAGGGGTTGGGAATTAGTGTTTAAGGGGTTAGGGTTTAAGATGATAGTTTCATTGGTCTCTATTTGTGCACATTAGTTGCTTATTCCTTGAGTCTCAATGTAACAATTTTGTAAGTATTGTTGTTTGTTGCCATGTCTTCTTTATTTATTGATTTATAGTATTTTTTAGCCATTGCTTTACATTTATTGATGAAAATGTCTATTGCAATCAAACCAAATTTATATTCAATCTCCAATTTCAAACTCAGCCATAGTGTTGTCACATAATTTAAGTCCAGAGAATGGCCATTTGATGAAGTCTTCATAACCAGAATGCACCTCATGACTACTCCAGAAATTATTAAGTTCGAGTGTTCCACATTCATGAGAAATTTGGCTCTTATACTCTTCCTCCACCTGACTGTGTCCTGGAAATACCCTTGTTTATTGCAAAAACATCCTAATGTTGTCAACCTCGTCCCTTATGAGGAGGCACTGGATTTTAAGGCGATCACAATTTAGAATTTTTGATACGACCGCCCTCACATGACCCAACCCAACCCGATCACCCGCCTGAACGCGTTTCCTTGAGCACCATCACATGACTCGACCCGACCCGTACGAATGTGTTTCCTTGGGTGGGGTTAGGCATTTACTAGGGGTTTAGGGGGTTAAATGGGTTAGGGGTTAAGGGTTTAGAGGTTTATGGTTTGGGGGTCAAATTTTCTAGGGGTTTAGAGGTTTAGGGGGTTAAATGGGTTAGGGGTTGGGAATTAGTGTTTAAGGGGTTAGGGGTTAAGATGATAGTTTCATTGGTCTCTTTTTGTGCACATTAGTTGTGTATTATTTGTGTCTCAATGTAACAATTTTTTAAGCATTGTTTCTTGTTTCCATGTCTTCTTTATTTATTAATTTATAGTATTTGTTAGCCATTTCTTTACATTTATTGATGAAAATGTCTATTGCAATCAAACCAAATGTAAGTATTGTTTCTTGTTTCCATGTCTTCTTTATTTATTAATTTATAGTATTTGTTAGCCATTGATTTACATTTGTTGATGAAAATGTCTATTTCAATCAAACTTAGCAAAATTGATATGGGCGCCCTCGAACGAAATGGATCGACCCAAATTCACTTGGTCGGGCATCCTCACACGGCGTGACACAGTGCACCCGACCAAATGATGCCACAAGGGATAAAATAGAAAACGGGCCACCTGAACGTGCAGAAGGCACTGGGGTGGTCACAACTTACAAAAACTGATACAAGCACCCTCGAACAAAACAGTCTGGCCCGAACGCACCTAGTTGGGTCACCTCACACGGTGTGGCACGGTGAATGATACTAGTATAGGGGAGAAAACATAAAATGGTCCGCCCAAACGTGCATAAGGCACCCAGGCAGTCACAACTTAGTAAAACTCATACAGGAGCCCTCGAACGAAATGGCCCGACCCAAATGTGCTCGGTCAAGCAACCTCACATGGCGTGACATGGCGCGCCCGACCGAATGATGCCACAAGAGAGAAAATAGAAAACGAGCCACCCGAATGTGAACAAGGCACCTGGGCGGTCACAACTTAGCAAAACTAATATAGGTGCCCTCGAACGAAACGACCCAACTCGAACACGCCCGATCGGGCGACCTCACACGGTGCGACACGGCGTGCCCAACTGAACGATGCCACAAGGGAGAAAATGAAAAATAGGCCACCTGAACATGCACAAGGCACCCAAGTGGTCACAACTTAGCAAAACAGATACGGGCGCCCTCAAACGAAACGGCCCGACCCGAACACGCCCAGTCAGGCAACCTCACACGGTGCGACACAACGCACCCAACCAAACGATGCCACAAGGGAGAAAATGGAAAACGGGCCACCTAAATGTGCACGACGCACTCGTCTGGTCACAACTTAGCAAAACTAATACAAGTTCCCTCGAATGAAACGACTCGACCCTAACGCGTCTGGTCAGTCGACCTCACACGGTGCGACACGACACACCCAATCGAACAATGCCACAAGGGATCAAATAGCAAACGGGATACCTAAATGTGCACAAGGCACCCGGGTGGTCACAACTTAAGAAAATTGATATGGGTACCCTCGAACGAAACGACCCGACCCGAACGTGCGCGGTCGGGCGACCTCACACAGCACAACACAGCACGCCCGAACGAACGATGCCACAAGGGAGAAAACAGAAAACAGGTCGCCTAAACGTGCACAAGGCGCATGGGCAATCAAAACTTAGCAAAACTGATACGGGCACCCTCGAACAAAACGGTCCGACCTGAACGCGCTTGGTCGGGCGCCATCACACGACGTGACACGGCACACCCGACCGAACGATGCCACAAGGGAGAAAATGGTAAAAAGGCCACCCGAATGTGCACAAGCCACCCGGGTGGTCACAACTTAGCAAAACGGATACGAGCACCCTTGAATCAAATGGCCCAACCTGAACGCGCCCAGTCAGGCGACCTCACACGGTGCGACATGGCACGCCCGACCGAACGATGTCACAAGGGAGAAAATGACAAACAGGCTGCCCGAATGTGCACAAGGCACCCGGGCGATCAAAAATTAGCAAAACTAATATAGGTGCCTGTTACACTAAAAATTTTCACCATGAAATTTTAAGTACTCCCTTGGAAGTATACAATATCAAAGTTCCCAAATTCAAGCTTTGAAACTAAGAGAAAAGCTCATAAAAGCCTTAAGACTCTGGTACCACACTTTCTCCTAGCTTTTCTTACGGTCCCGCACCTGTTGGCTATAAATAATGTATATACAAACAAACTTTATGTTTATTAAAAGTGTGGACCCTTGTAAAATATTAGAAAAGGCACAAGTAAAATCTAGAAGCTCAGTTTAAGTCATTTTTGGAAGCTTCTAGAAACATTCCTGCGGTGGAAAGATCGCTCCTTTCATGTTCATGCATTCCATCCAATAAGGAGATAACCCCTTGATGTAAGGAATTGATCCCTTTGAAGGAGGATTCTATCCCTTCTTGTATGGAGCTGTAACCTCCTCTCTTCCACTATGAAAAGAGGCATAGGGGAGCCTCAAAGGGTTACAATTGATGAGTTGAAGTTTTAGTATTATTGGAGGCGAAGTGCTGTTGAAACTTAAACCCTTTTAGCTGAGATTTCATGTGAGAAATATTACATACCTATATATATCTCGGTTGGAAGAGTGAAAGGCTGGTTAGAGTAGAGATAATGCCTGTTCCAGACCCCATAAAGACCTATACAACATCAAGGAGGACATGGTTTTCAGGCTCTTCTTTATTTAAGTTAATACAAATAAATCCGTTTTTCTCAATAAACTGTCAACTGATTGGTTTATTTTATGGATTCCTTGATCACCATAATGGATATGATTTATGAATATATGCTATGCATGTGCTAATTGATGTTTAATTTTTTATGATTGCAAATATTCGAAGGCAACTCTTTCGGGCGACTGAAAGGCTACTACTACAAACAAGCGTTGGATCAAAGGTAGGATCGTTAAACCTCTATATCATTTAATTATGAATCACAATATATCTAGAGAAAGATAGTTTTGTTTGTTCGTTTGTTGCTAGTTGTCTATAGGAAACTTGGGAGGTTTTTCTTGTCCGTAAGAATGACTTATTCATCCGGCTACAATCAAATAAACATACTCCCTGCAGATCAAGCTAAAACATCTTTCATTTGTCCATGGGGAACTTTTTCTTATCGTAAAATACCTTTTGGCCTTAAGAATGTTGGCGCCACTTTTCAAAGGGCCATGTCTTATGCATTTCATGACATTAAGCACATTGTGCAGCCCTACCTCGATGATTTTCCTACTCATTCTTCACGCAGAGTAGATCATATTACTCATTTACAAGCCATATTTATATGATGTAGGCACTATAAGATTCATTTGAATCCTTACAAGTGTTTTCTGTGTAGAATATGGACGATTATTAGGATTTGTTTTCTCAAAGGCAGGCATTCGTGTCGACCCATCGAAGGTTGAGGAAATCATCAATTTACCTCCTCCTTCTACTCTTCACCAACTCCAAAGTTTGCAAGGGAAAGAAATTTTTTTATGTCGATTCATTCCTAACTACGCCAAGTTAACAAAAGGTTTCACTAGGTTGTTGAAATAGAACATTCGTTTCTTTTGGGACGAGGTCACTAATAGATCTTTTGATGCTTTGAAAAATGTGTTGACCCATGCACCGTTACTGCATCCTCCCAACTACAACCAAGATTACTTTTTGTACCTCGTTGCTTATGATTCCATGGTAGGGATGGTTTTAGTTCAGGAAGATTAATTCCATAGTGAACATGTGATTTATTATCTTAGTCGAAATTTGCATCCGACTGAGATCAAATACTCACATGTGGAGAAATTGGCCTTGGCAGATGTTTAAGCTGTCCAACTTTTTTGTCACTACATACTTTTACGCAAAACGATAGTGATCTCTGATTGTAACCCTATGATGTACATCTTGACCAAACAATTGCTAGGGGGAAAATACTCTAAATGGATTTTTATCCTGCAAGAGTTTGATTTGGAATTTGAAAAATCCAAATCCAAGAAATCATTGATATTTGCTGAACTTATGTGTGATTTCCCACGTACTGATACAGAAACTGTGGCGAAACAACCAATCGTGGATGAGTCCTTGTTTCTTATTAGTACCATTGATCCTTGGTGTGGAGATATTATTGTTTATCTTCAGACCCAATATTTTTTTCCAGAGATTTCACGGTCGCAACGACGAAAAATTCATTTCTGGTCTCAAAAATATCATATTGTTGGCGACACACTATACCGTCGTGGTGCGAACTCGATTTTTCGACATTGTCTAACTCATGATGAATCAGAAAAAGTTCTGAATGACTATCACTCCGGAGCATGTGGCGGTCATATGTCTGGGTATGTCACAGCCTAAAAGATATTATGTGCAGGTTATTTATGGTTGTCCTTGTTTAAAGATTGTATTTATGCGGTCAGAAAATGTCATAATTGTCAAATTTTCGATCGAAAAATGTGTACACCACCTGCTCCTCTTCACCCTATAATTGTTGTCGATCATTTTGCAAAATGGGGCATTGATTTCATTACATGTAACCCTCACTCCGCCTGGGGGGCATGGATGTATTATTCTAGCAGTAGGTTATTTTACCAAATGGGCAGAGGCGATGCCTACATTTGTGGTAGATGGAAAAACTGTAGCTACTTTCATATTCAATCATGTGATTTCTCGTTTCAATGTACCCCAAGCAATAATTACTGATCATGGGAGCCATTTTCAAAATATCATGATGACCGAGTTAACGAACCAACTTGGACTGCGCCATGACAGTTCTACACCATATTATCCACAGGCCAATGGTTTAGTTGAAGAAATTAATAAATTTTTAGTCACCATCATCAAAATAATAATTGGCATTCATAAGTCGAATTGGCATACCATGCTCTTTTCAACACTTTGGGCATATTGAAACTTAGCAAAAACATCGACAGGTTTTACCCCCTTTCAACTAATTTACGGCTTAGAAGTGGTATTACCCATTGAATGTGAGATACTGTCACTCCAACTAGCCATAGAGTTACTACCAAACACTTCTGCAAAGGAGAAACCTATTTTATACTTGGCTCAATTAGATGAGAATCGGCACACCGCTGCATTAGCTACCGAGGCTCATGCGAAAAGAATGAAAGCTCAGTATGATAGAAGTGTTTCCCCTCATAATTTTTCAAAAGGAGACCTAGTTTTTATTTATGATCAAGCCAACAATAAACTAGGGGCTGGAAAATTTGAACCCATCTAGCATGGTCCTTATATTGTCAAGCGACAGCTTGCAAAAGGGGCCTATGAATTGATTGATTTTGACGGAGTCTCTTTAGGTAATCCCATAAATGGAATTTAGGTGAAGATATATTATGTTTAATTTTGTGTGGAGATATTATCTGTATATTAGTTAATTTTAGCTGGTGTGCTATAGATTAGAAACATGTGCCCAGCTTAAGTGTGCTCTTACTACTATTCCTGCTTATCTAGATACTTTTGATATCGCAGATGTCGACGTCCTTTCAAACATATATTGGTTTTGCTGATGGCGCTTTTCGTAGTACACAGAACATCTCTTCCACAGCTTGGGTTATTTACTCACCCACTGACAAGTTAGTATCAATGCATGGGTTAATTCTCGGTCAAACGACGAACAATATTGCCAAATATAGTGCAGTTATTGAATTATTATCGGAATCCATTTCATTTGGAATTCATATTTTGATCGTTAATTTATATTTTGAACTCATTGTATTATAGTTAAACCGAGTATATGCCATTAGAAATCTAGTATTATTAAGATTATTCTTAAAGGTTCGTCTCTTGGAACGAGAGTTTGATTATATTGAGTATCAACACATTCCAAGAAATTTAAATACATTAGCAGATGAAATTTCTTCTAATGTTATAAATAGACATTTGTGATAACAAGGTAACAAATCAACGTTCCATAACATGATTGAACAGGTAACTGGAAATAATAGTATATCATAGTATATATGTAGTGTTCAAAAAATAGTACATCGTCTTTGATAATAGGCTCAAAATGCCTTATGATCGGAAAAAGTGATACAAAAAATGAGTCTACAAGTCAATCATCCACTATCCATGGTGATTATCATGATACTACACCACTGCTCATGCCACCCTAGTCAAAAACCTCCTAAATGGTCCAGGAACACCAATGACATATCTCTGTAGACGGAGCGGGATATCATCTATGGTGGTCTCAGGAATATCTATAGTGAGCCACTCCAAATGGTGCTCTAAATTAGTCAAGATATCTACAGTCTGATCCTATGGGGGTGGTGCTACTGCTGCTTCATCCCTTTGCCTCCAGTCAAAGGGGCTGAGAATGGCTGGTCGACTCAGACCCACATCTTCATTTGAAATTTTTGTTATCAGTTTTGGACGATTTAAAAAAAAAAAAATAGAAATTAGAGCATGTCAAAGAGATTTTTTACTTGACTCATCCCACTGAGTTCCTGAAGGAAGGGGCATTTTTGGTTGCCACAAAAATCCATGCCAGCATAAGGAAAATCCTCTATCACAAAAAATTGGTGTTCTAGCCAACGAAAATATGTCGAAGGAAAATGAACAATCTCCCCACCCTCACTGTGGCGGGCCATCAAAGAAACCCAATGAACCATCCTAGGGGATCCTCTCTAGAGAAAAGGTGACTACAATGGACCCATATCCAAAGTTTTTTAGCTTCCCATTCTTTGCTCTGGTAATTTGGCCTTTCACATTTGCCAACACTGCCTCGCACCAGTTGAATATGGTGCCTTGAAAGCAATCTACTGCTATGCACATCTGAGATCCAATGGCTACATGCAAAGATGCACTTCCGCATAACTTGACAACGGTAAAAGCGATCACTTTTAGCTCGGGACGGATGATAGTTTTTATGTCAATCTGTTTGTCTCGGGGATTGGCTTCATCATTACAGGACTCTAATTGTAGGTTGGCAACAGACTGGCCACCTGGCCTAGCCCCAAATAGAGATAATGGTTCACCTCTCCTAGACAAACCAGTCAAAAAATAGATGTCTTCCAACTCAATCTTGAGCCGGTGACCTCTGATCACGAAACACTAGTCTTGAACGTCCCATTTACTTACCATCCAAGTAAGAAGATCCACTTGAGCTCTCATGCCACTGATAGCCCAAAATTTGTAAAGCCCACATACTCTTAAAGCTTGGAAAGTTGGTTGATGAATTATTGTTGCTTCATCTACCTCTTCGTGCTCCTGTTCTCACCAAATGAGCATTGCAGATATCCTACAACAAGTAAAATGAAGGATTAGAATCATTTTGAAGCAAAAAATTTGGGTAATTTAGGAAGAAAATATGTTTTAAAATTTATTACGGTGCCCCCACACTTTATGCTCAGACACATTGCGTAGCTCCGCACGGGGTCTGTGTTAAAAGTGCAGGGCCCTGACATTTTCCTTTGTGAGAAAATGTTGGCATCCGCATGTACCGAATGTCTTGCCTGTGGACCCCCGAGGGTGAATTTTTCAACCTATTTTCCTCCCAAAAATGAAACTTTGACCCTAATTTAAAAAATTGAACAGATTAAAAGGAAGATAAGGAGGTTGTGGATTACCTAAAGAAGACAATTTTTGATTCCGACGGTCTGTTTGCCGAGAATCTTCTCCGAAACATTTTTTTCCAAGAGCTCTAAAATCTTCACTTCAAACTCAAATGGTCAAAATTAACTTGAAAAACTCCTTTTTATAAGTTTTTTCGAATAAATGAATTTTATATTTGTTTATTTTTCACTTTAAAAAGTCAGGTTTTCAAAAATATTTTTATTATTTGAAGAAGGTATGTTTAATTTTTTGCGTTTTTGTGCAGAATAACGGGTTTTTCAGGCAAAATAGTCATTTTTGACAAAGAGTAAACTTTTATCACTTTTTCGAGCTCTTTAAAATTTTATGAAAAAGAAAAACCATGGAGTCCTATTTTAAGCCCTTTTCAGACTCTCTAAAAATGGAAAGATTGCCAAGTACTTGACTATGTGAACTCGTTAAAGTAAATGAATGGTCGTCCCTTCAGTATAAGTTTACCCCTTTTCCGAATTGAAATGGAATATTTACAAAAAATGTATACGTTGAATAATCATGGTCAATAGAGTTCCCTCTTGCATTATTTTATCATTTTTCGGGCCTGAGCCAATAAATTTACGAAAAAGTACACCCATAGAGTTTTCTTAAGTTTTTTCTTCTGACTCCCTAAAAGTGAAAAACACTGAGTTTATCCTATACTGGACTAGTTAAAATTTAACAGTAAAGGACCTATCAATTTCAAACAGGAATGGACCACTCCTTCTTAGGGTTTGATTTTAAACTAATTTGGACTCATCCGAAGGATGAGCTTATAAACAAGCAAATGTTATCCTCCTCAAGCTTGTCAAAAATAAAGAGCTACTTGCCAGAAATGGTGGGGGAAAAGAGAGAAAAATAGATTTGTTTGTTACACTTTGATTTGTAAAAGCATTACACCACTCATGAACACGACACTTTTTGTCACACTTCTACCTGGGTTGGGAAATCCTTTGCCTATCAGTTAATCAAAACAGGTTGAAGGTCTTCAGTCAGTTTCTAGGTATTAGCTTAGGGAAACTATCACTAAAAAATCTGAAGTGTCGTTATCTATTTAAGAGGTCAGTCCAATAAACCATTCATCTGCAAAAAAATTTCTCCATTCGCGTTGACCATCCCTGAGTCGGTCCTTGCAAAAAATTTCTTCAAAACTTGATCTATGGTTTCATGTCGTTAGCTTCCATACGATGGATCACTTTCTATCAATGATAGCTCATCATCTAGGAAGTTGATCTAGAATCTATCAGTACCTTGAGATGTGCATGCCTTAATGGCAGGTTTCTCGCCTTCAATGACAGGTTGCATCATTGACCTCCAATCGAATAATTCTGTGAAATGTTTGACTTCAGATTACTTATTCACACTTCATGGATTGTATTGAGTACTTTGAGATCCATTTTCATTATTGGTCATTTCTCTCACACTTGCTAAAATTTCACATCATTGATTGGTAATCAAGTGGTTTCTACCATTTTCGACTTCAACACACTTAATCACATGGATAGAATCGTACTAGTTCTGGAAGCAGAAATTAGGACCCTGGATCCAGTTTCCACCATCCAAGCTACGAGGAGTTTTATTATTCATTATGCAGTAGATGATTCCTTATAGATGGTTGTGCCCATGCTGTGTCTACAATATTGATGTAATATTAAAATCATTTCTGTATCAGAAAAGGTTTAGTTAATTTTGATCTAAGTATGGGAATGCCTACCTCAGCGATGATATATATATATGTGTGTGTGTGTGTGTGTGTGTGTGTGTGTGTTTTGTGTTGAATGTTTTTATGGGTTTATGACTGGGGTGCCCACAGGCTAATCCTTGAAATGATAAAGCACATCACTCTTCGAATATTCTAAGATTCGAACATTAGGGGGCAATTTGTTACACTAAAATTTGTCACCATGCCATTTTAAGTAATCCCTTGGAAGTCTACAATATCAAAGTTCCCAAATTCAAGCTTTGAAACTAATAGAAAAGCTCATAAAAGCCTTAAAACTCTGGTACTGCACTTTCTCCTAGTTTTTCTTGCGGTCCAACACATGTTGGCTATAAATAATGCATAGCCAAATGCGCTTTATGTTTATTAAAAGTGTACTGACCCCTATGAAAGATTAGAAAAGGTGCAAGTAAAATCTAGAAGCTCAGCTTAAGTCATTTTTGAAAGCTTCTAGAAACATTCCTGCGCTGGAAAGATTGCTCCTTTTATGTTCATGCATCCCATCAAATAAGGAGCTAACCCCTTGATGTAAGGAACTAATCCCTTTGAAGGAGGATTCTATACCTTCTTGTATGGAGCTATAACCTCCTCTCTTCCACTATAAAAAGAGGCATAGGGCAGCCTCAAAGGGTTACAAATTATCAGTTGAAGTTTTAGAATTATTGGAGGTGAAGTGCTATTGAAACTTAGACCCTTTTAGCTGAGATTTCATGTGGGAAATATTACATACCTATATGTATCTCCATTGGAAGAGTGCAAGGCTGGTCAGAGTAGAGGAAATTCTTGTTCCGGACCCCAATAAGACCTGTACAACATCAAGGCGGACACGGTTGTAAGGCTCTTATTTATTTAAGTTAATACAAATAAATCTGTTTTTCTCAATAAACTTTCAATTGATTAGTTTATTTTATGGATTCCTTGATCACCATAATGGATATGATTTATGAATATATGCTATGTAGGTGTTATTTGATGTTTTCTTGTTTATGATTGCAGATCTTCAGAGGAAAATCTTTCGGGCGACTGAAGGGCTACTACTACAAACAAGCGTTGGATCAAAGGTAGGATCGTTAAACCTTTATAGCATTTAATTATGAATCACAATATATCTAGAGAAAGATAGTTTTGTTTGTCCTTTTGTTGCTAGCTATATGTAGGACACTTGGGAGGTCTGTTTTGTCCACAAGAATGACTTATCCATCCAACAGTGCCCTTGAACGAAATGGCCCGACTCGAACACGCTTGGTTGGGCGACCGCACATGGCACAACACGGTGCGCCCAAACAAATGATGCCACAAGGGATCAAATGGAAAACGGGCTGGCCAAACGTACACAAGGCACCTAGGCAGTCACAACTTAGCAAAACTGATACGGGTGCCCTCGAATGAAATGGCCCGACCCGAACGCGCTTGGTCGGGCGCCGTCACACAGCGCGCCTGACCGAACGATGCCACAAGGGAAAAAATAGAAAATGGGCTATCGGAATGTGCATAAGTCACCTGGGTGGTCACAACTTAGCAAAATTGATACGGGTGCCCTCGAACGAAATGGCCCAACCCGAATTCACCCAGTCGGGCGACCTCACACGGCGCAACACGACGCACCTGAATGAACGATGCCACAAGCGAGTAAATGGAAAACGGGCTGCCCGAACATGCACAAGGCACCCATGCGGTCACAACTGAGAGAAACTGATACAGGATCCATCTAACGAAATAGCCCAACCTGAACGCGCTTGGTCGAGCGACCTCACACTCCGCGACATGGTGCGCCCGAACGAACGATGCCACAAGGGAGCAAATGAAAAATGGGCTGCTCGAACATGCACAAGGCACCTGGGTGGCCACAGCATAGAAAAACTGATACGGGCACCCTCAAATGAAACAACCCAACCCGAACATGCCCGGTCAGGTGACCTCACATGGCACGACACAGCACGCCCGACCGAATGATGCCACAAGGGAGCAAACGGCAAACGAGCCGCCCGAACGTGAACAAGGCACCCGGGCGGTCACAAATTAGCAAAACTAATATGGGTGGCCTCGAATGAAACGACCCGACCCGAACGCGCCCGGTCAAGCGACCTCACATGGTGTGAAATGACCATGGAAAATTTTAGGGGCTAATATTCACAGGTAGGCTAGTTTTCAATGGTTTTTCCAAAAAAATATTCGCCAATTTCCATTTTTTGATAGAAGTGATTCGCCCAAATTTTACAATACAAAATTATTTTACCTTAAAAATCTCCAACATTATATAGACAATATATATAATATCATTATAAATTTGAAGAATTTTATAAATACATCAATAAACAATTTATATTTTTCATATTAGGGACTAGTGAGATTCGCGAATTTTTTAAACTTCAAAATAATTTTCCATCCTTAAAATTTTCCCACGACGCGTCGGACCGAACGATGCCACAAGGGAGAACATGGCAAGCAGGCCACCCGAACGTGCACAAGGCACTCGAGTGGTCACAACTTAGCAAAACTGATACGGGTGCCCTCGAATGAAATGACCTAACCTAAACGTGCCTGTTCGGGTGACCTCACATGGCGCAACACGACGCACCCGAATGAATGATGCCACAAGTGAGAAAATGAAAAACAGGCTACTCGAACATGCACAAGGCACCTGGGCAGTCACAACTTAGCAAAACTGATTTGGGCACCCTCGAACAAAATGGCCTGACCCGAACGCGCTTGGTCGGGCGCCCTCACACGGCACAACACGGCGTGCCCGACCAAATGATGCCACAAGGGAAAAAGTAGAAAACAAGCTGCCAAAACGTGCAAAAGGCACCCGAGCAGTCACAACTTAGCAAAAATAATACGGGCTCCCTCGAACAAAATGGCTCGACCCGAACATGCCCAGTCGGGCAACCTCACACGGTGCAACACAGTGCACCTGAACGAACGATTCCACGAGGGAGAAAATGGCTAATGGGCTGCCCGAACATGCACAAGGCACCCGGGCGGTTACAACTTAGAAAAACTAATACGGGCGCCCTCTAACAAAACAGCCCGACCCGAGCGCACCCAGTCGGGCGACCTCACACGGTGCGACAGAGCGCGCCCAACCGAATGATGCCACAAGTGAGCAAATGGCAAACGGGTCGCCTGAACGTGCACAAGGAACCTAGGCGGTCATAACTTAGAAAAACTGATATGGGTGCCCTCGAACTAAATGGATCGACCTGAACGTGCCTGATCAGGTGACCTCACACGGTGCGACACGGCACACCCGACCAAACAATGCCACAAGGGAGAAAATAGAAAACAGACTACCTGAACATGCACAAGGCACCTGGGTGGTCACAACTTAGAAAAACTGATACGGGCGCCCTCGAACGAAACTGCTGATACGAATGTTCTGCATGTTGGGAGGCCTCATAGGACAGGACCCGATCATCAAAAATAACTCCCAAACCCTAAACCCTAATATTGTTCCTAAACACTAACAACACGTGCCTCCTAAACATCATAATACCAACACTTGCCACAACTGTGGCAATACCGACACATGATGTTCTAACTATCGCAATACTGACACTTGTTCTTGTTATCTAAAAACTTGTATGCATCTATGTTATAAAAAAATATTTTCTTTTGTGCATGTTTCACTACAAAAGATTGATGAGGATGGATCTTTTAGGGACTTCAATAAGAATGGATAAAGGAAACTAGTATTCTTGACTTCTAAATAATATAAACACTAAAATACGTAAAGAAAATGAGGTAGTGTGAAGAGTTATCATCTGCATAAAGTGCGTACTTCTTCCAAAATGAATGAGAATTATCTAAGACTTGCAAGAATAAATATGTTAGATGGAACTTACAATTCTGCTCTAAATGCAAGATTAACTCAAGGTAGAGGATACACATTCAAACTAGTACATTTGGTGTATTTTTTTTTTATATTTTTATCCAAGTGTCAGAAGACCGACACCTTACCAAATGCCTTATCCAAACTTCGCAATAGCGACACTGAGCTCTAAGTGTTGCAAGACCGATGCCTTATCGAAACGTCAAAATAGCAACACTCATCTCTATGTGTCGCAAGACCGACACTTTTTTCCAATCCGTCGCAATTTTGATGCTTTTCCCCAAACGTCACAAGACTGACACTTACCTCTAAGTGTCGCAATACTGACACTTGTCTCCAAAAATTGGTATAGCGACAGTTGTGGGAAGGATTTGAAAAATTGATAAAATTTGGGGAAATTTCTGACATTTGGTCAAAAGTGTCGAAAATAAAGTGTCAAAATTTCCGCCAAATGTACTAGTGGGGGATGTGCATGACCGCACAAATCAGGGAATATGAGATAGATCAGTTCATTTTCGACTTGGGATATGATGTACATATCCTACCTACGAAGACCTGGCAGAAAATGGATTAACCAAAGCTTGAGTGGTACACCATTCAGTTGCACATGGCCAATCAATAGAAGATTATCCCATTAGGAAGAATCCAATAGGTTTTGGTAGATATTTCTGAAGTAAAAGTACATGCAGAATTTGAAGTAATACAAATTGTGGATGATGCAGATCACTACCCGGTGCTGTTAGGGCTGGATTCGACCATCGACATGGGGGGTGTCATGAACTTGAAGCATAGGAGCATGATATTTGAAAAAAATTGTACTCAGGTTATAGTACACCCTTGGATCCTACAAAAGGGGAAAGATATATAGAACCAGTGCACGAAGAAGATGATGTCGACCATATCTATAATTTGGCTACACGAGATGCGGATTGGATCAACCTTACTACTGATGGGATGTTGAATTTGGAAAAATATATCTCATGCTTCTCGGATTCAGATGGGGAAATGGAAAATTGGCAGAATCACATGCATGATGTTTCTGCGCTACGCTGCCTCAGAGTCACTAAAAATTTGCAATGCATCTCCTCAGAGGTACAGGAATTACTCTATTTTCATTGTTCTGGAAACGTTGTTTTATTTTTGGAAAAATTGGAACAGGTTATCCCGAAAGAGTGAAGGTTCTAGGCACTCGATGTTTCTATGTGTGCAACTCTAGCACGTTGGTGGGATCTGTACAAAGAGAACTTACAGGATTGGGAGGAATGTAGAAGAATGATGCGATTTCACTTTGAGCAACTGACTGGCCCACCGATTGAGATTTTTGGTGGTCAAGGTGATCTGCGCAAACACCTGGTTACATGGACGGAGGTTTTGGATAAGAAGCCAAGGGCCAAATGGATTCACATGTTTTTCCATATGTTGGGACCAATGTTTTAGAGATGGAGATGCGTCGAGGAACCCTTAATTGGGCTACAATGAATGAAATTTGTATGTTAATATTTGGCATAGCTGGTGGATAAGAAGGATTGGATGAAGCCCTACAAGATATAGAAGCACTTGTCTTTGATGTTTCCCGACATTGGATAGAATGTAATGCACTAGCATGGGAAGTACAGATGCAGGATATTTTCAACTACAGAAATGTTTCAGTGGAAGATAACGAGGGAGATCCAAGAAATATCAATATTCTAGAATATGAGGGGGAGTGCATAGTTGAAGGGCCCTTGTTATCAATGATGGATGTGACTAAACCTTTAAAACTAAATGAAGTCAACTTTGAGATGGAGGAACAACCCAAGGTGGCCAAAATAGGAGATCATTAGGATGATGACATAGTTGGAAAGGTTGCATAGCTATTGACAGAATATCAAGACCTATTTCCAATTAATTTTTCTGAGCTAAAAGGAATTGTAGGAGATTTGGGAGTTATTAAAATAAATCTGAAACCATATCCGTACCCCATCAAGCAACGACCATATTAGTTAAATAAAAAAATATAAACAAAAAATGAAGGAAGAATTAGAGAAAATGGTTTCTGTAGGAATCATTGAGCCCGTGGAATGGCCTGATAGGTAAGCCTGATGGTTGGAAAAGAATAATAAGGGAGAAATAAGGATATGTGTGGACCTACACAAACTAAATGATGCATGCGTACATGACCCCTTCCCTACTCCATTTTTAGATGAAATATTGGAAAATGTGGGAGGAAAATAGGCCTACTCTTTTACTGATGGATTTTCAGAGTATCATCAGATAAGGATCGCATTGGAAGATCGAAGTAAGACCACTTTTGAAACAAAATGGGGATCCTTCCAATACACAGTCAAGCCTTTTAGGTTGAAGAATGCACCTGCTATATTCTCGTGCATAGCAGTAGCTATATTCAAGGAGTTCATGCACAATTTTCTGGAAGTGTACTTTGAATATTGGACCATGTTTGGACTGCTAAAGAAGCATGTGTCCAACCTGTGCATGATGCTCAACATTTGTAGGAAGCACCAGATCTCTCTTAACTTGAAGAAGTGTATATTTTGTGTTCCTTTCGGAATCTTGTTGGGGCATATTGTTTGTCAACAAAGGTTGATGGTAGATCAAACCAAGATTGTCGTAATTATCAACTTGGAGTTTCCTACCAATGAGAAACATCTACACTCTATTTTGCGAGAAAAATAGGAGATGTTGGATGAGCTTCAGGAGGCGCTGCGCAC
The DNA here is from genome assembly GCA_034641835.2 of Pinus albicaulis. Lineage (NCBI taxonomy): Eukaryota > Viridiplantae > Streptophyta > Pinopsida > Pinales > Pinaceae > Pinus > Pinus albicaulis. Next base: position 1,191,160,000 of record CM076581.1, on the reverse strand, counting down.
ACTTGTGCCTTCTCAGAGAATGGTGCGGTTGAAGACAAGCGAGGTGCTATGTGACGAGGTTGAAGACATGTGGCAGAAGAAGAACATCTTGACCATCAATATGAAGACGTGGGCAGATGACGCAATGAAGATATCATAATACCTAGATGATCCCATCAAGAACCTGAGCCAAACACACTAGAGTGTCAGTCTTGCAGCCAGAGGTTTTACTTCTCAGAAGTTGGTGGACATGTGTTACACAGCATTTTATCACTGTACCTACAATCCCCATCCCGCACATTGGAGGGTCATTTCTGTGACTTCAGAATAGTTTCATGCCTTGAAAATAACATCATTGCATCCCTTTTGATGAAGGCAACATTCTTCTTGTTGAAATTTCCCTGAAAAGAACATCAAAAATCCCTGTTTTTGCCTTGGCGCTAGTAGCCAGTTCTGCCCTCGCGCCGATGTTGAAGATTAACACTAGGGCCGATGCCACCTGGTGCTCTTTCCCAGTGTAATGCCCACACCAAGCTATTTATGAAATTTAAAAAAAAAATAGAGGTATAGGTTCCATTCCAACCACCTCCGGGATGATTCATTGGAAGTGGTTGAACTGAAACAACCACGGGCTTCCTCCTTTAGTTAGAAGTTTCCACCTCCCTTGGAACACTCCTAAAGGATAGGCCTCCCTTCCTCTTTTTTAGGGATCCCAACCTCCTCCTTTTCCTCTATATAAAAAAGCCTTCTCTCTTTATGAAAACTAGCTAAAGCTAAAGCTGAACAAAGAGAATTATACAGCTGAAGTGCTGAACTTGGAGACTAAACCATAGTTGAATAACTGAGTTAATAAGAAGGTATATCAAGAAGGAACTCCATCGAGAGGTCCCTTTTACCGTCCAAATTCCCTGATGATTTTTGATATGTGCTTCACCCAAGCCCCGCTAGAGGAGACCACAACGTTAGAGCATGATTGTATCTCTTATTTCTACCTATTAATATAAGTGACTATTATGTGGTTCCTGTTTTGTGTTTTATCTTTATCGAATGCAATATGCTAGTCTTCTCTGACTGACTAGTATATTTTGGATGGAATTAGTATGTGGTATGTGGTTATCATTTTATGATCTCTTTGCAGGTGTCCAAATGTGATGAGTGGATGGGTTGTGACTTGCCTTCGATCAAGAGCGAGAGGTTCTCATCATCACTACGAGTGTCAACGAGAGATTTGGACCATAGGTAGGCCATCTCATCGCATCCTCTTTCATTCAAATGTCTAGGAACCTACACTCTAGCATGATTCCTTGTTACTAGACCCACCCTAGGGCTAGAGGGATTGTCTATGTCTGCAGAGAGGATTTACCTACGTAACAAGTTGGAGACTCCATTGGGGATCAGTGTGAGTTTGTATTTGATCTTGTTGAGTCATTTTTTTGGTTTTTGGTGTTGTTGTTTACCTTTCTGGTTGGTTAACTGTGTTTCAAACCCTTTTTCAGCCCGAGAGTGTCAAGATTGACCTCTACTCTGTTCAGTTTCTCCCTTTTCCTTGGTTAACTGGCTTGGCGCGGTTTTCCCTAAACAGTCGCGCTGATTGGCCCATGTTGCTTTTGTAGCACTCGCGCCATCGCCTGTTTGGCACTGAATACTGCCTCACAGTCGCGTCGACCCCTGTGAGTTTTTCGGTGTGAGCTTTTCGTGAGTTTTTGGTCACATGTCTTTTTTTCTAGGTTCTTCTTAAGAGTAATTGAAGTGTTTTGGACTGTCTTTGACTGCTCGAGGCTTGTTTTCCTCAGTTTTTTGTCCATTTCTTATCAGTGTAGCTTGAGGTCTTAGGGTTTCAAAGTGCCTTGGTGCATTGAGCCTTCTATTTGGAGATCGAGTTTCTGAAAAGTTTTCGAATTCTTTCCCTGTTTAATTGCTCTTGGTTGCTTTGATCCTGTTGAATACGTTCATTGGTTGAATGATCATTGCCTTTCTCGTTTTGATTTTTCTTCCTCTTACTCCAAGCACCGATTACATTGCTTGCATGGGTCATTTTTTAGATTTCTCTTTGACTTGAAAATTTTGTATCATTGGTTTGTGTATTGTTGTGTTTGTTTTATGTTGGAGGAGTCATTCTGTTTCAAATTTTGCATTCGATCTCTCAAGCTAGTGTTTAGTTTTGTTTTTCATATCATTTAGTACTTTGTTTTATCTATTGCATTGAAAAAACAAAAAAGTATTGCATTCTTTTTGCCTTGAAAATGAAACATTCCTTGGCTTAGTTTGCATTGTATAGGATAGGAAAGATTTTTTTTCTCTCTTAGATTGCATTAGATGCATTAGTGGATGTTTTCGCATGGTTTCAGTATTTTCTACTACTTAAAATTTCTCTTTCCTTCTCGTAGATAGCTTTCATTGAATGAAAATGTTATCCTTCTGTATGTAGTTTTGTATTTAGGAAGATTTCAGATTTGACATATGTTAAGGCTTGGAAATTGAAACCTAATCCAAGATAAACGTTAAAATTTGTTTCAATTAACCTAAGGAAACATTGAAACCTAACGAAATATTCTAGTGGTCTAAGTTAGAGACGTGTTCCGACATCTTAAAACCTAGTAGCTGTCATTCGCCATCTAGCTCCAGACAGTGCTAGTATGGACTTGTGCTCCATGTATCATCGAGTATATAAAGGGAGACCCTCCTAGGTTGCAATCCTTTTATCCATAGGAAGCCGAGTCTGCCACCCTGTAACCGTGATACACCGAACACAACATTTGAGGAGACTACCTGCACATACGTCAAGTACTTGGTCATTTTCCTTTCATTTGATCACTAAGGTGTATATGGAAGTTCACAGAAACCTGGCATACCCTCTTTCTTAGAATACCTGAGAAGTCATTTTTTATCTTTACTGACTCTTTAAATTTGAAAATATCATCGAGCACTTGTCCTTTCACGCTCGTTTCAACCTAAAAGTGATAGAGTCACCTTTTGCCTGTTTCTCGACTCTTAAAATATGAAACGACAGAGTTTTGTTTCAATCTCTTAAAAATTAAATATCCACGAAATATTCCTGGTTAAAGTTAGCTTCCTTAGCATTGTTTTAAGGTTGTTTCTGATGGCGACGTTTCCGGAGTTCACTAACCAAGGAATCCCTTCCAAAGGGAATCGTGGTCCTTTCCCTGCTTTTGTGAATGTTGGTGCTCCTTATATGGCAACATTTTCCCTTGTTGGGTTTCCTATGTGGTTATTTTCAACCTCAGTGGTCTCGAGCACTCCGGCCTCTGTTCAACCATCTCCTCCACTTGAACAACATCATCTTGATTCTAAGGTGGACCTCTCCCCTTCTTTTCCTATTTCTTTGTCCTCCTCTTCTACTTTTCCTGGTGAAATTTTGGACTCCAGTAACTAGGTGGCTAAGAAGAAGAATAAGAAGAGAAAGAAGAGTAAGTGAGATAAGTGAGAGGCTAATGTTGTAGCTATTACGCTTAAGAAACCTTCCCTTGAGAAACCATCCAACCTTCCACAGAAATTCAAATTCCCTTTCATGTTGTGCAAAGGTAACCATATTCTTCGAGATTGTCCTGGAATTCCTAAGGTACTTGAAGCATGGTCTGACGGCTGTCCGCCGTTGCTTTTGGATTTTGGAAGTAATATTGGTAACACATCTTCAACTAGCTCTGATAAGACTCATCAGAAACAGGGTACAATTACCAATCCATGTAAGTTATGTGAAGGGAATCATCCCATTCACCTTTTTATGTACATGGATGAGGCCAAGAGAGTGTTGGAAAACTCTACTATTTCCGCACCCCACCTTCTGGCTGGTTAACAAAAACTTTCTTCGAGTGCTCCGCTGATTGATTCAACGATTAGTCAAGAGTTATCCTTGGTTGATCCCGTTCCCTCAGAAATTGAAATTCACGAATCTATTCCCCACCAAACATTGGTCACAGAATAAATCGATCTAACCCCATATGTGGTTCATCAGGTATTTTCCGTTGAGAGTGGATCTCATTCCCCTCATTTTCTTCTTCTTCCTTCAGATTCTTTGGACTTCGAGAAAGATTCTTCCACCCCTATAGTTCAAGAATCTGCTCCTCCTACTCTCGTGATGGAATTCTTGGAGGATGCTCCTCTTGCTTTGGTAACACCAGGAGAAGAAAATCTTAGTTTGATGGTACCTCCTCCAAGTAGTTTGGTCACTTTCTTCAATTGGAGTCGATTTTCAGGATACCAGCTTCCTTCTTATGTGCCTTTTGAGATCACGGTGTAGATATTTGATATGGTCGTACCTAACACGATTATAGATTAAGGTGCATATGTTAGTGTTTTGTCCTCAACTACCTTGAAAACTTTTGGTTCTCCACCTCTTATGCCTATTACCCACAATCTGTTGGCTTTTAATAGAGGAACCAATCAACTGTTAGGGATCCTTCCGAAGTTTCTTGTTACTTTGGGGAGGAAAAATGTCTATATAGACGTAATGGTTGTTCCACGATGCTTAGATTTTAATTTACTCTTGGGGCACTACTATACTTATGTCATGGGCACGGAAGTCTCTTCCCTCTTTCGTGTGATCTATTTTCCACACAAAGGTCGAATTGTGACCATTGATCATCTTTCATTCTTTGGTCCTGACGTGACATCTGGTCCGCCATCATCCCTTCTGGGTCTATATCCACTGGTTTTATCTTCCCCTGCCACAGGATAATTATGCGGCTACCTGTCCTGTGCCCATATTCAGTGATGGTGCCATTGTGCATCATGTGTTGGGGGTATTGGGTCCTGATTTTCAAGATGTTGTTCTCCCATCAGAAGCGAACCTCTTGGAATCTATGACCTCTTATTCATCGTAATGAAAGGTCATTGGAGCATAGTTCATTTCCTTGTGTCAAGCTCCCTAAAAAATGAAACAATATATCATGAGGATAGTTCTTTTAATGTGCCAACCTCGTTAAAACAATGAAACACGTTGCTGTTCAATTCGCTTCTTGAAAAGATCTCGTAAAATCCTAGTTGAGTCCTTCTCTTGATCTCATATTTGAACCTTCACTCCATCTGCCTTTCATATGGACTGCAGCTTGGGGGGCATGTACACCTCGAATTGAGTCACCATGCTGGGGGGCATGCCTTTTTTTCAAGCATAGTTTACTTTTGTTTCAAGCTTGTGGCAACATGAAACCAATCTCAAGCATAGTTTACTTTTGTTTTTGAGCTTGCATAAAAATGAAATATTTTGGATTTATATCCTTTGTAAACATTTTCCTGACCCTTGGGTCGTTACTTATTATGCAGATTATTTAACTGATAAATTAGCTAAAATTGTATTAGGCATTTGCATATTTGTAACAGCATCATCATATGTAAAAGATCCATGTAGGCAAATAGATGTATATATATATCACATGTTTGCAACTGTGTGCATCATAACATCAAAAAATATATGTATGTTTCTGTTACATCCCGAGACATCGTGTCTCGCAAAATCTGTGGATAGAATAAAACTAGGTGTCTAATCAACATGGTGCTCGTGATAACATGTCACAGCCCGTACTCGCCACGTTAGCAAGCAGTGAATTCAACTAGGCACCACTATAGTATGCCTCTAGTAGGCACGAGGGACATCATCAAAACATGCATAATTTGAAGTCCTCTGGTAATCCTCTCCAGGTTGCACACTATCTCATCTTACTCGTCGCCCTCACCCTAAGGGTTGAAATCACGAGGGATTCACCTCGTTATTGGTGACATACCGGCAGGTCTCTCTGGGCCAACATATGCATCACATGGATTTAATGTCAAAACATACATAAATTAAAAAAAAAAAAAAAAAATCATAATACTCATAAAACTTAAAAAAATATGAGTCACCCAAATCTTCATCCCAATATTCTCCCTCCGGATGTGGGAGGTCTAGATCATCAGTGAAATCTGTGCCAGCATAGGGCCAATCCTCCACAAAAATCAGTTGTCGACAGAGCTAATCAAAAAATTCTGGCCTCCAAGACATCTGTTGGCTGCCCCCTGCCCTTAGAATCAGTGCTGCCCATCGGGCCATCCATGGTTCTCTCGCTAGTGGATTCAGAGCTATAACCTCCTATCACTGAAAAATTGGTAATTGTTCCAAGGAGAATGATACCAGAATGGATCCATAACCAAAAATTTTCAACTTGGTCTTCTTGCATTTGGTTAGTTGGCGCTTCATGTTGATGGCTACGGCCTCTGCCTAGTTGTAGATAGTCAGACCCATGTAGTCGACAGCAAGAAGCAACTATGTCTTTATTTCTTCGTGCAGTGCTTGTGAGCTCGCAACCCATGTGATGGTATGCAATACCACGTGTAGTGTCAAATCAGGGATAGTTTGAATATCAAATTTCCCACTACCTGAACCTTTCCGTGCTCCTCGACATACCTTGTCGATCACCATGGTCATGTTTTCCATGTAGGGCCGGGTGCCGATTAAGAGTGGTGTCGCACCCATCTGCAATAATCCTGTGATTAAATATACATTGGAGACATCGATCTCAAGCTCTTGATCCCGTAAGATGAAATTCTCTTGATTTTCATCCCATATACTGATTAGATATTGTAGAAATTCTAGTTGGGCTCTAAGGCATGGTGTTAGAAAGAATTTTAGCAAGCCAAAGTTCCTGAGGGCTTCCATAACTCCCTCATTTTCCATGGCAAACTCATCTTCTTCACTATGTTCCCGTTCTTTCCATTCTATGACCATTTTTCTATTTTCTACCTATAAACACACACATTTGAGCAGTATTAGTCAATATTTATCCTTGAAATTGTAAAAAATTAGGAATTTTGGTGCATAATTTTTCTAGAAATTGGTTTGCACCATTGGCGCGCCCTACTGTAAGAAATTAGGTGGTTTGCGCGACTCTATGCCTAAAACCCGCGCCAACCGCGCAGCCCTAATTTTTGCAATTTGTTCCCCAAAAATAAAAATTGACAAATGCAGGAAGCAGGAAATAGCTTAAAATGACAAGAGGGATCTTAGTCTCTTACTTGGAGTTGATGGATTTGCAATTGGTGTACTGGATTGGCTATTATCGTCACCGCAATATTGCACAGTAAAATGGGTAAAAATTGCTCCACAAGAGGTAAAAGTGAAAAGTAATTATTTTTTTACCATTTTTGGAATTTTATAACTTTTTGACAACCATAATTAGGTTTTAAGGCATATTTTTCGATTATTTTATCATTATTTTTCGAAAAATAAGTTTTACACATGTCTCTTGTGTAGCAATAGGTTTTCATGTGATAATGATGAAATAATGATTTATATTTTATACTTTTTCGGACTCAGTAAAAACACGAAAAAGTCACTACTGGAGTCATCTTTCAGCTCTTTTCTGACTCTTTAAAATTGAAAAGATTATCGAGACGCTTGTCATTTTGAACTTGTTAAATGGCTGTAAAGTGATATCTACCGAGTATATGTTTAACCCTTTTTTGGGCTGGGATGGATTATTTACGAAAAAGGAATACCTTAGCCTATCGCGACTAAGAGGTTATTTCAGACTTTGTTTTCTACATTTTTGGATCTATGAGACTACCTACGAAAATGGACTACTGAATTTTTCTTTTCTAACTTCTTTTCAAGCCCTCTAAACATGAAAAGATGCCAAGTCCTTCAGTTGTCAAACTTGTTAAACTCTGATGACATCGGACTTCGTCACCATGACGTTATTTGAGTTCCTCCTTCCTAGGGCTCGTAAAATGTACTAGGATGGATTTTTCCGAAGGAAAAAATTACAGTACAAGAATATGATATCCCCTTCAACATTGTTTTCAAAAATAATTGGGGTACTCGCTAGAAATGGTGGGGGAAAATGGAACCAGATTTTAGTTATGTCGGCAGTATGCCACTCTTGATCATGGCACTTGTCTGCATTCGTGTCGAGTTGGGGACATCTCATTTCATCATTTTTAGCTCCATAGGTTTGGGTAATCTCTTTTAACCTATCATTTTCTCTTTGCCACATCATCATGACCTCAGATCCTTTGATGTCAAATACTTCCAAATCTAGTGTTGTGCTGTTGATATGTTCAAGAGAAGTTTGCCTCTAAATTTTTCAACCTCCCTCTAATTCTCTGTTGGTCCTGATTCACAAACATCATATTCCTCTGTCTCGTGTCGATGATGTGGGAAAAATTATAGCCCACCTTTGATCAGGTCACTTCCTGTCGACTTCAGCTCATTATCCAGGAAATTGATCTACAGACTCCCTTCTGGTACCTTGGAGCTTGCATGCCTCAATGGCAGGTTCTTCGCATTCGACATAAGGTTCACATCATTAGCTTTCAATCGGCTCACACTACGAGTGTTCGATGCCATATCACTGTTCACATTCCGTTGATTGTACCTTTGTACCTTGAGAGCCATTGTCATTACTGTTGGTTCCTCTCACGTCTATTAACAGCTTTCATCATTGGTTGGTAATCAGGAAATTTTCTTGAATGTTCGACTTCAACTCATATATTTGCATGCTTGAATTTATACTTGTTCGAGTTGATATGGAGTGCAAGACCATGGATTTTTTCTGATAAAATCTAGGCTATAGGTTCTTTGTGGATTATCATGACTTATTACATGACTCTTTGATTAGATGGTTGCGACCATGCCTGAGTCTATTTAGTGATCTTTCCTACTGGATGGCTGCGTCCATACCTACATCTCAGTTTTTTATATACTACTTTATGGATGGCTGCACCCATGCCACATGTTCATGTATCAGAGATATCAATTGTATTTGTAATTTCAGGTTTTCTAATAGCGGTTTTTGGTTCGAACGCGTTCTCATAAAGCATCTCACCCCTCCCTCTCCCTCGGACTTCATGCTTTAGGGGGCATTTGTTACAAAGAATTTTGTCATTGTCTCTGCAATCCCCATCCCACACATTGGAGGGTCATTTCTATGACTTATGAATAGTCTCATGCCTTGAAAATAACATCATTGCATCCATTTTGATGAAGGAAACATTCTTCTTATTGAAATTTCCCTGAAAAGAACATCAAAAATACCTATTTTTTCCTTGGCGGGAGTAGCCAGTTCTTCCCTCACGCCGATGTGGAAGATTAACACTAGGGCCCGCACCACTTGGCACTCTGTCCCAGTGTAATGCCTATGCCAAGTTATTTATGAAATGTTTTTAAAAATAGAGGTATAGGTTCCATTCCAACCACCTCTGGGATCAGTCATTGGGAGTGGTTGAACTGAAACAACCACGGGCTTCCTCCTTTAGTTAGTAGTTTCCACCTCCCTTGGAACACTCTTAAAGGGTAGGCCTCGCTTCCACCTTTGTAGGGATCCCAACCTCCTCCTTTTCCTCTATATAAACAAGCCTTCTCTCTTTATGAAAAATACCTGAAGCTGAAGCTGAACAAAGAGAACTATACAGCTAAAGTGCTAAACTTGGAGACTAATCCATAGTTGAATAACTGAGTTATAAAGAAGGTAGATCAATAAGGAACTCCATCGAGAGGTCGATTTTCCCATCCTAATTCCCCAACGAGCTTTGAGAAGTGCTTCACCCGAGTACCGCTGGAGGAGACGGCAACATCAGAGCATGGTTGTATCTCTTCTTTCTACCTATTAATATAAGTGACTATTGTCTAGTTCCCGTCTTGTGTGTTGTCTTTATCGAATGCAATATGCTATTATTATCTAACTGAATAGTAGTTTTTGGATGGAATTATTATGTGGTATGTGGTTATCATCTTCTGGTCTCTGTGCAGGTGTCCAAATGTGATAAGCGGAGGGGTTGTGACTTGCCTTCGATGAGGAGCGAGAGGTTCTCATCATCACTACGAGTGTCGACGAAAACTTTGGACCACGGGTAGGCCATATTATCACATCCTCTTTCATTCAAATATCTAGGAAGCTACACTCTAGTAGGATTCCTTGTTACTAGACCCAGCCTAGGGCTAGAGGGATCGTCTCTGTCCACGGAGAGGATTTACCTACATAACAACATGACTGAAAAGGAATATGACCAAAGCGCGAGAATCCTTGCACCCTTTACCACTACCATGGGGGAGCTGAAGATGAAGATGAAGACCCCAATTCCTCTATGACTTGGGACAAGTAACAAGATAGTGTTGGGGAACTATTGGAGCGGGGTCCCTTGGGACTGTATTTTTGGGGCCAAATAATAATATTTTTTGTAGTTTTGAGTCATTTTCACAACGCTATGAAGATTCAAGGGGCTTTGGGGCAGGTCAAAGCCCCTTCATGAGTTTTAATTGGGTTGATGGGTAAAATAGGGGTCTCAGAGCACAATTTAAGGACCACATTATGGGTGCAAGTGGAAGGTATAAGTAGAAGTCTAGATTAAGTCGGAAAAAATGAGTTTTTATGTCAGTTTTGATGAATGATTGAGCTCTGTAGCAAATCTATGTAAGCGTAAGTGTCTAAAAGGCTCCTGTTGGATGTGTGCGTGGAGCCCTTAGTATGGATGTGTGGTGACCCCGGTGGTTATGTGCGCGGGTATATCTGAAGGATTGTAAGGGTTTTTTGTGAACGATTGATGAATAAAGATTTTTTTTAATAACTCTAACTACTAAATGCATCTGTAATCCATTTCTGTGATGTGTTTTCACGTATGATTTCTGTTTCATGCTTATAATTTATATTACCTATGATTGGATTGTTTGCGTGCCTTTTTTACTGTTGACATGAATGTTAATTGCATATATCTATTGTTGTAAATGTTGAATATTACATTGTTAGAACAATTAAAGGGATTGCAGATATATTGTCTATGCGCGCATAGGGTAACCTGTGTTAATTAACCTATTATCACCAAATTAGACCTGATGGCTGCTAATCAAATCAATCTCATGCAAATATTTGAAACCAATATTTTGATTGAGGCTTAGCCTCCTCAACCTGAGAGGGCTCTCTCAAGGGTTAATGATTTGGATATAAAGTATAGATGGCTAACTCTATGTGGGGTAATAAAAAACAAATGACAGATATTGGTTATAAATCACATCATCAAATGCGCATTGGGCTTATGGACTCAAAACAGTTTCAGTAAAACCAATCAATCTACTTAGCATGGAATTTGAGGCATATTAGAGTTTAGTCAAGAGATACACATGTGAAACTGTAAAAAAACACAGTCAGTTTGTCTATATAGGAAGTGAGAGCATCAAAGATGAATTTTGAGTAACATAAAAAAACACCATTTCCATATGATATTAAATATATGCAATTAGAACACGAAAACACTAGAACTCTTTATGAATCTCAAGTTGTCTAAGTAGAAATCTCTGTATTAAGCTGAAAACTAGTCACTTACAATAAACACAGTCCTTTGCTAAAAAATTCCAACCCCTAGCATATTCGACTTCTTGATATTTTATAGATTATTTACAAAATAATATAACCTTATCTAATTCTATATACATCGAAATCCTGACTCTTGACACCTTGCTTAACCATATGACATGGTATTTATTACAAAAGGACAACTAATCTACTAAATAGTCCTATTACAAATAGGATTCAAACTCTTAACCACCTATCTATAAAAACCTTATCTTAATTATATTAGATCCTTTTCCAAATGTATTTACACCTGGTCGAATCTAGATGATTGGATTAAAATCTTAACGATGATATTGCTTGCCTCCATCAAAGTAGGAAACAATCCCCTATTTTCTACGAATAGGGTCCCTTGCAGTTTTGAGATGTTATGAACATCATGGATTCATCATTTTGAGGTCCTTTGTTGTTAGGAACTGAATAACACCTACCGAAAATCCTCCCTAAGCTCCAACTGTCCAAAAAAATCTTTACACTGTTCAAATGAGATGTAATAGACTGTGCTACAAAAATAACACAGTTTCGTAGCGCTTTTTGTAGCGTAGCTCTTTTACCCTTTATTCTTCAAAATTTTGATTTCTTTCCTCCAATATTATCTTCATTATCATTTAATAGATCCTCCCTAGCAATTTCATGTCATAATTCATACTTTTCACTTCAAAAATTTATGAGAAAGAGTGAAAAAAGCTGCTACAATAGTTTCGTAGCGCTTTTCATTATTTTTACACTATTTGCGCTATGCAACTGCTAAGTGAGAAGTGTTTTCCAATTTTTTTAAAAATGAAAACTATAAATGTGCCAAAACTAAAAATAACACTGATTTCATCAAATAAAAGAGCCATATGAACTGAAAAACATAGTTTTCATGAGGTTCCTTCTTAATTTTCACTTGATTTAGCTTTTGACTTTTTAATGATTGTCATTTCGCACCTTTTTTCTTTAACTCATCTTGAATCACTTTTAGCTGCTACTCCAAATATTCCACTTGACATTTAAGTTTCCTGTTACTAGCTCTTAAGTGAGTATTTATTACTCTGACAAATTTGGCTTCCTTTATTGCTGGGACAGTCCATGTGAAAAACTACTCTGCACTGCTTGGGGTTTCAGACATAGAACTAGTATTACCTTCCCATAGTGCCTTCATTCTTTTGAAATTTTCTTTCTCAGCACTATGATTTCTAGCCCTCTTTCTCATCACAACAATTTCTTGGTTTACCACCCTCAATTTCTCCTCAAGATGTTTAATTTTTTTTCTTTGTCGCTTTTTCTTTTCCCTATTTTTCTCTGCTAGTTGTATGCTTATCTGCAGGTGTTGAGAGATCAACCACTTCTTCAGGGGCTTTAGCTGTTTCAATAGTTTCTTGAACTTCCTTGCTACCCTCCTTAAGTTTCTTAGCATGCCTAGTTAAAGGCCTTCTAGCTTGAAAGATAAAAGCCACATTTTCACCCTCAAACTCAAGCTTCTTTACGGACTTAGATTTTTTCTATTTGTGCTCATATTTTCCAATGAAGTCATCTTGCACAATGGGTGTCTCCTATATTTCAATTGCATGTAGGATTTCATATATGTTTCCCTTTATCATTGGGTTTTCCTCTGTATTTGTAGCAAGTATTTTTCCCTTTAATGCCATTTCTTGGCTTCTTGTTACTCTTTTGATTTCTTTCCTACTGACATCTCGCTTCTGTTCTGCCTCTTTGACAATCTTTGACCTCTGTTTTGTAGGTGATGGAGTTGGAGCATGAAGCACTTGTGTCTGCTCTTTCCTTTTCTCAACTTGTTTCCTTGGCTTCAATTTTGCAAATTGCATTGGTTTTGCAACTATAGGTTGACTAGACTCTCCTAGTGGTGGTGATGGAGTTCCTTTAGCTTTAGGGTTTCTAGTAGGAGTTAGTGTTTCTGACTCAAAATAATTTATAAACAAAAAGGATGACCAATCCCTGCCTATCTTCTGGAGCTCAATCAAAATAAACAATTTCATCAAACCATGATGAAACAAAGATGTTTCAAAACCTTTAGATTTTACTTGTACTTTATCAGCCATTTTAGCAAGACTCCTATGCAGGTAAAAGGGAAAATCAAGTGAAATATTACCTGTGAAATGCAGAAGTAGCTTGAAATGATATATGTAGACCTTATGATATCTGCCTTCACATGTAAAATATCTTTGGATGTTGAGCAATAGCATTGCATAAGTGCCTTTGATGCAGCCTCTAGGGATAGCATTATTGAGGTCCATATCTGCATACTCAAGTTTCATGAATTCTTTGCACGACTCCATATAAAATTTGAAACTTTTGAACCAAGTATATTGACCCCTTGGTATCTTTGTTACAAAAAAAATAATCTTCGGTGTAATTGGCACACTTAGCATCCCAACCTTCGTAGTTGTTCCATTGAAGTGCAAGGAAAATTATTTAGACACCTGTGTGTGGCAACCTTGCAGATTTTCACAAAACCGAAGACAACCTACTCTGCTGAATGCCTCCATCACTGTTGGTTCTTCAATTATTGCCTTCATATTTTCAAGCTCATATCTTAAGCAGTGTCCCCCTCTGTGGACTTTCTTTTCCTCTTCCAAGCTTCTCAGAAAAACCTGTCATCCTCACTTGAATATATGAAACAACCTCGCTTGATTAGGATGAAGAAAAAATTTGTATCAAATAGCCACATGTTTGGCTTGACACTTCAGAATTTAGACATTCGAATGGAGGCAAGAGAAATGTGTATGACCAATTAAGCAAGATTTTGAATGTGAAATGTCATCTCATAAGCGAATTATGCCTCATTCATGCCCTATCATGACAAGGATGACTGAAGCATGGGTAAGTACATCGAATCTCATCATTAAATGACCTATCATACCAATAACCTACCATTTCCCAATGAATTTTGACAATTTCTAGCTCAAATAACAAGACGACTAAGAAACAGTACTTTTGTAGTGCCCACAGTGTATTTTTCCCAGTTTGCGCTATGAAATTATTAACACTTTCGCAGTGCAAATCACTTTTTTGAACTAGTGGCACTACGAAAACATGGATTCTTGGCTAATTGCAGAGTTTTGACCTGAAACTTTATGGAATGAATCCTAAATGGAAATTATGAATATTTGACAATAAATCGACCTTTAAAAGACTTTATTTGAACTTAATGATGACCTTTGAACTTATAAAAATCTAGCTTACCCTTAACCAAATCCTAAATTGACTTCTAAACCTAATTTGAACCATGACCAAAAACAAACATGACACAATGATGTTTTGAAAATTTTTGGGTGATAACAGTGGCTCGACATGGGATAGTGTGCCCCTGTGGTACACTAAGAACCAATAGTTACAGTGCTGCTATCCATTTTCTTGACCAAAACAAAAAAAAAAAATTAAAATTTCCAAACTTTCTCCTCAAGCTCTAATGGCCTTCACCTCGAGCTCAAGCTTGTTGATTTAGCTTGTGATTATTAACAGAAAAATTCACAAAATGGAATATGTACAATGACATGAATTATCAATCAGATTTTAGGAAGAGTAATGCTTTAAAAACCTACCATTGACAGGTCCTCTAGCATATGATTTTCCATCCATCTCCTGCAGTATGTAAGTATTGTTCCCATGGAAAGCAACTATCTTGAAAGGACCTTTCCACAAGTTCTCAAACTTACCATGTTTTCCATTCTCTTCAATTTTTGCCTCCCATTTTAGCACTTCATCTTGAATTTGAAAACTTTCCTCCTTGATATTCTTATCAAATGTCCTCTTGATTTTGTTTTGAGATTGTTGATTTCTTTTGTAAACTTGATTTCTCTTCTCTTGCAGAGCTATTAGATGATTGTTTCTCCTTTAGACTACATTTGGTTCCTCTTCTAACCCTTGAATCAGCTTCATGACTGGTACCCCTAGAGATGTAGGAAAAATAACCTCAGCCCCATATACCAATTCATATGGTGATGTTCCAAATGACCTTTTTGTGCATATCCTATCAGCCCATAAGCCATACTTCAGCTACAAATGCCAAGCTTTCTTGTTCTCCTGCAACACCTTTTTAATTGTCCTCACAAGAATCTTGTTAGAAGATTTAGCAAGACCATTCCCTTACAGATAGTATGCAGTAGAATGCCCAAGAGTAATATGATATTGATGACATAAATTGACGAGATTCTTAGATTTAAACGCCTGTGCCTTATCAGTTATAATCTTCATGGGGAAACCAAACCTAGACAAGAAATTATTTTCTAAAAAAGAAATAATCACAGAATCATTAGCTTGCCTAGTTGGGATTGCTTCAATCCATTTGGTGAAGTAATCAGTTGTTGTAAGGATCTAGCGATAGTGACCTGATGATGATGGATGGATCTCTCCAATAAAATATAACCCCCACTACTGAAATGGTGCTTCCACATAGATAAGCATTAAAGGTAAAGGTACAAGTTTCTTCTTACCCTCGAAAATCTAGCATTCAAGGTAGGCAACAATATTTTTGTAGACATCCTTAAACATTGTAGGCCAATAGTACCCTGATCTAATAATACTGTTCACTATGGCCTTACAATAATGATGACCTCCACAATATCCTTTGTGGAACTCCTTAATTACTTTATCAGCCTCCTCTTCCAGCAAACAATCCAGCAAAATTCTGCTAGTATACTTCCAAAACAGATTTTTGTCAAAAATAAAATATCTCAAGGATTTAAGCTTTACAAACCTTGCTTTAGACTTGGTTAGATTAGAAAGTGCTTTATGATGTTGTAGGAAAAAAAAAACCTCCTTGTACCAATATGAAGTGATGTACTTTTCTTCAATAGGAACTAGTTCTTCTTCCTCATCTGAAAATTTTGATATTTCTGCAATTAAGTTTATATAAATATACTCAAATTTTGACTGTGCCATTAGCTTTTCTAGGCCTTTCCCCTTGGCCAATTTTGTTGGCTTAATCTCTATATCATACTCCAGAAATTTAGCAATCCATTTCCCCCTCTTACCATCAGGATTGGCTTGAGTGAGGATGTATTTCACAACAATATTAGGAACAAAAGGCAGAATATGAGAATGCAAAATATAAATTCTGAAATCTTTGATAGCCTTCACCAAGGCATAGGTATACTTCTCTAATATATTATCTTTCAGCTCAAATTTGGCCAATTTCAAACTAAAGAAAGAAATAGGCTACTCAATACCTTGTTGTCCCTTTTGTAGTAGAACTCCAGCGATAGTATTCTATGATGCGAAAGTAAAAACCATAAATTATTTTGAGAAATATGGACTGATCAATACCAGTGTTTGTGTGAGTGCCCTTTTGAATTCCTCAAATGAGTGTCTTGCTTCTATTTTCCACTTAATTTCAATTCTCTTCTTCGACATCCTTTTTATGTCCTTCACAATCTCAACAAAATTAGGAATAAATTGCCTTACAAAATTTACCTTTCGAAGGAAAGATTGAATCTCCTTCCTGCTTCTTGGTAAATCCACCTTCTGAATTGCATTGATCCTATTTGGATCAATATTAATCCCATATTTAGAAGTGATGTTTCCAAGTAATTTACCTAAAGTTAAAGCAAAAATACATTTGGTGGGATTTAGAGAGATGCCAAACCTTCTACACTTCAGCAAAATTATTTCTAGGTGTTTCAAGTGATATTATTTTCTCCTTGAGAAGATTGTTATGTCATCAAGATAAACAACCACCATCTTGTCCTTATCTTCTGAAAAAGAAATATCTATTGCCCTCTGAAAATTAGCTCCTGCATTCATGAGACCAAATGGCATCTTGGTGTACATGAAAGTACCCCATGGTTTAGTGAAGGATATTTTTCCTAATCATCACGATGTACCCGATCTGATTATAACCTGAAAAGCCATAAAGCATGGACATTCTCTGAGAACCAACAACATTTTGCAAAATTTGGTCCATCTTCAGGAGAGGATAATTGTCCTTCAGAGAGGCTTTATTCAAATTTCTGAAGTCAATCCATATTCTGATTTCTCCACTCTTTCTCCTAACTGGAACTAAGTTTGCAAGCCAATTTGAAAATCTGATTAGGACAATGATTTTGGCATCAAAGAGTTTCTTGACCTCCTTCTCAATCAATGGCATGAGAAGTGGATTGATCCTCCTTAACTTCTACTTGAAAGGATTTTCATTTTATTATATGGGAATAGTATGTTGGATAATAGTGGGGTCATATTATTTCAAATCAGCATAAGTACAAGCAAAAACATCTATGAATCTCTTCATCATTTCAAAATATTTAAACTTCATATCAGCTGAAAGAAACTTTGAAAGTTTAATCATTTTGGGCATAGCTATTGTACCAAGGTTAAAGCTCTCAACTTCTTTATCATCATCTTGTATCTTAGGTGATTTAAAAACATCATTCCGATCAAAATTTGTTTCAAGAGGTATGAATCCCTTTGGTATGGAATTGCTCTTTAGTTGCAAAAATTCAGATTTCCCTTTAGACTCAGCAACCATATTTTGCTGATCTACTTGTATATTTTAAAACTCTTCTTTTAGCTCAATAAAGTTATTCACTTGTTGATCATCTTAAAAAGCTTTCCAATGAGTAATATTACCAGGGATAGATGGTCTATGTGGAATCTCAACCTGATATTTTTCTATGGAATGAATAGGAATAATGAAAATACTTGCAGAGACAGCAAGAGAATCAACAATGGAGTTTTATTCTCTAGTTTTGAACATGAATGAATAAGATTGAAAGTTTTCCAACATGTTCAAAACTAAGTTCCTATATGCCCTCATCCTTATATCTTTTTTTTGATAAACACCTTCAACCTGTTTAATGACTAACTCTAGATCTCAAAAAACAGAAATGTTTTGAGCATTCATTATTTTCTAAGCCTCTAGGCCCAAAATCAAGGATTCATACTCAGCCATGTTATTCGTACAATCAAAGTTCAATTTATAGGAAAAGAACTTACTCTCATCACTTGGACTTGTGACCCAAATCCCTGCTCCTACTCCTTCTCTGCCTGCTAATCCATCAAAATGCAAAGACCACCAACCTTCTTCCTCCTTATCACTGACTTGCTAATTTTCTATTTGCTGATTTTCAGACTGTTGAATTTTAGAACTCTGATTTTCTACTTTCCTTTCCTCTTTTGCTTCATTAGTCAACTCATTGAAAATAATAGCAGAATCAAGTTTAGTATCAAGAGCATATATTGGAAAATTTTGGGGTTTGTCTTTACTGCTCACCATGTAGGTCATTCTTGTCTCTTGATATTGTCTTCTTTGCTCACCAAAGATAGGAATGGTGGCATAAGTAAGGTCCATCTACATTGTACCTTTTATTTTTGCTACCCATGACCTTGACAATAGCATACCAAACTTCGTTGGAATTTCTGCTACCACAATGTACATGACCATAGTTTTAGCAGGAATTTGTGTTAGACCAACAACAACATGTTTGATTAAACCAATGCATTGAACTCTTTTTGAATCGAAAGAAAACAAGTCTTTATATGGCCTAGTTATTTCTAACCCCATTCTTTCCATGATTACTTTGGGCATAATATTGTGAGAGGCCCATGAATCCAACATAGCATTATGTAATGTCATGTCATGAATGCTAAGGCTCACATAAAATGGAGGCACCTCCTCATTTTTCTCATCTTCTAGTCTTGGACCCAAGTATATGGTTGCATGATATTCTAATACATTCAAGATATCAGTAGCTCCTGGTTGTGAATTCAACATTTTGACAATCCTTCTTCTATATTCATTTACCTTTAGAATCTCAGCAAAAGGGACTGATATTTTAATCTTATAAATTTCATTCTCAAGGCTGAAAATAGAAACAGATTTTTCAGCTTCTTTGATAGGAGGAATAGCTGGTGTATCTTTCCTACCTTCAACGACCTTAGGAGCATCTTTGATACCACCAAAAACCTTTAGTGTATCTTTATTACGTTGTGTTTTTTTTCAATGATAGGCACATTTCTATGTCTGAGATTGTATTGTTTTTTCATCTTAAAAATAACATGTTGATAACCCTTTAGATAATCTGATGTTTCCTCTCCATGATTACTTTGGTCTGATTGATCATGTTCTTCTTCAGTCAATAAAATTCCAGACATTTCTGCATCAAAATAGTGAATATACTTTTTATGGATTTCATGATCATCTTCTTCATCAACCAAGTTTTGTTGGAAAGGAGGTCACACTAGAGGATCACGCTACTGATTTCTCTTTTCCCTTGGACTTTGCTGATTCTGAGGTCTCCTCAACTGATGGTTTCTAAATTGAGGCTCATGTTGTACAGGAGGAGCATAGGTATTCCCAAGGGCCAACCTATCCATCAACTTTTCCGTTGTTTTCATCAGTGAGTCCATCTTATCCTGGGAGGTAGAGGAGGAAGGCATCTCTTCTTATTTCAACATAGTCTTACCCATTTTTGATTTTTTACCTACTATCAAATTAAAATCCACCTTCACAGCATCATTTTTCATTTTAGAAAGTGAAGGGGATTCTCTTTCTCTCAGAAGTATAGAAAACTCATAATCAAAAGCTTCAACATATATCATCTGAGATAAGGCTTGTGGTGGTTTCAAATGGGTAGGAATAGAGTCATACACCTTGTTAAAACCTTTTGAAATTTTTTGAACAGATTCATCAGCATCACTCTTCAGAGTGTTGTACTCTGTGAGTGCTTGTACTGGATTAGTTCTATTTCCCCATTTTCTCAGAAACTCATTCCAATTATGAATACTTCTAGAAGTAAGGGATTTATACCATTTCCTAACTTCACTAGTAAAACTCTAAGAGAACAACCTCAACTTAACATCTTCATCATCAACCTTCTCCATGTCTATAAAATCATTAAATTGGTCCACATGTTCTTCTGCTATAATGTCTTCATCACTTCCCCAAGTTTTGATTCTAGAAGCATATTTTCTAGGGAGGTCATATAAGATAGCTAAAAGAACAAGAGGGGCATATCTAGCAGGTGCAGCAAGTGGAGGAGGTACATTTCCAGGCATGGTTAGAGGGACTGTAGTAGTTTTAGGAATGGCAGAAATAGAGGATGAGAAACTGCTATGAGGAGGATTGTTTGGTCTCTGTGGTCCACTAACAATTGAACTCCAATTTGGAAGAGGTAAATGAGCTTTACTTTTCAAAAATACTTCAAAAGAATCAAGCTCTTTGAATCTTTATATAACAACCTTATCTTAATTAAATTACATCATTTTCCAAATGTATTTACACCTGGTCAAATCTAGATGATTGGCTTCAAATATTGATGACCATAATGCTGACCTCCATCAAAGTAGGAAATAGTCCCTTAGTTTCTAGGGATAGGGTCCCTTGCAGTTTTGAGATGTTCTTACCATCATGAATTCATCATTTCGAGGTCCTTTTCTATTAGGAACTGAAGTAACACCTGCCAAAAATCCTCCCTAAGTTCCAGCTGTTCCAAACCATCTTTACATTGTTCAAATGAGCTATAATAGACCGCGCTATGAAAACAACATAGTTTTGTAGCACTTTTCATAGCGCAACTCTTTTACCCTTTATTCTTCAAAAATTTGGTTTCTTTCCTCCACGATTATCTTCATTATCATTTAATACATCCTACCTAATAGTTTCATGTCATAATTCGTACATTTTCCCTTCAAATATTTATGGGAAAGTGTGAAAAAAGATGCTATAGAAATTTCATAGAGATTTTCACTCTTTTTACATTGTTTGTTCTATGGAACTGCTGGGTGAGAATTTTTGTCCAATTTTTTTCAAAATGAAAACTAGAAATGAGCCAGAACTAAAAATAACACTCATTTCATCAAATTAAAAATCTATATGAACTGAAAAACATAGTTTTCATGAGGTTCCTTCTTAATTTTCACTTGATTTAGCTTTTGACTTTTTAATGATTGTCATTTTGCGCCTTTGTTCTTTAAATCATCCTGAATCACTTTCAGCTACTGCTCCTAATATTCCACTTGAAATTTAAGTTTCATGTTACTAGCTCTCAAGTGAGTATTTATTACTTTGACAAATTTGGCTTCCTTTATTGATGGGACAGTCCATGTGAAAAACTGCACTGCGTTGCTTGGGGTTTCAGACATAGAACCAGTTTGACCCTCCCACAGGGAATTTATTATTTTGAAATATACTTTCTCAACACTATGATTTCTAGACCCCTTTCTCATCACAACAATTTCTTCGTTTACCAACCTTAATTTCTCCTCAAGATGTTTAAATTCTGTTTTCTTTATCACTTCTTCTTTTCCCTCTTTTGTTCTGCTGGTTGTATGCTTCTCTGCTGGTGTTCAGAGATAAACCACTTCTTAAGGGGCTATAGTTGTTTCAATAGTTTCTTGAACTTCCTTGCTACCCTCCTTAAGTTTCTTAGCATGCCTAGTTAAAGGATTTCTAGCTTGAAAGATAAAAGCTACATTTTCACCCTCAAACTCAAGCTTCTTTACAGACTCGGATTTTTTCTGTTTGTGCTCATCTTATCCAATGAATTTTTCTTGCACAATGGGTGTCTCCTCTATTTCAATTGCATGTAGGATGTCATCTAAGTTTCCCTTTGTCACTGGGCCGTCCTCTGTATTTGTAGCAACTGTTTTTCCCTTTAATGCCACTCCTTGCATTCTTGTTACTCTTTTGATTTCCTGCCTACTAACATCTTTTTTCTGTTTTTCCTCTTTGACAATATTTGACCTCTATTTTGGAGGTGATAGATTTGGAGTATCAAGCACTTGTGTCCGCTCTATCATTTTCTCAACTTTTTTCCTTGGCTTCATTTTTTCAAGTTTCTTTGGTTTTACAAGTACAGGTTGACTAGACTCCGCTACTAGTGGTGATGGAGTTCCTTTATTTTTAAGGTTTCTAGCAGGAGTTAGTGTTTCCAACTCAGAAACATTTATAAAAAAAAAGGATGACCAATCCCTACCTATCTTTTGGACCTCATTTAAAATCACAACTTCATCAAACCATGATGAAACAAAGATGTTTCACAACCTTCACATTTGGCTTGTACTTTATCAGCCATTTTAGCAAGACTCTTATGCAGTTAAAAGGGAAAATCAAGTGAAATATTACCTGTGAAATGCAGAAGTAGATTGAAATGATATGTGTAGACCTTATGGAATTTGCCTTCGTATGTGAAATATCTTTGGATGTTGAGTAGTAGATTTGCATAAGTGTCTTTGATGCAGCCTCTATGGATAGCATTATTGAGGTCCATATATGCATACTTAGGTTTCATGAATTATATGCATGGGTCCATATCAAATTTGAAACTTTTGAACCAAGTCTCTTGACCCCTTGGTATCTCTGTCACAGCAGCAATAATCTTTGGTGTAATTGGCACACTTAGCATCCCAACCTTGGTAGTTGTTCCATTGAAGTGAAAGGAAAATTCTTTAGATACCTGCATGTGGCAACCCTGTAGATTTTCAAAAAACCAAAGACAACCTACTTTGCTGAATGCCTCCATCACTGCTGGGTCTTCAATTTTGGCCTTCATATTTTCAGGCTCATATCTTATGTAGTGTCCCCCTCTGTGGAATTTCTTTTCCTCTGCCATGCTTCTCATAAAAACATGTCAGCGTCGCTTGAATATATAAAACAACCTCGCTACATTAGGATAAATAAAATATGTGTATCAAACAGCCACATGTTTTTCTTGACACTCAAAACTTAGACATTCGAATGGAGGCAAGAAAAATGTGTATGACCAGTTAAGAAAGATTTTGAATTTGAAATGTCACCTCATAACTGAATTATGCCTCATTCATGCCATATCATGACAATGATGACTGAAGCATGGGTAAGTACTGTTAGACACCTATAAAATTTGTTATAGAAAAAGGTTGCTAAGACTTTTTGAGCCTTCAAGGAACACATTTCATTGCTAAAAATTGTTGGCTCTTGAAGACTCTTGAAGGCCTCATGCCTATCCTCTGTCCGAAATTCATTGTTGTTCCCATTTTTACACTTAGAAATCCTGCTGATTTCCAAGCCAGAATACTGCTGCAAGCACCTTTTCCCTTTTCCCTTCTTCCAAAACTAACCCTCATTTGCCCCCCTCTTTCTCCATAAAACTCCTCTATTTCTATGATTCCTTTTCTCCCTTTCATGAAAATCCTCTTTACATGGTTTAAAACTCATTTTTAAACTATATCGGAACCCTTAATTTCCCTTGAAAACCATTGGAAATCCATAAAAATAACATTTTTTATATGTCGTAGACTTAAGCCCCCTTGGGCTAAGTCTCTAACCCTTCCATTTCATATGCCCTAGTGCTGAAACCAAGCGCCAGTCTTCCAAGCGTTTATCACATCCTCCGATGTTGGTTAACCCTTTCTTCATAAGCCTCCGGTCTTATTATCGCCCATGTGCCCCAAAGCCCCGCAATCGGGCGCCAAGCCATTTTTAGTATTAATTATTTTCGCCCAAAGTTTAAAACCTTTAGTTATATATTAAAACTCGTTGGTTTTATTATATTTTAAATTTCTGCTGGTTCAAAGTTTCAGCCGATCTCCACCATCGATCTAATCTGCAGATCGACGGTGCAGAGTCCATCAGCCTGGTGGTCCCCGCAGTCCATTAACCGATTGCAAAATCGCGCTGTATTCATCGCACTGCCTTTGGAGCAAGGGTGGTTTTTTCCCGATCGGCAACAATTCCATACGCTGGCCGACGCGTGTCCTGTGTACTATTTGAAAACCGCCCCCCATCGCGCATTAAAGTTCGACAACAGACCTCACGTGATATTGACATCCACCGTCCGATCTAGGTCGGGCCATCCAATGGCTATCGCTCACCAAAGATTCCAGACAGTTAACCGGGCTACGGCGCGACATCCAATTAATTTCCACCGTTGATCTGATCTGCAGATCGATGGTTCATATTTCATCGTCCACTTTCGTCGCCCAGTCAACATTTCTCGTTTTGAATTTCCATTTTCCACTCCTAACCGTCGATCTCTGCGTGATCGATGACCCTGATTCAAAATTTTTGTCTGCCTTTACTACGCCTTCTCCCAATCAATACTGACCATTGGATGATGCCATCCAACGGCCACGCTTCCTCCACATGTCCTCCACAGCAATGAACCTATATATGTAGGATTTTCTAATAGTTTTTGTATTGTGCAAGGTTTCTATGGTTTTTTCGCCATAACTCAGGAAATTTCAAAGGCGGAGGGTGACAATCCTCCCACCCCTAATTCAGCAAAGAAAATCCTTCGCAGGATCGAGATTCACATTTCATCAGTGTTTCTTCAGGCATTGATGCCATATTGTCCCTGCGCAGCCCTGTACATCAGAAAAGACCATGAATTGGGCATAGTTAGAGAGTATCAGTGACGGAGACCAAAATTTATCAGAATAGAGGATTAAAAGACAGATTTTTTGGGGATCACAGCAAAGAACAATTATCAAAAGCCTAATCCCCAAGTAAAACATAGTTTAAAGAAAATTTGAAGTGTTTTATCGATAGGAAAACCTCCACTGCCACAGATGAGGCAAATTGATCCCTTTAGCTACCACGATGCCACCTGTGCCTCAAAGTATTCAATCAGAGGCCAAATTTATTGATCAGGATCAGATATTTGTCTCAAAACGCATCCAAAGAGGAAACACTAGGAAGGAAATTAATGAAAAACATATGCAGAGTTACTTCGACGCCACACAGAGCCTCAAAGGTCAACAAAAGCTCCCACCGAGCTTAAATCTTTATGTAAATCATTTAATACAGAGGATATGTATGAAATTTTCTTCATTGAGCCCCCCAAGGGCCAAGAAGCCATTAAGTCTGTATTAATTGTAATTTGAGATCTTTTATTAGATCTCACCTCCTCATTCTTCTATATATACTACTACAGAAGATGAGTGAGGGGTTGGTTGCAGAACTTTGATATACACATGAGCTTAAATTTCTGATTGTAAATAGTGTTCATTGGCTCTTGGAGCTCTCCTGGTGATAGATAGGTTAGGCTGAGATGTGTAGATGGTTGCTAAACTAAACCACTAGACTTAAAGTTGTAACTGGTTTGGAGCATCAATACAAACTGATTTATGGGATCCTGGTCTATGTTGATGGTGATGTTTCTCTAATTTTAACTTGTTATTTTGTTTCTGTTTTCACTTTGTTTCATATTCTCTTATAAATAACAACATGCATAGAGTTAGGATCTACTGTACAACAGTAACCATCTCTGACTGAAAATATTTATCTGAATGTTTTCTTCTATATTGTGTTATTTAGGAATGATTTAATTCTGTTCAAGCATAGGAATGTTGGTGTTCCCTCATCTTATTGTCTTAGCTGAATGATTATTCTTAAATTTTATTTTCAGTATATGTTTAGTGAAGATGAACTGAGGAAGATGTGGTGAGCCCTGGTCCCGGTTTTATCTCCACAACTATATTAATGTTTCCCTTGGAATGTGTTAAAAGCTGGCTAGTTTAAAAGTACTTACCAGATCTGAGGCCATTCCATGTTATCTTCGTGTTTGTATTGAAAGTAACCAAGTAAAGTAGAGCTAGGAGAGGATTTGTGGTGAGCTCGGCCCACTAGTTTCTACTCCAAAGGTTGCCTTCAAGTTTCCCTTGGTTTTAAAGTGTTTTCTATTGAAAGTGTATCAAAGGCTGCCTAGTTTAAAAGTACTTACCAGATCCTAGTTTAATTTTATGTTTTTCTTGAGTTTATGTCAAAGGTTGGCTAGTTTAGAAGTACTTACCAGATCATGGGCTGCTCATTGTTCCTCATATGTTTAATTATCCCACTTATTGTATCATTTCATTCCAATTAAACCCTATTATGACTCCATAGCCCAGTGGACTAAAAACTACAATTGTCTATCTTTTTGGCCAAAGCTTACTCTCAATGCTTGCAACTTCTCACCTTTGAAACTTTTTGCATTTAGGACTTTTCACCTCAAATAGTAATCATGCTCAACCATCCAAAAACAAAACAAACCCTTGGCCTTCATAACTAGCCTAATATCATTACTCCAAAATTTCAAAGACAAATCCATCTTTGCACTTATTGGAGAGATCCCTCTCCGGATTCAGGAGGGCTAGATCCTAGAATCCCAAAGTTGGTTGAAATAATGTTGCTTCTGCAGTTTTAGTCTCACCAATCTGTTAAAATTACAGATTCCTAACATTTCTGGCGACTCCACTAGGGAATTCAAGTCCTTTTCATTTTAAATACTGCTAAGACTTAGAGTACCCATGATATCTTTAGATTGGTATACGGTGGTGGACCATTAAACATTTTACCTCCTTAGGAGCTAAAAATCTTCCACCTGGCAACTCCACACTCTGGAACTCCCAGAATACCAAATGACTCCCCTGGTAGAATACGCTGAACTGATTAACTAGACACAGTGACCTCTTTCTTGATTTACAAATATGATTCCAAGAATACAACGAAGATATTCCCCAATGAGTAGAGATCATATCCCGGGGTTTCCACATAACATGCCCCAGGTGAATTGGGATGGCAACCTGACTATTTTTCAAGGTGAAAAGTTTTATGACCCTCTATTACATCTCATCAATTTTCATATAAATGTATTGAGGTTGAAAGTTGAATGGCATGAAGACTGCCTAATGAAAATATTCATGTTAACATTAGAAGGAAAAGCTAGGGATTGGTATGAATACTTGAGATCTAGTAGTTTTTTTTCTCTAAGGGACCTTGAATATGTGTTCTATGAGAACTATAAAGAAAACACTACATCATTATCATTGGGTGCGATATATTATGATCCATCACAAAACATCACCCAACACATTATAGATAATGAGGAAGCTTTGAAAGAGATGCATCCTGAAGATCTTTTAACAACCATTCATGAGTTTAATCTCCTATTGAAAAATTTTAAGAACATAGATGAATCAATTGAGGAAGAGATGATCCAAGAAATAAAGAACATCCCTCAAGATATCCCTAAAAACTCAGATATTGATTCATCATCCCTTATAGCTGAGGCTCACGAAGACATTCAGCCTCAAAATCAGTCTTCGCAAGAGATAGAAAAATGTTGTACTCTTGTTCAAAGGAACATTGAAACATCCTTCCCTTTGACAGAAAAAGAGATAGATCAGACTATTTATAAACAGTCAGTCTCTGAAAATTTTTGCAAAACAAACACTCTTGCCCAATCACATAGAGAAATTTGTTGTACGGATTTATAAAGTTCTTTTGTGGATCAGAATGAATAAGGACCTACTGATATCCCAATATGTTTGACTGATGAAAATGTTTATTCTAATAAATTTTCAAACTTCAATCAGTCTTATGATGATGATGATTTCCAAGCAGAAACTAATCATACAGGGCAACCAACATTTGATTGGTGTTATGAGTTTCACCATCATCAGCTTGAAGGCCGCAATCATCCTTTTCGATCCATCATACAAAGCTTTCACTTAATTGGGAATCAACAACCTTTCAAATTAGAAGGTGAAGAGAAGAGTAATGAAGAAATTTTTGAGGAAGAGGAAACCATTGAATACATCCCCACTCAAGAATATAATAACCTCTTCACAGAGTTCAGCCCAATTAATCCAAGCATACCAGGGCTACAAGAGGACAACACTGCCAAATAAGATGATTCCTCCAGTTCATATGATGATGAAGAAGAGGGAGAGAAACAAATACAAGACTATCCTGTTGTGGATATACCATCTTCCCAAGAAGAGACTTCTCCCTTCATTAATGTCAAACTGTCATCCAAAGAACCTGAATGTATATTAGAAGCAAGCATATGTTTAGAGAAAGAAAATATTTCACTGATTGCTATTGTGCAGGTTAAAGATGACGATACTTCCAAGCTACATACTGAAGAGATAGTCCTCAAAGCTGATGTCTTGGAAGTAGATAATCCACCAATTGTGGGGGACCAAAAAGAAGAGAATATTCATCTTTTCTTTGTTGATCATATAGAAGAGTGTGTGGAATTCCCAGCTGGCTCAAATTATCAAGCAGTGACCCTTTGAAAGAGCCAGAGGCATGAAAAGCTATCACCTTCTATGATAGCCTTGATATTGAAGGTTAATCTTCAATATGTTCTATGGATACCTCTGACAAGCAGCCATATTTTTTGCTTCTTCTTGACATTACTCAGCTGGCTACATTGGCATTTTTGTATCATATGATAAATGTAAATACTCCATGTTTAGAATAGGTTAGATACGAATGTCAATAAAGCTCAGTTCTAAGCATGTATATTAGTTGTTGTTTTTTGCTTTGAAGAAAAATCAAAGATTCAAAAATACAAAAACAAAGAAAAGAAAGAAAAGAGGGTAGATTGTCAAAACAAGAAAGGTATAGCCCCATACCAAAAAGAGAAACAAATCTGAAAGTGTGCAAGCTCAAATGCCACTCCTGAATAACACACTTCTAGTTAGTCAAACTATCTAATCTTGACTAATTAGCTTTAAATTTTCTGCTGATAGGATAGTGAATTCGATTTGCCAAATTGTTTAATATTGGCTTATCAGTAGATAGTTTAGGATAGAAATTAAAGGTTCAAACATGATCAAAATCTAAACCTAAGTTTCCAAAGAGAAAATGACTCAAATACGTTCTATTTTCTTGAGTCAAAAAAGATGTAAATCTGGTTCAAATCAACTCAAAATCTAAACCAGAAAATAAGGAAGAGGCAGCTCAAACAAGATCCAAAACAAAGCTGTAAAAAGAGAAGGCCATGATGAGAAACTTTCAGATCTTAAACCTTCTATTTTGTTTTAAATTTTCTGCAAAATAAATTTCTATGTGCAGTTTGTCTTTTATGCCATGGACTAGCTTCAAGTTAGACTGTTTAATCCTGAGTTGAATGATTTTAATTTTCTGTTGTAGAAATTAGAGAATAAAAATCTGTTAGACTGTTTAATCCTGACAGATTGATAGAATACGTAGAGAATCATATGGTCTCAACTGTTTAATCTGGGTCCATGGAGAAATAAGGAGTAGAAATAGATTAGATTTCCTGATTTCAAAAGAATAAAATGTTGTAAAATATTTTTCCAATCCAAGTGCACTCTAATGAAGAAAAAATGTTAGATCAGTAGGATTGGGTAGGTAGAAAGCTTGTATTGATGAAGGTCCATTGTTTTCATGGTTGCTAATATGTTTTTAGAGCACATGATCCATAGAAAGAAAGGAAACCCAATGGATGAGGCAATTGATCAGCCCCCCAGAGAACATAATGGATGTGGCACAGGTTAGCCTCCCAGATAATGCAAGTCTAAAGTTCTTGATGCCTTCAAGAAGGCACCATCCCCAAGTGGAGCCACTATTAGCCACCTATAAAATTTGTTATAGCAAAAGGTGGCTAAGACTTTTTGAGCCCTCAAGGAACAAATTTCATTGCTAAAAATTGTTGACTCTTGAAGACTCTTGAAGGCCTCATGCCTATCCTCTATCCGAACTTCACTGCTTTTCCCATTTTTACACTTAGAAATCCTGCTGATTTCCAAGCCAAAATACTGCTGCAAGCACCTTTTCCCTTTCCCCTTCTTCCAAAACTAATCCTCATTTCCCCCCCTCTTTCTCCATAAAACTCCTCTATTTCTATGATTCCTTTTCTCCCTTTCATGAAAATCCTCTTTACATGGTTTAAAAATCATTTTTAAACTATATCAGAACCCTCAATTTCCCTTGAAAATCATTGGAAATCCATAAAAATCATATTTTTTATATGTTGTAGAGTTAAGCCCCCTTGGGCTAAGTCTCTAACCCTTCCATTTCATATGCCCTGGTGTTGAAACCAAGCGCCAGTCTTCCAAGCGTTTATCGCCTCCTCTAATGCCGGTTAGCCCTTTCTTCATAAGCCTCCGGTCTTATTATCTCCCATGTGACCCACCGCTCGACAATCGGGAGCCAAGCCATTTTTAGTATTAATTATTTTAGCCCAAAGTTTAAAACCTTTGGTTATATATTAAAACTTTTTGGTTTTATTATATTTTAAATTTCCGCTGGCTCAAATTTTCAGCCGATCTCCACCGTCGATCTGATCTGCAGATCAACGGTGCGGAGTCCATCAGCCCGGTGGTCCCCACCGTCCATTAACCGATTACAAAACCACGCGGTATTCATCGCACTGCCTTTGGGGCAAGGGTGGTTTTTTCCTAATCAACATTGATTCCATACGCTAGCCGACGCATGTCCCGTGTACTATTTGAAAACCGCCTCCCCATCGCGCATTAAAGTTCAGCAACAGACCCCACACAATATTGACATCCGCCGTCCGATCTGGGGCGGGCCATCCAACGGCTATCGCTCACGGAAGATGCCTGACAGTTAACCAAGCTACAGCGCAGGAGCGAATTAATTTCCACCATCGATCTGATCTGCAGATCGACAGTTCATATTTCATCGCCCACTTCTATCGCCCAGTCAACATTTCTCGTTTTGACTTTCCATTTTCTGCTCCCGATCGTCGATCTCTACACAATCGACGGCCTTGACTCAAATTTTTCTTCAGCCTTCACTATGCCTTCTCCCGCTCAATCCTAACCATTGGATGATGCCATCCAATGGCCACGCTTCCTCCACATGTCCTTCGCAGCAATGAACCTATATATGCTGGATTTTCTAATATTTTTTGTATTGTGTAGGGTTTCTATGGCTTTTTTGCCATAACTTAGGAAATTTCAAAGGCGAAGGGTGATGATCCTGCTGCACCCAATTCAGCAAATAAAATCCTTCACAGGATTGAGATTCATGTTTCATCAGTGTTTCTTTAGGCATTGATTCCATATCGCCCCTGCGCAGCCCTATACATCAGAAAAAACCATGAATCAGGCGCACTCAGAGAGTATCTGTGACGAAGACCAAAATTTATCATAATAGAGGATTAAAAGATAGACTTCGGTGGGATCACAGCTAAGAACAATTATCAAAAGCCTAATCCCCAAGTAAAACACAGTTTAAAGAAAATCTGAAGTGTTTTATCGACAGGAAAACATCCACCACCACAAATGAGGCAAATTGATCCCTTTAGCTACCATGATGCCACCTGTGCCTCAAAGTATTCAATTAGAGGCCGAATTTATTGATCAGGATCAGATATTTGTCTCAAAACGCAGCCAAAGAGGAAAATCTGCTAAGGAAATTAATGGCAAACATCTACAGAGTTACTTCAATGCCACACAGAGCCTCAAAGGTCAACAAAAGCTCCCACCGATCTTAAATCTTTATGTAAATCATTTAATACAGAGGATATGTATGAAAGTTTCTTCATTGAGCCCCCCAAGGGCCAAGAAGCCATTAAGTCTGTATTAATTTTGATTGGCGATCTTTTATCAGATCTAACCTCCTCATTCTTCTATATATACTACTGCAGAAGATGAGTCAGGGGTTTGTTGCAGAACTTTGATATACACTTGAGCTTAAATTTCTGATTCTAAATAGTGTTCACTGGCTCTTGGAGCTCTGCTGGTGATAGATAGGTTAGGCTGAGATGTGTAGATGGTTGCTAAACTAAAGCACTGGACTTAAAGCTTTAACTGGTTTGGAGCATCAATACAAGCTGATTTATGGGATCCTGGTCTATGTTGACAGTGATGTTTCGCTAATTGTAACTTGTTATTTTGTTTCTGTTTTCACTTTGTTTCATATTCTCTTATAAAGAACAACATGCATAGAATTAGGATCTACTGTACAGCAGTAACCTTCTATGACTGAAAATCTTTATCTGAATGTTTTCTTCTAAACTGTGCTATTTAGGAATGATTTAATTATGTTCAAGCATAGGAATGTTGGCATTCCCTCATCTTATTTTCTTAGATGAATGATTATTCTTAAATGTTATTTTTAGTATATGTTTAGTGAAGATGAACTGAGGAAGATATGGCGAGCCCTGGTCCCGATTTTATCTCCACAACTGTCTGAATGTTTCCCTTGGAATGTGTTAAAAGCTGGCTAATTTAAAAGTACTTACTAGATCTTAGGCCATTCTGTTTTATCTTTGTGTTTGTCTTGAAAGTAGCCAAGTAAAGTAGAGCTAGGAGAGGATTTGTGGTGAGCCCGGCCCACTAGTTTCTACTCCAAAGGTTGCCTTCAAGTTTCCCTTGGTTTTAAAGTGTTTTCTATTGAAAGTGTATCAAAGGTTTCCTAGTTTAAAAGTACTTACCAGATCCTAGTTTAATTTTATGTTTTTCTTGAGTTTATGTCAAAGGCTAGCTAGTTTAGAAGTACTTACCAGATCCTAGGATACTCATTGTTCCTCATCTGTTTAATTCTCCTACTTATTGTATCATTTCATTCCATAAATCAAACTTCAAGGAAATCCTTAGACATAGATGACTTGACCCATGGACCACTCTTGCCTCTTGCTATTCCAATTAAACCCTATTATGACTCCATAGCCCAATGGACTAAAACCTGAAATTATCTATCTTTTTGGCCGAAGCTTACTCTCATTGCTTGCAAGTTCTCACCTTTGAAACTCTTTACATTTAGGAATTTTCACCTCAAACAGTAATCATGCTCAACCATCCAAAAACAAAACAAACCCTTGGCCTTCATAACTAGCCTAATATCATTACCCAAAAATTTCAAAGAAAAATCCATCTTTGCACTTATTGGAGAGATCCCTCTCCGGATTCAGGAGGGATAGATCCTAGAATCCCAAAGTTGGTTGAAATAATGTTGCTTCTGCAGTTTTAGTCTCACCAATCTGCTAAAATTACATATTCCTAACAAGTACATCGAATCTCATCATTAACTGAACTATCATACCACTAACCTACCATTTTCCAATGAATTTTGACAATTTCCAGCTCAAATGAGAAGACCATTAAGAAACTGCGCTTTCGTAGCACCCACGGTGTATTTTTCCTAGTTTTCACTATGAAATTATTAGGGCTTTCGTAGCACAAATAAAATTTTTTGAACTAGTGGCGCTACGAAAAGCGTGGATTCTTTCCTAATTGCAAAGTTTTGACCTAAAACTTTATGGAATGACTCCTAAATGGAAATTATGAATATTTGACGATGAATGCACCTTCAAAAGACTTTATTGAAATTAATGATGACCTTTGAACTTATAAAAATCTAACTCACCCTTAACCAAATCCTAAATTTACTTCTAAACCTAATTTACCAGAAACAAACATGACACAATGATATTTTGAAAATTTTTGGGTGATAACATAACCTGTGGTTTTTGGTTAGAGTTTCTGGTGCGCAAGTTAGTGTGTGTGTATTAAAACAGATCTTAGGATGCCCACTTCATTTAATTCTCTCCGAGGGTGTAAAAATTTGGTTCTAGCACCCCCCCATACTGCTTCAGGTGAGACTTTGACCTGCGTAGGAAATTCATTGTCGAAAGGGTTAGTAGTAAGAGGGTTTTGTTGGTTATGTGCTAAATCTGAACCTGGGTCAGGACCCCTTAAACCAAAAATATGTTGGGAATTTAAGGAAGTCTAAAGACATGCATGATAAGATACCTAACATATATGAAAGAAAAAATTTGAATGAGATCATCGATTTTAAAGGTTAAGTGAAACAAACAAAGATGAAAAAAGGAGAAGCTGTAAAATCCTATAGCAGAGGGATATCCCACCTTAGAGATCAACTGCAAAATTTTGGGGAAAATGTGTCGGACAGGGAACTAGTGATTGTGACTCTTAAAGGTTTTCCCCCTATTTGGTAAACCTTCATTACTACGATAATAAACAACAATGTTGTTCCAATATTTGATTATATTGTTGGAAATCTCGCTCAACAAGAAAGAAGGATTGATCTGGTGCTTACAATTATGCTAAAAAATGAAAGTTTTCATAATGGTGTGGAACCTAAATGACTATGTATATCTCATCATTATAAATCTGGTTCAACTCATTTTGAGGAAAATCGACACCATATGCTCCTAGGAACGCGTTTTGTTCATTTCCATGAATAAGTAAAATTTTGGAAAAATTTGTGCAAGCTTCCCAATCAGTCATTCGTATAGTTGACTTGGCATGATTGAATAGTCAAGTTCGACTGGGTTCATTTGGAAAATCAGGCCTTGCCAGTTGTCCAAATCTGGGTGGTGTTGGGTGGTGGGTTTTTATTGATTGGCCCAGATTTTTATTGGTTGGTTGGTGGCCAACCACATGCTTCCACGTGGGCCACCTAAAGGCTACCACGTGGCAGCATGGGGGGCACAAAAAATTGGTTAAGGTATGATTTAACACAGCACAAGATTCAATACCAAGACCTCACATCAAACAACGCAATGTCTTAACCGTTGGGGCCACAATTATCCTTGTTAAACCTTATGGCGCAAATGAAATTTAAATTTTATGTATGGTAGAGGTTGGGTTAAGGGGCTAGGGTTTATCCCCAACCCCCAATATATGATGCACATAACTAATTGCACAATACCAAGGGAACAATGGAGGCGAAGACCCCACCACCAAATTTTTTATTAAAAAAAATTAATTCGACCATAAATATTATGGTTAAAAATACAGATCTTAGGAATTATTGGGTAGTTTAACTGTCTGGAAATTTCACCCAGAATTCCATGAAAATGGTGCTTAGTTAGTTGAAATCAGGGTGAATTTTATGACAGTTATGAATTTTAGGGAATATGTGGTGCGATTAATAGCAAAGCTAGGGAGGCTCATAACGTCTTCAATTTTTAACCAATTTTGGAGTTGAAAGAGGCTACAAAGTTCTTTTTGACAGTTATTGAGCTGATGGAATAGGGTTTCAATCCATTCGAGCAATGTAAATGTATTTAAAAACCATTTTAAGAATAATGATATAGGACCAAGCCATTGGAAACTGGACCAAGGAGATGTAGCCTAGGAGGGGTGAATCCTTCATGAATTGTTGTTTTGTGGTTATTATTATGGTATATTTGTCTATTTTTTCTGCATTTTCAGAATTTCAATTCATTCTTTATGTGTTTAAAAATTTAACATAAAGTCTCATAGAATTCAATTTTTATTACTTGCGATTTAGAAACCCTCAAGCACATTTTCATTAATATCTCATACAATTCAAGTTTGGTATCAGAGCTTAGGTTTTCTTTGCTGTTTTGAGGATTTAATTGTTTGAAAGTGTATGCGATTCTTACAAGGTTGAATCTCAACAGAGGAGAAGGAAATCTTGTGGTTGTAAGTCCTCTTGTTAGGTCAAGGACAAGGAGAGTAAGTTTGACACAATCTCCACTACAAATTCTTCCTCAAATTGCAGTTGAAGATTCAACAAGTATGTATCATGAAGGAGGAGTTGATGATATGTCAAATGAATAAAATAATTTCAGAAAAGCTTTCTTTGACATGACTAAAATCGTGAAGGTTCTCTATGAAGAGAGAAATTCAAGATTGCAGGGTGAAAGTTCCAAGCCTTGAAAAGGAGAGGGTTCTTCTGGAGGAAAATGAGGATATGATTACAAGCCTTAAAAAGTAAATGATGAGAAACCCCACCATTATCCACCATCATCTTCACCTCCATCTTCACCTTCATCTTCTTCCTCTTCCATAACCATTTTTACGCAAACACATCCACAAACCCCAATGGTTCATGCTAAAAATCCCTTATTAAAATTCATATAAAATTTGAACTGCCTATGTATAATGGTGAAGTGAATGATAAAAATATTTATAATTGATTTCATCAACTTGAAGTTTATTGCAGGATTCAGAACATCAAAGATGATGAAATAAAGATCCAACTGGCTTCATTCAGGTTGGAAAGTGCTGCTTTGATTTTATGGGAAGCTAAAACACAAGAGGATATGAAAAATCACGGTAAGGTTTCAATAAGGTTTCAACCCCTTGGATATATTTTATAGCTGCACTTATAAGACAATTTTATCCATTAGCTTATATTTAAAAGGCTATTATGGATTCACATAATTTTAGACAACTAAAGGGTCAACGTGTGCAAAGTTACACTCAAGAGTTTAGAAGAAGGTCTTTGATACCAGGTATAGGATTGAATTCACAAGAAACTTTCTTGAAATATATTGGGGGTTTACACAGTTATCTAAGGCATACTATCCTTATGTTTAATCCTACAATTTTAGATGATTTTTGTGTCCAAGAAACACATCTTGAAGCAAGAGGGAAAAACATTTTAGAAGAGGGTAGCAAGAAGCCATTCATAAGTTGAGATAGGAGTAAGAGTAAGTTCAAAGGGAAAGGAAAGAATAACACAACCCTCGAGAAGTAAGGAGATAAATTTACATGAAAACATTGTTCCAAACATGGTCATGATGAAGCTCATTATTGGAAGCTTCATCCTGAGATGAAACCAAATAAATTTAACAACAAAGGGAAGAAAAGGACAACTACAACTACACAACATAACTTAGGCTTATATTAGGGAGATAAAACAAAGAACACAATAATGGGAATGAAAGGTAAGGACATAGAAATCACTAGCTCTTCAAGTTTTCCTAATGATACTGAAGATGAGAAAATTAGAATTGAAATTTTCCATATTTGGGTTATTTCAAAGAACACAAAAAATGAGACACTTTTTGATAGTGGTCCACAAGAAAATTTGATGTCCGAAGACTTAGTCAAGAAGATAAATTTAGATACCATTCCTCATCCAAGGCCTTATCCTTTGGGCTGGATATTAAATAATTCAAACTTAAAAATTATGAGGAAATGTATACTTATATTTGCAATTACAACAAAATTTCTTGATCAAGTTGAACTTGATGTAGATTCAATTGATATTTCCAGAATTGTTTTGCGAAGCACATAATTTTATGATAGGAAAGATATTTTTCATTTCCATGAAAACAAGTATCAATTTTTCAAATATGGTATAGAGTACATTGTTAGAGCGCATCGATAGAAACTAAAACTTTCAGTTGTAAGTGCCAGACAAATAAAGAGACTCATTAACTCTAGCAACAATTTTATGATTTTAATGTTAAAACAAAATAATGATGTTGAGAATGGATATTTTCAAGGTTGTGACTCAATATTGAAATCTTATTTGGTTTAGGTTGTTAACCAATATGACAAGATGTTTTAGGATCCAAAATCATTGTCTCCCAAGAGTGGAATCCAACATGAAATACAGTTGCAGCAAAATTTTCCTCTTCCTAACATTGGCATGTACAAAATGTTAGTGATGGAAAGTGAAGAAATTAAAAATAAAATTCAAGAGTTGTTGGAAAATGGGATCATCATACCAGGTACTTCACCATGCAAGTCACCTATTTGTTTGGTTCCAAATAAGGATGGAACATGGCGCATGTTTGTGGACTTCTGTGCATTGAACAATACTATGGTAAAGAACTGTTACCCACTTTCTAGAATTGATGATTTACTTGATCAATTGAAAGATGCAAATTATTTTTCTAAGTTGGAATTAGGGAATGACTATCGTCAAATTAGAATTTTTGAAGGTGACATATGGAAGAAAAAATTTAAAACAAAACAGGGTTTTCTTGAATCTCTAGTTATGCCTTTTTGTCGTTGCAATGATCTTGCTACCTTTGTGTGTGTGATGAAAACGTATTGAGGCCATTTATAAATGATTTGGTGATAGTCTACATAGATGAAATATTTATTTTCGTTAAATTTCGTGAAGAACATGTCATGCATGTAAAAAAGGTACTTGATGTCTTGAAGAACGAACAATTACTTTTAGATATGTCAAAGTGTGAGTTTGGGAAAACTTCTTTAGTGTATTTGGGTAATATTGTTAGAGGGGGTGAATTGAAAATAGATACCTCCAAGGTTGATGTCATTTTTAATTGGCTGAAGCCCAAAACTATTACTAAGGTAAGAATATTTTCGGGAGCAACCCAATATTGGAGGAATTTTATTGCTAACTTCTCTTCTATCGCAGCTCCATTGCATGCATTTACAAGAATGAAGAAGGTATTCTAGTGGGGAGGTAAAAAACAAAAGGAATTTGATGCATTGAAATAAAATATCATTTTAGCTCGAGTACTTTTGCTTCTAGACTTGAGACAGTAATTTGAGATTCAAACTAATGGTAGTGACTATGCCATGGGTGCGGTCCTCCTGCAACATGGTAAGCCCATATGTTTTCATTTGGAAACTTTTAATGGTGCAGTGATTAATTATCCTACATGTGACAAGGAATTGTATGCGTGGTTACAAAGTGTTAAAAAGAGGAAACACTACTTGATGGGTAAAGAAACAATCATTCACACTAATCATCAACCATTGCAATAAAAAACAAAGTTGCAGCAATCAAGGCACTTTCAATGGATGGGTTTTTTTAAATAATTCCACTTGGTGATAAGGTATAAGAAAGGTATCTATAATAAAATTTTTGGCATGATTTCTAGGCCTATTTTTAGCATTTCTACTATTCTTAAGCATAATTTTTTTTTTCGTGATAGCCGTGTTGAACAATATGCTTTAGATAGTGATTTTCAAGATGTATATGCAACTTTGTCAAGGGAAACAAGTAGAGGAATTGGATTATCACATGAATGATAACTTGTTGTACCATCTTGGTAAGATTTGTATTCCACGAGGAGAAAGATTCAATATCATAAGAGAGGCACATACTTCTCTTATTGTTGGTAATTTTAGTGTTACTAAGATGATGGCACATCTACAGAGGTATTTTTATTTGCCTCATGTGCTTTAAAGTGTGTCATGTTTTATTAGAGGTTGTTCATTATGTGATGTTAGTAAGCCTAACAATAGAAAGTTAGGATTGTACACAATACTTCTAGTACCTTCTCATCCATGGGAGAGTGTTTCTATGGAATTTTTTGGGGGTCTTCCTATGTCAAAAAGGAATCATGATTATCTTTTCGTATTTTTGGATAGGATCAAAAAAATGTGTATTCTCATGCCATGTAAAAAAAAATTATAGATGAAAAAACAAATTAGTTATTCTTTCAGAGTGTATGGGTGCATTTTGGATTTCACACATCCATTGTTAGTGACCGAGAGTCTCGCTTTGTTGGGAATTTTCGGTCGAGCTTGTGGGGATTGATGGACACCAAATTGAAAAAGAGTACAACATTTCATTTTCAAACAGATGGTAAAATAGAGGTGGTGAACAAGAAAGTGATACAACTTATTCATGGTTATTGCAACAAGCCTCCTAAGTTGTGGGATTAAAACTCCATTATATTCAGCATGCTTGCAACTCGTCCAAGCACTCTTCAACTGAAACATCGCCATTTAAGGCATGTTTGGGATATTTTCCTAGCTCTCCTTTGGATTTAATTCTTGGAAAGGATATTTCAATTGATGGTCATAGTGACATAGACAAAGCTAAAAGGTTCATTGAACAAATGAAATTGGTACATAAAGCAATTGAAGAACATCTGGAAAAGAGCCAGGTCAAGTACAAAACAAGGCACGATAAGCATTGTGTAGATCACCAATTCTAAGTCGGTGATGAAGTTTGGCTTCACATTAGTAAATAAAGGCTTTAAGGAGAAGGTCAAAAACTGAAACCAATTGGATATGGTCCATTTATAATTTTAGAAAATATCGGTGATAATGCCATCAGGTTGGATTTGTCTTCATATATGAAAATTTATGTTGTTTTTAATGTTGATAACTTAAGGTTGTATGAGCTGACTTTGATTTAAGATCAAGGAGAAAATTTTCAGATTCATTCCACTGATGATTTTCCTCCTGAATAACTTGATGAATTTCAACAAGACACCATTCTTGACAGAAGAACAAGGTCTTCAAAACAAGGGAATTTTGAGTAGCTTCGTGTGGGGCTCAATGAAAAAAATCTAAGAAAATCCAAATGGATCAAGATTTGGAAGGTGAGGTAAATGTACCCTCATCTACTGAACAACTAAAAGTGATCTTTTAGGGTCTAAAGCTTCCAGTGGGAAGGAGTGATCAGGTACTCAAAATTATGATAAAAAATGAAGGTTGTAATAATGTTGAGGAACCTAAATGCCTACATATATCTCATTTTTCTAAATCTGGAACAACTCGTTTTGTGGAAAACTTACACCGTATGCTACCAGAAACACATTATGTTCATTTTCCCAAACAGGTAAAAATTTGGCAAAATATGTGCAGGTTGTCCATGTTAGCTCCCCGTAGTTTTGGCAGGTTTTCAATGACCAAAAATACAAGGGTAACATTAAACCAATCTTTGGAGTCCTAGGACCTAGCCTTCCTGGACTCAGAGAGGGCTCTCTCTATGCTTATGTAATGGATTTAACTTGTTTTTTTTATAGTTTGATTTTAGGCTAGTTATAGGGATTAGGGTTTTCTTGTTTGTTTGTTTGGATGGATATGTTGTCAAGAATAATAGGTAGAGTGAGAGAGGATCAATCCATTGGGCTATGTAGTCTGCAAAGATTTTCAAGAGAGAAAAAATAGTTCAAGGGTGTTTCATAGGGAAAGTAAATAGGGCCAAATGGATCTAAGTAGGTTTTGAGTGAGTGAGATGAACATGGAGGAGTGAATATGGTAGTTAAGGGGCAATCAAGAATCCTTTAACAGAATAATAAAAAGGAAAATATTTCAGCATGATTAGCATAGTAAAAAATTGAAGAGCAATGAAGGATTCTTCAACCAAACAATAATAAGTAGACCTTAGAGAAAAATACGAGTAATATTAGAGAACAATTAAGTATTCTCTAAAACTTACTTGAAAAGAATTAGATTTTTAACATAAAATATCAGTAAAAATAACGAGCACTGAAGAATTCATTAGTTAAACATCAAGGAAGAAAACATAAAGATCAAATGACGCAGACAAAGCAGGGTGCCAAAAGACATATCCCACTCTAAGATTTCTATCCCATGATCAAAGAAACATAATGAGAACTGAAGAAAACATGTAAAAAAGGTGGAATAAATCACCATTTGAAAAAAATTTATGAATCATAAGAATGAGGTCAATCCACAACTGCTCAGTCCAAAGCCATCACAGGACACCAAAGTCAATTTCACAAATAAACTCAAATTATATATCATATTATGCTCTGCAGCCAACAAAATATTACAATGAGGCCTCAAGGCTCTATTTAATCGGAAAATGAGGAGGTGGAAACCCTAAGAGGCTTCTAGAAACCATAAATACACCATAAATGTCATTTATGTCCAAAGAGGCCACGCAAGCTCCAAGGCACATAGTAACTATTGCAATAAATGAAAGATAACTTAAACATAACTCCTCAAACATATATGGAGTGATTTTCCCAAAAATAACTCGAAAATAACCTTCATTGTTTTTTGTTGGCTTTTTGCAAGGGGGCATCTTTAGAGGTCTGAAAGTGTAGCACCTGCACATGAAAATTGAGTCATCTTGCAGCCAAGTTCTGAAGGCCTTCCTGATGTCAGAATTGACTTCGTGATGGCTCATTGGAAATCCTGTTGAGTCTACTTTCCAAAATGGCTCTTGTTTTTCTTATTAGGCTCCATTAACCTATTAAAAAATTAAATCTCCCAAGGCTTCTCAAGGCACACCGCTAGCCTTGAAAACATGGCAAAAAGGTGAAAATTGGCATGTTTTTGGGGCTTTTGAGGGACCAAAACTGCTCCAAATGCTCTGAAATTTTGTGTGCATGATGTCCTTCACCTAAGGACTCTAAAAATTTAAGATTTAACTCCATTAAATGCTTTTAGGAAAAGAATAGAACTAAGGGTGTTGCGCTTTCATCCCTTAATATCAGTCAAAAAACCAAAAATGTCAAAAAATTTCCAAAAAATTCAATCTTCCTCATCGGGTTTGGGAGGCATGTAGAGAATATTTAGCAAGGATTCCAAGGTTTTCTTGGTCTTTTGCCTCTTTTAGTGCTTTAATTTTTTCAAGGGCTCCTTTGAGATTGGCCCTTGCAAATTTGTTCCTCAAGGCATAGTGCTTAGCCATCTTTTTCTATAGGCCAAGGTCCCTTTGTGTCTTCTTCAGCTGCTTGCTTTCATCCTTGTAATACTTAATGATATAATTTTCCATGCCAAGCTTTCTTTGTATATCCATAATCTCTGCATCCTTGCTTTGGAGAAATATGCTTGTAATCCTCTCCTCATCTTCATTTTCATTGTCAAGGTCAATGAATTGGCTCTCTTGTTTAGTTTGATGCTTGCCTTTCCTATCTCCAACAATGACCTTTTCTTGGCCTTTTTTAAGCTTCTTTTTTAATGTAGAAGGCATGGATCCTTTCCTTTTAGAGGCATCAAACACATGCCTTTCTCCTCTTTGGTATGTCAAAGGACGAGGTTCAACTCTGCTCATTTTAGTGCCATATGTGTTGTTTCCATCATTGTGGTAATATTTGTTTGTCTCATTAACATCTTGGCTCACTTATTCATTTGTATCCTTCATGCTGGCATCACTGCCCTATCTTTGGCTATTTTCCTCATGGTTGTCTTCATGATCACTATGAACTTCACTGACATTTGTTTCACTTATGCCAGCTTCTTCATTACCTTGACTGCTCCTTACCTCATTATCTCCAATATCATCCTTACTGTTTGCCTCGTCAGTGATTTCTGCACTATCATCATTACCACTGTCAGGACCCTCATCAAACTCTATTTCATTGTCTTATGTCTCCATGTTTTCTGCACTGTTCTTTTTACTTCTTTCATCTTGTTCATCATTATTGCTAGGAGTCTCATGGCTATGATATTTACTGCAATTATCAAACTCTTAATTTTCTTCACTATTGTCATCATCTTCACTGACTTCTTTGTATTTTGTGTCATTGTTGTCCTTGGCATCATCATCTCTCTCTTTGTCACTTTCTTCATTATTTCTTGATTTATTGTTTCCATCTTCTTCATTATTATTTGATGGTTCACCTTCATTTCCCTCATTGTTTGATGCATTAGGAGAGGGTGAGGAAGGAGGATGGGATGATGAGGTCACATTTTTTCTGAGGAAGG
This sequence comes from Pinus albicaulis, assembly GCA_034641835.2. Lineage (NCBI taxonomy): Eukaryota > Viridiplantae > Streptophyta > Pinopsida > Pinales > Pinaceae > Pinus > Pinus albicaulis. The sequence goes on along the minus strand of CM076581.1, from coordinate 1,191,116,885 downwards.
GGTTGTGGATTTGTGAAGACCTCATGGGCAATGAAAACCTCCCATTGTATTCCCTTTTTCTCCAGTTGATGTAGCACAACCATCTTTATTAAAGAGTGATGAAACAAAATTTGCATTTGCTAGGAATATTTCCTCTTTTGTACAATAGAAGAAATCTTGTCAATACTCCTATAGAGGTAGTAGGGTAAATGAAGCATCTTAACCCTAGTAAAGTGCACGAGTAATCTTATATGATAGGAGTAAAGTATAGAGTACCTTCCCTCACATGTAAAATATTTCATGATGATCCTCATCAAGGGTGCATACCTCTCTAGAAAATGTGAAAAAGGGAAGATAGATTTGCAGTCTTCTTTGTATCTAGGTTTAAGAAATGCCTCATAGTAGCTTATGTCTAAATTGGCTCTTTTGAACCATTTTTCACCAACATTGGGTATGCATGTAGCATGGGAAATGGCATCTGAGGAGAGTTCAAAGGTCACCCCTGTAAATTTTGATTGTTTTTCATGTAGGTTAAGGATGAATAACCTTGTTAGCTCTGGGTGACTTTGTACCTATTGTACTATTTCAAAAAAGTGAAAACATCCCACATTTTTTAAACATGTGACAATCATAGGAGAGGAACTAAGCTCCATTGTGCTTTTGGGTTCAAACCTATTAACCTTCCCACCTCTGTGTTTCTCCCTCCTAGGAACTTGGCCTTCTTCACCACTACCATTTCCTCCTTCTCCTGACATTTTGATTACTATTGTTTTGAAACAAACCGTAGCTCTACTTATGAAGCTGATATGAGAAGTGATGAAATGATGGTAAGTGTATGAATATGAGGGAGAGCTAGAACTCAAGGACAAACATCAACTAATTGTTATAATTATGCTCTGACAGTAACTTGTACTGATTTTAATTTTGAAATGGAGGGGGCAATGTAAGGTCACTTTGTTTTCAGTGTATCAAGTAGAGCCTTTAAGCTTTGATGGAGGACCAACTTCAAACCATTACAACCATGAAACTATTTCCATGTTTGACTGATATCTCCTTCTTTGCAATCAATAGATGTTTAAACAGGTTTTTTAGCATGAATATTAGGGTTTTACCTTAGCGTTTTTTCAATTTCTCTTAACATCAAACCATCAAAATTCACTAGAGGGAAAAGGTATGACACCCACCTACAAATTATAAATTCTTTGAAGATCCATGATAGCAGCTTGGAGGTGTTTTTGATGTTTTTGGGAATTTGTAGGTGCAGGAGAAGCTTCAAGCCGAAAGTGCAAGACCCTCACGCGTATTCGTCCTTGTCGGGTCTGCTGAAAGTGTAGTTCCTGCCAGCATTTCGGGCTTGTCGGGCTGTGAACGTGAAGCACCTACATGCCTCCGTCGGGCTTCCCTGTCAAAATCGCAACACCAGAACACCTCTGCACAGGCCTCTCGGGCTTCCTAGGAGAACGCACAACGTGCCTCTGAACGCGCAGTGCATGCCTCTAAACATGCAGCACAGTGAAAAATTGCACAGGAAATTCCTCTAAACATGCAGCGCATGAACCTAAACACGCAGCACCGGATGGACTTGCCCAGTTTTGACTAAAAACTCTCAGTTTATTCTTCTGAGGGCTTCTAATTCTTCTGCAAGGAAACAATGAATCAAAGAAAACTAAAAATAACCTTTCATATGTTTGGGATTCAAATATAATCATTTGTGAATCCATCTCCTAATGTTTTGAGTCCTTTAACTTTTCACTAAGTCCTTTGACACTTTGATAGGTAGGAGACTTAAAAACCTTTGAGTGATTTTTCTTTTTTTCTCCCTAAGAATTTATATGCTCATTTGATATCTTCTTTAGAGGATTGGACACAGTAGTGTTTGCACAGTTTTACGTTCTTTCCTTCACAATTTTTTACTAACCACCATTCAGTGCTTGTATGCAAGTTTGCTAAACATGGTGAATTTTGACCTTTTTAATTATGAGCCTTGATACATCTGCTTCTGACACCTTTGAGAAAATCACTCTTTTGCCACTACCATGGGTTTTAAACAATGTCTTTAACCTCCCTAGGCCACTTCTAATTTTTCAGGTTCCTAAATTTATAATTTAAAACTTTTCCACTGATACTCTTCACCTATTTCACTGATCCTTAGGCATGGTAAAATTACTTTTGAAATTTTTTTGGATTTCACACACAACAATCACTTCAAACCTTCTTTCTGTTGTCATCATGGAGGCCTAACATATTCATTTTACCTCCTTTAGATATCTTTCCAAAACCCTAGGTTTATGGGCTACTTGAGAACAATTATCAGTGTTGTCTTATAATTTCTCTATAGCCCTTTCAAGTTCATTCTTTTCTGTCCAGTTCACCTCACCTTTTTCCCAATTTTATCTGTAATGTCTAAAAAACTTATTTTCACGTTTGGTTTCTTGGTGTGCCTCCTTCGTGTGATTTTTTGCATTGGATCTTTTCTTAGCACATTGTTGGCCCATTAAGCCCAAAAACCTAGTTCTCTTCAAGCACAAGTGATTTCCTGTGCTCTTCCCATGAGCTGTCTTGTTTTAGGGTCCGACCTCCTACCTCATCAAATTTCTGCTAATTGATCTCTTAACACTCTTGTAGAAGTGTCAAAATATTAGCATTCACAAAACTTGAATTTTGACAAGGTAGTCTTCTTTGGAGACTTTCAGATCTTCTTTGAATAACAATGTCTCAATATTCCAATACATTTGAGCCAGCATTTTGCACAAGAAAAATAATATTTGGAATGCCAATGATGACCTTACAACCTATGAAACCCTAATGACTTAGTAGGAGGATCCTTTGACTTGATATTTGACTAAAAATTGGTTTAGGAACTTTAAGTGTAAAGAAAATAGAGTTTTTGATAAATTGATATATTGGAGATGCAAAATCCAATGTACTTGATTTATCTAATGAGGCTACAGAGATGGTTTTGAGACCATCAAACCTTGACACTTTGAGGTGGGGAAAAACATGGTTTCTCCTAGAGTCGCAATTCCGACACTTCAGTTAATTTTCGGAAGAGAGACACCTTTTGTAACGTTTCCAGACAGTCGTCGCTCTTCTAACGTTATGTACTGAGAATCACTATTATGATGTTAGCAATATCTTCGCTATTCTGACATTAGCAAAAGCGTCACTATTCCGACGATACCCTATTGTCGCTATAGTGATGTTCCATAATTGTTGCTATTCCAACGTTTCTGAGGTTTTTAAAATCATGTCATAAGTACAATGTTTTGGAATTTTAGTCGCTCTACCTACTGCTTGCAAAATTTGTCAGAAGTCCGACGTCTTGCAGACTTTGTCGCAAGTATGACGGTTCAGAATTTTTCCAACAGCCATTGCTATTCTGACGTTGCTAAGGTTTTGAAAATCATGTCGTAAGTCCAATGTTTGTGGCTTTTGTTCTCTCTACTGACAGCTTTCAAACTTTGTTGGAAGTCCGACGATGTTGAAAATCATGTCGTAAGGCTGAGTTTTGTGACTGTTAGTCTCTCTACTAACTTTTTTCACAATTCTTTGAAAGTCCGACGTCCTGTAGACTTTTTCGTAAGTTCGATGGTTGTAAGTTGATAGTAAGCGTCGGAATACCGATGGAAAAAAAACGCACATGGAAAAAAAAAACAGGTGTAGTATTCCAGCTCAAGGAATACCAATGATATCTGGGCATCTCAAGGAATGTGTACTGTGATGGAAGATGACCTCTATGGGTACTTTGTTTCACCTTATGATTTACTTCCTCTTATAATTTGTCAAGGATGGAATAAGTTGGATCAGAGAAAAAAATTTTAAGCCTATTTTAAACTTGTACAGGTTGGCTCCAACATACATAGGTTGGCTACTCCACTAAATATATGTTAGCCTCCTTAAAATAAATGTAAATTCAATAGGAAAAAATGAGTATAAATAGAGGCTAAACTTTCCTCCATTTTGTCCTTCATTCATTGAAGAAATAAGTAGAAGACAAGAAAATACATTATGAAGAAGACAAGGAATCAGGACGAAGATCATAAACCAAACTCTTCTATGGCATATATCCTAAAGGACCAAACTTATATGTGATCCATATATGTACTAAAAACACCAAATACTTTTTGATTCATCTCTATGGAAATATAGGACCAAAAGTATGAAGTAATTTCTACGCAAGGTAATTGAAATTTTTTTGTGCAAGGAAATAAATGTATCTCTATGGGAAGGGGCCAAGAACTTATGGATTATGTCTAAGAAGGGACTACTAGTTTTATTTAGTCCTCTTGATAGGTAGGTATAGCTTCATTAATGTGCACTAGTGTTATGTGTTCCCAAATATTGTCGAATCTTAGCTTATGAACATGAGTGCAAGGTAGGGGATAGAGTGAATAGCTAGTTCAACGAAGGAAGTTAGGAGCTACTAAATTGGAGATTGGATACTAAGTGATTTGAGGAGTGAAATATATTGTTATATGAGCAGAAATTCTTGGAGCATTCATACAAGACCTTGTTTAAAGCATTGATGATGATCTTGTTGAATACTTGAGGCCCTGTTGAAGAAGCCTCATTTAAGCAGAATTGAAATCCATTGAAGTAGCCTCTTGGTAACATATCTTGATAACCATTTTTTGATAAGTAACATGTATCTATGATAAATCTCTTGATGATGAGAAACCTAGCCTATGACAATCTGAGATATGATCTGTAGCGGATCTTGTATATTTTGGAGCAGACTTTGGATACTAATTGAAATAGATTATATTCTTGACCTAAGTACATTGGAAGATATGTCAAACATACCATTGAATACTTCTAAAAAAATCCATTGAAGCTTATTTGAAGTATCTTGGAGGAAATTTATACCACCTATAGAAGAATTTGTTGAAGGAAAACTTGGAGTGGTATGTGAGGCATTTGGAGCAGTATTGGAGACATTCTTGAAGCATTGGTAAAGTATTGTTGAAGAGATATTTCAAGTATTATTGTAGAAGCTTATGGAATACTTGAAGCTATATTGAATTCAACTTAAAGGATTGAAACATGAAGAGAGGGTTGGATCCTTACAGGATTGGAGTCCTTATATAATATTGGAGCCTTCTAGGAAACTAGGTTGGAACCTGGATTGTCTTTGAGGATTGGATTTCTCATAAGAGTTTGGAGCCTCATTGAGAAAAATTTGGATCTTGGAATGAATTTTTAGTATTGGAATCCTCATACGAGGTCGGAGCCTTTTTGAGATCAAGGTTTGAGCCTTGAAGGAATTTTATTGTACAGGTTGGAGTTTGATTTTGTGTAAGAGGATTGGAGTCATCATTAGCTACATAAATGAAAAAGGGGGATATTGTTGATATGTCATAATTATTTTCATCTATGACCCAATTGAATTTGGCTTCCTGAGCTTACCTGCAGTGAGGTTTCTACCTAGATCCAACATTATGCATGGCACCTGTTAGCCCCCCTGTGAAATTCTTGATAAGCAAGCTGGGGGCTAGATGATTGTGGAGCCTTCAAGGAATGCCTTTTCCCTGAAAAACCATCCTCCTTGAAGTCTCTAAGTGCTATGCCCAATGCAAATCCTATTTGCTGGATCCATTCCTAAAAGGCCTATTTTCCCCCCTTTGCACCCCTGCATTTATCCCTTTCTCCCTGTTTTCCTCCTTCTGTCAAAATAACTTTATTCCCCCAATTTCCATTGTTCATCCCTGAAATCCCCTCAAATCCCCTGGAAATACTTTTTCTGCCACTTGTTTGGCCTTTTCATCCTTCATTCTCCTATCGTTGCCATGGGCTAGCCTTAAAACACTTTAAAAATGGCCCTAAATCTTAATTTCATTGAAAAATGTCTTGAAAACCCATTTCGGACCATATAATAGGCTTAGCCCCTTCCGCATTGGCTCCGTGCCCCATTTCCCCCATGTAGCTCGGCGTTGTGACCACTCGCCAAGGCAGAAAGTGCTTATCTCAAGTTTTCTCGGGCGCAGCATCGGCCGTTGATCTAAATTGATCGAATGTCGGTCTTTAAATTTCCAACGCCCGTGTTTTCCCATTCATTTCACACCCCGTGCCATCGCCATCCATTTCCCTCGACAGATCGACGGTCCAAATCCTTTCCCACCAGTGGATCCCGCAGCGCACTATGTCAAACCCGCTAATTTCCATTGCACCGCTTAGGAGCGGCATGCAGTTTTTCTCCAATACCCAGTGATTCCGCTCACCTTTCACCACGTGTCCTCCTGTACATTCCCAAAACCGCCCGTTAACCCGATCCATCGCACGTTATTTTCTAGTCATGGACGCCCAGCGAAATCACTGTAGACCATCTCATCTGGGACGAACCATCCAACGGCCATTGCCCGTCCAAGATGCATGATGTTTTACCAAGTCACACGCGCGATAGTCCATATCTCGGACCCCCTGTCCGTCGTCCTCCGCCGTTGATCTCTGCCCCGATCAACGGCCCAGATTCGTTCCTCCACTGTTGACTACTCCACTGCCCCCAGTCCTGCCACGTCATCATCACGTGCATCCTCCGTACATCCTCCCATCCCATTGCATATGATTGATTCATTTCGTGTTTTTTAACGTTTTTTCGTTCGTTTTTCGCTCTGCAGACCGCCACCTCCACCAGAGAAGATTTCCATTGTTCCTCTGCATTTTTCTCCACCATGTCACCGTCTGCATGATCTTTCTCTGCCTCCACAACATCCGCCACCCTGTTCATGATTTCCTTAACTTACTTGCATGTTTTGCAGGGTTTCAAAGAAGCAATGTCTGCCATAATGTGCAGCCTCTGCTCAACGGCAGTGAAATCAAGAAAGATCATCGTCAACGGCTGGAATTTATGAAAAATGACCCAGGACGGTAAACACAGGACATGCATTACAGAAAACAAGGTTCAAGCTGTGTAGAAGACCTCCCAGCGCCATTAAAGCCCGAGCTAGCCTGACAGAAGCGAAATTGGAATGGCAAAGTGTTTCAGTACAGAGAAATAGAGATTAAGGCACCCTAATGAAGATCTGGAGCCTTAAACTAGTAGTTTAAGAGGCAAAGCACCAGTTTGAGGAACCCGAGGATCGAACAGGAGATCCTGCGCACAGAAAGAGGTAACATCAGGGTTCATTCATCGGCAGAATATTTTTCTTCATCAAGTATAGGGCGCCCTTACAGCTTTTATTATGCATAATGCCCCTGAAAGAGTTCCCACCCTAACAGCAGTTCAAAACCACCAGAGCATGTATATGGCAGATCTCGCAGTAGTTCATTTCATTTTTGTTCACAACACCAAAGGTACGACAGCCGAAATCTATCAGGATCATACCTGAAGAAGATCACCTTCCGCAAGGGAAGTGACAGGGATTAAATACACAGCCATCAAACAGAATGGGTTTCGGCCCTGCATTCATTTTTGTGTTTAATACCAAAATCAGTGTTCACCTACCACCTCAGTCAACCTTCTGTTCATCATTTGCTATAAAGCACAGAGGGAAACTATTGTAATGGTTGTTGGTTGTTGATTGGATATTAGTATATTGCAAGCATTTTCCTCTTGAGACAAGTTCTCTGTGTAATATTGTAAGATAGGCTGAGATTAGATCTATTTAGACTAAATGTTCAAGCTGTGGGAATTGATGTACCTGATCGGTGTTGTTTTTAATATGAAAAGCACATTTCTTTGGATACTGATCTAAAGCAGTTGGTGATGTTTTCCTTTCTTTGTATTTGTGATTGACTTGCTTTCATTTCATTACATTTCTTTAGGCTCGCATCAGAAGTTTGGCATAAGATTTACCCTTGATAGGCACCTTATGTTGCTGCTCTCCCAGCCTTTTATGTTTTCTGCTTATATGTGTATCTGAATATCAATTTCAAATGATTTAACCAGTGTGGTGGATGTCATTGCCTGCTCTCTGATGTATGAATTAATGAGATCCATGTTTATATGTTCTTGTTAGGATTTAGTTAGATGAGTTGAGAACACTAGGAGGTCTAGAATCCTGTCTCTGCCTCACTAGGATCTTTCCATCTCGTTAAACCTTTCTGAGATCCCTTCTGTCAAACTTGTCCTTGTATTTCTTTGGAGTTGCTAAAGAAAACCTGGAGTTAAATGACCTCTGGTCCGATCTATAAGAAGTTCGTTTGTCTTCCTTTGAGAGCAGCCTTCGAGTATGCCCAACTAGGTCTGGAGTTAGAGGACCTCTGACTTGATCTATAGGCAGAAACTTGGTTGTCTTTCTTTCTTTCATTTTCAGCCCTTAATGTTCCATTCCATCAACCATCCTTTAAGATCCAAATGCTCTAGATGACTAGCGTAAATGAAAGCTGCACATTGAACACGAGTAAACCCTTTCTTGACTCCATTTCCCAATGGCCTTGATGTTCCCTGAGTCATCTATCTTTGCCTAGTTTCCTCTTTGCTCATCCTTGCCTTATATTGGACCCTTCTTTCCTGATTCCCAACAACCAAACACAAATTAACAAACAAACCCTGTGCCTATAACTAGCCTAAAACCTTAACATTTGAGCTTCAAAGACATAAAACCTTTGACTATCATAGAGAGATCCCTCTCTGGACCTAGGAGGGCTAGATCCCAAGGTCTGAAAGTGGTTCTATGTTGTCTCATCTTTTGGTCTTGTCAACCTGGCCAAAACATGGGAACACCAACATAATGGCGACTCCACTGGGGAGACCAACCTTTGAAATGACATTAACCACAATGGAAGTAACGAGTAGGGTTAAGCCGCTTGGCTAGGAAACAACACCCTGGCTTTAAGAACCATTCACACAAGAGCTTATCCCAACCCTGACCCACCTGAAATAGTTGACAATACGGAGAGTATCCTCAAGGGAGCTCCTACACCTAAGAGACCAACTATTTCCAGTCATATTTATAGAGCTAATTCTGCACCAGAAGACTGAGCAACTCTATCACATTTTCTCCCTGACCTAGACCCACCTAACAGTTTACCAAGAGCTAGGTCATTCAGTCATCTAGACCAGTCAGACCCTGAGCTTCACAGTTCATCATCTCATAGTGGTCAACACACTAGGGATAGAGGAACCCCTCCGTCTACACAACCTAATATCCATTTCATTCAAAACTTGGGGCTATCCCACCCAAGATCTGCCCAACAGACTTATGTTGTTCCTAACATCCCTGTCATCCATATACCAATTGCTTAAGTTAAACCTTTACCTCACTAGAATATCATCATGGAAGCTTGGTATGCACCTCTGGTTTTACCTCAGCCTATGTTACCCTTACCCAATGATTATCAGTCAAAAATCCCACACTTTACTGCAAAAGAGTCCATAACAGCTCAGCAACATGTAGATAAGATGGAGGATTCCTTCGATTACATGGAAATTGATGATGAGACAATCAAAATGAGAATATTTTCCCAAATTATAGGGGGTGATGTAAAGAAATTGTTTAAGGGCTTACCTCCCGGCAGTATCCAAGATCTCCCTGCATTATATCAGACCTTCATAAAAAAATGGGAGACTAGGGCAAACCCTCGTCAACTCCTAGCCGAATACATGAGCCTTAAAAGGAATGTAGGAGAGAGTGTCCATGATTACACAATAAGGTTTAACAGCATTTACAATGCTCTCCCTCCACATATGAAACCTCCACAAGGTATGGCCCTAGCAAAATACCCTGATGGGTTCGATGCTGACATGGCCTATGAGCTTAGAGATAAAGAATACACCACATTGGAAGACATGCAGAAAGGGGTTGTAAACATAAAGGCCAATTTAATCGAGAAAAGGGAAAGATTGAGGTCTGAGAGGAGGGTAACCTATAGGGATGACAATGTAGCCTCCATATCTGATCCAAACTACGACAGACTATCTAAAAATGTGGATAAGCTACAACAAATGATGGAAAAATTGGTTGTCACAGTTAGCAATCAGAACAGAAACCAGAACCAAAATCAAAACCAGAACTTTAGAAGGAACAACAATGCTCCCAACAGACAAAAGGAGTCAGATCAACAAGTTATTCCCCCTTTCCAAAACTTTTTAGATGAAGATGAGGGGATTGTAGAAGAGTCTGAAGGGAATACAATAAACATGTTTGAAGCAGAGGACTCAGTCCTTAACTATGATTCAGAGGAAGAACAGCCCTCACCCTCATACTGGGATGAGGAATGGCTAGAAGCTGAGGATTACAGATTAGGATTTGAAAATTCCATGATGCAGGTCAGAGAACAATATGAACTTATAAGAAAAAAGAATCAAGACACTTCCAAACCCAAAGATCCTGAGGTTACCATCAAGAAAAGGCCTGATAAATCTTCTAAAGTAATTGTTGAGAATAACAAAACAACAGTTGAGATTTCTGGGAAAAATAAAGGAAAAGACAACCAAGACACCGAAAAACAAAGCCAACCAGCTAGCAGCACTATCACTGTAGTTAGTGCTCCTGATAAAACGATTCCTAACCCTGTACATAGTGAGAAATCACAAACTGACACAGCTACTAAGGCAGTAGCAAATAAAACAGAATTGAGCGTTACAAAGGTCCAGTCCACTTTCAATTTAGAGAGTGAACTTGCAAAAATAAAAATCTATATACCATTATCTGAGCTGGCCACTCAGGATGTATATAAAGGCAAAAATTTGAAAGCATTGAATCTGGGAGAAATAAATGATTCTGTAAACCTAAATGATGATCAACCAGCCCTACTCTTGGGTCCAAAAATTGAGGGAAAGTTTCAGGAGGGGGTAGTTCCACCTTTCTATGTCAGTCTCAACATTCATGACAAGATCCTTCATAATTCCATGCATGACTCTGGTGCATCCCAAAATATAATGCCTAAGGTAGTGATGGAAAGGCTAGGCCTAGAAATCACCAGACCCTACAAAGGCTTATACTCATTCGATTCTAGCAGAGTAAAATGCCTAGGGATAATCAAGGACTTGTGTGTGAGATTGACCCAGATCCCAGCTAAATGTATGGTCATGGACGTGGTGGTGGCAGATGTGCCACCCAAGTATGGCATGTTACTATCAAGATCATGGGGAGCCAAACTGCAAGGAAAAATGTAGATGGATGGCTCATATGCCACTATCCCTATATTTGGCCAACTTAGAAGACTGTATAGAGAGTCTCAGATGAAATTCCTAGTCAGTAACCCCGAGAGGCCTGAAATTTCACCATTGTACTATGTGCACACAGACCTGGATTCTTTCATTCTTTATAACGACCAATCCTTGGAGGAGCCAGAATCTGGAAACATGGGTACAAGCGCAGGGGCTGAAAGCATAGACCTGAACATAATGGCTACCCTGGAAAAAATTGAAGATGAGAGCAGTAGTGAAACTTGTAGAATATGCGGAGGGAGCCTAACTCAGAATGGGCCAGAAACACAATGCAGTCAGCCTATTAGTCACACCCTTCAAACTAATATACCACGTGAAGAACACGACAACCCACAACCTAGTACAGACCCTCTAGCGCAACATAATGGTGAGCCCCTGTGGGAAATGAATTTTGATGGGTCCTGTACTATAAACAATGTTGGAGCAGGGGTGTGGCTACGTGACACAGAAAATAATCATGCAGAGAGCCATGCTGTGAATCTGCATTTCAAGTGCACCAATAATATTTCTAAATATGAAGCTCTCATCCTTAGCCTAAATCTGCTGAAAAAATTAGGAGCCCGTAGGATAACTGTGCATGGAGATTCTGAGTTAGTGATCAAACAGGTAAATGGCGAGTATTTAGTAAAACGTCCCAGGTTAAGAGCATACCGGAATGACACCCTAGATTTATTGAAAACATTTGTTGAATATGAATTGGTGTTTGTTCCTAGGAGTCAAAATGTCATTGTAAATGGATTAGCTTGTCTAGCTAGTTCATATCCTAAGACTCCAGCTGACCAAAAAATCATCATTTAGACCAAATTCAGACCTGTAGTGCCAGACAATGAAAAATATTGGCAAGTCTTTGAAGGAGACAAACAGATCGAAGATTTCCTGATGGGCAGAGAAGAGTTCAAATTTTCTAATTCAGACTCAAAATCTGATGACAGTTGCCCGAGTGAGGATTCCCCAGATGAACAAGAAACACCCTGTAACATAGAAATAAATTATTTTTCTGAGCAAACTGGAAATCCGACCAAAAAATGTGAAAGTGCAGATACTGAAGAGGTAGAGGTGCTTCAGGCCAAAGATAAGAATATACCCAGAGGCCTGGCACCCTTAGAGGAGTTTTTTTACTTTTATGACGTAGCAAAAAAGCCCACAATAGAACATGCAGATTCAGATGTGGAAGAATGCAACATAGGCACTGAAGACAAACCCAAACTGATTAAACTAGCTAAGTCTTTACCTGCAGACATGAAGAAAAAATACATTGAGCTGTTTAAAGAATTCATTGATGTGTTTACATGGAGCTATGAAGACTTAAAGGCTTACGACACCAACATCATTCAACACAAGATACCCTTGAAGGAAAATCAGAAGCCTTTCAGACATAAACTCCATAGGATCAATCCAAAACAATTGCCTGCAGTTGAGAAAGAGATCAAGAAGATGTATGATGCAGGCATAATAGTTCCTGTGAGGTTTTCTGATTGGGTGTCAAATCTAGTGGCTGTGAGGAAGAAAACAGGGGAGATCAGATTATGCATAGACTTCAGAAACCTCAACAGAGCTTCCCTGAAAGACAACTACCCCTTGCCTAGAATGGAACATATCTTACAAAAGGTAGTAGGCTCTAAGAGAATCTCCCTGCTTGATGGTTTTTCTGGATACAATCAGGTCTTGGTACTCCCAGAAGATCAACTCAAAACAACATCTACCACCCCATGGGGCACCTTCATGTATGTGAAAATTCCTTTTGGATTGATGAATGCTGGCGCCACCTTCCAGAGAGCAATGGACATAGCTTTCTCAGAGGAGATAGGGCACTTCATAGTTATCTATTTAGATGACTTGACTGTCTTTTCCAAAACTGAAGAAGAACACCTGAAACATCTGAGGAAAGTTTTTGAAAAATGTAGAAGGTATGGTTTGTCCTTAAATCCTAAGAAAACTGTGTTTGGGCTACAAGAAGGTAAACTTCTAGGCCATATTATATCTGAGAAAGGGATTAGGATAGACCCACAGAGAGTTTATGGAATACTCCAAATCACACACCCAAGGAACATTAAGGAGTTACAGTCCTTCATTGGGAAGATCAATTTCCTTAGGAGATTCATTCCCAACCTTGCTGAGCACCTTAGGACTATGACTGACATGCTAAAGAAAGGTGCAGGAATTAAATGGACTGTAGGGGCCAAACAATCTTTCGAATCTGTAAAACTTGCACTCACTCAGGCTCCTGTGATGATTAGCCCTGATTTCTCGAAAGATTTTCTAATCTTTTCATTTGCTTCCCAACACACTGTGGCTGCAGTCTTACTGCAGAAAAATTCAGAAGGTAATGAACATCCAATAGCCTTCTTCAGTAAAGCCTTAAGGGATGCACCCCTGAAGTACAACATTATGGAAAAGTAGGCCTATGCCCTGATTAAGGCCTTAAAATACTTTAGGGTGTACATTCTTCATTCTCACACCATTGCTTATGTGCCAAATATAGTGGTCAAAGATATCTTGTCCCAGGATCCTGACGGGAAAAGGGGCAAATGGATTGCTACAATATTAGAATACGACCTTGAAATAAAGCCCACCAAATTGATCAAAGGTCAAGGCCTGGCCCAGTTAATGGCCGATTCAAACTTGCATGCCCTTGACATTAACATGATAAATGCCTTAGATGAGAAGGAAGGATTGCCCCATCCAACTGTTGAGGAGTAGTTTCAAAACTCTCCTTGGTATACTGATATCCTTTACGTGCTCACTAACCTCAATGCCCCACCAGAACTATCAAAAACCAAGGCCAGATTCATAAAACTTAAAGCTAGAAATTACTGCATTTTGAATGAGAATCTATACTGGAAAAATCCAAATGGCCTGTTGCTGAAATGCTTGTCTGAACCTGGAGCTGAAAGAATTAAACAGGAATTCCATGCTGGGGAGTGTGGAGGCCACCTGAGTTGGAAAGCCACTGCGAATAAGATACTCAGGGCTGGTTATTATTGGCCTAAACTGTTTAATGATGTCCATAAAATGATAACCAACTGCCACAAATGTCAGATCTTTGAAGGTAAAATAAAACTCCTCCCCCTTCCTCTACAACCCATCACTGTTGAAGGTCCCTTTCTGCAATGGTGTCTAGACTTCATTGGAGAAATTCACCCCTCTTATTATGGACAACAAAAGTGGATCCTGACTGCCACAGATTACTTCATTAAATGGATAGAAGCCATACCCACTAGGAATGCCACTGACTCTGTCATCATTAGGTTCCTAGAAGACTTCATCCTATCTCGGTTTGGCCGTCCAAGGAAGATAATCACTGACAATGTTGCTGCCTTCGAATCCAAGAAAATGGTTGAGTTATGTCACAGGTACGGAATAGCTCTTGGTCATTCAACGACCTATTACCATCAAGGTAATGGCTTGGCTGAATCATCTAAAAAAAGCCTGGTTACAATCATTAAGAAGCTGCTGGAAGAGAACAAAAAGTCATGGCATAAAAAGTTGATACATGCTTTGTGGCCTGACAGGCTCACCACAAAGAAATATATAGGCATGTCACCATTACAGCTAGTTTATGGACCTGAAGCATTTTTTCCTACTAGCCTTGGAGTTCCAGTGATCAAACTTGTTCAGGAGATCCAATCAGAGGAAGACGGCATGATAAGGAGAATAAATGAAACAATCCATCTTCATCAAACAAGGGAGCAGGTGTATAGTAGAGCTGTCAAAGTTCAGGAAAACGTAAAGAGGCAGTTCGACAAAAGAATCAAAGCTTCAAACTTCAAAATTGGTGACAAGGTTCTGAAATGGGATTCAAGGAGAGAGGAAAAAGGTAAACATGGCAAATTTGACAGCTTGTGGAAAGGTCCATTTGTCATCCAGGCCACTGTGGGTCCCAATGCATTTTTCTTACAAGAAATTGATGGTACATAGATGTTTGGGGGTCCTGTTAATGGCAAGATGCTCAAACACTATTTCTGCTAATTTTTCATTTCCAGTTCCATTTCCATTGTACATACCATTGCAGTCTTACTTTCAAGAAAATGGAGAAAATGTTCCCAAAAATAGAGAAGGTAGAGGTTCAAACATGCTCAAAACATGGACCTCTGAAAAGTGCGAAAGATTGGCTCTAATAAACTCAAAACCTGAGCCAAAGAAGAAAAGACATCCGGTCCTAGCACACTCAAAATCTGGACCAGCGAAGGAAAGAGAGAATCAGCTCTAACATGCCTAAAACCAGAGCTGAAATCAAAGAAAAGGGTGACTCTAATATTCTCAAAATCTGATTCACAAACAGAGAAGGATATTTCAAATTGCAGATTTATTACCTTCATAGTTTTGTTTGCAATTTCTACAAGTCTTCAGTCCAACAAGTCAGACAGTCTAATCCTGGCTTGGCTGTTTTTTCAATTTCCTATTCTAGAATGTAGAGGAAGAAACCTGTTGGACAGTTTAATCCCAACAAGTAGTAGATTAGGTAGAGAAGCATATGAGGCCAACTGTTTAATCTGGTCTCATGGAGCAATAAGGGTAGAAGTAGAATAGGTTTGTTTTCTGTTTTAAAAATAAAATGTAAAGGGTCTGCTAGCTCAAATGCACCCCAAAAGGAGAAAAGTGTTAGGATTACAGTGTGGATAGGTAGTTTTGATGGGAAATGTTTCTTCTGATGTAACATATTCATATTGTGGCAGCTGATCAAAGAAAAGGGATGCACCAAGGAGCAGGCAACTGGCCTACTCCAAAGATATTTTTTGGTTTCTTGCCTGCTCCAAAAAGAAGCCATCCCCATGTGGAGCCACTGTTAGCCCCCCTGTGAGATTCTTGACAAGCAAGCTGGGGGCTACATGATTGTGGAGCCTTCAAGGAATGCCTTTTCCCTGAAAAACCATCCTCCTTGAAGTCTTTAAGTGCTATGCCCAGTGCATATCCTATTTCCTGGATCCATTCCTAAAAGGCCTATTTTTCCCCCTTTGCACCCCCACATTTATCCCTTTCTCCCCGTTTTCCTCCTTCTGTCAAAATAACTTTATTCCCCAAATTTCCCTTTTTCATCCCTGAAATCCCCTCAAATCCCTTGGAAATCCTTTTTCTGCCACTTGTTTGGCCTTTTCATCCTTCATTCTCCTATCGTTGCCCTGGGCTATCCTTAAAACACTTTAAAAATGGGCCTAAATCTTAATTTCATTGAAAAATGTCTTGAAAACCCATTTCGGACCATATAATAGGCTTAGCCCCTTCCTCATTGGCTCCGCGCCCCGTTTCCCCCATGTAGCCCGGAGTTGTGACCACTCGCCAAGGCAGAAAGCGCTTATCTCAAGTTTTCTCGGGCGCAGCGTCGGCCGTTGATCTAAATTGATCGAACGGCGGTCTTTAAATTTCCAACGCCTGCATTTTCCCGTTCATTTCACACCCCGTGCCATCGCCGTCTGTTTCCCCCGAAAGATCGACGGTCCAAAGCCTTTCCCACCGGTGGATCCCGCAGTGCACTATGTCAAACCTGCCGGTCATCGTGACCGCTTTTTAGCGCTTAGTGCTGCTTCAATAATCAGCGGAGCTCCACTCATTCCGCTACAGGTTCTCCCCCAGATGCTCTCAAAATCGCCGCTAACCCGATCCATCGCACGTTATTTTCTGGTCATGGATGCCCAGCGAAATCACTGTAGACCGTCCGATCTGGGACGAACCATCCAACGGCCATCGCCCGTCCAAGATGCATGATGTTTTACCAAGTGGCACGCGCGATAGTCCATATCCTGGACCCCCCATCCATCATCCTCCGCCGTTGATCTCCGCCCCGATCAACGGCCCAGATTCCTTCCTCCGCTGTTGACTGCTCCACTGCCCCCGGTCCTGCCACATCATCTCCATGTGCACCCTCCGTACATCCTCCCATCCGATTGCATATTATTGATTCATTTTGTGTTTTTTAACGTTTTTTCGTTCGTTTTTCGCTCTGTAGACCGCCACCTCCATGATCCAGGTGGATATCGGTGGCCACCCACCTATTCCATTTGGACCAGCACCATCAATTCTTGCAGATTTTCACATTCAGCACAACTTACTATTTTTAGCAGGTTTTCGGGTCCTCCACTCTCGGAGCCGTTTTGGGGGCTTAATGATCCGGGTGGATATTGGTGGCCACCCACCTATTCCACTTGGCCCCCCACCATTGTCTCTTTCAGTCTTTCAGTTTCGGCATAACTTACTATTTTTAGCAGTTTTTCGGGTCCTGAACTTCCGGAGCCGTTTTGAGGCCCTAAACGACGTTTTTTGGGTATGAAAGCGCCAGCGAATTTTCTAATAAAATTCGTCCCGACAGCTGTAGTCCTCGGATAGATCTTTCTAACGAGCTATTGAACGCGTCAAACGGAGATCGGGTGCCAAAGTTATGCCCCCGGGAAGTTGAACCACCAATTTACCCAAACGGGCGTCCACAGTTTTGGCGCCTCATCTCCTACGGTTAGGTTTTTGGACGTTTCAAATTCTACATTGTTTCTCAACAATAAATAGGCCCTCGAGCCTCATTGTAACACAGTTCAGAGGTCTGTAGCCATCACATCTCTTCTCAGAGATTCGCTACCAGCACCCTAGCTATTTTATTTCCATTATGCCTGTAAGCATATTTTTGTTATTTGATATTAATGAAATGAAGAATTATTTCCGCTGCATCTCTCTGTTCATGGTTATTTCTGTATTCTGTTGCGTTCCTGCATAAATCCGGATCACTCCACCAAAGCAGATTACCATTGTTCCTCTGCATTTTTCTTCGCCATGTCACTGTCTGCACGATCTTTCTCTGCCTCCACATCATCCGCCACCCTGTTCACGATTTCCTTAACTTACGTGGGTGTTTTGCACGGTTTCAAAGAAGCAATGTCCGCCATAATGTGTAGCCTCTGCTCAGCGGGAGTGAAATCAAGAAAGATCATCGTCAGCGGCTGGAATTTATGAAAAATGACCCAGGATGGTAAAGACAGGACATGCATTAAAGAAAACAAGGTTCAAGCTGTGTAGAAGACCTCCCAGCGCCATTAAAGCCCGAGCTAGCCTGACAGAAGCGAAAATGGAATGATGAAGTGTTTCAGTACAGAGAAAAATATATTAAGGCACCTTAATGAAGATCTGGAGCCTTAAACCAATAGTTTAAGAGGCAAAGCACCAGTCTGAGGAACCCGAGGATCGAACAGGAGATCCTGCGCACAGAAAGAGGTAACATCAGGGTTCATTCATTAGCAGAATGTTTTTCTTCATCAAGTACAGGGTGCCCTTACAACTTTTATTATGCATAATTCCCCTGAAAGAGTTCCCACCCTAACAGCAGTTCAAAACCACCAGAGCATGTATATGGCAGATCTCGCAGTAGTTCATTTCATTTTTGTTCACAACACCAATGGTACGACAGCCAAAATCTATCAAGATCATACCTGAAGAAGATCACCTTTCGCAAGGGAAGTGATAGGGATTAAATACACAGCCATCAAACAGAATGGGTTTCGGCCCTGCATTCATTTTTGTGTTTAATACCACAATTAGTGTTCACCTACCACCTCAGTCGACCTTCTGTTCATCATCTGCTATAAAGCACAGAGGGAAACTATTGTAATGGTTGTTGGTTGTTGATTGGATATCAGTAGATTGCAAGAATTTTCCTCTTGAGACAAGTTATCTGTGTAATATTGTAAGATAGGCCGAGATTAGATGTATTCAGACTGAATGTTCAAGCTGTGGGCATTGATTTACTTGATTGGTGTTGTTTTTAATATGACAAGCACATTTCTTTGGATACTAATCTAAAGCAACTGGTGATGTTTTCCTTTCTCTGTATTTGTGATTGACTTGCTTTCATTTCATTACATTTCTTCAGGCTCGCATCAGAAGTTTGGCATAAGATTTACCCTTGATAGGTACCTTATGTTGCTGCTCTCCCAGCCTTTTATGTTTTCTGCTTATATGTGTATCTGAATATCAATTTCAATTTATTTAACCAGTGTGGTGGATGTCATTTCCTGCTCTCTAATGTATGAATTAATGAGATCCATGTTTATATGTTCTTGTTAGGATTTAGTTAGATGAGTTGAGAACACTGGGAGGTCTAGAATCATGTCTCTGCCTCACTAGGATCTTTCCATCTTGTTAAACCTTTCTGAGATCCCTTCTGTCAAACTTGTCCTTGTATTTCTTTGGAGTTGCTAAAGCAGACCTGGATTTAAATGACCTCTGGTCCGATCTATAAGCAGTTCCTTTGTCTTCCTTTGAGAGCAGCCTTCGAGTATGCCCAAGCAGGTTTGGAGTTAGAGGACCTATGACCTGACCTATAGGAAGAAACTTGGTTGTCTTTCTTTTGTTTCATTTTCAGCCCTTAATGTTCCATTCCATAAACCATCCTTTAACATCCAAATGCTCTAGATGACTAGCCCAACTGAAAGCTGCACATTGAACACAAGTAAACGCTTTCTTGACTCCATTTCCCAATGGCCTTGATGTTCCTTGGGTCATCTATCTTTGCCTAGTTTCCTCTTTGCTCATCCTTGCCTTATATTGGACCCTTCTTTCCTGATTCCCAACAACCAAACACAAATTAACAAACAAACCTTGTGCCTATAACTAGCCTAAAACCTTAACATTTGAGCTTCAAAGACATAAAACCTTTGACTATCATAGAGAGATCCCTCTCTGGACCTAGGAGGGCTAGATCCTAAGGTCTGAAAGTCGTTCTATGTTGTCTCATCTTTTGGTCTTGTCAACCTGGCCAAAAAATGGGAACACCAATAGCACCATAACACCCCTGACATGCCAAACAAAAGGATTATGAAGAAAAATTAAGGAAATTTGTAATTTGCTTTGAATGAAAATTTGTACAAAGACTTATAGAGACGTTGTTGAAAAATAAAAGTATATTTTGGATGCACTATAACCATATTTTATCGAAGTGTTTGTTATAAATACCAACACATTTCTTGGATCTCACATACGTTAACAAATAAAAAACGTGGAATGTGATGGTAAATGAATTCATTGGGTACTTTTTTCCACCTAATGGTTTACTTTTACAATTTGTTAAGGATGGAATAAGCCAGATCAAAGAACGAAATTTGAAGCCTATTTTCAAGCTATATAGGTTCGCTACAACATAGACAGGTCAGATCCTCCACTAAAGATATATTCACCTCCTAAAAAAGACATGATAGTTCAATAGGTTAGAATGAGCATAAATAGAGGTTGAATTTTCCTCCATTTCAGCCTTCACTCGTCCAAAAAATAAGTAGAAGATAAGAAAATAATGTGAAAAGAAGACCATGAATAAGGACTAAGATTAGAAACAAGATTATTTTGTGGCACATCTCCTAAAGGATCGAAATTATCTGTGATCGATCTCTGTACTAAAAATACCGAAGTCTTTGTGATTCATCTCTGAGGCATAAGACCAGAAGTATGAAGTAATTTCTATGAAAATTAAGCGCAACAATTTTTTGCATGGAGGTAAATGTATCTCTAAGGGGCCAAGACCCTATGTATTATCTTTGAGAAAGTAGACCAAAAATATGTGAGAAAGAGCTCAGATCCTAAGGTTTAATTTACATGTGAAAAAGTATTGCATCACTTATGGAAGAGGGAGACAAAATTATTTGTTTTCTTAAGATTGTCATCATATTGAGAAGGGACTATTATTTCTATTTATTCTTTGTTTTAGGGTAGCATAGCCTCAATAATTCACACTGGTATTATATGATCCCAAAGAGGGTTGTGTCTTAGCTTATGAACATGAGTGCTAGATAGGGGATAAAGTGAAGAACTAGTTGAACAAAGGATTTTACGAGTCGCTACATTGGATATTGGATACTAAGTGATTTGACGAGTGAAATCTATTTTTATAAGAGTAGACATTATTGGAGCATTCTTAGAAGACCTTGTTTGAAGCATTGCTGAAGATCTTGTTGAAGACTTGAGGCGCTATTGAAGAAGCGTCATTTCAGCAAACTTGAAATCCATTGAAGTAGCCTCCTGGTAGCAGATATTGAAAACCATTTTTGGATTAGTAAAATGTATATATGATAAATCCCTTGATGATGAGAAAAATTACCTATGGAAGTCTTTGTAAGAATTTGGGATATGATCTATAATAGATCTTAGATATTTTGGAGCAGAATCTGGAGACATCTTAAAATAGTCTTGATCCTTGACCTAAGTACATTGGAAGATATGTCAAGAATACCATTGAAGACTTTGTAACCAATCCATTAAAGCTTATTTGAATTATATTGGAGGCCATTTGTGGAACCTCTAGAAAAATTTATTGAAGTAAATCTTAGAGTGGTATGTGATGCATTGTTGGAGCAGTATTGGATACATTCTTTAAGAATTGGTAAAGTATTATTGAAGAGATAGTTCAAGTCTTGTTGAAGAATATTTAAGAAGAATTGTAGTATTTAAGCCAACTTAAAGGAATAAAATAGGTAGAGAGGGTTGTATCCCTAGAGTATTGGAGTCCTAGTACAATATTGGAGCCTTGTAGGAAACCAGGTTGGAGCTTGGATTGTATTTGAGAATTGTAGTCCTCAAAATACCTTGAAGCCTCATTGAGACCAAGTTGAAGCTTGGATTTATTATTCAGGATTGGATTCCTCATAAGAGGTTGGAGCCTCATTGAGATAAAGGTTTGAGCCTTGAAGGAATTTTATTGTACAATTTGGAGCCTGAGTTTTTGTAGGGGGACTGGAGTCATCATCATTTACATCATTGACAAAGGGGAAGATTTTTGAGATGTCCTAATTATTTTCATTCACGAGAAAATTGAATTTTGCTTCTTGAGCTTACTCCAGTGAGGTTTCCACGTAGATCTAACATTATACATGGAACCATAACACCCTTGACATGCCAAACAAAATTATTTTCAAGAAAACTCAAGGAACGTTGTAAGATGTTTTGAATGCAACTTTTTACGAATATTTAAAGAGATGTTGTTGAAAAAAAAAGTAGATTTTGATTGGACTATAGCCATATTTTATCAAAGTGTTTTTTATAAATACCAACACATTTTTTTGAGCTCACATATGTCAACAAATGAAAAATGTGGACTGTGATGATAGATGACTTCATTGGGCACTTGTTTTCACCTAATTATTTAGTTCCTCTTATAATTCATCAAGGATGAAATAATCTGAATCAAAGAACCAAATTTGAATCCTATTTTATACCTGTACAGGTCAAATACAACATACACAAGTTGGCTCCTCCACTAATGTTTTTGTGAGACATGATATTGAGTAATACATTGAATACAAGGATAAGGAGAGAAATATTAGCATAAAAAATAAAATCAATGATTTAAAGTTGAAATAAAGAAGAATTTGATAATGAAAGTGATGTAATATAAATGACAACAACTAAAAATCAATTCATTAATGGAAGAAATAAGATGAAAATTAAGGTCTCGATAGATTTTTCCTGTTAATATCTATTTTTTGTGCAGTAATCTCATATACCAGTCCTCAATGAACTCTCTCGTACTCTTATTCTTAAACAAAAACAATACTTCTCCCTATGCCTCTATTGCATCATTTCACTTGAACAACATAATAGAATACATAATCAACATATGGTAAGGTGAAAAATTCATTCCTGATTAACTAACTAAGTAGCAGATGATACTAGAGAGAAGAGATATTATGAATTAAACTAGTAACAATCTCATAAGGATGGACCCAAATTAGAAAGCATAGTGTGTCTAAAGCTCTTAGTAGCATCAACACGTTCATTGATTTTTCAACACAAACAACATGCCTCTCTATTTCCCCTGACCCATCATAGTTCACATAGGATAAGAACAACAAAAAGGACTTGGTTAGATTTGGCCTTGAGTTTTCTTTAAAAAAGCTGATCAGTAGTACCAAATTTTCAAAATATAGTGTTATCCCTTCCAAAAGCCCTTTGAAATTAGATAAGTAACTATTATGTAGTGTATAAAGAATGACCGTCAAATCAAAAAAGTAAATATCACATCGTGGAAAGAGGAATTAATCCTGTCCACAACAAGAAAGAGTGATTGACTAGTTGGAAGAAGTTTTCTTGGGTTTTTCCCTTTGACATTTTCTTCCTCGGTGGATCAACCTTTGAATGCATGCTTAGATGTAAACCATTTGATCTGTTGGTTAGTTAGAGATGCCTTCAAGAGGGCTCCAAAGCTCTGAAATATTTTCAAAGGCCGGCACAATGTCTTGTTCAAATTTTATCTCCCACTTACTTGGCAGAGATGACTCTCTCCCACATATCAGCCTAGCCCATGGAAGAAAACCCTTAAACTGGTGAAAAACCTATGGTTTCCCTAATCGAAAAACATTTCTCCAATCCAACCTGCAAAATAGTTCCCATGATGCAAGGATTTTTCCCAATAGTTAGCTTGTAGCTTCCTTGACAACCCTATGTCATTCCCTTTTCTATAAGCACCCTTCATTCATGTTGTTGTCAACAACTTCTCAATCCCAATTTGATGTTGCTGGTGGTTTTGGGGATAAGAGGGAGTTTTTCACCTTGTTTTTTAGTTTGAAACCCCTTGAACCTTCATCTACTTGTAATATCTTCTATCAGGGGCAACCTTCACACCTGTACCTTATATCAAGATTGACGAAGCTAGAAATCCCATTTGCCCATCTTATTTATCTGTCAAGACTCAAGTTTGAAGCATAAGGAAAAATACTGGACACTGTTACTATACAATAAGTTGAAACATAAACTGAACTACAAGACAAGGATATTTATACTCACTTGGGAGGATGAACCCAATTCTACCAATCCTATCAAATATCCCTCTATCAAAGCAACATTCTAATGCAAAAATCTCAAGTAATAGGAAAACTAGTCTATCATTTTACTCGTCCACCAGTTGGTGCACAAAGCACCTTATATTCATGTTGGAATGCAAAAGAGTAGAAAAAAGGCAGAGAGAATTGTAGGTAGATGGTGGTATTTGTTTGAGTTTCGTTAATGCCTCTTAAGGGAAACATATTTTATCAGCCTATGATGCAATTGATATTTGTGGTCTAACTTTTAAAGACTCTTAACTATGAGCATTGAGAAGGCTATGCTTGAAATTCCTCCAAGGGAGTCAACACAAGAGGATTTTAAAGAGGGAAATGAAACCTACAACTATCATTTCATACTGCTACCTCTAAAGAAGTCGTATTTTTTTCCTCAAAGGGAGGCTTCTATACTTTGCTATAATTGCATTCATTTAATACATGGTACATGTGGGAAGGGTCATCAAGTGTATACCCAATTATAAACCATTAAATAGGGTGATTAATCGTGTAGTACATACAAGAGAGGTATTATGATAGAATAAAACCAATAACATGACAATATTAATCTCATATCCGAGTGTACACATAATTGACATTCCTATTATGATCTACCATCCTTGAAGCTTTCCTTGTGAAATAAACATCAAAAGCACCATGGAAACTGGGGAAAGAAGTGACAAGGAAAGATTTATGATTTTTCAAATTCTAGATGGATGTAAACACTTTGTAATGTAGTGACAAGAAATTTTTTTAATTCTTTGAATTCTAGATGGATGCAATCACTTTGTAATTCCAAGTTGAGAACCTTCCTCTACTTGTAGTATCCTCTATTAGGGGCAACCTTCACTGAATATTGCAACCGAAATATTTTTATGCATATTCATTGTTGAACATATTTACTCAGAAGTGTATGTTATCTTGGAAGTCTTTGATAATTTTGAAGTTTCACCCCTACATTTTTGTCAAAAGTCTCATACTTATCTGCTAATCATGGGAAGGGACTAGCTGCATGTGAAGGTCCCTGCCATTGTTGAGAAGGATTCGATTAAATTTTTCCATCGTACTTACGTGTTAATATGTGCTTCAATACTTGCTCAAAAAACAAAGATACATAAACGATGTCTCCATCAGTGGAACATGTAACTGACCTTCATCTTTGGATAATTTGTAACTTTAATCTGGTTCTATTTCTAAAAATATTTGTTATTACCACCGAAAGAGAACTTTGTACTCACAAAATTGCAAAAATCCTATAGCTTTCAAGGTCGAAAATTGAGAATAATGCTACATTCACTTATCTAAAAATTCAGTGAATTTTCAGACCTCATACTAACTGCAATAATGGAAAATATCACACCTCAACAACTTTCAAATTTTTTGAGACTCTACTATCCTTGGGTATTTTGAAGGTCACACCATTGCATTCCACTTCTAGGATTGGATTGCATGTATCTTGATGTTCTTGCATGCCAAGGTCAAGAAAAATTTATGCCGCATTTATTTTTAAGAAAGTTTTGTCTATATTACACACACAGTAATATGCACAAAAGTAGTAAAGAATAAAAAATAATATTGCAGCTAAAGCTACAATAATTTGAATATGTAGAAATAGAAACATTTTTTGCATTTATAATAGGAAAACTCGCCAAAAATTACTCGTGATATTTTATAGGAATCTTCAGGAATATTTATCGTCAGTATTCTGGGGTAAAAATAGACATTTTTCAACTATTATAAAGTATATTTTATTGCCAAAATAAATTTCTGGGTTTTAAGCCTAGGCTAAATCAATCATTTTTAACTGCAAGTAGTTTCCAGATCATTGATAACAGAGAGGTAGATAACATTAACAGGATCTTGGATAGAAACTAAAGGGATCAACACCCTGAATCTATTATTAGATGTATCAATCCAGAGCTCGATTTTGAGTAAGAATAAAAAATTAAAGATGAGAGGGAAGCGTAATTGGCCATATTCTTAAATTGGCCTCAGACATCCAACATATTTTAGCCTTATTTTCTTCTTAGTCATCATTAGCCTAAATTGAGATTGATCCTCTTCATTTCTTTGTTCCTTGTTCCCCTAAGATTGATTAGGAGTAGAATGAGCATCCTGCTAGCAATTCCTAAAAAAAAGCCCAAATCGGTGGAAAATATTACACTTGAAAGGTAGTTGATAGTAATACAATTCTTGGAGGAAGATCCTCCCATGCAGCTATAGAGGAATTTCCTCCACGAGACCTTTTTCCAACTCGAATTCAACACAAATAAAAGACACAAAAGTTGGCATCCCTTGTGTTCCGCCACTTCAAGTAACTTCCCAAAGTCACCATCGATATCCTTTAGAATAGCCTTGTCCCAAAAGATCAACAAAAAAGGGGATGCAAACCCATAACAAAACGAGGAGAATTCCTCCATTGGATTGAAGTTTAGAGACCAAGGATTTAGATACAGTGCAACAGTACCTGGAATCCTATAAAATAAGGATGTAAGCAAAATATTAAATCCTAATCTTCTTCAGATATGATTAAGAAAGAAAAATACACCTCTTCAAAGTGAAAAAACAAAGAGTTGTCCCTACATATTTGGAGACCAACAATCTTAGATCCATATATCTACTGTAATCAGACTATGACACAACCTACTGAATTTACATATCAATGCTCATCCTGTGAGGATGGACACTTTCCATTAAGTTTCTGAGGTCTATATCAACATAGATGGGATCATTACCTTTTTCACAAATTGGATTGTTGGGGGAAGCTTCACAAGCATCAATAAGGTGGCTAACAAATTTTCAAGAAATGTATTTGGATGATCAAAAGAAAGGTTGGAAAAATTAGTAGACACACTCTAGAAATCCATTAAAAACATACTCTCTATTCGTCAAATACTAATGGTGCCAATTTTAGACTAGAGTATTAGCCCAACAAGGTTCCCCTCCTTTCCAAAACATCAAAACATTCATTGATTTTTTCCTTAGGTGTAACATTCAAGATAGGGATAAGATGGAAGAATTTTATATGGATAATTTAATACTGCTTGCTATGAATGTGTGGGACCCCAACTCTCAGCTAGGTGATGTGAAATTTATTTCTTTAGCCTCTTGGATGACCCGTGAAGAGACCATGACAAAATAAATCAAAAGAATCATGGAAAAAGAGATTAATAACCTTTGTGGATCATGGAATAACTGCAAGGCCCTCACATTATCACTATTAACCAAATGATTATAGTAGAAGATCATCCAATGACAACTGTCTACAAAAAAATAGGAGTAGGAAAAACTTCATTTCGAAGATACCTTTAGATTGTTGGGATATGAGAGCCTGCAAGCATGCCAAATAAGGTGGCATACCTTGCCACACAATTTGAGAATAAAGGAATATCATTCAGCAAATAGGTTGAAGAGTGTTTTGAATAGAAGAAAAAATAATGAAAGAAAGTTTAACGAGCCAAAAAATATGTAAATCATTCTAATATATCTCTCGTTTGATTTAATATTCCACCACAAGGCCAAGAGTAGTAATTTCAGAGAATCATTTATGCCAAAGAAATTATTTACTAGTTAGGTTGAGCCTATATGTTAAATCATAGTGATGTGATGTACCTTTCTCTATTGATATAGATCATAGTGCTAAAGAAGACTTTGCAAATCTGATAGATGGTTATGGAAATGATATTGGACTAAAGAATGTTGGATAAATGTGATCCGTCTATAGTCCAATGTGGCATTGCTCCAGGGTAATAACTGATACTCAACAGAGTATCATACATCAATGATATGTCACTTGGTGGTACTTGATGGTTGTGATATTCAGTTGTGCTTGATGGGTGCTAGATACTTTTTCATATGTCAAATAAATTATTTTATCACCGCAAGTTTGATCTACCTACAATGGAACCCTACTCAGCGATAACATAAGGATCCAGGATTTATGCATGCATGAATAAGACTAGTCCTTATACTTATTTTTCAACCCAATGAAAATGACCACAACATTAGTCTATTAGATGTGTTTTATAGGTTTGAAACCCATTCGTTGCATTTACAATACTAAAAGGATATTCTTGAAATTCCTCCAATGGAGTCAACACAAGAGGATTGTAAAGAGGGAAATGAAACCTACAACTATCATTTCATACTGATACCTCTAAAGAAGTCCTATTTTTTGCCTCAAAGGGGGGCCTCTATACGTTGCTATACCTGCATTCATTTAATACATAGTGCATGTGGTAAGGGTCATCAAGTGTATACCCAATTATAAACCATTAAATAGGGTGATGACACTTGTAGTACATAGAAGAGAGGTATTATGATAGAAAAAAACCAATAACATGAAAATCTTAATCTCATATCCAAGTGTACACATAATTGAAATTACTATTATGATCTACCATCCATGAAGCTTTCCTTGTGAAATAAACATCAAAAGCATCATGGAAATGCCAAGTCAAAAAAGAATTAACATGTCCAAGAATCTTACCATATTAAGAATGGAATGCTTTTGTACTAGTGCTTAGCATGGTTACTCACTCAAGTGATGGAAATATCTCATATAAAGACCAAATATATATGATAATCACACAAATTATACCAATTAGTCTTATCCTACCATTACAATGTAAAAGACTCCATGACTCAACTATCTTTTGCAAAATTTTAAAGGAAAAATGCACAACTAATTTCAGTTGGTTAACACAAACACCAAAGTTGGATAAGTACACTAGTTTGGTGGTAAATGGGCAATAATTTATTGATGGTAATAGTGTTGAGCCATTAGATGTGAAGTTTAGCAATTGCCATTTCCTTGCTACTGTAGCAAGATATACTTCCCAATAATTTAAACATGGCTCCATTTCCTTGCTACTGTAGCAAGACACACTACCCAATAATTAAGACACAACCCCATTTATTTTCTATTGTAGCAAGGAAAACTGCCCAGTCATTAAAACATGACTCCATTTTCTTTCTGTTGTAAAAAATTCCCAACAATAAAACATGACTAAAAGAAGCACCAATCCAAATAAAGGGAAACTCTAAAAATAAGCACCAACCCAAATTAATTAAGGTCCTCTTCTGGGCATAGGGTTGATCCCTGTCAAGAATGATAAACTTGTCAAAATTCTTTTTTAGTGTCAGTCTAGTCATACTGCCATCAGTGATCAAACCTTCTCTTTTGCGTTTGCATATTAGGAGTCCCATACCATAAATTTTCATCATTCCATTAGGTCATGGATTCATTGATGGTAGTGGTCTTTCATCAGTTTTCCCTCATGTAAAACTTGTTGATTCCCCTCTCTATGGTCTTTAGACATGATTCACTTTTACTCCCAATTCATATTATTATGTCATAGGGTTGGTCTCATTAGGTTCTAGGGTCTCATCATGGTCAAATGAATGAGTCAAGTGTCAATAAGTATCAGTAAGGTCATGCAGAGGTCAAATAAATTCAAAGGCACAATATCTGGAAAGATAAAAGAAATGTTCTATTAAGCTTGACGTAATTCTCACCTCAAGACCATATTTTTAGGTGAATACATGGTAATTTTATTTTATTATCATCCTTTATGTAATCTTATGTCTTCATATGTAATAATTTGCACTTCAGAAGCTGTTATCTCCACAAAGCCAACACCTTTCTTTTCAAAGAGTATTTCCACAATATTTTTATTATAGAATCATGTTCTAAGTATTTCCATCATAAATAGCCTGGAAAGAGCTTTTCAACGATATATTATACTCTCAAAACCTACTTCTGGATTGAAAAATATGCCTAAGTGAACAAAACTCCCCAAAGCCTAACCCTACCCCTTTTCCCATTTGGTACCTTAAAATTTGTAATATAATTTTAAAGTTTTTCAAATGCATCACTTTTCTTCTGATCCGATTGTGAGTCCCCTCCTCCGATTTGATTGCATCACAATTTCCCAGCACATAACCCCACTTTCCCTCTTCCGATTTCTGATGCGATTAATCACATATCCCCAATCGCAATCGGCGAATCCCACTATGTAATACACCCTATCCTCTCTGATTGCGATTGTGATTTACCCTTGGGCCCCAACATAAACCCTTCTGCTCTTTCTAAACAAAAATGGTTTTTTTCTTTGTATTCGATTATTATAATTTCATAAGTTGTTTCTTCCCAAAGTCCAAATCACATCGCATAATTCCAAGTCTTCGCCTATCCCTTAAACCACCTCCTCATTTCCTCCGACACGATTAATCACCAATCACAATCAGAATTTTGCACAACCCTTTGCTTCCGCCCCACTCCCCTTCTGATTCCTAATTGCAGTTGCGATTTACTCCCCCGGTCCCACAAAAACCTTTCTACCTTTTCGATGAAAAATGGGTTTTGCTTTTACAATTTCAGGGGCATATTGTTGGCCTTTTTCCTATGTTCAAAATTCAATTTCTGAGCTGGTGAAACAGGCTCCTTTTTCTTTGGACCTACTCCCCTCAATTTCTGTCTATTTAATGTAATTTCTAAGTCATTTGTAAAGGGGGAATAAGGTGTGGAATAAGTTGGAAATCATTTGAGGATGCTCTGCACTCCATTTTTAACAGTTTGGCAGGGAATTAATAAAGATATACAACTCTGATTTGTGGGATCCCTGTGTTATGGATTTTAGCACTTTTTTTTTCATTTGTTTTCATCTGTTAATTGTTATGTTCACCATTCATTCATTCACATTTCTGGTTGAATGCTTTCAAGATAGATAGGTAGAATCCATTGTATAATGCTCTGCCTTGGGAAATTATTCAACATTCTATGTTTTCTTCTATTTGAAAAGGATCCATATCCTATGCCCTTTTCATCTCCTCACCAGTCTTAATCATTTCATCATTATTTAAAATAAGTTGTTAGAATCCCTGCCTACCTTGCCCCATGAAATATCATGTATCTCTGATTTGATTCCCCAGATTCAAACTGCCTCAACTGCTTCATACAACCTTGAAAATTTATAAAAAACACTTTCCAATTATTATACCTAGCCTAAAATTAGTTTACTATTATATTTCATTGAATATTTTTCCTGGAGAGAGCCCTCTCCCGACCTTGTAGGGCTAGCTAGAAGGCCGAGCATGGTTTGAGGTTACCCTGATTTTCCTTCCTTCAGTCTAAGGTCCAAATTAGGTGATAACATTTATGGCGACCATACTAGGGAATATTTAGCATAAAAGACTGATCACCCCAGTAATATTTTCCATATAAATTCTTGGAATCTGGATGATGAGGTTCAAAGTTTGATAGGCTGAAATAAAACATTGTAAAGTAGAAATTTGACCACACTGGCTTCAAGAAGATACACAAGGGCCAATCCAGATCCAAATCCTCCCCTTTTGTTTGAAAATCCAAATCTCATTCCAAGGATAGTCAAAAGACAAGAAGGTTCAGTAATTCCTAGACCTACTTTCAGATCTCATGCCTGGCCCAGTGAGTGGTTGTTTGTAGAAGACCTCTCTTTTGATGAGTGTTTTGAGCTTTCTTTGTTCAAAAATAAATTTGAGACTGCAGTTGATGACACAATTTTAGATCCAGAATTTCTTGTATATATCTAAGTCCAAAGGGCTAACACATCAATTGATGACTATATTTTGAATTCCCCTCAGACATCTATCACCATAACCAATATCTCTGAGCCTTCAAATTTATCAGAAACAACATTTCCTCCCCTTAATCCATTAGGATTCCTGTTGAGTCTCAAAAGTGTTTTCCATATTCATACATATTTCCATTATGTCATAACCATTCAGCTCTTATTTCATAGCCATCTGACCTAAAACCCTACATCAAGTAACCATTTTCATAAATATATGGGTTAGGATCCTTATCTTCCAAAGTTATTTGTTTTATGTATTTAAAGTGAATTTATGATTAGAAACTAGAAAATTAACATATTTTCTTATATCTATATGTGTTATGAGTTTTGTGACATGTGTAGGTCAAAAGGAAGCTTCTAAAAGACCTTTATGTGGCATCCCAAAACCAAATTCGAATTTGAGTGGAGAAGATCATGGGATCATGAGGACATGTGTCTCATTTCCTTTTTGTATTGAAACTCTAAGAAGATATGTGTCTCATTTCTTATTTGTATTGAAACTCTAAAAAATACATGTGTCTTATCATTTCCTATTTTGATTGTAACTCTAGAGATAGAGGGAGAGATTCATGGACTCTCATTAATGATATAACTTCTCATATTTTTGTATAAATAGGGGAAGATTTTTCCTATCAAGAGTACTGAAAAAATAGTGAAAAATAGGAGAAGAAGAGAAAGGATTAGAGATTGTTTTGTAACAAAGCTTAAGATGGAATGGGATGTAGATTTGTGAGTTTATCAATAAATAAGTTCA
Organism: Pinus albicaulis; assembly: GCA_034641835.2. Lineage (NCBI taxonomy): Eukaryota > Viridiplantae > Streptophyta > Pinopsida > Pinales > Pinaceae > Pinus > Pinus albicaulis. The sequence goes on along the minus strand of CM076581.1, from coordinate 1,191,084,650 downwards.
GTTCTTTGATGTTTTTTTGATTACAACTTTAAGGAGCTGAAGAATTTCACCAAATTGGTAGTAGACGCCCCTTGCTATTCGAGAAGGTTTTACATGTTTTCTAGATAAGTTGTTTTCAATTCTATTTTGTCATATTTCCTTACTTAGACTGCTTTCTGAAATCATAGCTTTTAGCATTATGTTTCATGTCATTTGCTTAAATAAAGGATCCTCATGATATTGCAGTTAGTATCTTTCTCAAGCTCTTCCAATACATCTCTATTATATGAATGGGATTCAATTGTTATATTCTGAGTTATTAGCATTTCATTTTCTTTCATTTAGTTAAAAAGAAGATCCTAAATATACTGCAGTTAGTCTCTTTCAAAAGCTTTTCCAATAAACCTCTAATTCATGAATGAGACTAAGTTGTAATATTTTGAGTTATTGATTGTTTTGCTTCATAGAAGATCATTATCACATTATGATTAATCTCTTTCAAAAAGCTCTTCCAATAAACCTCTAAGTCATGAATGAGATTTAGTTGTAATGTTATAATTTGTTTCAGAATTTCATAGGAGATCCTTACTACATTATAGTAATTTTTTTCTTAAGCTCTTCCAATAGATCTCTATCAAATGAATGAGATTTCACTATAATGTTCTAAGTTACTATCTGTTTCAGCATTTCCTTTTATGTTTTAGGAGATTCTCATTGCATTAGACTTAATCTTTTTCACAAGCTATTCCAACAAATCTCTAACTAAATGAATCAGATTAATTTTTAGTGTTTAAAGTTACTTTTCATTTCATTAATGTTCATTTAAAAGTTGTAATATCCATGGATTAGGACTCCTTGTTTTCATCATTTTCTAGTTAAGAAGAGAACTTGCAAATAAACTCTGTTTCCATTGACATTTTTCTATTTTTCCTCTTTACATAGATTTAACTTCATATTTCTAGTATAGAACAGAATACTAAGAACCAAAACATAAAAAATCCAAAAACATCAACAAAACAATAAAACAATGAAGTAAGAAAAGGGATACTTAGGCACATACAGTGCATTACACTTCATCAGTTTACTAGCCCTGGTCGATAATTTATGTTAGCAATTTAGGACACTAAATTGACCAAAAAATTCCCATCAGTTTCATAATTCAATTCTCAACCTCTGACTCCTCCATCAACACCTCCCTTCAATCCTAGTATCACAAACACTGTTGTAAATCCACCTCGAGTCATGGATACCCAATATGCACCCCTTGTTTTACCTCAGAACCTGAATGATATGCCTGCTGATTACCAAATTAAAATACCTATATTTGATGCCACTCAAAGAATCACAACCCAGCAGCATGTTGATAAGATGAATGAATTCTTTGACCTTCATGAGGTAGAGGCAGAAAATGTAACCACAAGATTGTTTGTCTAAAGCTTTGGAGGTGAAGTTCAAAAATGGTTTAGAGCCTTACCAACAGGCTCTATCCACACATTGCAGGAGCTACATAGAAATTTCTTAGACCGGTGGGAGGTAAAGAAAAACCCACATCAAATCTTGTCTGAATATGAAAATATTAAAAAAAATGTGGGTGAAACTGTACAGGATTATTGTGTGAGATTTAATGTTGTGTATAACGCTATTTCGGCCAACCTAAAACCCCCTATGGGATTATATTTGCTCAAGTTTCCAGATGGTTTCGATGCTTATATGGCATATCAGCTACGATAAAGAGATCCTACCACACTTGAAGACATGCAGAAGATAGTTGTGAGCGGTGAAGCAAATTTGTTGGCCAGAAGAGCTCGGGAAAATGCTGAAAAGAGACTAACTGTGAAAGAAGAAGCTTACCCTTCAGAAAGTAAGATGGATACTTTGATCCAGACAGTGGAGAAGATGGTTGATTGATTGAATATTTCAGATAGACCTGAAGCACAAATCAGAAATCCAAACTTTAGAGGACAATAGCATCCACAATTCCGAATTAAGAAGAGAGAATAGACAACGTAAGACCAAGCTACGCCACAACAGCAGATCAAAACTCCATTGCAGCAAAATTATGTTTAGGGAATGGAGACAGATGATGATGATGATCCAGTAGTTGAAGCCAACCATTTCTTCACAGCCGATGGTGTGCCCATCTTTCTCACAGAAGATGAGGAATATACAGCGAATGCAGACATTCGAAAGGATGAAGATTTCATATCGGCCAATGATGTAGTGTTAGAGGAAGAGTCCGATGATTATCAAAGAGGATACATGAATGCTTTTTCAGTGCAACAGAAACATTATTCTTTGAGAAGTAGAGATGTGCCGATCAATCCTATTCAGAAAAGAAAAAAGCTGCAATCAAAAAATGATTCTTCAAATACTCAAAGAAAAGGAAAAGAGCCTGCTGATCCTTCTCCCAGCAAGGCATCTTTAGCTATTAACACTACAAATGAAAAGAACCAGAAGAGCACAACAAAGGAGCAAGTAGAGAAGAAATATCCTCCCATCAAAGAGGTAGAAAATTTTCATTCTTTTAATTTGGTAAATGAAATTTCTAAGCTGAATGTGTCCATGCCCTTCAATGAATTGGTGAAAAATAGCACTTATAAACATCAGGTGTCTAGAATTTTTCAAATAGACTATATATCAGATATGGTAAATTTTGAAGATGATTATCCTGAACTCATTTTTGGTCCAGCCATAGAAGGTCAGCCTGAAGAAAGTGAAGTCCCTCCCTTCTACCTGAGTCTTAGATTGCATGAGTTCATTTTACATAATGCCATGTTGGACTCCAGAGCTTCTCATAACTTAATGCCTAAAGCCATTATGGAGAAGCTGGGTCTTGATATTACCCGCAAATACCATGATTTGTATTCCTTTTGACTGTGGTAGGGTCCATTGTATTGGTATGATCAAAGACTTGGTAGTATCTTTAGATCAATCCCAGCCAAGAATGTTTTGATGGATGTAGTTGTTTCTGACATTCTACCACGATTTGGAATGCTTTTGTTTAGTTCATGGGCTGCAAAAATGAAAGGGACCATTCAGCTTGATTTCTCTTATGCCACCATTCCCGTGTTCGGTCAGTTGAGAAAATTATATAGGGAAAAGAAAATGAAATACATGATCACTAGCAAAGAGAAGCCAATTAATCATCCCATTAATGCAGTCCACATAGATATGGAGTCATTTGTATTATATTCAGATGGTGGTTTGAATGATGAAACTTTTCAGTTGGTAGAAGTAGATGAGATACCTAAAATTTCAGAAAATTTTAGGGAAGTCCTTAAACAGGAAAAAGATAAAGCACCAAGCGTTTTTGAGCTTCCTACCTACCAGCAGCAAAAGGACAGTGAACAGTAGAAAAATGAAAAAATTAGTCCAGATAAAGTAGAGAAAGAAGCAAAATTTCAGTATCTAGCAGAAGAAGAAGAAGGCCTTTGGAGCATGGATTTTGATGGAGTTGTTGGTAAGGATGGTGCTGGCATAGGAATATAGATTCAGAGCCATGTTTTCCAACCTAAAAAAGTCCCTAGTAATGTTAGAGTATGTGCTTACAAGTTTTCTTTTGATTGCTCTAACAATGAAGCAGAGTATGAAGCTTTGATTGCAGGATTGAAAATTTTGAAGAAGTTGAATGCAAAGATGATTTTTGTCTATGGAGATTCAGAGTTGATAATAAAACAAGTAAAAGGAGAGTACCAAGCAAAGCATCCGCGATTGAGGGCCTACAAGAATGCAGTCCTAGATATCTTGAGGACGTTTTCTAAGTACACTTTGACAACAGTACCCCGAATGCAAAATATTATTGTAGATTCCCTTGCCACTACTGCAAGCAATTTGAAGATTCCAATGAATTCTAGCAACAAATTTGAAATTTATGTTAAACACCGGCCTACTGTTCCAGATAATTTAAGGTATTGGAAAGTGTTTTTGGATGACAATGAAATCAATGTTTTTTTTCAGAGTGAAGGAAAATTCAAGGACACTCCCATAGAGGGTGATTATGAGGTCGATGATCGAGATATCGAAGAAAATCAGATGGATGTATTGTAGCTGAAAGATAACATAATTCCTAGAGGTCTTATACATTTAGAGGGGCTTTTTGATCAAGATGATGTTGTAAAGAAACCAAGCTTGGTGCCTACTGATAAAGGAGTTGAGGATGTTAATCTTGGAACAGCTGACATGCCTAAGCTGGTGAAGTTATCAAAAGCATTTTCCCCTGAGGTAAAGGAACAATATGTTAAATTAATTTCTAAATTTTCTAATGTGTTTGCATGGGATTATTCAGATTTGAAGGTGTATGACAAAAATATAATTTAGCATACCATTCCCATCAAGCCAGATCAGAATCCATTTAGACAAAAACTGAGAAGGATCAACCCAAAGCTACTTCCATCCATTGAAAAAGAGGTAAATAGATTATATAAAGCTGGTATCATTGTCCCAATTAGATTTTCTGAATGGATTTAAAATTTGGTCCTGGTACGTAAAAAGACAGGAGAGATAAGGTTGTGCATAGATTTCCAGAAACTGAATAAAGAATCCTTGAAGGATAAATATCCACTTCTGAAGATGGATCATATTCTGCAAAGGGTAGTTGGAGCATCAAGGATGTCACTACTCGATGGATACTCATGTTATAACCAGATCTTGGTGCATGAGAAAGACCAAGACAAAACTGCTTTCACAACACCCTGGGGAACTTTCCAATATGCGAAAATTCCATTTGGACTAAAGAACGTTGGAGCTACTTTCCAGCGAGCAATGGACATTGTTTTTTCCAATGAAAAGGATGTTTTTCTTGTTGTTTATTTGGATGATCTGACAGTGTTTTATGGTTTTGATGAGGAAAATTTGCACCACTTGAGGGTTGTATTTGAGTGATGCAGGAAGTTTGGGATTTCTCTCAATCCAAAGAAAAGTTTGTTTTCTATGGATGAAGGCAAGCTGCTAGGGAATATCATCTCTAAATATGGTATCCACATTGATCCTTCAAGAGTGGAGGCCATCCAACACATAGACCTCCCACGTAACAAAAAGGAGATTCAGGCATTTAATGGTAAGATGAACTTCTTGCGCAGATTTATACCCAATTTGGTTGAACATTTACGAGAAATGACTAATATGTTGAAAAAGGATAGCACTGTCAAATGGAGTGAGGAGGTTACCAAGTCATTTAATCTAGTAAATTTTTCTTTTCCCAATTCCCCAGTCTTGATTAGTCCTGATTACACTCAATATTTCATTATATTTTCATTCGCATCGGAGCATACTATGGTTGCGGTTTTGATGCAAAAGAGAGAACAGATAGAACAACCCATTGCATTTTCAGTAGGACCATTCGAGATGTTGCTTTGTGGTATAATATCATTGAGAAACAAACATTTTTCCTTATTAAAGCATTGAAGGATTTTAGATTATACATTCTGCATTCACGTACTATAGCATACATTCCTAATGCAACAGTAAAGGATGTGTTGATGCAAACTGATCCAGAGGGTCGAAGAGGTAAGTGGATAGCAGCAGTGTTGGAATATGATTTGGAGATTAAACCCACAAAGTTGATCAAAGGACAAGGCTTGGCAAAGCTAATGGCCCAATCAAACCTATGTGCCCTGGATATAAATCTCATAACAGCAATGTCAGAGGATGAGGATGATGTTTCACTTGTTCCAGTTTTATACATTTTTCTACAATCCCCATGGTATTTAGACATAGTGTATGTTCTTCAGCATCTTTCACCACCTCCAGGGATGTCTAGAAGCAAAGGTAGATCACTGAAACTTAAGTCTGCTAAATTATTTATTTTAAATAGTGCTCTTTATTGGAAAGATCCTGGAAGTATTTTGCTTAATTTTTTGGTTGAAGATGAGGCTCAACAGGTGAAGCATGATTTTCAAAAAGGTGATTGTGGGGGTCATTTCTTTTGGAAAAATACAGCTAATAAAGTGTTGAGAGCAGGATATTATTGGCCCACCTTATTTTCAGATTTGTACAAAACAATGGTGAGCTTCCATGAGTGTCAAGTTTTTCAAGGAAAAAGGAAATTGCTTCCTCTTCCTTTGAAACCAGTTTCAGTAAATGCTCCCTTTCAGCAGTGGGGACTTGATTTCATAGGGGAAATCCATCCCGCATCATCAGCACAACATCGATGGATCTTGAAAGGTACATATTACTTCACCAAATGGATCGAGGCCATTCCAGCAAGGAACGCCCCTCACAAAATCATAACAGATAACACATTAGCATTCAGATCTAAGAATATGGTAGAATTCTGTGACAAATACAATATTGTGTTGGGCCATTCAACGACGTACTACCCACAAGGCAATGGCCTGGCAGAATCATTAAATAAATCGCTGATAAACATAATCAAGAAAATGTTGGAGGCAATAAAAGGAACTGGCATTGAAATCTCATCAACGTGTTGTGTGCAGATAGAGTCAGCAGTAAGAAATCCATAGGTATGTTACCGTTTGAATTGGTTTATGGTACTGATGTTGTTTTTCTCACGTCACTTATAGTTCCGGTCATGAGATTATTACAAGAGGATGACAGTGAGGAAGATGATAATCAGCGAAGGATCAATCAAATGATCCACTTTCAGCAGAAAAGAGAGGAAGTTTCTCATAACGCCATTTAGTTGCAGGAGAAGATAAAGAAAATCTATGACCGTAAGACCAAAGCAGAGAAGTTTCGGTTGGACAATGTGGTGTTGATATGGTACACATGAAATGAAGACAAGGGGTAGCATGGTAAGTTCGAAAACCTATGGAAAGGACCACACAATATTTCAGCTTATAGGGGGCAGAATGCTTTCTTGCTCTCAGAGATGAATGGCCAAGATTGCCCAGGAGGACCAGAAAATGGTAGGTTGTTGAAGCACTACCACTATTGAAGATGATGGATCCAAATTTATGTCACAATCATTATATATACCATGCCATTGTTGGTCAAATTTTAGTTACACAGTCATTGAAGTTTGGGGCCCATGGTGAAGGCTATAAAACTTGAATGATATGTGTAAAGTTTGGTTTTACTTTAGTTTTCAGTCATAGTTTGAGTCAGAGTCAGTCTGCATTGGGTTGCTTTTCAGTATTTGTACCATATTTTCCCAATGGATAATGCTACTTGGTCTATGGTGTTCTTGGCACCTCCAAGGAGCTACCATCTCCATTAGAGAAAATGTTAGTGTTAGTCTGGTCATACTGCCATCAGTGATCAAACCTACTCTTTTGAATTTGCATATTAGGAGGCCCATACCATAAATTTTCATCATTCCATTAGGTCATGGATTCATTGATGGTAGTGGTCTTTCACCAGTTTTCCCTGATGTAAAACTTGTTGATTCCCCTCTCTATGGTATTCAGCCATGATTCACGTTTACTCCCAATTCATATTATTAGGTCATAGGGCTGGTCTCATTAGGTTCTAGGGTCTCATCATGGTCAAATTAATGATTCAAGTGTTAATAAGTATTAGTAAGGTCATGAGGAGGACAAATAAACAAAGGCACAATATCTATAAAGATAAAAGAAATGTTCTATTGAGCTTGATGTAATTTTCACCTCAAGACCATGTTTTGAGGTGAATACATGGTACTTTTCTTTTATTATCATCCTGTATGTAATCTTATGTCTTCATATGTAATAAGTTTCACTTCAGAAGATGTTATCTCCACAAAGCCAAAACCCTACTTTTAAAAGAGGATTTCCACAATATTTTCACTACAAAATCATGTTCTAGGTATTTCCATCAGAAATAGCTCGGAAAGATCTTTCCAACGGTATATTATACTCTCAAAGATGACTTCTAGATTGCAAAATATGCCTAAGTGAAGAAAAGTCCCCAAAAGCCTAACCCTACCCCTTTTCCCATTTGGTCCCTTAAACTTTATAATATAATTTTAAAGTTTTTCAATTGCATCCCTTTTCTTCTGATCCAACCGGGAGTCCCCTCCTCTGATCCGATCGCAAGTCCCCTCCTATGATTTGATAGCATCACAATTTTCTAGCACATAACCCTGCTTTCCCTCTTCCGATTTCCCGATGCGATTAATCGCATATCCCCAATCGCAATCGGCGAATCCCATTATGTAATACACTCGCTCCTCCCCAATTGTGATTGCGACTTACCCTTGGTCCCCAAAATAAACCCTTCTGCCCTTTCCAAACAAAAATGGTTTTTTCCTTTGTATTCTATTATTATAATTTCATAAGTTGTTTCTTCGCAAAGTCTGAATCACATCGCACGATTCCAAGTCTTCGCCCATCCCTTAAACTGCCTCCTCATTTCCTCTGACATGATTAATCACCAATTTCAATTGGTATTTTCCACATTCCTTTGCTTCGACCCCACTCCCCTTCCAATTCTCGATTTTGTTTGCGATTTACTCCCCCGGTCCCACCAACACCTTTCCGCCTTTTCGATGAAAAATGGGTTTTCCTTTGTAAAAGAAAAAAATTTATTTTAATTTTTTTGAGAAGGATTTACCCCATTACTCCTCCAGCTTATCCTTTTACCGCTATTACACTTATTCCAGTCACATCGCAAGTTTCATTGCCTTGTTCTAATGCGCCCACTCCTCTCCCACTGTGATTCCCAATTGCGATTGCGATTATCCCATTCGACTCCCCCTATACACTTTCGCGTCGCAAACTCCAATCGCATTCGCTACATTGTGTGATACACCACCTCCCCTCTTCTGATTGTGATTTTCGATTGCGATTTTCGATTGCATATGGGCCCACCATCCTTTCCTTTGCCCTTTTTTTTCACCCAAAAAGAGGATTTTTCTTCATTTAAACTGCAAATATAGTTTTTCATCATTTTTAAAGGAATTTTCTTCGACAATTGGTTTTTCTTCAGAGAAGTAAAGATAGAGACAATGGTTAAAGGATGAGAACTAATTATGAAACAGAGGCATGACATCAACAATAAAAAAGGAGGAATGGTTCCAAATTTGTCTTTCTTCTCCTCTGTTTGAGCAATTGCAAATCCTCCAGATGATCAAATGTATTGCTTCCCCTCTTTTTTAGGGGCATATTGTTGGCCTTTTTCCTATGTTCAAATTTTAGTTTCTGAGCTGGTGAAACAGGCTCCTTTTTCTGTGGACTACTCCCCTCAATTTCTGTCTATTTAATGTAATTTCTAAGTCATTTGTAAAAGGGGAATAAGGTGTGGAATAAGTTGGAAATAATTTGAGGACGCTCTGCGCTCCATTTGTAATAGTTTGGTAGGGAATTAATAAATATATGCAGCTCTGATTTGTGGGATCCCTGTGGTGTGGATTTTAGCACTGTTTTTTCCTTTGTTTTCATCTATTAATTTCTATGTCTGCCATTCATTTATTCACATTTCTGGTTGAATTCTTTCAAGATAGATAGGTAGAATCCGTTGTATAATGCTATGCCTTGGGAAATTATTCAACATTCTATTTTTTCTGCTGTTTGAAAAGGATCCATCTCCTATGCCTTTTTCAGCTCCTCACCAGTCTTAATCATTTCATCATTATTTAAACTAAGTTGTTATAATCCCTGCCTACCTTGCCCCATGAAATATCCTATATCTCTAATTTAATTCCCCATATTCAAACTTCCCCAACTACTCCATACAACCCTGAAAATTTATAAAAAACACTTTCCAATTATTATACCTAGCCTAAAATCAGTTTACTCTTATATTTCATTGAATATTTTTCCTAGAGAGAGCCCTCTCCTGACCTTGTAGGGCTAGCTACAAGGCTGAGTGTTGTTTGAGGTTACCCTGATTTGTCTTCCTTCAGTCTAAGGTCCAAATTAGGTGATAATAGTCCGAAGCATAAATATTTCTATCTTTGTGATAGAATACATCTCTTCTTCAAATATGAATCCTTTTGACACTGGCACAGTACTCTTTTTACAAAGTTAAAATCCTGTGGTGACCGATTACATGTGGTAGTCACCAATATCATATATATTTGATTGTTGTCCTGAAGTTTGAAAGATCCAAGGAGAACAGACCTGAAGAAATATAGTCATCAATAAAATGTTGAAGCTAGAAAGAAACAATGACATGCTTATAGCTACCGGTTTTGCATAAGAACCTGTGAAGCTATAAGGACATCAATCCAAGTTTGGTGGCAATCATATACTTGAAAGAATCAACAGAAAATACAGTATCACCACATGAAAAACCTTGATAAGCCATGTGAAATAAGGGATAGTGATTTTTCACCTATCCACATTTAACATAGATACAATGATAAGAAAACCAAAGAAGTGGAATATGGTTAGTCCTAAGAAAAAAAAATAAAGTGGCACCCATCTATAACTTAAATTGATAAGAAATTTACTTTCATTTATCCTTTGTTGGATATACACCTGTGGGATTGTGAGCACAAGGAACCATTGGGAGAATTATGTACACAAAGAAAAAATGACGAAAAGGGGAAAACATAGTGAAATATAAATTGGCATGCTACTCTCTTTGTCCAAATGTCTGTCATTTGCGATGAATGGAATAGGTGAATAGAAGGAGGGAAAAAAAATACTATCCTAGTTTGAATAATGTGAAGGATTATACAATGAATAATGTGAAGGACTAGTTTGAGGGAAGATATCTCAAATATGACTATTCCATAAGTTCATATTGGAAGCCTTCAAGTCCCTGTATCTAGTGACTACGTTAAGTCCTATTCAAAGGTTCAAGGTTGAGCTGGATCTAATTCAAAAGTTAACAAATGGAAGAAGAAGTACTATAGAGTTTGACATCTCTAAGAGGACTTCAAATATCTAAAGAAATAGGCTCCAGACCTATTGATTTGAAAAGAAAGAGTTTTTCAAGCTAATAGCTTGAAACATTGTAGTGGCATCTAAATTCATATTCAAAACAAGCTATAGTTAGTCACCTTGAGAATCTCTCTTGAATTATTCTACACTTGAAGCATTCTTGGGAACCTCGCTCCTTCATCACGTCAAGAAGAAGGGATCAGGATTAATTTTTTGGGTTGTAATTCCTCTCATTCAAGAAGAATCTATGGTATCCACCAAAGATTTATGTCCATTAAAAAATACACCGTGTTTAATGTTAAATTTATACTAATACTTGACATCATGCCCAAGCATGAATACACCATGGCAACACCTTGAAATCATGCCCAATTGGGATAGCGTATTTTCATTTATTATCAGTTTGTATAAATGCTTCTAACAACGTAATTCATCACAATATCACATGATGGATACATAATTAGGAAGCTACAAGTATTTCATACTGTCTTACGTTTCTTTTGGGTTTGTAGCTATAATTAATATAACTAAAAAAGTTTAGGTTCTATTAGTATTGGGAGATAGGCAAAATACTGGACTCCAAATTTCTCGGAATCAATTCCTCGACATGCGCTCCACATCACCTTCCACTTCCTCTCCATGTCGGTGCAACGTTAGTGCAATGTTTTCACCATGTCATCACCACATCACCAATGAGACATGTCATGATGATACACCATCGACCACATAGGTGTGCCACATTATTCTACTTCAGTGCCACAACATCATGAACCAAATAACAATGAAAATTTATATTCCATGTGGTTGTTCCACATACCAATGAATACATTACCATTATTCACTCCAAATTGAGATTGTGATCTTCAAACAGTCTACAAACAGAGATTTTCAGACATCTTCTCTGAGATTTTTAGTGACCTATCTCTGAGTTTTTTCGGTGACAAGACAGAAGTTGTAGGCCTTGACCCATAGGAGGTCACCTACAGGTAGACACAAAAACCTTCGCCATCAATAGCATAACATGTGAGTCCCATTTCCTTGCTTAGAAAAATGAGAAAATAAGAGCACACGACAATGTGTTTTTTTGGAAAAATGTGGAAGAATTACATGAAAAAGTTGACATAATTATATTTCATGGATTTTCCACATTGAGACTTGTTCATGAGAAGAAAATATGCAGGCATTGTTGGCTCAATAATGCCCATGTGTGCTTATATTTTGAAAAACACCTTTGAGATTCACCTTTGACAGCTCAACGTTGTGTCTATGTGTGAGCGAAAACACATACACACACAGAGATTACACACACAGACATAAATGTAATTATTATAAATATTGATGTAATTCAAATAGAAAATATGCAACACTATGGACCTATAACCAATACCAAATTCTGAACGTTATAAACTGTATCCTAACTCGAAAAAAATAACAATTATTTTGTTTCATGTAGTGAATTCTTGGCATTAAAATGAATCGGTAGAGCGACTTTAGATACATTGTGTAGAATAAATAGTTAGTGATGATAAATTGATGTTTGTAGGAAGACTCCAGGCCAATTTTCCATCATAAAGCCATCCTTATTTTTGGGGTTTGTCCCCTAGAATTCATTTTCAGCCCCCCTAGTTGGGGGTGACAAGTGTCCTATCCATCATTCTATTGGTCGGTGGCTTATCCCCTTCTAGGATGATGAGAGTGAGGAATAATATAAGATGCAATAAGATAATTTTATTAGTGTCTAAGTGACCACAAAACTAGGTCAACCTAGCTAAAATTGATATTGTGATCTTCAAGAAAAGTTATCATCATCTGAATAAGGAGGAGGTTATATGTAGATCTCATTGTGTTCACTTAGTATGATAAACCTTGTGTTGGGTGAACCCTTCAACGTTGGAAGACTGGGCTAAGTGGGGAGATCTGAATCTCGGGTGGAAATCATTTTACATACATGGAGTAACCACTAGAAAAAACTCAAAGAATCAATGTAATTTGTTAGATATAGGTCCAACTTTATAACCCACACTTGGACCTACAATTGAAGGTTGGAAACTTGATACATATTATAACACCACCATACCATGTAAATTTGCTGCAATTTTAAGAAATTTTCAATAAAATTGTATTTAATCTTTTCTTTTTTTCCATATGAGATATAAGATTTCAACTCCAAATAATTGGCATGTTTTTTGGAAATAAATGACCCAAGGGAGTTTATGACCTAAGATAATAGACATCCAAAAAATGGTGGTAGGGAGCAATTGGCTGCAAATACTCTATATCCACTCCTAGGCTAATATAGTAGATATACAATTACCAGAACAGGGGCGCTCATTCTACTAGAAAAGGGGTTATTGGGCTAGGGAACCTAGATATATTAAATTTATGTTGTTGGCCAAGAGGAATGTGAGGGAATTGGAATTATACCTAAATACAACCCAAGGGAATGTAATAAGATGGATACAATAAAATGGCGGTTATATCACCATAACTAGAACAAGTAAGTATAAAAATAGTATAAAAAAAAAAGTTTCAATGTTTAAAAGCATGTTCAAACTTACAATAAAATAGATGAAAAAACACATACACAAAACTAGATAATAATCATGAACAAGTTTCATATTGAATTATGAACTATAAAGGAAATTACAAAATGTGACACTATGAACCTGGTCAAGCGCACAAGCAAAAATATCTTTGACATGACCTTGGTTGACAAGTTTTATTTCTCATGATGCAAGAGGATTTGTACCTATGCTTCCAAGTCATTTAATATCCATAATTATCAATACAATAAATACAAGTAATTGATGTAGTATTTTTTACTCTAAGATGCATTCTTATGATAATGTTAGAACATATGTTGATAATGTCAAAAAATACATTAATACGCTCCTCTTCATTTCAATAACAATTTATTGGAGTCGCCTAAACTTGGAACAAGCCTTCCATGATCTGAAAGAGTAGCAACTAAGTCAACAATGACTTTTTGTTGCTATGTTAGATCGAGGGAGGTTTTCTCCAAGATTAAATCGCTCCAATAAATTATTCTCTACTAAACAGGGCCAACAAAGTGAAGGTGGAAGCTCTTATGGCCGCCGCCCCACCCCGCCCCCACCACTCACTCTCAATTCCCCAATACCCAATCTATATTTCATTCTTTACTTTCATGAGTAGAAAAAAAATTATTCAATAAGTAATAAAAAATCAATGCAACAAAAATTATGCAAGAAAAAATTGAAAGTGCTTGACATAAAAATAGTATGATAAATGAGTTTTTATATAACGCAAAAAAATTTCCAAGTATGTTAACATTTGTCTTATAATAATACAATATTTTACATTATTATATTTTCTTTTTATTATTCCTACTTATAAAGCTCCTAACTACATCATCAACATCATTGTCCTCTACTTTTGTTTCGTGCCTTTCCCACATAGTTGACCTAGTTGCATACTCATGATGTCTGGTCTCATGCAATGACGGGGCATTGCCTACAAAAATAGATAACATTAAATTTTAATTGCTAGTTTTTAAATATCATTGAACTAGTTCGATAATATTAATAAATAAAAAACTGCAATGAGATTATTTACCTAGTGCACCAGTTGCCACTGTTGGAATTGTTGCCCTGTGTTCCTCTCTAGTGGTAGGATGCTCAAGTACAACATTCTTTGTCATTTAAACAAAAAACATTATAAGAACACAACCATCAAGGTATAATTAGAAAAAATTATAATTGGAAATTAATTACCATCATGGCCCTCACTGATAGTAGCATTGCCAGCCTGGTCCCCACTACAATGATCAAGTTCCACATGAGGACCATGTACTTATGGAAATATTTCACTCTCAACGCACTGTTATACAACTAGGTTATTTGGCTTGTTGAAGGTGTTGCTCCCCTGATTTAAACAAAGTTTTTAGACATTAAATTTATGGACGAAAACAAACATATTGAAAGGTTAACGTTTTACCTTATCAGGCATTCTGGATCTTGGGACCTGTCCCAAGATTCTACGATGTTCAACTATAGCTTGATATCCAGAACAGAAAGTGATATATCTATCTTCCTTTGTGGTTTCCATTTCAAATTCATCACCCCAAATTACATATGATTATGCATTTTTAATGTTATTTGATGGGGTTACAAAAATGTTGGAAGGCGATACAATTAATAATAAGATGTTTAGCTACTTACAATTCTTGCGGCTAATTTCAAGTAGCTGCCCTGGTCTAGCTTGTGATGGCATTTTTTTTCAATACTATATTTGGTTGACTTTGAGGGGTGAGGCAACCTATCATCAAAATCTTGAAGTTAGATATGACGTAGCACATTTTTATTTTAGACATAGAGAAAATTAAAGCTATTGAATTAAATTTGTAATTTACCTTGCGGGTCCAGTTAGAATTTTTCCTTATTTCTTGACCTTTTTCTCTTTTCTGTCATCGATGAGTGCTCTCCACTCCCTCTCTGGAACTGTGAGAGGATGCTTGTATCTAAAATTAATTTTCAAGTGCGTCCTATAGGGTCCCTAGTATATTTCATATATTTTCCAACTACCCGAGCGACTGTTGTTTTATCAAATGTGCCCACCCCAAAAAGGCCTTCTAGATAATATAGAAGTTCCTTTTTCAGGTTAGAATTCTAGGAAATCCACCTTGTGTGTATGGTTGGGCCAAAAATTACCAATGCATTGTTCTCCAAAAATCTATAGAAATCATTGTTTCCTACACAGAAAAAATATATTACCATTAATTTAAAAATAAAAATCATGATAAAATATGTTTTAGATAGAGTACATGAAATAGTTAAAATATTAAAACTTACCTTGGAGTTGTACTTTCTTTATGGTCCTGAAGATGGATCTCCATAAAGATTCGAAACGTCGACATTTGTTATCTGACACTGTGGAAAATCTGGGTTCTTCCTCATCAAATGATAACCACAGAAGCTTAAAAACTAGAACACCTTCATCATTCACCAAAAACATGCCTGGAATGGTCCCCATGGAGGTGACACATGTAGCTCTAGGAAATGCAATAATATAGTTAGCCATACCAGCCTCATCACTGCCAACACGCTCAGCGGTTGGCTATGTGTCTTCTTGGGTAGGGTGTGTTTCTCGTCTACAACCTAAAGGCGTAGAAGGTGTACAAGAGGGTTCCTCGGAAATATCTTGCCTTTGTGTCCCACTACCACTAACAACAGGGGCAACAGGTGTTAGAAAATGCTACATACAAATAGAATTTTTTTGTTAGTTTAGCTAATGTAAAAATTAAAAATCAAACTATCACAATTGATCTCATGCAGAACAAAAAAAAATAACCTTTTGATTTTTAATTATTACCTTATATGTTTCTAGCTGGGTCATAAGTTGTCTTATCATTTTTTCTAATTTAGGTGTTTGAGGCACAATATCTAGCAAACACTCAAGTTCCATGGCTGCTTTTGAATTTTTTTGCAGCAACAACAATGGACATGGGGATGAAGAAAACTCTTCCTCATTGAGGGAATCATCAGGTGCACCATGTCCAGGCATCTGCATATTTGAACAAAGTTAACAATATTTTAATTATGTAAAGAACTAAAATACCTGAAGATAGAGCAAGGCTGGCACTTTACATGTTCTTTGGCTGGCCCCTTTCCATGATTATCCTATCCTGGGGTTGTTCCTATACTCCCACGATCAGTCTGCCACATTGCAATAAAATTAGATATGTGAAAACTTGAAAAAAATATCTAACTTGAAAACAAAAAATGAAAACTGAAATAATTTCTAAATTTACCTTTATAATACATAAAATTTGTGCATTAAAAAGGCCTTGGAGTGGTTGAGTATAATTTAAAGTAAGGGCTATAAGACAAATCTTTATAATTACACCTTGCTAGTAGAAAATTTCTGAAAAGTAGGTAGATTAGATGAGGCTAAAGAGATTTTCAGTGAAGCTTTAATGAGTGGAATAATGCTAATTGTAGTGACCTATAATGCATTGGTCAATGGATATTGCAAGGGAGGGAAATTGGATGAATATTTCCTTCTCCTCGAAGAAATGAATGAGAATGATTGCATGCCTGGCATAATTACATACAGTACCATAATTTATGGGCTAATAAAAGAGAACAAGATCTTAGAGGCTTTGAAGTTGCATGATCAAATCGCAGACAAGGGCTATGAACTATATATGAAGACAATGCTTTCTTATCTACAATGCCCTTTCCAGATACTTATAACAAGTGGTCACATTACTTGTGGAAATTTTAACTTTCCCAGTCATTAGTTGGTTCAAGGTGATCTTGGGTTATGTGTTTTTAAAACTACAATTACACCTGGGCCTCCAAAATTTTAATATATCATAATATATCAAATCTATGTTGGATAAAACTACACTGAATCAACTATCAATGTGGACTTATGGAAACTTGCATGAACCAGCAGTCACTAAAGTGCATGATGGAGGGCCATTTTGGATAGCTAGACAACTTCTTCAGATGGACTTACATCTTGATTTGAACTGTGAGGAGAATGGGCTTCTCATAATAAATAGTGAAATTATATTATTCAATGGTGATAAAACACAATTTTTGAGTTTTCTTACTCAAATTTGTAATGCAATTGTTAAGCGCAAAGGTTCAGGAGCGACAGTGAAGTGCTTGAATTTAGTTAAACTTTTTTCAATTGAATTTTTATCCTTAGATGCTTTTAGTGCATCTTTGGTTGATTTGGTTCTTGCTCTTTGTGATTCTCAAAAAAATATATTTATGAATGAGCTAGGAAATGATAGTGGAAATGCAAGATTTACTAAGAAAGTGGTTCAACAACTTTCCTTCTTAGGGCTTCAAATGTTTCAAGGGAGGAAAATTTTTCCTAGAGATTAGCTTAAATAAATTTACATGATAAGGATCTTATTTCGATTAATGGTCCTCCAAGTGTCCACAAACATTCATTACATGGATTATAATCATACGTACATCTGGGCCCTACAATGATTATTAACCCTCTAATATGGTGGCCACTTGGTGCAGATTTTGATGGGGATTCCATTTATTTTTTTTATCCCCAATTTTTAGGATCTCAAGCTAAGCTTTCTTAGCTTCTAATTCTGGATGAACAAATTTTTAGTTCCCATTTTGGAGAGGTAAGAATAGCACTACGTTTTGATACTTGATACATTTTTGTATGCCAATATTTTATCTATTCACATGATGTAGAATCATACCATCGAGGTTGTAACAAAGACCTTGTGATTTGGATGCACGTCACTCATGCTACCCCTCCTAAGTTGTGATGGAGTATATCACTATCTTACGATTAATACATCTTCCCACTGGTATTAGTTGTATTCTTGATGAATATTATGACATATACACATTGCATTTGCTCATGGCTATGATCATTTTCATGACATGGACCCACTGTGTACTTGTTTCATGGCCATGGTCTTTCATATTATTACATGGATCCATAATGTATTATGTTGGCATCCATGCTTTGTTTCTCTTCTAAGCATTGGTATGCCTATCTATTTGTTGACAATCGATTGCAAGTACTCACTAGTTCCTTTATCTTTAGCTCTTTCCTTGGAATTCCTCATAACTTATGTTTATTAGAATGTGTTTCGACCATTGGTTACTCTTCTTACCTCACACGTTAGGGGGTGTTGTTACAACTCTATTTTCCACCCTTGAATCTCACTAAGGACCCATTTCATAGACCAACATTGAATAAGTTGAGGAAATCAACACTAAATGAATTGGTTCTCTTGCACTAGGAGATTTTGAACTTATTAGACTCAAGTCCCTTAATTTCGAGAGATATACAACCACACTCTAGCCTCCTCCATGAATATATTTAAGAAAGGTCTCTCAAGGAAGAAACGATAAAGAATCATTTTCACACATGTGTTGTTCATTTTAAAAGAGACTATTCAACCTTCAGATATCAGACTTCTCAAGTTGTGTGAGGGCCAAGGAAGTGTTAGACGAGGGACTAGGGACATTTATTTTCCTCTTCTTATGAATATAGATATGTTTTGTTTCACCTTCATCACATGTATTAATCGTTATTTATAAGTAATTGTCAAATCTAATCTTCCTTAAGTAGATCGGGTTACATCTTGATTTTTATCCTTTTCATATTGAGCTACTTCTCTTATTTTCACTGTTCATACATTTGTTGACAATGCATGTTGGGCATTCCCAACCAATAACTACCATCCATTTGAGATACCTTATAACTCAAAGGCATCCAATAGACGTGCATATAACCCTAAAAGCCATGTAATTGAGAAAGCATACAAAAGAATGAATGACATTGAAATCTTAAACAAAAAAACTTCTACTAACATGCATCTACATTAAAACTTCTGGATCAACAATGGAAAAAGAACATGAGAAATATAAAGCCATGATATGAAGGCTATGTCATATTTTATTCATCTTCCTATAGGTTCATTTTAGGCCTCCCTTAAACATTTCTAGAGCATTTATATTCTATCAAATTTGCATCACAAAGAAATATAATCTACTTCTTAAGCTCTTGTGCTACTTGGACCATATATCTCCTCCAATAGTTAGAGGTTTCCCCTCACAATCATAATCTCTCCATTTTTTGGGTTTTCATCTCTCATTGGATAAATTATCCTACGTCCATCACTAATTTTTCCTTGGTTTATCCTCAACCACACCTAAAGTGTGATTACCAACTAAAAAGTGGTTAACAACACAATAACTACGAGGAGAGGACCTCATAACGCATATTTCATCTTCCATACCAAATATTATTGTTTACTTCATTTATATGGTTGATTAAGTAGTGGAGGCCTTTCATTGTTTTGAAAATAGCTCCCACGTTGTTCTCCAAGGAAGTTATAGCACTTTAGAGTGTTGCAGGAGACTCAATACTTCTTGTCTCTTCACACAATTATTTTACATCTTATGAAAACCATATAAGACCCTAGAATCAGAAATTAATCTACATTCATCTTTACTAAATTCGTACAATATGGTAATTCACACTTCCACAAACTAGTCACCTTCTAAAGCTTGTTTTGGATATTTACTACCTTCACCTTTAGATCTGATTTATGAGCACCCTAACAGAGAGAAAAATACAAGAGTTGGAAAGCTTGGATGGAAAAATCTGATGACCAGGAGAAAACCCTATAGCCAAGAAACACTAGTTTCCTTGCACGACAACCTATCCTTAATAAGAAAATAAGTTTTGTGTTATGCGAAATTAGATGAAATCTAAAAATCCAAGCATTGAGAAAAGGATTTCATATGACAACTAAGTAATGGGAGATAATTCTGCAAGAATGAGAAATAATCCACGAAAATAAAAAAAATTATATCCTTTTCTCATTATCCTATGCTCGATAAGGATTCATGCTCAACAAGCTTTCTCATAAACAAAATCCATAACCACTAAGCAAGAGCTTTGAAACCTCCATTGAAAAAAGGAATAAGAAGGAAACCAAGTCACGTTTTGTACGATATGTCCTCTCCTTATCATGAACATTAGACGCCATTTGGAAAATGACACGAAGCAAGGAGTTACACAAACAGAGTATAAGTTTCTTAGATATTTAGGTGGATTCTTAAGCGTTAATGAAAAAATGCCAAAGAAGTTATATAGAGAGAGAAGAGATTAATGAGAGGTTCAAAATTGTGGGGGGAGATTGTTGAGGGGCTCAAATTCATGAGGGGACACAACTTCCACAACCAAGAAAAGATCACCAAAGAAATAGACACAAAATAGAGGAAGTAAGGGGTTTGTTGTATAAGTTTGAAGTCAAAACCATAGTACTTTGAGGTTCTGTAGTGATTTAATCCTCTATAATTGTATCATTATGTGACCAATTAAGGAACAAGTTTTGTATCAATTTAACATCATTCTTGTAAGTTTTTCCAAGGTTAAATTTTGAGTCTCTTGGTGTGTTTTAATCCTATTGCAATTGTGCCATTAATTTCTCCTTGTTTATTACATAATTTTTTTCTGAAATGAATAACAAAGTCTATCATAAATTAAGATCTACTAAGATGATCAAACCAATGGAATATCCAAAGTGGACGTTGGTCAACCTTGCATTTCTTTAGGATATGATACATGGGAAGATTATTGATCTGTGACTTATCTCATTATACAAAAGAATATTACTTTGTAGTTATGGAGAATATTACTAGTGTAGATCCATCTTAAACCCCAAAACATTTAAGTGTTGAGATGGATCAAAAACCTTAGAGTGTGTTTCATAGTTTTGAAGTTAAGATGCATCTACAATAACTTTTATTTTATGAAACTAACATCTACACCCAAAGTCTCATAAAGAAAAAAAACTACATAATGGGAATCTCCCCAACCCAAATTTTAGAAAACTTCATGTTTCTTGGCATAATTACAACACTGATGAAAAATGGAAAAGAGGCCTATGAAGATTGGAAGAGGTAAACCTTGTTTACCTTTGTGAAATCCATAGGTATTTTGATATACATCATAAATTCCATGTTTATTGCCCTTATATCTTCTAGACAATATAAGATCACAACAATATTGTAGAAACATGTCACAATCAACTATTTAAATGAAGGGCACTATCGTTATCTTGATCGTGCAATAAAAAACTTTGTAAGCAACCCATTTTCCTTGATTCAAACAAGGTGCATAGGGTTGTGGATGGAAATTTGGGGAAAGAATTATTGTTAAATAGGTCTTGTAAGTTGAAATTTTTATTCCACCATTTTCAATAATGCAACAGCCCAAGAGAATCTTAATTTGATGGTTGTCACTAAATAATGCCTCGCTATTTATGCACAAGTAGTCATTGACCAATTTTAAAATGACAAATATTAACCAATATTTTGGTCTTGATTCATCTCTTCCTTCATTGTCACAATGAGTTCAAACTTTTTTTTCTTTCTAGATTTAGACATTCTCCACTTGAACGCAAGAATTAAGAAATTTTTACATTTCAATAAAAGGAAGAGGTGGGAACAAAAAACATTTCTCACAACATGTTATTGGCACAGTTGTTGAGTCTCATTTTCTAGTATATTACCAGTAAAAAGTGAATTTTTTCTTCTGTGGAGAAATAACCAGCACAGAGAAGATGTAAAATAGTTCCTCTTGATGCAAATAAAAGATGCAAATAGACTAAACAAGGAATCATTTTATGTAGCTACAAGGAAGCATGCAACCATCTTCGAGGCATTGGAAATACCAACATATCTGCATTACTCTTGATAATTTAATGTGTGAAGCTTAAGATTTTTGAGGTCTTTACACCAGTTATTTTTCCATTCTTGCAATGGATGTCCCATTTTCCAGGCTTTAGGGTATAAGAAGCACCAGAATATGGAAGCCTGACATCCATGTCACAGAGTTCACTCAAATATTTTGTCAAACACTTTGGTGAAAGACTCAAACAAAACTCAAATTCAGAGTTATAAGGCATATCTAAAGTAGATGCATGTATCTTGTTTTCCTTATTTTTTTGGCTCACAAAGAATAGCTTTAGTCTTCGTATATGAGCTTGTAACTAACATGATTTGACAAGAAGTGAACACTACTACATGTGTAGCAACTAAGTCAAAAATTTCTTCAAACATTTTGCATGCAAAAAAACTATATCAATATGTGTAGCAATTAAGTCAAAAATTTCTTCAAACATTTTGCATGCAACAAAACTATATCAAATAAATGGTAGTAGCAAATGAAGGAATTATACATCAACCCATAAAAAGTAAAATAGACATGAAGCACATGAGTACATGCACAGGAGTTTTGAAGCCAAACTAAACAATTTTGAAGCATGAAGAAACCACATTACCATTTTTCCACTTAGCCTTTCAATGTGGCTCTAGCAGATTAATGTCTCCTTTGACGTGACCCTATTAGATTAATGTCTCCTCTAATGCAACCCTAGAGAATAAATGTCTCAACACTTGAATGGGTGGAGTTTATGTTGACAAAGAGATGTGTTCATTTAATTTGGAGCTCCCTCAAGTGTTTGTGATGGAAGAGGATTCGATTTTGTCCCCGCGCAGAGTTCAACGACATTTTTAGGTTATGCACATAGCATTTTCCTATACATAGAAAAAATATTTATTCAATTTGTTGAACTAAAATAATGGCGGCTATTTGGTTCCTACTCTGTCAATATTGATTTAACAAAAATTTTCCGCTATTACTTATATTGAATAAGATTCACAAGAGAGTCTCAAGTCTGTCAATGACTCTGTAGGAGATGGGTGAAAATAGATGGTCTAGCTGTGGGGAAGGAGAATAGAGTGGGGTCTGATTCAAATTGTAGATAGGTGTTCTGGCTATGGGGGAAGGAGAATAGAACGAGAAAGAAATGAAATAAGCCTTAGTAAAACCGACAGTTGTGAAATGTAGTGAAGCAAGCCTTTTCGCCACACAAAAATTTCATATTATACCTCAAACATTTCAATGTTATACCTTATGCCAATATAAACTCATGAGGTAATGTCACATTTCTTTCCACCATGTCACACTTTTATTAAATGTTTTCAAAAGATTCATGCCCATGGTTATACCATAAATTCCATTAACTATGTATTATCACACTCTCTTCACATCAAAAAGTATCACCTTACCCTATAACCGTACAATATATCATTTTGTCATCTAATAAGAAATTTACTATTTACCATATAGTTATGTAATTACAAATATTTTTCCTTATTTCCATTTTTTTTGTTGGACCAATAACATCTGATACTAATTTGTGATATAACCAAGCATTATTATCCCTTTCCAATTTTGTTTGTGTGCCAAATAATACTAGATCTATATCACAAGTTTCATGTTCAAAATTTATTCATATTTTGAACTTGAAACTATGTAAAAACATCCAAACAATATTTACATCATGATAACAATAATTTTCAAGTATGCATCTATGAAAATAAATAAATTATGTGTCAAATAATAATGTAAACTGTAAAAATAAATTCAATCAATCATAATACTTCAAATAATTGGATCTCACCTACTTTAGCTTATGAAAAGTACTGTAATATTCCAAAATTTGCAAGCAGCAAATTGGAATATTAATTTTTTCTTATGTCATCTATGAGATGATTAAAATGGGTAAAAGGCCCATGAGTAGAAATAAATCCCCTCATAGTGTGAAATGGATCTATGGAGTAGCTTAATTTTGCACCTTCCAGTGTGAAAAGGGGCAAATGCATGAGGACAAGGTCAAGTTTGACCAAGTCAACAACATTGCCTAAGAAGGTGTAGCTTACATGGGAAGACAACGCAGTTTGAGAGGGAGGAATATTATTTGTGGAATGAACCCTAATGTGTGGGGTCTAGGGCAAAGATACATTCACTTGCCTAAAAGGAGGAAGAGGCAGCCATAGAGAGACATCTTTGAGCATATTGATATTTGTCTATTCAGACTATTTGCAGTCTCCGATTGTTCAACTGAGTTGCAGTGCTGATTAGCACGAGGGATTCCTCCTTAGGATTTCCTCTCCTTCTTGAGAGGCATCTTGAAGGATTTCACTTCATTTTCTCCACATATTGGCTCAAGGCCAAATCCATTCCTTCAGCTACAATGTTATCTCTGCGCAAGTGTAACGTTGTGTTGCAGGTGTTGCAGTGGAGGGGTTCCACAACACCATTCCTTGTCTCATATTTCAGAGGAGAGAGCTTCTATTCCTTAGTAAGTTTAGTGAGGAAGGTTTCTAGTGCTTTATTTCATATATTTTTATCAGGCCAAGCTTCTCCTATCATCAGCAGTGCAGTCCCTTCTTTAGACTATGTTATTTCAGTGCATACTTGCAGTGAGGGTTTGTACCAGCTTCTTGGAGGGAAATATCTTCAGTGTCGGGATTAGCCTTGCACTTGAGAGATCCATTATAGGAGGTTTATTTCATATTGAGAATCATCTTTATCCATCTCCATGTATTTCCATTATTGAGTTGCAGCTTCTACCCAGCAACTCCGACATTTCTGCAGAATTGCCATTTTTATGTATATTGTAGCCAATCCTTCCAAGGATTGTGTATTATTGTTGTATTAGTGTTTTCAGGGGTGGAGAGCTTTCTCCCCCATATTTATTGAGCCTGATATTGTCATATCATCCTATTATCATTTTTTATGTTGTATTATCTCCTATAAACTGCATTATTTTAGCCAAGGCTTTTCACATGTAGTATGTTGATTCATTTCCTTGTACATGTTCTAGTGAGGCTCTCCTTGCCTAGCTTGAGTGATTGATTTATCAAATAATTGTACTCTTTTTATGTTATATTATACAATTTTTGTCTATTTACATCTTCATGTACTCATTCTTACCATAATAACAGTTTCATTCCATTTTATGTGCATACATTGTGGCAGTCCCTTCATCGGGCACTTTTTGAGGACATATAAGTGTGGGATATTTGTTTAACCCACTTAGAAGAATTTATTTGGAGCCTACTCTTGGATTTAGCACTTAGACACATTTATATAAGGGATCCAAGTCTTGGTTTCAATTCCTGTAGCAGCCATTACTGGAAAATGAATTTCCATTCATGCCTTGCTAGTTGTTCCATATTTGGAATATTAAAGTACAAGGATATCAAACTTTACAACCTTTAACACAAGTGAGATATATATTGGTAAATAGGTTAGCTATATTTTTTACTCTGTTTCAAGCATATCCTGAATATCCCCCATCATTGGCACAATATTACTGTTGGTCAAGGATGGAAAAGAAATCAACCATGTTCATTTCTAGAGAAAATATTTCCAATCTCCTTGATTTTTATTGGAGTCACCGTTCAAAAATTGTTCCCACTCTCTTATATTTTCTTCTAGTTGGAATTGATTGGTTTTCTTAATATAGGTATATATTCAATAAGGTGACCACCACCCTTATAAATTAAAAAATATCTAATAAAACTGACATTGTGAAAGGAAGCTAACATATAGGTTGTCATAAAGATTTCTCATAATGTCATCAAGAGATGCGTGTTATACAATTTCTACGAGGAACAAAGTGGTCAATCCCATAAGTCATATGGGTTATTTATTGAACTCTTTGATGCACTAGTGAATGCATGGAGGAATCAATAACAATTCCTTATGAAGATGTGGTCTAAATGCACTCTTGGTAAGAACATCAAGGGATGGTGGTGCTCTCTATCATTTGTAGCAAATATTAGTTATTGGTGTAGTAGATTATATTATAGGGTATGGGTTAAAGATATAAATGGGTTAAATATATGAACTGATTCATAATAGATATTTAAGTTTCCCACTGTGGAACAAATCATTATATAAATGGTCAAAAGCATAAGGAAATTCCACCTAGCTCGTTAAATAAATTTTAGAACCTTCTTAATTTAAAAACCATTCATTCGGCCTTTTTGCAAGAAAACAACCATAGCATTTTGAGACATCCATAGGCTATCAGATATACTTCATGACAGTCATTTTCAATCCAAAAATTTAAATGAAAAAAAAAATGTAGTTAGGCAATGAATAGCCATGTAACTCAATCCATGGGGTCCTAAGGTCTCTATGGCCTAGGATTTGGGAAAAAATTTAGTGGGATATGATATACCAAATACCATAAAATTCCCTAACATTGTTGTTTTTTCTATTATCAACATGAATATCAACTTGATATCTTGAATATCAACATGACTATTTTAAGGGGGATTGCATTACCTTGTGTATTGCCTTTGGTATACTATTCCATGGGTCCTTGGGAGGAACTATTTTTTAAAATCCTCGGTCAATCTCTCCTTGTGTAATTTCTAGAATGATAGATACACGTGAATGGATGGTCATTTAATTAAACCCATGCATCCTTGTGATAAGAGTGAAAGGCCACAACCTCAAGCTCATATAATCTCCACTAAATTATAAACATAAAATGCAAAGAAGTAGGAGGAAAACTAGGAATAAAACCATGAAATCATGTGTTTACATTATGGCTAAACATTATCATGTCATTATAACAACACAAGACATAGGAAAGATTCTTAAACCTCATATAAAAGAAACGGGTAGTCTAATGAAGCCAGAATTTCATCCATAAAATAATAGAAATTCTAGCATGATTTTGCGAAAATCTAGTGGAATTTATTGAAAATATAGGTTATAGTTGTCAATCCTCAAGATTTTGGGTGACCCAAGGGTCCTTGATGGTGTTGAATCCATTTTCGTCATCAAAAGAAAAATTTAAACACTACCATAGTGAGATTTTTTAAAGAATTTATTGTCATATTCTAGCAAGAAAATGGTCATCTCGACAAAACTATGGCCTCGTTGGGAAATTCCTAAAAGAAATGCACTTTTATTCTAACATAAAGCTAATTGTTCCATTGGGTTTCACCATACTCAATATTGGGCATTCCCAATGATGAGATTCCATGTGTGTTAAGACTTACATTATGTGAAGGAAAATGATAAAATTCCATGTGTCTTCAACTGTAATATGCCAAAGATGAAAAAGATGCATTCTCAATTAACAATTAATCATATAATTTACACAGCTTGAAAATTATCTAAAAAAACAAACTTTTTGTCACATTATAAATATAATATAAAATAATTAATGAATAAAATAGGTGAATTAATTTCTTACCTTTCTATATTTCAAACCATATGCTAAATCAATTTCCCTATCCATAACATTTCCATGTCCACTACGATACACTTCTCTAATCAATTCAGATAGTAGTTTCCATGATAACCTATCGTTGTTACATGCTTTACATATTTCAATCCATTCACTCATCCACTCAAGATTGTTTGCAATGTATAAAAGTAGTGCCTCATAATCTTGAGAACCTGAATAAAAAAACAATAATTCACCAATATTAAATATAACTTATAACCATGGTAAATTATATTAATTAATAAATGATGAAATAATAAGACTTAAATGATATGATCATATACATGATGTAAAAAAATGAAACGTTATATGTATTATACATAATAAATATTTTACCTCTCACTTTCTTCATTCTACCTTTTCCCAACATGTGATCCACTTCAAATTTTTTTATGGAGTTCACATCCCGAATGAAATCCACTGCATTCATAGCTAGCGTAGCTAATATAGGAAGATAATGACTAATATAGACCATGGATTCGTATACCAAATACCCCTCCACCATAGAAACCTCAGGTCGTGCTCTTTGTCTAACCAAAGCCTTCAAGGATTTTAGGTGCCTCTCCACCATCCACATTGACCTTATTTTTACTGGTCCACACATTTCAATCTCCTCAACTTGGTGTATCAAGTATTTTTCTTGTCCATTGAAAAATTTTGGAGGTAGATACTTTTACATTTCACAGATTAGCCGAGGATTTTCTCTCTTCTAATACTTTATTTCAGCTTGATGGATTTATTTCAATGACAACCATCTGAAAATCATTATGAAAGGTTATTTCAATGAAACATAATATATATTTCATTATAAGTAAATTAACACATCATGTCATTAAGTACAAAAATAATTTGTAGCGATATTTTGCGTATAAATCAAAACTACTTACCTCATGTATTTACTAAAACCATATATAACATGTTTAACATTGTTTTCGAAGTTGTTCGGGAGAGATATAGGTAGAACATACTCTAATAATAAAAAATGAATCGTTATTGGTTTCCAAATTAAATAGAAAAAAGGAGAATTTAAAAGATATATTCAAGAAATAACATACAAAAATGTATAACAAAAAAATTACCTCAACAAAGTTATGCCAATCATGTGTTTTCACCCCACTGGAGTCACCTTTCTTCATTAAAATATTATTTATGTTTGAAGCAAAACCTGTTGGAAATTTAATTCTTCTAACGACCTCTTTTACATAATTGCTTTATTATTCTGTTAATAACCATGGAATATTATTATAATTTCGAACTCCATTGTTATTTGATCTATCGATCACACTTTTCATTGCATGATTCGATTTCTCAATGTTAGCACAAATTTTGTCAATTTTATCTCTATCATGTTCACCATCTATGATTCGCCATAACATTTTTTCGCATTCTTCCCGATATGCATTGTATCAAACAAATAAGCTATTTTTAGGTCCTCATAGTAGGGCAACCTCGTGAATTGAGAAGGACAACATTTAATTCCAGGTAGAAGTACAATATTAGTACCTTCACGATGATGACCTTGATATCAAAGAATAAATAAATTAGAACAATAATTATCAAATACAATAAAATAAATTCATTAGTTAAAACAAAAATTCCAAACATTACATAAAAAATTTATATATATATATATATATATATATATATAGACAAATTACGTACCAGCTGCTTAACAATTACTAATTCTCTTATATTCCAACTTCCACAACCGAGGTGTCATTCTTCGTGGTTTTAATCTAGTTTCTTATTTATCATTGAAAATATGTTTTTCAGTAGTATGATACTTACGATTCCTAGAAAGAAAGTGCCTAAACTCATCAAACACCATCTTTCTTAACTCTGGTGAATGATGATACTTCATCTTAGCCAGGGCCACAAAATGGACATGTAAATCTACCCTTTGTTTGAAGACCTGCAATAGATGGATAAATAAAAATTATACTATGAGATCATTTTTAAAACATGAAATATGGTATATCTAATTTAGATAATTATATATTATATTAAAGTGCAACAAAATATTACATACCACAAAAATGTGTTAGTCCTACGACATCATGAATTGTCCATACAAGGATTCCATGACATTGAAATCTCTTATGCTTAATTGGTTTAGTGATTCCATTGCATAACTTTATTAGCTCATCGATAAGAGGCTCAATATATACATTCATATCTTTGACCTGGTACTTACCTAATTGTTCAAAATTATGGTACATAATTACTACCATGATATATGTATATATAAGTAAGTAAATAAATAAAATATATTACGCAAACAACGAGAGAAATGAAAATGTTACATTCGAAAAAATAATGTATCAAATACCTGGAATAATCATAATCAACATTATGTGCTCCATATTTATTGACATCCAAGGAGGAATTTTATTGTTGATAATGAAAATATACCACACCGAGTAAGTAGATCTAAGCTCTCTAAATGGATTAACACCATCAGCTGCCAATGAAAGCTTGACATTACGAGGTTCATTTTTAAAATCTAGATATTTTTCCTCGATTTCCCTAGATGCAGAACCATCTGCAGGCATTCGAAGAACACCATCTCCACTTCTATTATTTAAATGGTAATCCATAAACTATGCTATTCTCTTACACCTGAACATTCGCTGCAAACATGGAATTATGGGAAGATGACGAAGAACCTTTTGAGGCACCTTTTTTGTCAGTTGATCTGTTCGATATCTACTAGTACCACATTTCGGACATTCTGTTTTTGACGCATGTTCTCCGTAATATATAATATCATATTTAGGACATGCATATATAGTGTTATATTCCATTCCAAAGTCTTTCATAATAGCACGTAGATCTCGATATGTTCAAGGTAAAGTATTTGACGATGGTAACAAAAAATCACCCAACAATCTACAACAAAAACAAAAACAAGTTAACGTAAAGATTTTAATCATATATAAGTATTGAATTATTATTTTACACATTTATTACAACTAAAAAAAGGGAAAATAATCAAAATTTACATATATGTGATCATATATACATATTGCATTCCTTACGATCTGTGTCATACATCTGTTTGACAAATTATTCATAACCTTTAAGTTCACCAGCAACAATGTAGCAGAGAGAAGAGTTACATTTGAGTTCTCAAAAAGTCGCTCATTTGACATTTCAATCAGAGGTACATCATAAATACCATCACTATCTCCACTAGCATCATCTGACTCACCATACAAGTCTTGGATCATTTGATTTGTCCCATCATTAATGTGAACTATCTCATTATTGTCATCATCTACCTTCATCAGATCATTAAAATCATCTTTATCATTCACTTTGTATTCTTCACCTTGTACAACATCATTTCCAATACTAATATTTGCTGCAATATTCTCTTGTACTGGTGCAACATCATCTAATCTACTACTATTTAGCTGTGGAATCTAGTTTTGCAAAAACCCGAACGTGTTTCCTATCGCGCCCTCATATGGCACGACTCGACCAACCAAAACGAAGGCACAATGGAGATCAAAATGGAAAACAAATCATACAAATGTGTAGTACAAGGCACACAGGAAATCACAACTTAGTATTTTTGATACAATCACCCTCACATGACCCGACCCACCCGAACGTGTTTCCCTAGGTGCCCTCAAACAACCCGACATGACCTGACCCACCCAAATGCATTTCCTTGGGCACCCTAACACAACCTGACCCAACCCTCCCTGACCCACAATAAACATGTTTCCTTGTGCGCCCTTACACGACCTGACCCGAACCAATCTCGGCCCAATTGAACGCATTTCCTTGGGTTCCCTCACATGATATGACCTGACCCAACTCGCCTGAACACGTCTCCTTGGGCACCCTCACATAACACAACTCGAGTAAACCTTCTCGAATGTGTTTTCCTGAGTTCCCTCACATGACTCAACCCGACCCAACCTAACCCGCTCGAATGTGTTTCCTTATATGCCCTCACATGACACGACCCAACTTGACCCTCCTAAACATGTTTCCTTGTGTAGCCTCACATGACATGACCTGATGGAACCCTACCTGACCCACCCGAACATGTTTCTAGTTTGGGTGCCCTCACATGACCCAACACGACCCAACTCGGACGTGTTCCTTGTGCACCCTCACACGAACTGACCCAACCTGACTTCACACGACCCGATCACCTGACCCAACCCAACCCAACCTGACCCAACCTCAAATGACTAGACCCGACCCAACCTGACTCGACTTAACCAGACCCGACCTAACCTCACACGACCCGAACTGGCCCGACCTCACACAACCTGACTTCACACCGTGACCTAACATGACCCCACCTGACCTGACTAGACCTGCCAAGACAAAGGTAAATGGGATTTGAAGCTTGCAAAAAGGCTAAGGGGATGACATGTATGAACATAGGAGAGGGTAATAGAATGTTTGAGAAGAAGGCTAGAGAGGGAGAGCTATTGAAGGTAGAGAATGGCTAGAAGGCCAAGTCATTAAGGTCAAGAGGCCTTCACTGAGAAGATGAATCACAAATTTTACGACACATATTGGAACCTGCACTGAATGACATGCTCCAGCTAAAAGGGATGTTGATATTAAATAACTTTGCATGGTCATGGTAATTAAAGCACATGAAAGTATTGGAATGCATAATATTGTTGAGATTGAGGGAGATCACATTACCATTATTCAAGCACACTATGCATGATTTAAGGGTGTTTCACTCTACTTGGAGTTACGATGTAAATTGTGCTACGTGCCAGTGCTCTTGTTGTACAAGGTTTCCATGGTGGCTGCTTCCTCAGTGAAGTGATTAGGGGTGTTTTGAAAATGAATGAGATCCATAATATTACCATTATGATACAAATTATTCACCATCAAAGATGTCATGGTTATGTGTGAGGTTATACTGACCGCGTGGTACAAACATTAAGTAACGTTGAAGGAAAAATTTCATGTTGAAGTGAACTGCCAAGGTGACATGCACGTTAGTCAGTACTGCGCAAGTGAAATTCATGAATCACAACTCTTGAAATTTTGATTTGTCACCATGTCAAAGAAAGTGGGCAGGGCCCACATTGGCTATGATTTGTGGCGTAATCACAATAAAAATTTATTGTAATGAAAAAATGGTAAATATTCTTCAATACACAACACATTATATTTTGAAAAAGTTATAATAAAACTTCTAATTTATTCATTCATTAAATTTAAAGATATTTTTTTTTATATTCATTTTTAAGATTAAACATGTTATAAGTTCAAGAGAAATTAATGACAATTAAATATAACAAATATATTATTATTTTTGTTAGCTTGACCTAGCTAACATAGTAATAGCTAACATAATAATAGTCAATTAAATCACCCTAGTAAACAAATAACAAATATATTATTATAATCCTATAAAAATTAATAAAATAAAAAAGCAACATTACAAAATAAACCTGACTACCTCTGCATAATCTCAATCTCCCTACATGTTAATGATCCAAAGGAGAAATACAAATAAAATGTTAAGCACTCTAAATAAATCCGCATTTCATTCCATGAAGAATTTGGAGTCATCGTCCATGGAAACTAGAACATCTCTTTATTGTACCTACAAAATATTTTAAAATACGAAAAAAAAATCATTAACACCATTCATAATATTGGGAAAATATCTAAATAAAAATATAATGGTTTATTATAAAAAAAATTCATTTAAAAAACTATCAACATTTCACAGTTAAAAAAATTAATAATAAATAAATGAAATTTTATTTCATCACATAATTTAAACTCTCTATTTAAAATATAAAACTGGTCTATATGATACTTTAAGGTACGTTGTTGTTGTTTTTTATTTTAAAAATTGTATAGGACATGATTGAAACTACATGTAATTGAATGGATATCGAAAATGAAGACTATGAAACTGGGTTAACATTTCTTAAAAAAAAGTGGTTAAAATATAAGGAAAATTACAATGTTTACCATCATCACTATTACAACATTTAATCAACATGTTGCATCACCGACGGTTATCCTCCGACCGTTGCAATACCAATAGTTGTCCTCAAGCCGTCACAATACCGACAGTTGAGGCCAATTCTGTCGCACTACCAACAATGTCTCTAAATGTCTAAATAGTGACATTTTTTCCCAAATCGTCACAATACCGACCTTTCTCTTCAAACCGTCACAATACTGACGTTGTGTCCCGAAACGTCGGTGTTCCGATGACGTTCCTAAATGTCACAATACTGACGATGTCCCTAAATGTCAGTATAGCGATGGTTGTTGGCGGGATTTGAAAAATTGTTAAAAAGTGGGGAAATTTTTGACAATACGTCAAAAGAGTCGGAACTAAACTGTCAGAATATTTGACCAAATGTACTGGGGTGAGGAACCTGGTGAACATGGAAAGGAAGGGTTGTTCGGTAACCCTAGATGGGAAGTGGAGTGATGGGTAAAAGAAAAATAGGGTACTGAGGTTATAGGTGGGAAAATAGGATATAGATGAGTGGGAAAAGCCCATGAAGGGTCTTTTAGGAGTGGTGGGTTAACCATGGAATGGAAAAATAGTAGAATAGTGAAACTTTTGTTATAAGGATAATGAAGGAAGTGAGATTTTTAAAACTCACATTATTCAGGAATCTTGTTTTTAGAAATCTAGAACTGATATTTAGTCATCTATAGATAGTAAAATTATTGATGACTAACAGTGGCTCCAGTTGGGGAGGGCAACTCCTTTTTAGGAGGTGTCTAGGAACTTAGAGCTCAAATCTCTAAGTTTTGAAGACTAGTGCCTTACTTGCACTTTGCAGATTTCTTTCCCTCATATCTGATCTTTTCTCTTTGAAGCTATGATCTCAAAATCAGAAAGACATGATTCCTTCAACTTCATTTATACCTACACATCATACCTTGCCTAACATTTTTTCTTCTTTTGGGTGCAGTTGGACTGGAAAGCCCTTGACATTATTTTTCTCTTGAAAGAAAAACAAACTGTATACTTGTACCCTTATCACTTCTAAGATTTCAGATAATGTTGATGAACTCTTTCATTCTCTACCTAAACTATTTATCTATCAATATTAAGTTTGACAGACTTTTGTTCTCTAGCATACTAACATGAAATTTAAAACATGATCATACCAAGATTAGGCAATCTGATTTGTCATGGGCTATGGCATTTTGTACAAGTTGCACATAGATATTTATTTTTGTACAATCAAAACTAGAAAACATGAGGCTGTGATTTAGGGTTTTTTTATGCATCCCTCTCTTTCTTCTTGGTTCAAATTTTGAGCATTGAGAACCAACAATTTATTTTCCTAATCTATCCTACTGATAAGTCAAGTTTAAATAGTCTGAGAAGTCTTCTTTCACTAATCTATCAACATAAATTTAAACATGTCTAATCATGATTAGGTTGTATGATTAAACAAGACTCTCTTTCTTAACATGTAGTGGCATTTAGGCTTGCACACTTTCAAGAATACTCTTTTTTGGGTATGGGGCTATACCTATTGTTTTCCTACCCTCTTTTACTTCTTTTTTCTGTTTTTCTATTTTTTTTTCTCTTATATTTCATCAAGTAGTGTTATGTATAATGAATGAAAGTTTCAAATTAGAAAGTTTGAAAAAAATAGTGCTTGAGCATCCTACCATTGACAGGACCTCCAAATAAGTCAGTTCCATCGAACTCTTGCAAAAATAATGCATTGTTACCTCTAACTGAATGAATGATGTAAGGACCCTTTCATAAATTTTCAAATTTTCCATGTTTTCCTTTGTCTTCTCTCCTTGAATCTCACTTCAGGACTTTGTCTCCAATGTGAAATACACTAGCCTTGGTTCTTATGTCAAAGATATTCTTGATGTTTTCTTGCACTGCTTTTGTTCTCTTGTAAACTTCTTCCCTTGACTGCTACAAATGAATGGTTTGGTTCAACCTTCTTTGCATATCATTCTCTTCTGATTTCACTTCTTGGAATAGCTTCATCACCGGAACTCCCAAGGATGTTGGGAAAAATGCATCCATGCCATACACTAGTTGATAGGGAGACATACCAATTGATTTCTTGGTGGTTAGTCTATCATCCCATAATGTGTGCACTAGTTTTCTATGCCATGCTTTTTGGTTATCTTCCAATAGCTTCTTGATGATGTTCACTAAGCTTTTGTTAGAGGACTTAGCCAACCCATTACCTTGAGGGTAATAAGCTATTGAATTCTCTAGTGTGAGGTGGTACTTGTAGCAAAATTCCACCATTTTTTTGGACTGGACTGCAGCAGAATTATCAGTGAAGATCTTTCTTGGGCAGCCAAACTAGGATAAGATGTTGGTTTCAAGAAATTTAATGATGACTAAGTCAGTGACATTCCTAGAAAGGATGGCTTCTATCCACTTGGTGAAATAGTCTGTAGCAGTGAGGATCCACTTGTGTTGGCTAGATGAGGTAGAGTGGATATCTACAATGAAGTCCAAACCCCATTGTTGAAAAGGAGCTTCAACACTGGTACGATGCAAAGGTAAAGGTAGAATTTTTCTCTTGCCATCAAAGATTTGACACTTATGGCAAGTAATCCCTAGCTTTTGCGTATCAGGGAAAAGGGTGGGCCAATAGTAGCCAACTCTAAGGATCTTGTTGGCGGTGGTTTTCTAGTAGAGGTGACCTCCACACTCTCCCTTATGAAATTCATGCATAATTCTATATGCATCATCTTCAAGAAAACACTTAATCAAGATACCAACAGAATTTTTCCAATACAAAACTTTATCTATGATGAAATAATTTAAAACCTTTTGTTTCAAGAATCTAGCTTTTGTTTTGGACAAGGTAGGAGGAGCATTAAGATAAATAAGTAAATATAAAATATCAGCATACTGATATGAATTCAGAAATAATTCTTCAATGGGTGGAGCTGTGAATTCTTCATGTTCCTATAATGCATCAATCATATTGATGTCTAATGCTTGAAAGTTTGATTCATCCATGAGTTTTGCGAGTCCTTGTCCTTTAATCATTTTAGAGGGTATGATTTCCAAATCGTATTCTAAGATAATAGAAATCCATTTACCCCTTTTACCATCCAGGTCCTCATTTATAATTTCTTTAACAATTGTATGTGGAACAAAAGCTATGATATGGGAATGCAAAATGTAAACTCTAAAATATTTCAAAGCTTTTACCAAGGAAAATGCTTATTTATCCATGATATTATATTTTATAGCCGCATCCCTCAATGCTTTGCTGAAGAAATCTATGGTTTTTTCTCGTCCCATTATGTTGTTTTGAAGCAATACTACAACAATAGTGTGTTCTGATGCAAAGGAGAAAATGAAGAAATATTTGGTAAAGTCGGGGCTGATTAGAACCGGTGTATGGGTGAGTGCTTATTTTACCAGTTCAAAGGAGTTTTTGGCTTCCATGGTCCACTTCACTCCTACTCCTCTTTTCAGCATGTTCGTGATGTCTCTTAGGAGTTCAGCAAGGTTTGGTACGAACCTCGTTAGGAAATTGATCTTTCCAATGAAAGATTGCAGCTCTTTAATATTTCTAGGGTGACTGATTTGTAATATACCTTCAATTATTTCAGGTTCTATCTTAATCACCTCTTCAGAAATGATGTGGCCTAAGAGTTTTCCTTCTTGAAGACCAAATAGTGTTTTATTAGGATTTAAATATATGCCATACTTCCTACTTTTTTCAAATGCCTTTCTCAAGTGTACTAGGTGTTCTTTATCAGTTTTAGAATAGATAGTGATGTCATCAAGGTATATGAATGCGAAGTAGCCTATGTCTTCGAAAAAAGCGATGTCCATGGCTCTTTGAAAAGTAGACCCCTCATTCATCAAGCCAAAAGGCATTTTGACATAAATGAAGGTGCCCCAAGGTGTAGTGAAGGAAATTTTGTGTTGATCACTTGGAAGTACTAGTACGTGAGTGTAACCTGAAAAGCCATCAAGTAATGATATTATTTTAGAACCTACCACCCTTTGCAGTATATGATCCATCTTGGGTAAATGGTAGTCATCTTTCAGGGAAGCTTTGTTAAAGTTTCTAAAGTCTATACATAGCCTAATCTCCCCGATTTTCTTCCTAACTGACACAAGGTTTGAAACCCATTCTGAATACCTGATTGGCACTATGATCCCAACATCTTACATCATTTTGATTTCTTTCTCAACTAGAGGGACTAGGACGAGGTTTATTCTTCTTAATTTATTCTTGAAAGGTTTCTTATTTTCTTTGAGAGGAATTTTATGTTGAATAATGCTTGTGTCATGGGACTTCAAGTTCTCATAACCCCATTCAAAACCATCTTTGAATTCTTTGAACAACTCAATGTATTGTTTTTTTATGTGAGGTGGCAGAGTTTTGGACAGCTTGATCATTTTGGGCTTTTCTATGCT
Organism: Pinus albicaulis; assembly: GCA_034641835.2. NCBI lineage: Eukaryota > Viridiplantae > Streptophyta > Pinopsida > Pinales > Pinaceae > Pinus > Pinus albicaulis. Next base: position 1,191,046,858 of record CM076581.1, on the reverse strand, counting down.
TCCTATGTTGCATTCTTCTACATCAGCCTCGGTGGTTTCCATTTTTGGATTCCTAGCAACATCATTGAAGTCAAACAACTCTTCTAATGGGGAAAGACCTCTTGGTAATGAATTATCTTTTCATTGTAAACCTCAAGGTATTTTTTATCCAAATCTTCAAACAATTCAGCCCCAAGAGGATATTTTATCATGTTTATATCATCAATACAAGCCAACTCTATTTGGTGGGCTTGTTCTTCAACAAAGAAATCTTCTTGATGGATTAAATATTATTTTAACATTTCAAACTTAGTTTTAGGATGTAAGAAGTCTTAAATCTGTTTTTCATTTTCAAATACTTGCTAATAATTAATGTTATCTGGGACTGATGGTCTGCACTTGACTTTTATTGTGTATTTTTCATTTCTATGAGGTGTTTGGCAAGTGCTGGCAGCGAAGGCAAGTCTATTAGGAAGGTTTTTTTGAGCTCTAGTGATGGAGGTAAGTTCATACTTCTCAAAAGCTTTCATGAGGTCTAAGGAAACATTCCTATATTCTCTTAGCCTAGGATTTTTGGCTGAATACTCTCCTTTGATTTGTCTAATGATCAGCTCAGAATCTCCTAGAACAAAAAATTTCTTAGCTCCTATGTCTTTTAGCAAATGTAAACCAAGGCGAAGAGCCTCATACTTTGCAATATTGTTAGTGCATTAAAAATCTAGTTTGTAGGAGTGACCCTCAATTGTGTATCCAAACACCAGCTTCTGAAACAGCTTTTCCACAAGAGCCATCAAAGCTCATGTTCCAAAGTGTTTCAAGTTCGGATTCTCCATTATGTTGTTGTTCAGGGATGCTAGAGTTTTGGATGTCATTTTCTTCATTTGGTGATTGATTTGGCTATTATGGTATGCCTAGCTCTATCTAATTTTCATTTAATTGTTTGTTAATGTCATATTCATTGTACAAGATAAATGAGTCAAGGTCTCAGTTGATGGAATATATAGGGGTTTAGTTTGGCCTATCTTGGCTGCTTACCATGTATTTCATGTGAGTTTCCTGGTATAAACTCCTTGTTTGGTTAAAAATTGGGATGGTAGCATATGACATGTCCATTTGGAGATTCCGTTGATGTTTGGCTCCCCATGATCTAGATAAAAGAATTCCATACTTCGGGGGAATGTCAACAACTACTATGTCCATGACTAGGCTCTTGGTTGGTATTTGTGTAAGAGTGACACAGATCCTTGATTAGGCCCAAACATTTGACTCTACTTGAATCAAAAGGGTACAAGTCTTTGTAAGGTTTAGTTATCTCAAGGCCCAATCTTTCCATTACTACCTTAGGCATAAGATTGTGTGAAGCACCAGAGTCTAGCATATCATTGTGCAATATTTTGTCATGTATGTTTAAGCTAACATAGAAGGGAGGTACAACTCCTTCTTGAAATTTTCCCTCCATCTTAGGTCCAAACAACATCTCAGGCTTGTCATCGGTCAAGTTTAGTGTGTTGGTGTCATTTCCTATGTTCAAAACTTTCAAAACTTGGGACTTATACACATCTTGAGTTACTAGTTCAGTAAGATGTATGGTTATCTTGATCTTGGAAATCTCTCCCTCAAAACTGAAAGGTATTTATGCTTTTGACATATTTACATCAGTTTTATCAGCCATGATTTTTTTTGCAATTTTAGTTTTCTGATTCTGATTTGGAACCTTAGGCAAAAGATTTTTTTCAGGGCCACTAGTTGATGTACTAGGGCAGTTAGGGTCACCATTTTTTTGGCTAGTTTTGTCATTTTTTTGGTCAGGTTTCTTAGCCAGGTGTTTTTGTTTTCTGTTCTCCTTTTAGGAGTGTTTTTAGGGGTCTTCCTAATAGGAGTGTCTAATTTGTTTTTCTTGGAGGAATCTTCGTTTTTCTTACTCCTAAGGTTATACTGCCTATGAACCTCCATGATGGCATTCTCAAATCCTAATCTGTAGTCTTCAAAATCCTCATATGTCTTTTCATTTTGATTTGAGGAAAATAAACTTTGTTCTTCTTCGGTGATAAAAGTATTTTCCTCATCATCAGAGCCTATCACATTTACATGGCTTTATTTTGGTTCTTCAGCCTCTCTTCCTTCTTCATCTACATAATTTTCTTGGAAAGGAGGTCTGATTTGTTGGTCACTTTATCTTTGTCTGATTTGGAGAGGGTCTCTCCTGAAGTTTTGGTTCCTATTTATGTTTTGAGGATTGGCTTGGTTTTCCCTAGGAGGTGTTATTTCATTCAAGGTGATTCTCTCCATCATTCTTTCCATTGCCCTAACTAGGTTGTCGATTTTGGCGTCATAAGAAGAGGTTGAGGGTACAATGTCCACTTTGTATGTAACTCTCTTTTCTGACCTCATCCTATCCCTCTTCTCAATTAAATTGGCTTCTACACTGATGGATCCCTTCTGCATGTCTTCTAAGGTTATGTGTTCTCTTTCTCTCAACTAGTAGGCCATGTCTGGATCAAAGCCCTCTGGGAATTTTACTAAGGCTACGCCCTGTGGGGGTTTCATGTGAGGTGGGAGAGAATTGTATACACTGTTGAACCTAGTGCAGTAGTCTTGGACACTTTCCACAACAATTCTTTTAAGGTTGTTATACTCTGAAAGGATTTGGAGGGGATTTTTCTTAATCTCCCACTTGTTTATGAATGTTTGATAAAGAGAAGGGAGGTCATGTATGATGTTAGGAGTTAAGTTTTTGAACCATTTCTTGGCTTCTCCCTCTAGACTTTGAGCAAGCATCCTCATTTGCATGGTCTCCTCTTCTACTTCCATGTAGTCAAAAGCATCATTCATTTTGTATACATGCTATCATACAGTGGTAGAGTTAGCTCCAGTGAAATGGGGGATTTTGGATTGGTAGTCATTTGGAAAAGGTAGTAAAGAGTATTGTAGTTCCAGAGGGGCATACCATGCTGCCATGATGGGAGGTAATGGGATCCAAGGAGGATTTACAAGGGGAGGGTTTATGAGAGGAGGTGGAGGATGAATTGAAGTGGTATTCACAGTGTATGTATGAGTGGGTGTGGCAGAAGTACTTGGACCAGCAAATGTATTTTGAGTAGACTTGCAATGAAATGAGCCAAAGTGATGGAGAAGCTAAAAATCAGGATGAGTAGAAGGAGAGGCTTCTCTGCTAAGATTTTGGTGCAAATTTTTAGGTTCAAGGTCTGTGTGGTCTATCCCACTTTCGGACTTGGTTCTAAATAGGTTTCTTTGGTGATGCAAGTCAAATTGGGTGTCTTGCAAGGCTGTGAGATGTTCAGGGGCAGAAATTTCTCTATGGATTGTTCTAACACTAGTTGAATCTTCGGCTCTAGAAATATTCCAAAAAATCTTCTCTAGGTCATCAACTATGATAGGAGGGTTGGGGTCAGGGTTAGATATGGTGTTAATTCTTCGTGAAGCCAGATTTCAGACCTACAATATGGAGAGGCTGAAAGTTTTGTGAATGTTTTGAAAGGCATACCTCTCTAAATGTTTACTAAACTTACACAGTGTGTGACTAGGACTTTAAACCACTTAGGACTGATTTGACACAATCCTAGAGGAGTCTATAAGAACTAGTAGAGATAGTAGGCCTACTAGGGCTAGTGGAGTCGGCAGGTGGATGTTTTTTTACTGTTTTAAGGATACGTACTTGTAGTCCACCACCAACTATTGAAAAAAGCCAATCTAGAGATTTTTTCACGGGTTTTCTTTGTTTCTCTATGTAACACTAGGGTCTCTAATGAGTGTGGTACAATCGAGTCATCATGTTGCTAGCATGGTGAATCCATTTGGTACTACTCTTGGCTAAAATTTAAATTTTTCTAAGTTTAACAGAGATTTTATGAGGTCTTAAGAAGTACTTAGGATGTTACTGACTCAGATATCCCACAATGATTGCCACTATGTTAGGATGATGAGGTGGTGATGAATTATTGGATACTATTTTACAAGGGTTTCTGAAGTCCAAAGGAATACTTAGATTATCACTAACTCAGATGGCCCCACCGTGATCGCCACTATGTTAGCTCCCCGTAGTTTTGGCATATTGGCAATGACCAAAAAAACAAGGGTAATATCAAACCAATATTTGGAGTCCTAGGACCTTTCCTTCCTGGAGTCAGAGAGGGCTCTCTCTATATTTATGTAAAGTATTTAAATTGTTTGTTTTTAGATTTTGATTTTGGGCTAGTTATAAATATTAGGGTTTGCTTGTTTGTTTGTTTGGTTGGATATGTTTTCAAGAAGAATAGGTAGAGTAAGAGAGGACCAATCCATTTGGCTATGGAGTCTGCAAATATTTTGAAGAGTGAAAATATAGTTCAAGGGTGTTTCATAGGGCAAGTAAACAGGGCCAAATGGATCTAAGTAGGTTTTGAGTGAGTGAAATGAACATGGAGGAGTGAATATGGTAGTTGAGGGGTAATCAAGGAATATTTAACAAACTAATAACAAGGAAAAGCTTTTAGCACGATTACCATAGTAAAAACTTGAAGATCAATGAAGGATTCTTCAACCAAACGATACTGAGCAGGCCTTAGAGAAACATATGAGTAAATTTAGAGAGAAGTTAAGTATTCTCTAAAAATTACTTCCAAATAATTAGATTTTTAACATAACATCTCAGTAAAACTAAAGAGCACTAAAGAATTCCTTAGTTAAACTTCAAGGAAGAAAACATAAAGATCAAAGAATGTAGACAAAGCAGGGTGCGAAAAGACATATCCTACTCTAATATTTCTATCCCATGATCAAAGAAACATGATGATAACTGAAGAAAGCATGTACAAAAGGTGGAATACATCACCATTCAACAAATCTTTATGAATCCTAACAATGAGCTCAATCCACAACTGCTCAATCTAAAGCCATCAAAAGACACCAAAGCCAATTTCACAAATAAACTCAGAGTCTCTATCAAATTATGCTCAGCAACCAACCAAAAATTATAATGAGGCCTCAAGGCTCTATTTAACCAGGAAATGAGGAGGTGGAAACCCTAAGCAGCTTCTAGAAACCATAAATACACCATAAATGTCATTTATGTCCAAAGAGGCCATGCAAGGCCCAAGACACATAATAAATATTGCAATAAATGAAAGACAACTTAAACATAGCTCCTAAAATAGATTTGGAGCAATTTTCCAAAAAAAATACCCGAAAATATCCTTCAATGTGTTTTTTTGACTTTTTGCAAGGGGGCAACTTCAAAGTTCTGAAGGCGCAACGCTTGCACAATAAAGTAGAGTCATCTTGCAGCCAAGTTTTTAAGGCCTTCACGATGTCGGAATTGGCTCTGGGATGGATCATTAGAAATCCCGTTGAGTCTACTTTCCAAAAATACCCTTTGTTTTCTGAGTGGGCACAATTAAGCTATTCAAAAAATAAATCTCCCAAGGCTGCTGAAGGCGCAGCACCAACCTTGAAAACATGGTAGAAAGGTGAAAATTGGCATGTTTTTGGGCCTTTTGAGGGACCAAAATTTCTCCAAATGCTCTGAAATTTTCTGTGCATTATTTCTTTGGCCTAAGGATCCTAAAAATGTAATATTTACCTCGATTGGATTCCTGTAGTAAAAGAATAGCGCTAAGGGTGTTGCACTTTCGGCCCTTAATATCAGTCAAAAAGCCAAAAATGTCAAAAACTTGGCAAAATTTGAAATTATCTTCTTCATGGGGTTTGGGAGGCTTGTAGAGAAGCTTCAAAAATGATTCCAAGGTTTTAATTCTCTTTTTCCTCTTTGAGTGCTTGAATTTCGGGAAGGGCTCGTTTGAGCTTGAAATTTGGCCCTTGAAAATTTGTTCCTCAAGGCATAGCGCTTGGCCATCTTTTTCTGTAGGCCAAGGTCCCTTTCTGTCTTCTTCAGCTGCCTATTTTCATTCTTGTAATACTTAATGATATAATTTTCCATGGCAATATTTATTTTTATATCCCTGATCTCTGCATCCTTTCTTTGGAGAAAGATGCTTGTAATCCTCTACTCATCTTAATTTTCACTGTCAAGGTCAATGAGTTGACACTCTTGTTTAGTTTGATGCTTGCCTTTATTATCTACAACAGTGACCTTTTCCTTGCATTTGTCAAGCTTCTTTGTTGATGTAGAAGGCATGGCCCCTTTCCTTTTAGAGGCAGAAAACACATGCATTTCTCCTCTTTGGTATGTCAAAGGAAGAGGTTCAACTCTGCTCATTTTAGTTCCATAAGTTTTTTTTCCATCATTGTGGTCATCTTTGTTTGGCTCACTGACATCTTGGCTCACTTCTTCATTTGTATCTTTCATGCTAACACCACTTACCTTTCTTTGGTTGTTTTCCTCATGGCTGTCTTCATGATCACTATGAACTTCATTGTCATTTGTTTCACTTATGTCAGCTTCTTCATTACCTTGACTGCTGCTTACCTAATTATCTCCAATATCAGCCTTAATTTTTTCCACTTCATTGATTTCTGCACTATGATCATTACCATTGTCAGGATCTTGATCAAACTCTGTTTCATTGTCTTCTGTCTCCATTTTTTTTGCACCATTCTTTGTACTGCCTTCATCTTGTTCATCATTACTACTAGGAGTCTCATTGCTGTGACCTTTACTGCAATTATCAAACTCTTCATTTTCTTCAATGTTATCATCAGCTTCACTAACTCCTTGGTCTTTGGAGATGGTGAGGAAGGAGAATGGGATGATGAGGGCACATTTTGCTGAGGATGGGGTTGTGGGTTTGTGAAGACCTCATGGGAAACAAGAACCTCCCATGGTATGCCCTTTTGCTCCAGTTTATGTAGCACAACCATATTGATAAAAGAGTGATCAAACAAACTTTGCATTTGCTAGGAATAGTTCCTCTTTTGAACAACAAAAGACATATTTTCAATGCTCCTATAGAGGTAGTAGGGTAAATGAATCATCTTAACCCTAGTAAAGTGCATGAGTAATCTTATATGATAGGAGTAAAGTCTAGAGTACCTTCTCTAACATGTAAAATATTTCATGATGACCCTCATCAAGGGTGCATACCTCTCTATAAAATGTGAAAAATGGAAGATAGATTTGCAGTCTTCTTTGTATCTAGGTTTAAGAAATGGCTCATAGAAACTTATGTCTAAATTGGCTCTTTTGAAGAATTTGTCACCAACATTGGGTATGCCTGTAGCATAGGAAATGGCATGTGAGGAGAGTTCAAAGGTCACCCCTATAGAGTTTGATTGTTTGTCATGTAGGTTAAGGATGAATAACTTTGTGAGCTCTAGGTGAATTTGTACCTCTTGTACTCTTTCACAAAATTGAAAACATCCCACATTTTGGAAACATGTGACAATCATAGGAGAGGCACTAAGATCCATTGTGCTTTGGGGTTCAAACCTATTAACCTTCCCACCTCTCTATTTTTGCTTCCTAGGCACTTGGCCTTCTTCACCACTACCATTTCCTCCTTCTCCTGACATTTTGATTACTGTTGTTTTGAAAAAAACCCTAGCTGTGCTTGTGAAATTGATATTAGAAGTGATGGAATGAGGGTAAGAAGGCAACTTTTCTCAAGTGAGTGAGAGGGATGAATGAAGGTGTAAGTGTATGACTGTGAAGAAGAGCTAGAACTCAAGGAAAAACATCAACTACTTGTTATAATTTTTCTTTGACAGTAACTTGTACTGATGTTAATTTTGAAATGGAGGGGGAAATGTAAGGTCACCTTGTTTTCAGTGTATGGAGAAGAGCCTTTAAGCTTTGATGGAGGACCAACATCAAACCACTACAACCACACCAATGTATCCATTTTTTACTTATATCTCCTTGTTTGCAGGTGATGGAGGTTTAAACAAGGTTTTTAGCATAAAGATTAGGGTTTTACCTTAGGGTTTGTTAAATTTCTCTTAACATCAAACCATGAAAATTCAGTGGAGGGAAAAGGTATTAAATCCACCTACCAATTATCAATGCTTTGAAGACCGTTGATAGCATATTTGAGGTTTTTTTGATGCTTTTGGGCGTTTTCATGTGCAGGAGGAGCTTCAGGCCGAAAGCATAGCACCTACACGTGTATTTGGGTCTGTTGGGTCTACCGAAAGCGCAGCACCAGAACGCCTCTGCACGGGCCTATCATGCTTCCTGGGAAAACATGCAACACTCCTCTAAATGCGTAGCATGTGCCTATGAACGTGCAGCGCAGTGCAAATTTGCACAAGAAATTCCTCCGAACACACTGCGCCGACCTAAATGCGCAGTGCCTGGTGGACTTGCCCAGTTTTGACTAAAAACTCACAGTTTATCCTTCTGAGGGATTATAATTCTTCTAGAAGGAAACAATGAGTCAAAGAAATCTCAAAATAACCTTTTTTATGTTTGGGATTCAAATTAAATCCTTTGTGAATGCATCTCCTAATTTTTTGAGTCCTTTAACTTTTCACTAAGTTCTTTGACACTTTGTTGTGTAGGAGACTTAAAAACCTTTGAGTGATTTTTATTTTTTTGTCCTTGAGGATTTATATTCTCATTTTATGTCTTATTTGGAGGATTGGACACAGTAGTGTTTGCAGAGTTTTATGTGCTTTCCTTCAAAAAATTTTACTAACCACCTTGCAGTGTTTGTATGCGGGTTTGATAAATATGCTGAATTTTGACCTTTTTAATTTTGAGGCTTGATACATCTGCTTCTGACACCTTTGATACAATCACTACTTTTCCACTACCATGGTTTTTTAAAAATTCCTTTCACCTCCCTAGGGCACTTCTGATTTGCAGTTGCCTAAATTTATAATTTAAAACTTGTCCACTGATACTCTTTACCTCTTCCACTGATCCTTAGGCATGGTAAACTTACTTTTGACAAATTTTGGGATGTCACACACAACAATATCTTCAAACCTTGTTTGTACTATCATCATGGAGGCCTAACATCTTCATTTTACCTCCTTTGGCTATCTTTCCAAAACCCTAGGTTTATGGGCTGCTTGAGAACAATTATAAGTGTTTTCTTCTAAGTTCTCTATAGCCCTTTCAAGTTCCTTCTTTTCTATCTAGTCCACCTCACCTTTTTCCCAATTTTATTTGTAATGTCTAAAAAACTTCTTTTCAAGTTTGGTTTCTTAGTGTGCCTCCTCCATGTGATTTGCTACATTGGATCTTTGCTTGGCACATTGCTGGCCCATTAAGCCCAAAACCCTAGTTCTCTTCAAGCACAAGTGATTTCCTGTCTTCTTGCCATGAGTTGTCTTGATTTCGGATCCGACCTCCTACCTCATCAAATTTCTGTTTATGGATCTCTTAACATTCCTGCATAAGTGTAAAAATCTTAGCATTCACAAAACTTTAATTTTGACAAGGTAGTCTTCTTTGGAGACTTTCAAATCTTTTTTGAATAACCATGTCTCAATATTCCAATACATTTGAGTCAGAATTTTGCACAAGAAAAAAAATATTTGGAACACCAATGATTATCTTACAACTTATGAAACCCTAATGACTTAGTAGGAGGATCCTTTGACTTGATGTTTGAATAAAACATAGTTTAGGATCTCTAAGTGTAAAAAAATAGAGCTTTTGACAAATTTATATATTGGAGATCCAAAATCCAATCTAATTGATTTATATAATGAGCCTACAGAGATGGTTTGGAGACTGTCAACCCTTGAGGAACCTGGTGAACATGGAAAGGAAGGGTTGTTTGGTAAACCTAGATGGGAAGTGGAGTGATGGGCAAAAGAAAAACAGGTACTGAGGTTATAGGTGGGAAAATAGGATATAGATGAGTGGCAAAAACCCATGAAGGGTATTTTAGGAGTGGTATGTTAACCATGGAATGGAAAAATAGTAGAATAGCGAAAATTTTGGTATAAGGATAATGAAGACAGTGAGATTTCTAAAACTCACAGTATTCAGGAATCTTGTTTTTAGAAATCTAGAACTGATATTTAGTCATCTATAGATAGTAAAAATTACTGATGACTAAAAGTGGCTCCAGTTGGGGAGGGAAGCTCCTTTTCAAGAGGTGTCTACGATCTTAGAGCTCAAATCTCTGAGTTTCAAAGACTAGTGCCTTACTTGCACTTTGCAGATTTCTTTCCTTCATCTCTCATTTTTTCTCTTTGAAGATATGATCTCAAAATCAAAAACACATGCTTGCTTCATCCTAATTTCTACCTACACATCATACCTTGCCTAACATTTTTTCTTCTTTTGGGTGCACTTGGACTAGCAAACCCTTGAAATTCTTTTTCTCTTGAAAGAAAAACAAACTATCTACTTGTACCCTTATCACTTCCAAGAGTTCAAATTATGTTGATAAACTCTTTCATTCTCTACATAATCTCCTTATCTGTCAAGATTAAGTTATGTAGAATTTTTTCGGTAATAATCACATTCAAATGATCATTGTCAATATTAATTTGTTTGACAGATTTTTATTCTCTAGCCTACTAACATGAAATTTAAAACATGATCATACCAGGATTAAGCAATCTACTTTGTCAGGGGCTGTGGCATTTTGGACAAGCTGCACACAGATATTTATTTTTGTACAATCAAAACTAGAAAACATGAGGGCTGTGATTTAGAGTTTGTTTAGGCATCCCTCTCTTTCTCCTTTGTTCAAATTTTGAGCATTGAGAACCAACAATTTCTTTTCCTAATCTATCCTACTGACAAGTCAAGTTTAAATAGTCTGACAAGTCTTCTTTCACTAATCTATCAGCAGAAATTGAAACATGTCTAATCAAGATTAGGATGTAAGATTAAACAATACTCTTTTTCTTAAAAAGTAGTTGCATTTATGGTTGCACACTTTCATCAATACTCTTTTTTGGGTATGGGGTTGTACCTATTCTTTTCCTGCCCTCTTTTACTTCTTTTTTATGTTTTTTTTGTTTTTCTTTCCATTATCTTTCATCAAGTAGTGTTATGTAAAATGAATGAAAGTTTCAAATTAGGAAGTTTGACAAAAATAGTGCTTGAGCATCCTACCATTGAAAGGACCTCCAAATAACTCAGTTCCATCCAGCTATGGCAAAAAGAATGCATTGTTACATCTAACTGAATGAATGATATAAGGACCCTTCCATAAATTTTCAAATTTGCCACGTTTTACTTTGTCTTATCTCCTTGAATCCCACTTTATCACTTTGTCTCCAATGTCAAAATCATTGGTCTTGGTCCTTTTGTCAAAGATCTTCTTGATGTTTTCCTGCACTGCTTATGTTCTCTTGTAAAATTCCTCCCTTGACTGCTGCAAATGAATGGTTTGGTTCAACCTTCTTTGCATATCATTCTCTTCTGATTGCACCTCTTGGAGGAGCTTCATCACTGGAACTCCCAAGTATGTTGCGAAAACTACATCCATGCCATACACTAGTTGATAGGGAGACATACTGATTGATTTCTTGGGTGTTAGTCTATCATCTCATAATGCATGCACAAATTTGCTATGCCATGCTTTTTGGTTTTCTTCCAGCAACTTCTTAATGATGTTCACCAATATTTTGTTCGAGGACTTATCCAACCCATTACATTGAGGGTAATAATTTGTTGAATGTCCTAGTGTGATTTGGTACTTGTAGAAAATGTCCACCATTTGTTTGGACTTGAATGCAACATCATTATCGGTGATGATCTTTCTTGGGCAGCAAAACCAGGATAAGATGTTGGTTTCAAGGAATTTGATGATGACTAAGTCAGTGGAATTCCTAGAAGGGATGGTTTCTATCTAATTGGTGAAATAGTATGTAGTAGTTAGGATCCACTTGTGTTGGCCATATCAGGTAGGGTGGATTTCTCCAATGAAGTCCAAACCCCATTGTTGAAAGGGAGCTTCAACACTGATAGGATGCAAAGGTAAAGGTAGAAGTTTTATCTTGCCATCAAAGATTTAGCGCTTATGGAAAGTCATCACTAGCTTATGGATATCAGGGAAAAGGGTGGGCCAATAGTAGCCAGATTTATGGATCTTGTTGGCAGTGGTTTTCCAGTAGAGGTGATCTTCACACTCTCCCTCATGAAACTCAACATGATTATATCTACATCATTTTGAAGAAAAATTCCACCATTTTTTTGGACTTGAATGAAGCATCATTATCGGTGGTGATCTTTCTTGGGAAGCCAAACGAGGATAAGATGTTCGTTTCAAGGAATTCGATGATGACTAAGTGAGTGGCATTCCTAGAAGGGATGGCTTCTGTCCAATTGGTGAAATAGTCTATAGTGGTGAGGATCCACTTCTATTCACCAAATGAGGTACGGTGGATTTCTCCAATGAATTCCAAGCCCCATTTTTGAAAGGGAGCTTCAACACTGATAGGATGCAAAGGTAAAGGTAGAACTTTTCTTTTGCCATCAAATATTTGGCACTTATGGAAAGACATCACTAGCTTGTGGGTATCAAGGAAAAGGTTGGGCAAATAGTAGCCAGCTCTAAGGATCTTGTTGGCAGTGGTTTTCCACTAGAGGTGACATTCACATTGTCCCTCATGCAACTCATGCATTATTATATCTACATCATCTTCAAGAAAACACTTAAGCAAGATACGAAAAGAAATTTTCCAATACAAAATTTTATCTATGATGCAGAAATTTAAAGCAATTTTTTTCAAGAATCTAGCTTTTTTTTTGGACAAGGTAGGAGGAGAATTAAGATAAAGAATCACATATAAAATATCATCATACCAAGATGAATTCAAAAATAATTCTTCAATGGGTGGAGCTGTGAATTATTGTTGTTCCTATAATGCATCGATCATATTCATGTCTAGTGCTTGAAAATTTGATTCAACCATGAGTTTTGCAAGTCTTTGTCCTTTAATTAGTTTCGTGGGTCTGATTTACAAATCATATTATTAGATAATAGCAATCCATTTACCCCTTTTACCATCCAGGTCCTAATTTAGAATTTCTTTAACAATTTTATGTGGAACAAAAGCTATGATATGGGAATGCAAAATGTAAACTCTAAAATCTTTCAAAGCTTTTACCAAGGAAAAGGCTTGTTTCTCCATGATATTATATTTTAGAGGTGCATCCCTCACTGCTTTGCTGAAGACAGCTATGGGTTGTTCTCGTCCCATTATGTTCTTTTGAAGCAGTACTACAACAATAATATGTTCTGATGCAAAGGAGAAAATGAAGAAATATTTGTTAATGCCAAGGCTGATTAGAAACGATGTATGGGCGAGTGCTTGTTTTACTAATTCAAAGGATTTTTTGGCTTCTATGGTCCACTTGACTCCTACTCCTCTTTTCAGCATGTTTGTGATGTCTCTTAGGAGTTCAGCAAGGTTTGGTATGAACATCCTTAGGAAGTTGATCTTTCCAATGAAAGATTGCAGCTCTTTAATGTTTCTAGGGTGACTTATTTGTAATATACCTTCAATCCTTTTGGGGTCTACCTTAATCCCCTCTTCAGAAAAAATGTGGCCTAACATTTTTACTTCTTGAAGACAAAATAATGTTTTCTTAGGATTTAAAAATAGGCCATATTTCCTACATTTTCCAAAGACCTTTCTCAAGTGTACTAGGTGTTCTTTATCAATTTTAGAATAGGCAGTGATGTCATCAAGTATATGACTATGAAGTAGCCTATTTCTTCAAAAAAATCTATTTCCATGACTCTTTTAAAAGTAGCCCCCACATTCATTAACCCAAAAGTCATTTTGACATACATGAAGGTGCCCCAAGATGTAGTGAAAGAAGTTTTCTGTTGATCACTTGGAAGTACTAGTACCTGATTGTAACCAGAAAAGCCATCAAGTAATGATATTACTTTAGAACCTACCACCCTTTATAGTATATGATCCATCTTGGGTAAATGGTAGTTGTCTTTTAGGGAAGCTTTGTTCAACTTTCTAAATTCTATACATAGCCTAATCTCCTTGGTTTTCTTCCTAACTGACAGAAGGTTTGAAACCCATTATGAATACCTGATTGGGACTATGATCCTAGCATCATACATCTTTCTAATTTATTTCTCAACTAGAGGGACTAGGATGGGGTCTATTCTTCTCAATTTTTGCTTGAAAGGTTTCTTATTTTCTTTGAGAGGAATTTTATGTTGAATAATGCTTCTGTCATAGGACTTCAAGTCCTCATAACCCCATGGAAAAACATTTATGAATTCTTTGAACAAATCAATGTATTTCTGTTTTATGTGAGGTGGAAGAGTTTCAGACAACTTGATCATTTTGGGCTTTTCTATGCTGCCTATGTTGCATTCTTCTACATCAGCCTCGGTGGTTTCCATTTTTGGCTTCCTAGAAACATCATTGAAGTCAAACAACTCTTCTAATGGGGCAAGACCTCTTGGTAATGAATTTTCTTTGCATTGTAAAACCTCAAGGTATTTCTGATCCAAATCTTCAAACAATTCATCCCCAAGAGGATCTTTTAGCATGTTTATATCAGCAATACAAGGCAGCTCTATTTAGTGGGCATGTTCTTCAGCAAAGCAATATTCTTGATGGAGTAAACCTGATTTTGACCATTCAAACTTAGTTTTAGACTACAATAAGTATTTAATCCTTTTTTCATTTTCAAATACTTTCCAATAATTAATGTTATCCGGACTGTTGGTCTGCACTTGACTTATATTGTGTATTTTTCATCCATATGAGGTGTTTGTCAAGTGTTGGTAGCAAAGGCAAGTTCATTAGCAAGGAATTTTTGAGCTTTAGGAATGGAGGTAAGTTCATACTTCTCAAAAGTTTTCAAGAGGTATAAGGCAACATTCCTATATTCTCTTAGCGTAGGATTTTTGGTTGAATACTCTCCTTCGATTTGTCTAATGATTAGCTTAGAATCTCCTAGAACAAAATTTTTTTTAGCTCCTATTTATTTTAGCAAATGTAAACCAAGGAAAAGAGCCTCATATTCTGCAATATTGTTAGTGCATTGAAAATCTAGTTTGTAGGAGTGACCCTCATTTGTGTTGTGTATCCAAGCACTAGCTCCTGAACCAAATTTTTCACAAGAGCCATAAAAGCTCATGTTCCAAAGTGTTTCAAGTTCATATTCGTCATTATGTTGTTGTTCATGGCTGCTAGAGTTTTGGATGTCATTTCTTCATTTGGTGATTGATTTGACTGTTCTAGTAGGCCTAACTCTTTCTCATTTTCATTTACTTGTTCATTAATGTCATATTCATTGTAAAAGATAAATGAGTCAAGGTCTGAGTGGATGGAATATAGAGGGGTGTTGTTTAGCCTATCACGGCTTCTTACCATGCATTTCATGTGAGTTTTCTGGTACAATCTCCTTGTTTGGCTAAAAACCAGAATGGTAGCATATGACATGTCCATTTGGATATTCCCTTGAAGTTTTGCTCCCCATGATCTAGATAAAAGTATGCCATAATTCGGGGAAATGCCAACAAATACTATGTCCATGACTAAGCTCTTGGCCGATATTTTTTCAAGAGTGACACACAGATCCTTGATTAGCCCCAAAAATTTGACTCTACTTGAATCAAAAGATTACAATTCTTTGTAAGGTTTTGTTATTTTGAGGCCCAACCTGTCCATCACTACCTTAGGCATAATATTGTATGAAACACCAGAGTCTAGCATAGCATTGTGCAATGTTTTGTCATGTATGTTTAAGCTAACATAGAAGGGAGGTATAGCTCCTTGAAATTTTCCCTCCACCATAGGTCCAAAAAATAGCTCAGGCTTGTCATTGGTCAAGTTTAGAGTGTCAGTGTCACTTCCTATGTTCAAAACTTTCAAAAATTTGGACCTATACACATATTGAGTTACTAGTTCAGTAAGAGGTATGGTTATCTTGATCTTGGCAATCCCTCCCTCAAAACTTAAAGTTATTTTTGTTTTTGACATATTTACATCAGTTTTATCAACCATGATTTTTTCTGCAATTTTAGTTTTCTGATTCTTATTTCAAACCTTAGTCAAAAGATTTTTTTTAGGGCCACTAGTTTATGTACTAAGGCAACTAGGGTCACCATTTTTTTGGCTAGTTTTTTCCTTGTTTTGGTCAAGTTTCCTAGCCATGGTGTTTGTGTTTTTTTGGTGTCCTTTTAGGAGTTCTTTTAGGGGTCTTCCTAACAAGAATGTATAATTTGTTTTTCTTGGAGGCATCTTGATTTTTCTTACTCCTAAGGTCATAATTACAATGAACCTCCATGATGGAATTCTCAAATCCTAATCTGTAGTCTTCGAAATCCCCATATGTATTTTCATTTTGATTTGAGGAAAATAAACATTTTTCTTCTTTAGTGAGAAAAGTATTGTTTTCATCATCAAAGCCTATCACATTTACATTGCTTTCTTCCAACTCTTCAACCTATCTTTCTTCTTCATCTACATAATTTTCTTGGAAGGGAGGTCTCATTTGTTGGTCACTTTCTCTTTGTCTAATTTGGAAAGGGTCTCTCCTAAAGTTTTGGTTCCTATTTCTATTTTGAGGATTGGATTGGTTTTCCCTAGGACATGTTCTTTCATTCAACGTGATTCTCTCCATCATTCTTTCCATTGTTTTAACTAGGCTGTCAATTTTGGCATCAGAAGAAGAGGTTAATGGTACAGTGTCCTCTTCATATGTAACTCTATTTTATGACCTCATCCTAGCCCTCTTCTTAATTATATTGGATTCTACACTGATGGGTTTGCTCTGCATGTCTTCTAAGGTTAGGGCCTCTCTCTCTCTCAACTGGTAGGCCATGTCTAGATCGAAGCCCTCTGGGAATTTTACTAAGGCTAGGCCCTGTGGGGGTTTCATGTGAGGTGGGAGAGAATTGTATACACTATTGAACCTGTTGCAGTAGTCTTGGACACTTTACCCAACATTTATTTTAAGGTTTTTATACTCTGAAAGGATTTGGAGGGAATTTTTCCTAATCTACCACTTATTTATTAATGTTTGATAAAGAGAAGGAAGATCATGTATGATGTTAGGAGTTAAGTTTTTGAACCATTTCTTGGCTTCTCCCCCTAAAATTTTGGCAAACATCCTCATTTTCATGGTATTCTCTTCTACTTCCATGTAGTCAAAAGCATCATTACTTTTGTCTACGTGCTGTTGGGTAGTGGTAGAGTTAGCTCCTGTGAAATGAGGGATTTTGGATTCGTAGTCATTTGACAAAGGTATTAAAGGTTTTTGTAGTGCCAGAGGGGCATATCATGCTTCCATGATGGGAGGTAATGGGATCCAAGGAGCATTTACAAGGGGAGGGTTTATGAGATGAGGCGGAGGATGAAGTGGAGTGGTTTGCACAGTGGATGTATGAGTGGGTGTGCCAGAAGTACTTGGACCAAAAAACTGATTTTGACCAGATTTGGAATGAAATGAGCCAAAGTAATGGAGAAGCTGAAAATTAGGAGGAGTATAAGGAGAGACTTCTCTCCTATGATTTTGGTGCAAATTTGTAGTTTCAAGGTCTGTCTAGTCTATCCCACTTTGGGACTTTGTTCTAAATAGGTTTCTTTGATGATACAAGTCAAATTGGGTATCTTGCAAGGTTGTCAGTTTTTTAGGGGTAGAACTTGCTCTATGGATTGTTCTAACACTATGTTGACGGGAAAATATGTCCGGCCAACAGTAGGGGATCTCCCCGGTAGAAAGTCCCAATTAGACTTTGAATCGTTTGGAGTAGGGATCCCGTCCGGGGTGTGGGTCCGGCTACCACTTAAATGACTTTCTCTTCGGTCTCGAGCAACCTGATTGAAACTGCAAACATACACTTATTCACATGATACAGAATACATGACTGATGTATCAAACCAATATATGACACTATGCGTAGCAAGGTAATAGACAAAATGCATACACTCAGGAAATGTCGTTAGCACACATCTATGGGGTATGCATGCAGGATAATCTGACCACCAAAGAAACAGTTCTTTATGGCAAGAATATCCCTTAACTTTCCGAAAGATATAACGAAACGCTCATAAAACAGTTCATTAACATTCATCATAAGAGTAAATAATAAACTTGAGCATCATCAACACAATCACAGATAGCTATGGTGCATGAATGATACTATTAATAACACAGATTCATTAATCAAAAGATATTCTGAAACTGTAAGCAGAATACACACAGTGTTGTCATAGCTAAACACATCATCCAATCAAAGGGGTTTTAACATGTATTGTATTACATATGCCAAGAGTATGATTCTTCAGTTACAATGCAATATTGCCTTTCAGTCCAAAAAAGAGCAGCCCTTTACTATGTGACCCACAGGGGTATTTATAGTTTCAAGAAACGCCCTCAGGCTTTCCGATGCTTCAACTTCCCGACGGTTCAGCTTCTCTGCGACCTTTGCCAAACATGCGACCTGCGACCCAGAAGATTGCGACCTGCGACCTAGGCGCCGGTGCGACTTGCGACCTATGTGCCGGTGCGACCTGCGACCTGGGGACGGTCGCGACTTGCACCTGAAAAGCTTAGCTATGGAGGTGGTTACGTGATTCAGGTTTCTGGAACGTCAAATTTCTTACCCTTGAGGAAATCTCGCCAAGTCTGGTAATCTGCTGTTATAGGAGCGACAAGAGGGGTTTCCTCTTTTATTCGATGCATACATTCTAGGGCATTCGGTACCAGAGTCTCCTTCTTCTGAGAGATCAGGATTGAGAGGGAGGCAAGCTTGGTATAGATTTGTACTGGAGTGACAAGCAACTGATTTAGGTTCTCTTGTGATGCCTCGAATTCTGGTGTGGCAGCAAATTGTCTCACGGGTTGCAGAAAAGACTGAATTTCCTGCTCTACCTGCTCCCAGTCTTTAGTTTCATCCAGTGCCCCTAATGATGGAATGTGATGAAGAGCGCTCATGGAGTCAATACCACTGATCAGGTGATTATATGCAGACATCACTTTGTCCAAATCTTTGGCCAGCTTGTCTTTGGACTGCATATTCATCCGAATTTGTACTTTGGCTTCTTGTGTATGACTCCAATCCTTCCTAGGCACATGTTCGGGAGCTTGCTGATACTGCGCTGTCGAGTTCATCATTTTGTCCAAAGCTGCCGAGGCTTCCCTGAGCTGCTCATTCTTCTGTTTGGTTTCCTCTCGTGCCTCTGCCAACGGGGCCACTGTTTGTTTTAGTGTGAGCATTTCCTTATATACTTGCCTCATGGTCATTTCCAACACATCACACTCTTTCCTGACCGCCAGTGGGACCTCATTCACTTGGGCGGGCTTACCTTGGAGCTGTAGCATCTCACTTTCTAGTCTTGATTTCTCCTGCTCTGCTGCTTTTAGCCTGTTCTGTAGGGAAATAATCTCCCTGCTCATTCTAGTGACATTTTCCTCCGTGGCTGCGGAAAAAGTGGTGCCTACTGACGCTATCATAACAGGGTTAGTCCTTGTATCTGGGACTATGTCCTTTCCAGTGGCGACCGTAGATATGGCGGGATGGCTTTGTGCCAAGGATTTCCTTTTCTCTTGCCGTATTTTGAAAGAGAATTGGTCAAATGTCAATCTGGTCAGGTCGAAGACTTCTTCTTCTTGCTCCCCGGGAAAATCATCAACATTGAGGGTACTTTTCGCGCCACCTGAAGGAATCTCCAGGGGAGATATGTCAATGTCGTCTATTAGCTCGTCCTCCTCATCCTGCGTTTGACCCTTTTCTTTCTCCTTTTGCCGGCGCTCGGCTTCCACCTTGTCGCATTCCTCCTTCTTCCTGCGTTCTGTCTCTGCCTCTGCTTCCTTTTCAGCTTTTCTCTTTCGCTCTGCCGCGGCGGCTTGTTCTGCTTTCTTTTGACGATCGACTTTGTCGAGTTCTTCCTTAAGTGATTGTTCTACCGCCGCCTGTGCCTCCTTTTCCTATCTTTCCTTTTCCTCTTCCTCTTTCTTTTTTCGCTCTGTCCTGGCATCTTTCTTATGTTTCTCCTTATCCTCCTTCATTTTCTTCTCCTCTTCCTTCTTGGCTTGGGCTTCTGCTGCCCGTTGCTGATCCGAGGTGTCAGGCCCCGTACTGGTCTGTGTTCTCTTATCTTTGGAGGAAGAAGAGCCTCCAAGCTTATGGCTTCTATCTTCTAAATTTTGGTGATCCTCTTCTTCTCGGTCAGAGTCGATCCCTGGAGCTAGATGCCTGTCTGCGTTGTACCAGTTTCTTTTTTTGTCCTCTGCCGGGCGCTCAACGTGCTGATAACTCCATCTAAAATTGGCCCTTTTACAATGCTCAGGAACTATCCGACTGGGTCATAAGTTCGGCAATCCAGATTTCTGAAGTGGTAACTTTTTATCTCTTCCCCTTCACGCCCTACTTCTCTGAAGTCCTTGACTGTATAAGCACCAATGGTGAGAGGTAGAGCGGGCCAAGGTTTCTTCTTCCCTTTGGAAAGGACATTGGAGAAACCCGAGGTCATCTGGGAACATACCTCCTGCATGAGCACCTTATCGGTAATAAACTTAGGCAGAGCATGTGGTGCTTTGAATGAGCCAAATACTCGGATGATTGTGAATTCAGCGAATGGAAACCAGTGTGCCACCTGACCTAGTGTCTCCATTGCTCGCCAAGACATGCAGGGGGTGTCTTGACCAAATAGTTTCCCGTAAAGGGCGGGAATGAATATATGAGAGATTTTCTCGATGTCTGACATGTACCTGGATTCCCAGAATACCTTGGTCTGCAAATGGATTTCACGGGTCTGTTCGGAGTCCCAGTTATGTGGCCATCCCTCAACATGCAGCTGGGCACAGACAACATCTAATAGATATGAAGCCATATAGAATTCTGACGGCGCTCCCTCATCTGGGGCTAAAGGTGAAGCCAAATTTGTGTGCATGGAGCCCATTAATATACCAGCCCAATTGAACCGAGTACCGTGTACTGTTACGTGTTCCATAATGGTTGCCCATGTTCCGTTGAAAGTGGTGGCGTCCGAACGTCCGTATACTCTGCACAACATGGCGGCCACTAACTTATACACCTTCCTCAGACTGGCCACCGGGTACTCCTGGTCTTTTTTGATTTTAAATTTATCTCGTTCCGCCCACCATTTTCTGATTGTATCAACCATCGGCACTTCATTTGCAGAAAACCATCTTGGGGTGAAGTTTACCTCTGGTTTGGGGAGCGAGTAGTAGACCTGTGCTTTTTAGCTCTCCAACGTTGCAAAAGCTTTACCTCCACTATCTCGGATTGCGAAATTCTTAGGATCCGTCTTCTGTATGATCCAGTCTATCATTTCTGGGCACGGAAAGATGGCGGGATGTGACCCTGCTAGGTGCAATTTGGATTTCTTGACCTTCAGGTATACCTCCCGGTCCGGGAGATCTTCTGGAAACTCATCTTCTGTTATGGCGAACTCGCGGTATACTTCATACCACCTAAGGCTGTCTTCCTTTGCGAAGGTGCAAAGGGTGTCTCTGTATATTGGTGGAGGAGATGTTTGTATGTCTGTGTCTGACTCTTCCTCCACCACCTGCTTACTTCTCCTTCGGGATACCCGGGGTGCCATATTGCTAGAGTCGGAGAGGACCGGTACCGTGTATGCTCTAAATTCACCTGTTGCATTCAAGAAAGAATCCCAGGATGAGAAAGACATGATGATAACGGCTAAATAAAGTCTACACATGCAGAGTTTAACTAACTGCTCTCTGGGGTCGCAGGGTCGCGGATCTACAAAAGAACTTCACACGCGACCTCGTGACCTTGCGACTAGGTCGCAGGGTCGCAGAGTCGCTAACAGGGAGTCGCGCGACCTTGCGACCTTGCGACCAGGTCGCTGGGTCGCAGGTCGCACTTGAGCCTGCCGGGGGGTTTCGAGCGCGCGCGGTTTTGCGGATAAATTCTCCTTAACGGAAAAAATACGCGGCTGGAAAGGGTCTAAACTGGAAATAAAGCACAGCCATGAGGAATTTGGCAAGACACAGGTGACCCTGGGGTTTGTGAGAAACAAAACAAGAGTAAAACTCAACCGGAAACCCCATCTGCTCACCGGCGAGTAATTAAGACCATGGGGTGGCTAGATTTTAGCAAGAAATGCTGGGAAAGGAAACATAGGGAGGAAATGGCAACTTACCTGGAAGAAAATGCGCCAGCTGACCTGTCAGAGCAATTCCACGATTTTCGCCGTGAGTCACAAATGCGACCTAGCGACCTGCCCTTATAAAAAGGAGTCGCACGTGCGAGTAATAAATGAGGTAGCAAGTTGTCAGTTTGCGACCTTGCGACCTCGCGACCTTAAGGTCGCTGGGTCGCAAAGGTCGCTGAGTCGCTAATTCCCCTAATACTTCATTTTGCGACCTTGCGACCTTGCGACCTTAAGGTCGCTGGGTCGCAAGGTCGCAAATTTCCTGACTTCCGACTCTTGCGACCTGGCGACCTCTGCAACCTTAGGGTCGCAGAGTCGCATAGGTCGCATGGGTCGCAAATCATGGATCCACAACTTAGCGACTTGCTCTTAAAAACTTTACTTGGATTTTTCCTTTTTTAGTTTCAAAGGGGCTCCAAAAATTTTGAAGTGTGTGTTATGATTTTTTGTATTTTTGGAGGGTGTTGTAGGAGCTACAACAAATGGTGATTCACTGGATGAATTCAGAGTCTCTGCTGATGAAGGGTCGATGAGGGAGGAGGGAGGGGTCTAATACTAGCTTGTTCTTTTACCTCAGAGTTTACACCTTCCTTCCTTTGCCACCCCGCATAGTTGCCTGGCCTTTTGGCTTATTCGGTGCAGATCAACCGAATTTTAATTCCTCACGCTCCAGGATTGAGAGGGTCGGGGAAACCTTGGACAACTTCAGGTTCCGGTACAATTATTTCGTCCTCATGGTGTTGCACCGCTGCCATCGAACCTCTCGGCTCCGGCGGAGTCACTCCCTAAGGAGTCATGAACGTTGCTCCGCTGCCAGCGAGCCTGGTCAGTACCCCGGCGGAGTCGTTACATCACCTCTATGCGCAGGAAGCCTTTCTCAATCCTTTACCCTTTATTTGTGTGCGATTGCACTTATTTGAGAATGTGCCTGCAGCACTTATTTGGATGGGCATATTTTGCCTGGGCGGATGAGGGATCCCAACTTATTTTTCTTGCAGATAGGTTGCTCCTAGTCTCATATGAGGACTCGGGTTTTTCCTGGATGACCTGCAATTCTCTTGAGTTAGCCCTGTTCCTTCACGATCCGGTTGCTGCTATGCAAGACCTCCTCTGCCTGCACCCTTCGAAGCCACTAGGTGGTTCCTTATGCTTGAAGACTCTGGTAAGGCCGTGTACTATCTTTAGGTGCCCATTACAAGCGAGTTTCGACTGCCCCGTGTTTTGCGGGAAAGGCCTTTCATCATCATAGAACCTCTTCAAGGAGTGAGCCAGTTGCGGGTAGCTTAGACAAGGTCTTCTTTGAAGAGTTAGAGAAAGAGTTTTTTTTTTTTTTTTTTTTTTTTAAATAAGAACAGAAAACGACTTTTATGATACAGGGGGGAAAACAGCCCTTTGAGGGCTATTCAAGTAAAATAGTGTTTGAGGTCATGCCCTTTTACCGGGAGGACCTCGACTTTTCCTTCCAGAGTTTGCAATCGGAAAGTATGGGGACCCACCTTTTCTTTAACCTGAAAGGGACCTATCCATAGTGCTTGAAATTTGGCATGTTTTCCTTTTTCTTCGTGAGCTTTATCCCACTTTAGGACAAGATCTCCTATTTCAAATTTCTTATCTCCCGCAGACTTTTTATCGAACCATTTCTTGATCCGACTCTGGTGGATGGCGAATTTCTCCCGGGTTTTCTGCCTTTCCTCTTCTAATTTCAGCAGGGTGTCAATGCGGGTTTGCAAGGAGGGGCAATGGGTACCATGACACTCTTGAGACAACTGCAGAGCAGGAAGAGACAAATTGGGCGGGAGGACAGCTTCTTTCCCATACACGAGAAAATATGGTGAGGTGCCTATTGAGGACTTAGGGGTGACGCGATCAGCCCAAAGTGCATTTTGGAGAGCATTATGCCAGTTGCGTTGGTGAGACAGTAAGGTCTTTTTAATGATGCGAATCAGATTTTTATTGGTTGATTCCGCTAGACCATTTCCTTGGGGATAGTATTTTGCAGAGTGTTTAAGAACGATACCATTTTCTAAAGCAAAATAATATAATTTAAAAGATGAAAAGTATGTTGCATTATCAAAAACCAAGGAAGTCGGAACGCCAAACCTGGTGATGATGGAATGAATGACAAATTGCATTACCTCCTGATCGTTGACTTGGCGTAATGGTACTGCTTCAACCCACCTGGTGAAGTAATCAGTGGCTGTTAGGATGTACCGATGTTGCTTAGAAGAGTGGGGTAGGATCTCGCCAATGACGTCTAGACCCCATTGTTGAAAAGGCTCTTCCACTGCTACTGACAACAAAGGGGCGGCGGGGCGTGCTTCTCGGTTTGCGAATTTCTGGCATTGAACGCACTTCCGAACATATGCGTGGGCATCTATGAAAAGAGTTGGCCAATAATAACCTGCTCGCATTATTTTATGGGCTGTAGTATCCCCGGCAAAATGACCTCCTGCTGGTCCATCATGCAGCTCGATTAAGATCTTCTGAGCTTCATCATATTCCAGGCAGCGTAACATGACCCCATCGGAATGTTTCCTGAAAAGCTTCCCTTGGATTAACTGGTAAGGAGCAGCTTTGAGTCTGATTGCACGTTTCTGCCGGGCATTTAGAGCGGGGTCCAATGTACCGTGTGCTAAATATCCTGAGATATCTGAGTACCAAGAAGGGTTCCTTACCTGAGGCAAGACGTCAGTTTGGTACATATCAATTTCTTGTTCCCAATTATCTTCTTCACCCTGTTGGGAACATGCGGCCTCTGCAGCCATCTCGCATAAACCTTGTCCTTTAACTGTGCGTGCTGGCTTAAACTCTAAGTCGTATTCTTGCATACACGCAACCCAGTTCCCTTGTCTCTCGCCTAGCTCCTGCTGCATGAACAGTGAGCGAACAGCTGGGTGGGGAACGTAAACTATGACATGGTTTTTCAAAACGTATGGTCTAAAATGTTTGACTGCTTTATATACTGCATAGGCATGTTTCTCGATTTCGGGATAATTTAATTCAGCTCCCTGCAGACCGGTGCTCATGAATGAAATGGGACGCTCGTCATTATTTCTGTCCTTTTGTGTGAGTACGGCTTCCAAGGACGAATCCGAAGCGAACGTATACAAGATGAAATCTCTGTCGAAATCTGGGCTCTGGAGGGAAGGCGCTTCGGCTATAGCTTTCTTGATCTGGTCAAAAGCTTCCTTTTCAGGCTGATTCCATTTGAAGGTAGCATTTTTCTTAATCATTCCCTGTAGTGGCTTAACTATCTGGGCGAAATCTGATATAAATTTACGTACAAAATTGATCTTTCCCAAGAAGGACTGCATTGCTTTCTTACTGCTGGGGGGAGGAATCTGAGCAATGGCTTTTGCACGTTCTGGATCAACGAAAATGCCTTGCTTGGTTATGATATGACCCAGTAGATTTCCTTCTGCTACGGTGAAAATGCTCTTCTTTGGGTTGAGCGAGATACCGTATTTTCTGCACCTTTCGAAGATCTGTCTGAGGTGATGCAAATGATCCCCCCGATGTTTAGAAAACACAGTAACGTCATCCAAGTAGACCACCACACTTTGGCCTATCAGACCCCTGAATGCTATATCCATAGCTCTTTGGAAAGTTGCCCCTGCGTTGATTAATCCAAAGGGCATACGCCTGTACGCGAAGGTTCCCCACTTAGTTCGAAAGGTAGTCTTTAACCTGTCTGGTTCAGCCACTAGTACTTGATTGTAGCCAGAGAATCCGTCCAACAAGGAGAACATTTCTAAGCCGGACACTACTTGTAGTATCTGCTCCATAGGGGGCACTGGGTAATTATCTTTACTCGAGGCCTGGTTTAAGTTTCGGAAATCTACACATAAGCGAATTTCACTTGACTTCTTCCGTACCGGAACCAAATTGGACACCCATGTGGAATGGCGAACTTTGAAGATAATGCAGGCATCCAAAAGTTTTTTGAGTTCTTTTAGAATCAATGGCTCCATCGTAGGATGTACTTTCCTAAGCTTCTGTTGGAATGGTTTTACATTTTCTTTAATGGGTATCACATGTTGTATGATTCGAGTATCGTATGTGCGTAAGTCCTCATATGTCCAAGCGAATACGTCACGATACTTGCGAAATATCTGAGTGAAATCTTGAGCCTCTTGGGGGGTGCAGTCTTTCCCCAGGTTGACGAATTTAGGATTATCTTCTGATCCCAAGTTCACTTGTCGATGAGCCAAGATCGAGCTCTGTACTTTTGCATTTGGGGGCCCACGGAACCGATTTTGCAGATCGAAAAGCTTCTCCAATGATACCACCCCTTTAGGCATGGGGTTTCCTTTGACTTTCTCGTACTCCTTTTGCATAGCTTGGTCGTGCTCATCTTCATCTATAGCAGCGTCTTTGAATATCTCTGAGTTGCACATAAATTCCAGCACCTGTTGATCATCATCAAAAACACGCAAATTAGTGATATTGTCTAGCACGGAGGGTTTATACATAACTTCAATAGAAAAACCGTCCCTCAAAGGGGTGAACCTGGCGGCAGCATTAGCTAGAGTATCTGCTGCTGCGTTATGCATTCTTAGAACAGATTTAATTCCAAAAGCGTCAAAAGCAGAAATTAATCGCCATACCTCTTGCTGATACGCCTTCAAATGTGGAGACAAACAGTGAATAGTATTGCGTACCTGCCGAGTGATAATCTCGGAGTCTCCAATGACCCGTAAGCATTTTACCCTCAAATCCAGCGCCTTTTTAAGCCCAAGGATCAAAGCTTCATACTCGACAGTGTTGTTAGTGAATTGGAACTCAAGTCAACAAGAGACTAAGAATTTTTTCTTATGCGGATCAAGCAAAACGCAGCCAGCGCCAGAACCATCAAGATTCTTGGAGCCGTCGTAATACAAGGTCCATATGTCGCTTTCCGGGTCCTTGGGGGTAATGGATTGCGGAGGAATTTCAGCTTGGTGTGAGACAGTTTGGGCTTGTTCCTCTGCGACGAGCGTCATTTCAGAAAGGACCTCGGGGCCTACTGAAGACTGAGGAGGTCGATAGCATCCAAAAATGGACTCCAGGAAACACATCCTGA
Source organism: Pinus albicaulis (assembly GCA_034641835.2). Taxonomy (NCBI): domain Eukaryota; kingdom Viridiplantae; phylum Streptophyta; class Pinopsida; order Pinales; family Pinaceae; genus Pinus; species Pinus albicaulis. Next base: position 1,191,019,818 of record CM076581.1, on the reverse strand, counting down.
GTTCCTCTTGGGCAAAGATGATGGGTTCATTTGTGGCATCCAAATCAGTTACAGTATGTTTCATGTATGGTTCGATTTCGACTCTGATTTGGTTATTTCTCCCCTTGTAAGGTAGCCATAAGTGGGACCAATCTATGGCAAAGTATCCTTGCAACTTGCTAGACCAGTCCCTGCTAAGAAGTACACCATAAGCTTCAGGGATGTCAACAACCACAATACCAATACATTGATGGACCCTAGAGTCGGATGAGAGGCGAATGATGACATTGTTTAATTCTCCAACTGCGGGTACTTGTGATCTGTCCAGTTGAATGATTTTTGCGTCAGTTTTCTCTGGGAGGATGTTGAGTTTCTTGCACACAGATAGAGGCATGACATTCATGGATGCACCAGAGTCAACGAGACAATTGTGAACGTTGAAATTAAACATCTCAAAAGACAAGAGGAATGGAGGGGTGGATCCTCTCGAATTCGCGTTGACAACATTCACTATAGATTGGATATCTGGACTGGTTTGTGCAGATGTATTGCTCACAGTTTTCATATTTTGGTTGTTGGCGAAAGCTTTTAAAATAAGTTCCTTTTGATTTGTGATGCGGGCCAGCTCGTAGAGTGAGATATTAGCTCTAATATTTTTCATGTCCTCCACTATGTTGTAGCTAGTATCGGTTTGGGGACTAGGTTTGATAGTGGTTTTCGAGGATTCTACCGGGAGCTTAGTCTTGTGACTTGCTTTGCTGTTGCTATTTGTGGGCTTATCTGGCGTAGCGTGTCCTTCATTTCCAGGGGGAATAATTTTCCTCAGGAAATCCCTTTTCTTGTTTTCATAAGATTGTTCGGGAACATATCCTTTGCTTCTAAGACTATAGTTTCGAGTGGGCTGAGCCTTGGGACTGCCTGCCATGTTGATATCAATGGGAACAAGACTCTCCCCCCCGCCGATTATATCAAAAGTTAAGACAGAGGCTCCTGATTCCCCATCTAGGAGCGAACCTTCATCTCGATCAGAAACATTATCCTCTGTCTGGTTTCCAGGAGTTTGGTCATCCAAAAGTTGATTAACCACTGCGGTCATGCTGCCAATCCATTGCGGGCACGTTTTTTCGGAATGGGCAGCTTGGTGAAACGAGCAAAAATTTTCTTTCCCTATTTCTTCCACGTTGAGAGCGGCACTGGAGTTTGACGGAGGTCTGCTGGTGTTGGGATTACTCTTCTTGAAAAATGGTTTTGGGGGTTTATTTGTAGTTGAGGTTTCAACGCCCTTTCTCTTTAAGTCAGAGACCTCATTCGTTAGAAGTTTGAGGGTCTTGGCCATACTCTCAAAATCAAAAGTTTCTCTCTCTCTATTAGGGGTGGCAGACTGACCTTTTTTAGTGGTTGGTTTGTGAACATCTTTTCCTTCATGGTCCATGACTCCTATCGACAACATGTCTTTCTCTACCGCGACAGCAGCAGCGTAATTTGTTGTAAGGGTAGTGCGGGCCTCACGTTTGACGAAAACGGCAATATCCCTAGGGAGAGCTTTAGTGTAGTAGTCGATGGTGATATAATCGTCCAATGCTAAGTTTGGAGGAAATTTTTGCAATATTGTGGCGAAGCGTTGGTTAAAGTCTTTAACCTTCTCTTTTCTGTGACACTTGATGGTGCTTAACTCTGTGAGGAGCATAGAGGGTGTTTTATCCTCTGCAAACTTTTGCAGGAACACGTGACGGAACTGGTCCCATGAAGTAATAGAAGCACTGGGTAGGGAAAGTACCAGGTGGCCGCAAGGTTAACAAGAGTGTGTGGGAACAGTCGACAAGCGACATCATCAGACTGAACTCTCATGATTTGTAGGGCCGGATAGAAACTACTAATATGATCTTCCGCTGAGGTACCTTTCTCAGGATCAAATTTAGGAAGATGCTTCTCCGGGTGTCTAGGCATATCATGGAGAGGACCTAAAAGAGCCAATGGGGATTGAGCCATCCAGGCTAGGGGCTGCACCCTCCTGGGGCGCTGATGATATCGAGTTTCGGCCTCGGATTCACTTCCCGTCCCTGACACTGATGCTCTGTCCTGATGGCGAGAGTGCTCATCTCGGCGTCTTTCACGGTTATTCATATTTCTAAGGTACTCCCAGTTGTGGAGAGGGGGCCTATTTTGGTTTTGGTGGTGATGATGGTTGTTGTGATGTCTCCGGCCATGGACCATATCTCCTCTACCTCCACGTCCGTGACCCCTATTAACCCCACCTTCATTTCTTCGGGGCCTATTGCCTTCTCTTACATTTATTCGGGCTGTGTTAACTTCTCTCTCGTTCCTTCGACCCCCCTCTCCTTCTTCTCGCAGGTCGTACACTTGGTTGTCGTTCCACTGATGTAAGTCAGGCTGAGGTTCGGGGAAAGGTTCAGTATCAGGGAAACCTTCACTATCTTGGAGAATGGGGTCATTTTCCTGGACTGCCCGCCCGAGGTCCTCAATCATGGAGTTTACGAGTTCAGGTATGGTGCTGACAAGCACACCATTACGAGTGATGTTCTCAGTAGGGGTCCTAGTGTGAGCTAGAAATTCCATGATGGGGGCATATCATAAATCCCTGACGAGATTACGGGCAACTGGGCGTAAGGATCTCAACTGTTCATTAGTGATTTCAAAGTATCGAGCCACCTCCGTTGGAATATCCTCTAAGGGGGGAAGAGGAGGTTCGTTATTTGTGACCTCCCGGCGGGGAGTTTGTGACGGAATATCGGTCGTATGCTGGGAGGATGCCATGGCCCTCCTTCTAGCGCCAAATCTGTTGACGGGAAAATATGTCCGGTCAACAGTAGGGGATCTCCCTGGTAGAAAGTCCCAATTAGACTTTCAACCGTTTGGAGTAGGGATCCCGTCCGGGGTGTGGGTCCGGCTACCACTTAAATGACTTCCTCTTCGGTCTCGAACAACCTGATTGAATCTGCAAACATACACTCATTCACATGATACCGAATACATGACTGATGTATCAAAACTGATATATGACACTGTGCGTAGCAAGGTAATAAAAAAAATGCATATACTCAGGAAGTGTCGTTAGCAACACATCTATGGGGTATGCATGCAGGATAATCTGACCACCAAAGAAACAGTTCTTTATGGCAAGAATATCCCTTAACTTTCCGAAAGATATAACGAAACGCTCATAAAACAGTTCATTAACATTCATCATAAGAGTAAATAATAAACTTGAGCATCATCAACACAATCACAGATAGCTATGGTGCATGAATGATACTATTAATAACACAGATTCATTAATCAAAAGATATTCTGAAACTGTAAGCAGAATACACACAGTGTTGTCATAGCTAAACACATCATCCAATCAAAGGGGTTTTAACATGTATTGTATTACATATGCCAAGAGTATGATTCTTCAGTTACAATGCAATATTGCCTTTCAGTCCAAAAAAGAGCAGCCCTTTACTATGTGACCCACAGGGGTATTTATAGTTTCAAGAAACGCCCTCAGGCTTTCCAACGCTTCAACTTCCCGACGGTTCAGCATCTCTGCGACCTTTGCCGAACATGCGACCTGCGACCTAGAAGATTGCGACCTGCGACCTAGGCGCCGGTGCGACTTGCGACCTGTGTGCCGGTGCGACCTGCGACCTGGGGACGGTCGCGACTTGCGCCTGAAAATCTTACCTATGGAGGTGGTTGCGTGATTGAGGTTTCTGGAACGTCAACTTTCTTGCCCTTGAGGAAATCTCGCCAATTCTGGTAATCTGCTGTTATAGGAGCGACAAGAGGGGTTTCCTCTTTTATTCGATGCATACATTCTAGGGCATTCGGTACCAGAGTCTCCTTCTTCTGAGAGATCAGGATTGAGAGGGAGGCAAGCTTGGTATAGATTTGTACTGGAGTGACAAGCAACCGATTTAGGTTCTCTTGTGATGCCTCGAATTTTGGTGCGGCAACAGCTTGTCTCACGGGTTGCAGAAAAGACTGAATTTCCTGCTCTACCTGCTCCCAGTCTTTAGTTTCATCCAGTGCCCCTAATGATGGAATGTGATGAAGAGCGCTCATGGATTCAATACCACTGATCAGGTGATTATATGCAAACATCACTTTGTCCAAATCTTTGGCCAGCTTGTCTTTGGACTGCATATTCATCCGAATTTGTACTTTGGCTTCTTGTGTATGACTCCAATCCTTCCTAGGCACATGTTCGGGAGCTTGCTGATACTGCGCTGTCGAGTTCATCATTTTGTCCAAAGCTGCCGAGGCTTCCCTGAGCTGCTCATTCTTCTGTTTGGTTTCCTCTCGTGCCTCTGCCAACGGGGCCACTGTTTGTTTTAGTGTGAGCATTTCCTTATATACTTGCCTCATGGTCATTTCCAACACATCACACTCTTTCCTGACCGCCAGTGGGACCTCATTCACTTGGGCGGGCTTACCTTGGAGTTGTAGCATCTCACTTTCTAGTCTTGATTTCTCCTGCTCCGCTGCTCTTAGCCTGTTCTGTAGGGAAATAATCTCCCTGCTCATTCTAGTGACATTTTCCTCCGTGGCTGCGGCAAAAGCGGTGCCTGCTGACGCTATCATAACAGGGTTAGTCCTTGTATCTGGGACTATGTCCTTTCTAGTGGCGACCGTAGATATGGCGGGATGGCTTTGCGCCAAGGATTTCCTTTTCTCTTGCCGTATTTTGAAAGATAATTGGTCAAATGTCAATCTGGTCAGGTCGAAGACTTCTTCTTCTTGCTCCTCGGGAAAATCATCAACATTGAGGGTACTTTTCGCGCCACCTGAAGGGATATCCAGGGGAGATATGTCAATGTCGTCTATTAGCTCGTCCTCCTCATCCTGTGTTTGATCCTTTTCTTTCTCCTTTTGCCGGCGCTCGGCTTCTGCCTTGTCGTGTTCCTCCTTCTTCATGCGTTCTGCCTCTGCCTCTGCTTCCTTTTTAGCTTTTCTCTTTCGCTCTGCCGCGGCGGCTTGTTCTGCCTTCTTTTGACGATCGACTTTGTCGAGTTCTTCCTTAAGTGCTTTTTCTGCCGCCGCCTGTGCCTCCTTTTCCTGTCTTTCCTTTTCCTCTTCCTTTTTCTTTTTTCGCTCTGTCCTGGCATCTTTCTTACGTTTCTCTTCATCTTCCTTCATTTTCTTTTCCTCTTCCTTCTTGGCTTGGGCTTCTGCTTCCCTTTGCTGATCCGAGGTGTCAGGCCCCGTACCGGTTTGTGTTCTCTTATCTTTGGAGGAAGAAGAGCCTCCAAGCTTCTGGCTTCTATCTCCTAAGTTCTGGTGATCCTCTTCTTCTCGGTCAGAGTTGATCCCTGGAGCTAGATGCCTGTCTGCGTTGTACCAGTTTATTTTTTTGTCCTCTGCCGGGCGCTCGACATGCTGATAACTCCATCTAAAATTGGCCCTTTTACAATGCTCAGGAACTATCCTGACTGGGTCATAAGTTCGGCAATCCAGATTTCTGAAGTGGTAACTTTTTATCTCTTCCCCTTCACGCCCTACTTCTCTAAATTCCTTGACTGTATAAGCACCAATGGTGAGAGGTAGAGCGGGCCAAGGTTTTTTCTTCCCTTTGGAAAGGACATTGGAGAAGCCCGAGGTCATCTGGGAACATACCTCCTGCATGAGCACCTTATCGGTAATAAACTTAGGCAGAGCATGTGGTGCTTTGAATGAGCCAAATACTCGGATGATTGTGAATTCAGCGAATGGAAACCAGTGTGCCACCTAACCTAGTGTCTCCATTGCTCGCCAAGACATGCAGGGGGTGTCTTGACCAAATAGTTTCCCGTAAAGGGCGGGAATGAATATATGAGAGATTTTCTCGATGTCTGACTTGTACCTGGATTCCCAGAATACCTTGGTCTACAAATGGATTGCCCGGGTCTGTTCGGAGTCCCAGTTATGTGGCCATCCCTCAACATGCAGCTGGGCACAGACAGCATCTAATAGATACAAAGCCATATAGAATTCTGACGACGCTCCCTCATCTGGGGCTAAAGGTGAAGCCAAATTTGTGTGCATGGAGCCCATTAATATACCAGCCCAATTGAACCGAGTGCCATGTACTGTTACGTGTTCCATAATGGTTGCCCATGTTCCGTTGAAAGTGGTGGCGTCCGAACGTCCGTATACTCTGCACAGCATGGCGGCCACTAACTTATACACCTTCCTCAGACTGGCCACCGGGTACTCCTGGTCTTTTTTTATTTTAAATTTATCTGGTTCCGCCCACCATTTTCTGATTGTATCAACCATCGGCACTTCATTTGTAGAAAACCATCTTGGGGTGAAGTTTACCTCTGGTTTGGGGAGCGAGTAGTAGACCTGTGCTTTTGAGCTCTCCAACGTTGCAAAAGCTTTACCTCCACTATCTCGGATTGCGAAATTCTTAGGATCCGTCTTCTGTATGATCCAGTCTATCATTTCTGGGCACGGAAAGATGGCGGGATGTGACCCTGCTAGGTGCAATTTGGATTTCTTGACCTTCAGGTATACCTCCCGGTCCGGGAGATCTTCTGGAAACTCATCTTCTGTTATGGCGAACTCGTGGTATACTTCATACCACCTAAGGATGTCTTCCTTTGCGAAGGTGCAAAGGGTGTCTCTGTATATTGGTGGAGGAGATGTTTGTATGTCTGTGTCTGACTCTTCCTCCACCACCTGCTTACTTCTCCTTCGGGATACCCGGGGTGCCATATTGCTAGAGTCGGAGAGGACCGGTACCGTATCTGCTCTAAATTCACCTGTTGCATTCAAGAAAGAATCCCAGGATGAGAAAGACATGATGATAACGGCTAAATAAAGTCTACACATGCAGAGTTTAACTAACTGCTCTCTGGGGTCGCAGGGTCGCTGATCTACAAAAGAACTTTACACGCGACCTCGCGACCTTGCGACTAGGTCGCAGGGTCGCAGAGTCGCTAACAGGGAGTCGCGCGACCTTGCGACCTTGCGACCGGGTCGCTGGGTCGCAGGTCGCACTTGAGCCTGCCGGGGGGTTTCGAGCGCGCGTGGTTTTGTGGATAAATTCTCCTTAACGGAAAAAATACGCGGCTGGAAAGGGTCTAAACTGGAAATAAAGCACAGCCATGAGGAATTTGGCAAGACACAGGTGACCCTGGGGTTTGTGAGAAACAAAACAAGAGTAAAACTCAACCGGAAACCCCATCTACTCACCGGCGAGTAATTAAGACCATGGGGTGGCTAGATTTTAGCAAGAAATGCTGGGAAAGGAAACATAGGGAGGAAATGGCAACTTACCCGGAAGAAAATGCGGCAGCCGACCTGTCAGAGCAATTCCACGATTTTCGCCGCGAGTCACAAATGCGACCTAGCGACCTGCCCTTATAAAAAGGAGTCGCACGTGCGAGCAATAAATGAGGTCGCAAGTTGTCAGTTTGCGACCTTGCGACCTCACGACCTTAAGGTCGCTGGGTCGCAAAGGTCGCTGAGTCGCTAATTCCCCTAATACTTCATTTTGCGACCTTGCGACCTTGCAACCTTAAGGTCGCTGGGTCGCAAGGTCGCAAATTTCCTGACTTCTGACTCTTGCGACCTGGCGACCTCTGCGACCTTAGGGTCGCAGAGTCGCATAGGTCGCATGGGTCGCAAATCATGGATCCTCGACTTAGCGACTTGCTCTTAAAAACTTTACTTGGCTTTTTCCTTCTTTAGTTTCAAAGGGGCTCCAAAAATTTTGAAGTGTGTGTTATGATTTTTTGTATTTTTGGAGGGTGTTGTAGGAGCTACAACACACTAGTTGAATCTTTAGCTCTAGAAATCTTCCAAAAAATATTCTCTGGGTCATCAACTATGATAGGAGGGTTGGGGTCAGGGTGAGATCTAGTGTTAATTCTTCGTGAAGCCAGATTTAAGACCTACAATATGGAGAGGCTGAAAGTTTAGTGAATGTTTTGAAATGAAGACCTCTCTAAAATTTTACTGAACTAACACAGTGTGTGAATAGGCCTTTAAAACACTTAGGAATTATTTGACAAAATCCTAGAGGAGTCTAGAAGAACTAGTAGAGATAGTGGGCCTACTGGGGCTAGTGGAGTCGCCAGGTGGATGTTTTTTTGATGTTTTGAGGATATTTACTTGTGGTCCACCACCAACTATTGATAAAAACAAATCTAGATATGTTTTCAGGGGTTTTCTGAGTTTCTCTATTTAACACTAAGGTCTCTAATGAGTGTGGTCCAGTTGAGTCATCATGTTGCTAGCACGGTGAATCAGTTTGGTACTACTCTTGGCTAACATTTCAAGTTTTCTAAGTTTAACAAAGATTTTTTGAGGTCTTAAGGAGTACTTAGGATGTTACTGACTCAGATGTACCACCTTGATCACCACTATGTTAGGGCGATGAGATGGCAATGAATTATTGGATACTATTTGACAAGGCTTTTTGAAGTCCTAAGGAATAATTAGATTGTCACTAACTTAGAAGGTCCCACCCTGATCATCGCTATGTTAGCTCCCCATAGTTTTGGCAGATTGGCAATGACCAAAAGGACAAGGGTAACATCAAACCAATATTTGGAGTCCTAGGACCTAGCCTTGATAAAATCAGAGAGGGCTTACTCTATGCTTATGTAAAGGATTTAACCTTTTTGTTTTTAAAGTTTTGTTTTAGGCTAGTTATAGGGATTAGGGTTTTCTTATTTGTTTGTTTGGTTAGATAGAATGTCAAGAGAAATAGGTGGATTAAGAGAGGATCAATCCATTGGGCTATGGAGTCTGCAAATATTTTGAAGAGTGAGAAAATAGTTCAAGGGTGTTTCACAAGGCAAGTAAACAGGGCCAAATGGATGTAAGTATGTTTTGAGTGAGTGAAATGAACATGGAGGAGTGAAGATGGTAGTTAAGGGGAAATGAAGGTTTCATTGACACACTAATAACAAGGAAAAGCTTTCAGCATGATTAGCATAGTAAAAAATTGAAGAGAAATGAAGGATTCTTCAACCAAACAATACTAAGCAGACCTTAGAGAAACATATGAGTAAACTTAGAGAGAAGTTAAAGTATTCTCTGAAACTTACTTGCAAACAATTAGATTTTTAACATCACATATTACTAAAAGTAAAGAGCATTGAAGAACTCATTAGTTAAACTTCAGGGAATAAAACATAAATATCAAAGGATGCAGACAAATCAAGGTGCCAAAATACATATCCTCCTCTAATATTTCTATCCCATGATCAAAGAAACGTAATGAGAAATGAAGAAAAGATGTACAAAAGGTGGAATACATCACCATTAAACAAAGATTTATGAATCCTAAGAATGAGCTCAATCCACAGCTTCTTAGTCCAAATACATCACAAGACACCAATGCTAATTTCACAAATAAACTCAGAGTCTATATCATATTATGCTTAGCAACCAAACAAAAATTACAATGAGGCCTCAAGGCTCTATTTAACCCACAAATGAGGAGGTGGAAACCCTAAGAGGCTTCTAGAAACCATAAATACAACATAAATGTCATTTATGTCCAAAGAGGCCATTTATCTAGAGTGATTTGCCCAAAAAAAACTCGAAAATATCCTTCAGTGTGTTTTGTTGACTTTTTGCAAGGGGGCAGCTTTAGAGGTCTGAAGGTGCAGCGCCTGCACAGGAAAACTGAGTCATCTTGAAGCCAAGTTTTGAAGGCCTTTCCAATGTCGAAATTGGCTCCGTGATGGCTCATTGGAACACTTGTTGATTATACTTTAAAAAAATGCCCTTGGTGTTCTAATTGGGCTCCATTAACCAGTTAAAAAAGTAAATCACCCAAGGCTACTCAATATGCAGTGCCAAACCTGAAAACATGCCATAAAGGTGAAAATTAGCATGTTTTTGGGCATTTTGAGGGACCAAAATTTCTCCAAATGCTCTGAAATTTGGTGTGCATGATGTCCTTGGCATAAGGATTCTCAAAATGTAAGGTTTACCTCCATTGGATTCTTGTAGTAAAAGTGTAGCGCCAAGGGTGTTGTGCTTTCGGCCCTTAATATTAGTAAAAAAACCAAAAATCTCAAAAAAATTCCAAAATTTATAATTATCTTCCTCATGGGGTTTGGGGGACATGTAGAGAATCTTCAGCAAGGATTCCAAGGTTTTCTTGGTATTTTTCCTCTTTGAGTGCTTGAATTTTGGTAAGGGCTCCTTTGAGCTTGGCCCTTGCAATTTTTTTCCTCAAGGAATAGTGCCTGGCCATATTTTTCTATAGGCCAAGGTCCCTTGGTGTCCTCTTCAACTTCTTGTTTTCATCCTTGTAATACTTAATGATATAATTTTCTATGCCAAACTTTCTTTGTAGATCCCTAATCTCTACATATTTGATTTGGAGCAAGATGCTTGTAATCCGCTCCTCATCTTCATTTTCACTGTCAAGGTCAATGAATTGGCACTCTTGTTTAGTTTGATGCTTGCCTTTCTTATCTCCAATAGTAACATTTTCCTTGCCTTTGTCAAGCTTCTTTGTTGATGTATAAGGCATGGCCCCTTTCCTTTTAGAGGCATAAAACACATGCCTTTCTCCTCTTTGGTATGTCAAAGGAAGAGGTTCAACTCTGCTCATTTTAGTGCCATATGTTTTGTTTCCATCATTGTGGTCATATTCGTTTGGTTCACTGACATCTTGGCTCACTTCTTCATTTGTATCCTTCATGATGATATCACTTCCCTTTCTTTGGCTATTTTCATCATGGCTTTCTTCATGATCACTATGAACTTCACTATCATTTGTTTCACTTATGTCAACTTCTTCATTAACTTGATTGATGCTTACCTCATTATCTCCAATATCAACCTTACTATTTTCCTCTTCACTGATTTCTGCACTATCATCATTACCACTGTCAAGAGCCTCATCAAAATCTATTTCATTTTCTTTTGTTTCCATGTTTTATGCACTATTCTTTTTACTGCCTTCATCTTGTTCATCATTACTACTAGGAGTCTCATGGCTGTGATCTTTACTGCTATTATCAAACTCTTCATTTTCTTCACTGTTATCATCAGCTTCACTGACTTCTTGGTCTTTGGTGTCACTGTTGCCCTTGGCATCATCATCTGTCTCTTTGTCACTTTCTTCATTATTACTTGATTTATCATTGCCCTCTCCTTCATTCTTATTTGATGGTTCATCTTGATTTCCCTCATTGCCTGATGCATTAGGAGAGGGTGAGGAAGGAGGATGGGTTAATGAGGGCACATTTTGTTGAGGATGGGGTTGTGGGTTTGTGAAGATCTCATGGGAAATGATTTCCTCCTATGGTATTCCCTTTTGCTCCAGTTCATGTAGCACAACCATCTTGATTAAAGAGTGATGAAACCAACTTTGCATTTGCTAGGAATAGTTCTTCTTTTGTACAACAGAAGACATATTGTCAATACTCCTATAGAGGTAGTAGGGTAAATGAAGCATCTTAACCCTAGTAAAGTGCATGAGTAATCTGATATGATAGGAGTAAAGTCTAGAGTACCTTCCCTCACATGTAAAATATTTCATGATGACCCTCATCAAGTGTGCATACCTCTCTATCAAATATGCAAAAGGGAAGATAGATTTGCAACCTTCTTTGTATCTAGCGTATGTCTAAATTGGATCTTTTCAACCATTTTTCACCAAAAATTGGTATTCTTGTAGCATGGGCAATGGAATCTAAGTAGAGTTCAAAGGTCACCCCTACAAATTTTAAGTTGTTTGTCATGTAGGTTAAGGATGAATAACCTTGTGAGCTCTGGGTGACTTTGTACCTATTGTACTCTTTCACAAAAGTGAAAAAATCCCACATTTTGGAAACATGTGACAATCATAGGAGAGGCACTAAGCTCCATTGTGCTTTGGGTTTCAAACCTATTAACCTTCCCGCCTCTGTGTTTCTTCCTCCTAGGCACTTGGCCTTCTTCACCACTACCATTTCCTCCATCTCCTAACATTTTGATTACTGCTATTTTGAAACAAACCCTAGCTCTGCTTGTGAATTTGATATGAGAAGTGATGGAATGATGGTAAGAAGGAAGATTTTCCAAGTGAGTGAGAGGGATGAATGAAGGTGTAAGTGTATGACTGTGAGGGAGAGCTAGAACTCAAGGAAAAACATCAACTACTTGTTATAATTCTGCTCTGATAGTAGCTTCTATTGATGTTAATTTTGAAATGGAGGGGGCAATGTAAGGTCACTTTTTTTTTAGTGTATGGAGTAGAGCCTTTAAGCTTTGATGGAGGAACAACTTTAAACCACTACAACCACACCACTGTATCTCTACTTGACTGATATATTCTTGTTTTCAGGTGATGGAGGTTTAAAATGGTTTTTAGCATGAAGATTGAGGTTTTACCTTAGGGTTTGTTCAATTCCTCTTAACATAAAACCATCAAAATTCAGGCGAGGGAAAAGGTATGACATCCACCTATGAATTAGAAATGTTGTGAAGACCCTTGATAGAAGCTTGGAGGTGTTTTTGATGTTTTTGGGTGTTTGTAGGTGTAGGAGGAGCTTCAGGTTGAAAGCACAGTGCCTGCACACGTATTCGAGCCTATCGGGTATGCCGAAAGCGCAGCACCTGCACATGTGTCGGGCTTATCGAGCTATGAATGTGTAGTGCCTACACACCTCTGATGGGCTTCCTTGCTAAAAGAGTAGCACTAGAATGTCTATGCACGGGCCTTTTGGGCTTCCTTGGCGAACGGGCAGTGTGTGCCTCTGAACGTGTAGTGTAGTGCAAATTTGCATAGGAAATTCCTTTGAATGCATAGCGCCTGACCCTGAACGCACAGTGCTGGGTGGACTTGCTTAATTTTGACTAAAAATTCACAGTTTCTCCTTCTCAGGGCTTCTAATTATTCTGCAAGGAAACAATGAGTCAAAGAAAACTCAAAATAACCTTTTATATGTTTGTGATTCAAATTAAATCATTTGTGAACCCATCTCCTAATGTTTTGAGTCCTTTAACTTTTATCTAAGTCTTTTGACACTTTGCTGTGTAGGAGACTTAAAAACCTCTAAGTGATTTTTATTTTCTTCTCCTTGAGAATTTATATGCTCATTTGATTTCTTCTTTGGAGGATTGGACATAGTAGTGTTTGCACAGTTTTATGTGCTTTCCTTTACAATTTTTTATTGACCCCCTTTCAGTGTTTGTATGCAAGTTTGCTAAACATGGTGAATTTTGACCTCTTTAATTCTGAGGCTTGATATATTTGCTTCTAACACCTTTATGAAAATCACTCTTTTTCCACTACCATGCGTCTTAAACAATGCCTTTCACCTCCCCAGGCCACTTCTGATTTGCAGGTGCCTAAATTTATAATTTAAAACTTGTCCACTGATACTCTTTACCTCTTCCACTAATCCTTAGGCATGGTAAACTTACTCTTGACAATTTTTTGAATGTCACATAGAAGAGTCTCTTCGAACCTTATTTCTTCTATCATCATGAAGGCCTAACATCTTCATTTTACCTCCTTTGGCTATGTTTCCAAACCCTAGGTTTATGGGTTGCTTGAGAACAATTATCAGTGTTGTATTATAAGTTCTCTATATCCCTTTAAAGTTCATTATTTTATGTCTAGTTCACCTCACCTTCTTCAAAATTTTATCTATAATGTGTAAAAAACATCTTTTAGGTTTGGTTTCTTGGTGTGCCTCCTTCATATGATTTGCTGCATTGGATATTTTCTTGGCACATTGCTAGCCCATTAAGCCCAAACCCCTAGTCCTCTTCAAGAAAAAGTGCTTTCCAATCTTCTTGCCATGAATTTTCTTGATTTAGGATCTGACCTCCTACCTCATCAAATTCATGTTGATGGATCTCTTAACACTCCTACAGAAGTGTCAAAATCTTAGCATTCACAAAACTTGAATTTTGACAAGGTAGTCTTGTTTGGAGACTTTCAGATCTTCTTTGAATAAGCATGTCTCAATATTCTTATTCATTTGAGTCAGCCTTTTTCACAAGAAAAGAAAATTTGGAACACCAATGATGACCTTACAACCTATGAAACCCTAATGACTTAGTAGGAGGACCCTTTGACTTGATCTTTGACTAAAACCTGCTTTAGGATATTTAAGTGTAAAAAAAAGGGGTTTTTGACAAATTGATATATTGGAGATCCAAAATCCAATGTACTTGATTTATCTAACGAGCCTACAGAGATGGTTTTTAGACCATCAACGTTTGAGGAACCTGGTTAATATGGAAAGGAAGGGATGTTTGGTAACCCTAGATGGAAAGTGGAATGATGGGAAAAATCAAAACAGAGTACTGAGGTTATAGGTGGGAAAATAGGATATAGATGAGTGGCACAAGCCCATGAAGGGTATTTTAGGAGTGGTAGGTTAACCATGGAATGGAAAAATAGTAGAATAGTGAAAAATTTGGTATAATGATAATGAAGGCAGTGAGACTTCTAAAAATCTCAGTATTCAAGAATCTTGTTTTTAGAAATCTAGAACTGATATTTAGTCATCTACAAATAGTAAAAATTACTAATGACTAACAGTCCAGTGTGTCTTCCATACAGATAACTAGGAATGTTTGACTGGTAAAGGTTGACTGGGTTCATTTGGCCAATTAGGACTCACCACTTGTCTAAATTTGGGTGGTGTTGGGTGGCAGATTTTTATTGGTTCATTGGTGGCCACCAATATGCTTCCATGTGGTCCAACCATAGGCTACCACATGGCAGCATGGGGGCCACCAAAAATTGGTTAAGATATGATTTATCACGCCACAATATTCACTACCAAGACCTCCCATCAAACAACACCATGTCTTAACCGTTGGGGCCACAGTAATCCTTGTTAAACGTTATGGCGCAAATGCCATATAGATTTTATGTATGACAGAGGTGAGTGTTAGGTCCCTATATTACTAGTATAGTCCCTTATTTTTGTTAGTTTAACCCCCTTATTGTTATTATTGTACCCTTGTAACCCACATATTGTTATTATTGTGCCCTTAAATTATTATTGTTAGGTCGGCTAGGATTACATTGTGGCCCCACTAGGATTACATTCTGGCCCCATGGACTCCTATATATAGAAAAGAGGTTTTGTAATTTCAATCATCCAAGAATTTTTCATTCATGTAATGTATTGGAGGTTGCCCCCTTGAAGTGGCTTATTTATAAGGCGTTGATATCTATTTTCTTCTCTTTTTGGATTTGGTTTCACAAGATTTGATATCAAAGCTTTGAGATTCTAGGGTTTCACTGCTCCGAGCAGATCATCGTGGAATTTTCACTATAATTTTTTTTCTATGAAGGTTCAGAATCTGAAACTTTTAGAGTGAAAAACCAAAAGCCTAAGGAACATCATCAAAAAATTTCAGATCTTGGTTCTCAATATTTTTGGAGATATGATCATTGCAAGTTAGGTCATTTTGCAGGCTCCTGAATTTAACCTAAACAGGTCATCATGGTATTTTTGTAATAATGTTTTTTCTATGAAGGTTCAGAAGCTGAAATTTTTAGAGTCCAAAGCCACAATCCTGAGGAACATCTTCGCAACATTTCAGATATTGGTTCGCAATATTTTCGGAGATATGATCTGTGGAAGTTAGGGCTTTTTGAGGCTTCTAAATTTCATCTCAAAGAGATGATCGTGGGAAAATATTCATAGCTCTCTCTCTGAGCATCGTATTGGAATTTTGTAAAAAGTGGCCATAAGTACACAGAATTTAGTTTTCATTCTATCAATTTTAGAGCCAAAGGAGGAAACAGTGAGACGTGGAAGGTCATACAATTTCAGTCTACCAAACCAGTCCAAAATTGGGTCATTGTGGGAAATTGGACATAACTTTTCCTTGAAGAATCCAAATCCGATCAGGCCTGTGGCATTTGAAATAAGCTTTAGAGGACTACTGCAGGGATGAATTTTAAATATTTAGGATCCGTAATTATAAAGATAATTCAATTTCAATATCAAGCTTCTGAAAAGAAAGTAAAAGGTGTGTATTTTTTTTTCGAATTACATAAGTCTTGTTTGAAGAATCAAGTTGAATTGATTCCAAGGGCATATTGTAGAATATATATCAGTATTGGATTCTAAAATGTCCCCTAAAAATAATTCAACACCCATTAAGCCTTTAGAAAGCTCTACTATGACTCATGAAGAAAAATAATGGCAACATGACATATCAAAATTACAAGAGCAAGTACAACAAATTTCGCTCTCGCAAAGAGCAACAAAAAATGACATGGAAGTTTTAAAGAATGGCATGGAAGCTGGCATGGAATCTAATATGGATTCCATGGAAGCTAAGATCGATGAGAAAATGGAGAACATGAAGAATTATCTAAAAGCAGACATGGAAGGTTTGACAAAGTTGATACAAGAAATGTTTCCTAATGGTGAAAAGATAGTAGAGAAAACTCATGATGAGAAAAAAATAAATGTTAATCATGATTTCATAAAATCTAATGTTGGTGGGAAGAACCACCATATTCCAAAAGTGGATGTGAGGAATTTTGATGGAAAGGATCCTGTAACATGGATACTACAGATGGAGCAATATTTTGATCTCCATAATGTGCAAAACACACAAAAGGTATGCATTGCAACTATAGATTTAGAACAAAATACATTTGTATGGTATCAATGGCTTTGCTCCCATAAAAAAATTGTCACTTGGTCAATTTTTATGGAGGAAATGATAGCACATTATGAGGATACAAAGAGCAACACCTTCTTTAGCCAATTGATAAATCTCAAACAAAAGGGTTTAATGGGGGAGCACATTGAGGACTTCCAAAAGTTTAATATAAGGGTAACTGATATTCCAAAGGAACACAAGATTGATCTATTAATAGGTACTTTAAAGGATAGCATCCAACATGAAGTTCATGTTTTGGAACCTGATTCATTGGAGAAGGCATTCAGGTTGGCAAGAAAATTTGAATGTAAAATTATGGGGACAAGGAAGCCTACCGCTCACTTCTATAAAGAGGGAAGTGTTGCTACTCCTAGATTTCCACAACCTACAAGGTTGAAACCACAAAAATTGGAAGAAAAAAGAGCAAAAGGTCTTTGCTACATTTGTGATAGAAAATACGCTAAAGGTTATAAGTGTTCTGAGAAGAAATTATTTTACATAGATTGTGAAGAGGAAGAAGAAAATGAACAAGAAGAGGATATACACTAGGAACCAACCCAAGAAGCAAAAGAAATGAGTCCGACCATATCGTGTAATGCATTGGAAGGAATTACCACTCCTCAATCTCTCAAGATAGAAGGACATATCAAGAAGAAAAAGGTAATAGTGTTGATTGATTCAGGTAGTACCCATAATTTTATTCATTGTAAGGTAGCCAAGGAATTGAATTGTTTGCTATACCCAGCACCAGAATGTTAAGTGATGGTTGCAAATGGAGGAACTATAAATTTCTCTAGAAAATGCCATAATATCAAGCTAAACATGGGGGAATATGTATTGAATAGTCCAATGCTTTCCATTCCTATGGGAGGTGTTGATGTTGTAATACGAGTACAACGGTTACAATCTTTGGGGATGGTAGCTTTTAATTTTCAAGAATTTTTCTTGAAATTTTTTTCATAAGGAAAGGAAGTAAAATTACGGGGTATTGCAAGGAAGCCGAGAAATATAATAAGCTCTAATTTCATGACAAAGCTTCTAAAGAAAGAACAACGAGGCATAATTTCACAATTATGCTCACTATAAGTTCCAACATCAAAATCATCTATTTCTGCAGATCTCCAAAAAGTATTAGACAATGATTCCAAGGTTTTTGAAACTCCAAAAGGACTCCCAACTATTCGTGATCATGATCATGCTATTCATTTGATTCCAGGAAGTGTTCGTCCAAACATCAGGCCTTATAGATATCCTTATGTCCAAAAGAGAGAAATTGAACGTATGATTGCAGAAATGTTAGAGGCGGGTATAATTCAACCTAGTCAAAGTTCTTTCTCTGCTTCTGTAGTATTGGTACACAAGAAGGATGGATCATGGCGCATGTGTCTAGATTATAGGGAGCTCAATATACTCACCATTAAAGATAAATTTCCCATTCCTGTGATTGGTGAATTATTGGATGAATTACATGGAGCAATTTATTTTACCAAATTGGATCTTCTTTCACGGTATCATCAAATTAGAATGAAGACTGAAGATATTCCAAAAACAACATTTTGAACTCATGAGGGTCATTATGAATTTTTGGTCATGCCGTTTTGCCTTACCAATGCACCTTCTACATTTTCAAACCCTTTTCAAGCCCATTTGAATTCCATTTTCAAACCCTTCCTTAGAAAATTTGTGCTAATATTTTTTGATGATACACTAATCTACATCAGGTCCTGGAAGGATCATGCTCAACATGTTGACAGGGTGCTCAAACTATTATAGAAGAAACAATTATATGAAAAAACATCCAAATGTTTCTTTGGAGTACAAGAGGTGGAATAACTGGGTCATATTGTATCTCACGAGGGTGCTAAGGTAGACCGTAACAAAATTAAAGCCATTAAGGAATGGAAAGGCCCCACAACCATAAGGAATTTGCGAGGATTTCTCGGGTTAACAGGGTATTATCGAAAGTTTGTTAAGAACTATGGGAGAATAGCAGCACCTCTAACAACATTATTGAAGAAAGATGCATTTTCATGGACTCCTGATGCAACTAAGGCCTTTGAACATCTTAAAGAGGAAATGCGCCTAGCACCACTCTTAGCTATGCCAAACTTCACAGAAACCTTTATTGTGGAATGTGATGCCTCAGGAAATGGAATTGGTGTCATTTTAATGAAAGAAGGAAGACCCATTTCTTTTGAAAGTCGTCCAATCAAAGGAAAGTATTTACAGAAACCTATTTATGAGAAGCAAATGTTAGAAATATTGCATGCACTAAAAAAATGGAGAACTTACCTAATGGGAAGACACTTCAAGGTAAAAACTGATCATGATAGTCTTAAACACTTTTTGGAACAAATACTATCTTCAGAAGAGTAGAAAAAATGGGTCACAAAGATGTTAGGTTATGACTTTGAAATAATATACAAAAAATGGAAGCTAAATGTTGTTGCAGATGCACTCTCAAGAAAGAATGAAGAGGTGGAAGCATTGCTTTGTGCCATTTATATTATCCAGCCAGATTGGATAAATGAAGCAAGAGGTGAATGGAAGAAGGAAAAAGATGTGTGGACACTCATTCAAAAGTTGCAGCAAGATCCTAATACATCTGATACATTTAGTTGGAAAAATGATTCCCAATGGTACAAAGATTGCTTATATATTTGTAAGAATTCCCAACTAAAATAAAAGATTCTTTCAGAATTGCACACTTCTCCTTTAGGAGGACACTCAGGATTTTTAAAAACCTACCACATGGTAAAGAAATAATTTTTTTTGGGATGGCCTTAAATTTGATATTCAAAAGTTTGTGGCGGAATGTTTGTTTTTCCAGAAAAATAAATTTGAGACAATTAAGACCCCAGGTCTTATACAACCTTTTTCCATTCCAAGTCAGCATTGGGAGGATATTTCAATATATTTTATCACAGGTTTACCTAAGTCTGAAGGAAAGAGTGTCATCATGGTGGTAGTTGATAGACTTACCAAGTATGCACGCTTTTGTGCATTATCTCATCCATTTAAAGCAAGTACAGTTGCTACTACATTTATGGACACATTTCAAAAGCTACATGGAAACCCAAGGGTTATTGTGAGCGACAGAGATCCCACTTTTACTGGAACTTTTTGGACGAAGTTATTTTCTTGTTTGGGTACTCAATTAGCTCATAGCTCATCCTATCATCCTTAATCTGATGGTCAAACTAAGATAGTAAATAAATGTTTGGAAGGATATCTTTGTTGTTTTTTATCTGATAAACAAACACAATGGGTCAAGTAGTTACCTCTAGCTGAATGGTGGTATAACACTTCCTTCCATACTGCAGCAAAAATGACCCCATTTATGACACTTTATGGATATCATCCACCATCCATAACATCATCTTTAAGAGAAAATTCGAAGGTTCAAGCAGTGGAAGATCACATCGAGCATGAGCAATAAGTTCTCCAACTCTTAAAGGACAACCTGAATTTGGCAAAAAATCGAATGAAACAACAGACATATCAACATAGCAGCGAGAGAATTTTTGATGTAGGGTACTGGGTATTTTTATGGCTACAACGAGACAAATGAATGTCCCTCAAGCAATATAAGAAGGATAATAAATTATTTCCAAAGTGTTATGGTCCTTACAAGGTGTTGCAAAATATTGGTACCATCTCATACAAACTAGAGCTTCCTGCTTCTTCACGAGTGCATCCAATTTTCCATGTTTCGTGCTTAAAGAAGGTTATAGGTAAAAATCTTCCAGTTCAAACAATATTTCCAGAACTTGATGAGGAAGGAAAAATCATATTGGAACCTAAAGTGGTCATGGAAACAAAAACTCGACAGCTACGGAATCGATCAATTTCAGAGTATCTCATCAAGTGGAAGAACTTACCCACTGAAGATTCTACATAGGAGGATGAGAATTTTATACAGAAGCACCCAGAGCTACTCAAGCGTTGAGGACAACACTTTTTTGAAGTAGAGGGGCATGTTAGGTCCCTATATTACTAGTATAGTCCCTTATTGTTGTTAGTGTAACCCCCTTATTGTTATTATTGTACCGTTGTAACCCCCATATTTTTACTATTGTGCCCTGACATTATTATTGTTAGGTTGGCTAGGATTACGTTGTGGCCCCACTAGGATTAAATTCTGGCCCCATGGACCCCTATATATAGAAAGGAGGTTTTGTAATTTGAATCATCCAAGAATTGTTCATTCATGTAATTTATTGGAGGTTGCCCCCTCGAAGTGGCTTATTTCTAAGGCATTTATATCTCTTTTCTTCTCTTTTTGGAGCTAGTTTCGCAACAGCGGGGTAAGGGGCTAGGGTTTAGCCCCGATCCCCCATATACGATGCACATAAAAAATGACACAAGACCAAGGTCATGTCAAAGAAGGAGGCCCCACCGCCGAATTTTTTATTTAAAAAAATTATTCGGCCATAAATATTATGGTTAAAAATGTTAATTTTAGGCCTTATTGGGCATTTTAACTGTCGAGCAATTTTTCCTGAAATTCCATGAAAATGGTGATTGATTAGCTGAAATTAGGGCGAATTTGTAGGATGGTTCTAGATTTTGAAGAATTTGTGGTGTGATTGGCAAAAAATCTAGGGATGCTTTTAACTTCTTAATTTTTTGACCATTTTTGGAGCAGAAAAAGGCTATACATACATTTTTTAAAGTTATGGAGCTGATGGAATAGGTTTTCAAGCCATTTGAGCACTGTAAATGTATGTAATCACCATTTTGTGCATGACGGTATAGGACCAAGCCATTGGAAGCTGAACCAAGGAGACATAGCCTAGAAGGGGTGAAATCCTTCACCACTTTCCATGTTTTGGTTATTATAATGGTGTATTTGTTTGCTATTTTCTGCATTTTCAGAGTTTTAATTCAAGTTTTATGTGTTTAAAAATTTAGCATAAGAGAAAATAAAACTCAGTTTTTAATACTTGCAATTTTAAAACCCTCAAGCACAGTTTCATTACGATATCATACAGATAAAGGATGGTGTCAAGAGGCACAATTCAAAAACATGAAGAGGGACAGCCTGCTGCATATATCTCTCATGAAAAAAAAAGGAAAAGGAGGTCCATAAAGCTCAAGAAAGCCTCCTCCCCACAATTCATATAGAAGGAAGGAATCATTGAATGTTAAATAGTATAACTGTCACAAGAAGGGTCATTATGCACGAGATTGTCCTGAGAAGAGAAAAGGGCCATGTTACAACACTAGAAGAAAAAACAACAAATAAAATAATCAAAGAAGAATATATGATCGAAGAATTAAACATAGTATCCAAAAATTTGAATGTGCTTCCATTAGGATCATACAATATGATTTTGGGCATGTATTGGTCCTACCTACATAGGACTAAGGTGGATTTTTAGGATAGGGCTATTGAGTGTTTGGATGATGATGGAGTGAATATAATATTGCAGGGTAAGAAGAAGCTTCTATTAGTGAGAATGGTTACAACTATTTAGGAAAAGCGCAATGAAGAAAGGGTGTGTATAGTTTACAATGGATGTTTTCATATATAAACATAAGGATGTTGAGGATGCATATGTCTTGAAGAGGTATTCAATTTTACAACAATTTTATGATGTATTTCCAACAAATATTTTAGACATTCCACCTCACAAGGAAGTGGAAATTTCTATTGTGTTGGTAGGAGGGGTAGCACAAACATTAAAGGTACCTTACAAGAAGAGCACTCCAGAGCTATTGGAATTGAAGTTGCAGTTGATGGAAATTATTGGCAAGGGATACATAGGCCCTGTGTATTACATTAGGGCACACTAGTGTTTTTTTTGAAGAATAAGGATGCTAGTATTAGTTTGTGCATTGATTACAGGCATTTGAATATGGTGATGATTAAGGACACATATCCTTTTTAGAGGATTTTTGACTTTTTTGATCAATGTAAGGGAGTATCAATATTCTTGAATATTTATTTTAGATCAGGATATCATAACGTACATATCAAGAAGGGAAAATTTACAAGTCTATTTTTCGAACTAGGTATAGGCATTATGAGTTTGTTGTGGTTAATTTTAGTTTAAATACTCCTCTAAAAACTTTAATGTGTTTGATGAATAGTGTGTTGCATCCTTATCTGGATAGGTTTGTGATAGTATTCATTGATGAAATATTGATATATTCTAAAAATGAGGAATGAAATGTCGAACAATTAGCAATAGCATTCATATTGCTAAGAGAGCATCAGTTGTATGGAAAGCTTAGTTAGTGAAGCTTCTTCCATATAGAGGTACATTACTTGGGACATATTTTTTCCAAGGAAGGAATAGCAGTGGATCCAGAAAAGATCAAAGCTATCATGGAATGGGAAATTCCTAGGAATATGGATGAGTTTATATGACTCATGGGGCTAGTAGGTTATTGCAAGAGGTTCATCGGGAAAATTTCATGGATTTTCTATCCTATTACATCATTAACGATAAATGGAAATAAATTTGAGTTGATAGAGGAATGTGCATTTAGTTTTGACAAGTTGAACTAGTTGCTTACAAATTCTCCAGTTCTAAATATTGAAGACCCATATAAAGATTTTCTAGTGTGTACAGATGCTTGCAAGAGAGGACTCGATGGAGTCCTGATGTAAGATGTAAATTTTCTATGTTATGATTCAAGGGAATTAAATGAACACGAACATAACTATGTGACACATGATATTAAATTGGAAGCTAGTATTCATGCCTTGAATATGTTGAGGCACTATCTTATTGCAAGTACGTTATTTTTATGGGCGATCATAGTGGTTTGAGATATTTTTTTGACCAACCTAATATGAATGATATGAAAGATAGATCGTTTGATACACTCAGTGAGGTTTACCTGTTTATCAGGTACATTAAGGGTAAGGAGAATAGGTTTTCAAATCCTCTTAGGAAAAGAGTGAAAGTGAATCAGATAGTAGCTATGAGTTCATATGGGACAAATTTACATGATCAGATTTTACACGAAGGACAATAGGATGAGAGGTACTAGCAACTTAAGCACATGTTACAACAATAGGGTTCATGTGGATTATCATGTTCCTACATATGGTTTGGTGACTGTTAGGGATAAGAAATATGTGTCAAAAAATAATGAGCTGAAAAGGCTTATCTTCAAGGAATTTCATGTTAAGCCATATTCACCTCTCCGAGGTATTAGAAGACTCTAACGGTTGTGAATAAATTATACTACTGGTCATATATGAAGAAAGAGGTAGTTGATTTCATCACAAGATATTTGTATTGTCAACAGGTAAGAGCAGAGTGTAAGCATATAGGTGGTTTACTACAACCAATTCTAATTTCAGAATGGAAATGAGAGGCCATTTATATGGATTTCATTACAGGTTTTCTGAGGACATCTATACAACATGACTCAATCATGGTTGTGGTTAACAGGTTTATTAAGGTAGCTCACTTCATTCCATGGAAGTCTACTAATTTAGCTAGTGAGATAGCTCAGGTATTCATCAGGGGGATAAATATATTGCATGGTATTCCTAACAATATTGTGTTCGAAAAAGATGCCAAGTTCACTTCTAGGTTTTCGAAGGATTTATTTGTAGTTTTGGGTACAGAGTTGGCTTTTAGTACAACTTATCATCGACAGATATATTGAAAAATAGAGAGGGTCTATAGGATTCTGGAGGATGTGTTGAGAATTTATGTTATGAAACAAAAGAGGAAGTGGGAGGAATATCTTCAACTACTCAATTTTTCTTACAAAAATGGGTATTAGGATTCACTAAGGACAAGTTTCTTTGAGTCACTTTATGGGCAGAGTTGTAGTACTCCTATCATGTAGAGTGATCCAGTGAATAGAGTATTACGAGAACTAGACATGATGGTAGGAGTGGAAAAATGATGCAACAACAGCTGAAAGTCAGCCCTGAGGAGAGATGGTCAATCGTCGTCGTGGCTCTGTCAAAATTTTCCCTTGCTCCACGTGGTCTATTTATTTTTATTAATTATCAAATTCGTAGAATTTGATAAACAATACTTTCCACAATGTTTGAACTATATATTATATCCCCAGCATATATCTATTATCTCTGCACCTTATAACCAATGCTTAAACCTTCACACTCAATATAAACCAATGCACTGTTTGAATAAATAACTGTGTAATAAAATTTTAGTCCTGGACCCCACCTCTACGGTCAATGGACCAATCAACACATGCACCGTGCCTTGTTTAACCCTCGCGCTTCTCCATCAGATGACCACCATCCGATGACTCTGCGCCAAATCAGCGACACTCAATGATATCACTCGAACTCTCGGTATGAACGTTAACGTGCGATGAGGATATGGAAAGGTGGTTTTGTACTCTCATCCGGTGCCACATGTCAATGGCTCTATGGAATCGCTCTGTGACAGGGGAAACCACTTGCACACCAAAAGCGGTGCGATATGGGAAATCCGCCTTTGCAAATCTGCTTGTGGTTTTTGTACAGTATTTAACCACGGTTCACGCCGGTTGCACGATCTTCCTCTTCCATTAACTCGCATCTAGACCACACTTCCGGGTTCAAAAGCAAGAAGTCTATTTCTTTACAAAGCGGGAAATATTCCAATTAAATGGCATCCGCGACCAAAATTTCTCTGCACAGACGTCGCCTGCGGGTAGTATTGATTTAATAGGGTTTATTTGGATAAATTACAGAGAAAAAACATACAGATATATGTGGAATTCATACAGGAGTTCAATTACACATGCACAACGTTCATCACTTCGTAATTAAATAATCTCCTCACAATTAAGGATTCAAACTGTCTTTATGGCAAATGCACACAAAAATTATTTAATTGGAAGCAATTGACAACACACAGAGTCTTATTGCAGAAATCTCTTGGTCTCTCCTCTCTCTCCCTTATACATCTAAGGGATTACATTTATATACATCAGCATATGTCCTTTCGGTTCCTCTGTGAGGACCGTTATGATAACTCAAGAGCCTAATTACAATTATTCGAAACTAAAACATGACAGATGGTCTAAACATTCGACTTCCACAATCCTAACTGATCTAATAATACAATCAGCTAAGGTATTGACACCTAGCTGTAACCATTCAATTGTTTTCAAACTCTCCTAGCCACAACATTTGGACAAAACTCCTACATTACTGGCTAGTGTCTAATGCCCCTGCATGAGACTCCTGAGGGAAATTTTTTTCATGGGCTCTTGTCCATGAGCTCTTCCACTAATCTGCCTATCTCCTGCAGCTTTCCTTCATTCATCCAAGTGGCATCTTCCTCTGGCTTTTCCTTCCATTTGATCAAGTACTGAAATTACTCTTGTCCTATGGTCCTTCTGAATGGTCTTTTATCCAATATCTTCTCTGGTTGTAATGACTGTGCTGGAGGTAACTGTTCCCTCCACTCAATCTATTCCTTGTCTGCTGGTCTTTCTTCTGCACCATAATCTTCATACTTGTACAGATTTGCAACATTAAAAATGGGAGATATTCCAACATCAGGAGGTAATTCAATCTCATAAGCGTTTTCATAAAACTTCCTAAGTATCTTGCATGGCCCAATCTTTTTGAACTTCAATTTTTTGTACTGCTTCTTTGGCAATCTCTCCTTTCTCAAGTGTGCCAAAACCAGATCTCCTACTTCAAAATGAACTTCTTTTCTGCTCAAGTCTTCTCTGCTTTTTTATCTGATGTTGCTGCCTTTTAGTTGTTGTTTCACTTGTTCATGTATGGACTGGATCTCTAAAGCAAGTTCCTCACCATATGCACTCCTTAGCTCTGCCTTTCCTAGGTTTCTTAACTTTGATATTCCTCAGGGGTGCATTCCATAAACAATATGAAATGGACTCTGCCCTGTGCTCCTGTTTGGTGAGTCATTATATGCATATTCTGCCTAGGGAAAAATATGATCCCACTGCTTCGGATGCTCTCTTGCAAGACTTCTTAACAAATTTCCCAGACTCCTATTCACTACCTCAGTTTGTCCATCGGTCTGGGGATGATAACCTGAGCTGAAACTCAGTTTGGTACCAAGTTTCTTCCACAATGTCCTCCAAAAATGACCCACAAATCTGGTATCTCTGTCTGAAACAATACTCTTGGGCAACCCATGCAATCTAACAACTTCTTCGAAAAACAAGTTAGCAACATGGGTGGCATCACTAGTTTTATAACATGGAATAAAATGTTCCATTTTGGAGAATCTGTCCACTACAACAAAGACTGCATCATTCCCTCTCTGAGTCTTGGGCAATCCTAGAACAAAATCCATACTCACCATGTCCCAAGGCCTATCTAGAAATTATAGGTAAGGGAGTGTACAATCCTGCATTCTGGCTCCTTCCTTTTACATACTGACAGTTCTTGCAATTCTTCACAAACTTGTCCACTTCTGCTCTCATATTGGTCCAGTAATAAAAGTGACTCAGCTGCTCATAAGTCTTATCAGTACCAAATTTTCCAGCAAGTCCACCACTATGCTTCTCTTTGATCAAATTTTCTCTCATGGAACATTTTGGTACACATAGTTGGCTTCTTCTGAATAACAAGTCCTCCTGCAAAAAATAATCGAGCCATTGGCTTCTATCTGTTAAAATAGGGTTACTACATGCCTCAAATGCTTCTTTAAAATCTGGAACTGTTTTATATAATTCTTTCAGGAAATCAAACCCTACAACTTCAAATTTTGTTTCTTGAACAAGCATGTGCCTCCTACTCAAAGCATCAGCTACTTTATTGGCTTGGCCACTTATATGTTTCAAAACAAAATTAAAACTTTGGAGATACTCAACCCATTTAGCATGCTTATGTTTCAACTTGGGCTATTGTATAATGTACTACAAAGCATTATTGTCAGTGTTATTTCCAAAATCTACCTCAGGCTGAAGGAAGGCAGAGTTCAGGGTAACATCAAACCACGCTCAGTCTGGTAGCTAGCCCTACCAGAACAGGAGAGGGCTCTCTCCGGGTCAATATCAGTGAAAAGTAATCAATAGGGCTTGAGATGACTAAAATGAAAGCTAATTTTAGGCTAGGTATATGAATAAAGGAGTTTGATTTAGTTTTTGTGGTTTTTTGTTGGATCAAGGGAAAGGCAGTTTTGGGTGCGGGGATTAGGCCTAGTTTTTGCAGAATTCTAATTGGGGCAAGGAAGGAAATAGTTTTGATGCTTTAGATTGATTGCATGGATGGATCAGACTGGTGGGGAGATAAAGAGGGCAAGAGGGTCTCAAGAGTCCTCCTCAAATGGATGAAAACATGAAAAACTAAACAAAAATGAAGGCAGAGCAATGCAAGCCAATGAATTCTACCTTTATAAATTGTTTGTTTTGTTTAAGAAGAAAGAAGAATGAAAATGGTACACATAAAAATTAGTGAACCTACAGATACATAAAGGAAAACACCATCAAAACACAGAGCCACAAGGATCTCAAAGAGGGCTGCAAACCCTGGTCTATTCCTTTGCCAAAATTGCAGAATGAAATGTACAATGAAGTGCTAGCAATCCCAAATGTCTAGCCTTTGAAAATGACTGAGAAATTACATGATATAGACAAGCCTAACCCATTCCCATGCCTCTAGGGGTCGAGCTCATCATTCTAGGAGCTATTTCAACCATATCTAAACTAGGAACTAGAAAATAGGGCATGAAACAACTTGCCTCTATATGCTAGGAAACTGATCCATTCACTCACATTTCACCTTTTGGTGAATGAATCTTCTAGAACAAGTAAAAATGCGCCAAAATTATATCATGGTTATGAAATTACATCAAGGTAGATCAAAAGTTACATGAAAAAGTGAAACTGGCCAAAACTAGGCGAAATTCTGAGCTGTGGAGTGAAAAATAGGCCAAAATTCTCTATGCGTCGCGCCCAAAATCTCTATGCGTAGCAAAACTTTGGAGCTTGTTTTCAGGCACTTACCAAAGTCCAAATTGATCTCATGATAACTCGTTGGAAATACTTGCCTGTCTACTTTCTAACCCAACTTGAATTTCTACATTTGGTGTCCATTTTCCCCTCCAAAAGTTCAATCTCCCAAGACTGGTTCCTGTGTGTGCAAAAAGTGGTAGAAAGGCCATTTTCAAGGTGTTTTTGACCCTTTAGGAAACCCAAAACTTGATGAAATTATTAGGCCATTCCTGAGAATGCATAAATTTTCATAAAAAATCCAGAAATACCAGGTTTTCCTCCAGAGGACCTCCCAATCGTAAGCGCGCGCCAAGTGGCGCTGCGCGTCGGGTACGAAAACCTGTTTGTGACCAAAAAATTCAAAAATGACAAAATTTTCTCCAAATTCCTTGAAATTTTGACTGAAGGTCCCTCATCAAGTACCATGCTCAACCCAAGAAGCTTCGGCCAAAATTATTCCTTTTCACGCCTCCTCGATGCCTTCTTCAACTATGTTAACTGAGGTGAATATGAAGAGTTTGGTGTCTTTGTCTCGATTGCCAAATATGTGCCAAATAAGAAAGGACTGAGGGAAATAAGGAAGTGAAGATAATGTGGTTTAGTCAAGTGAAATTTGGAGTATGAGGACAGTCACTTGACTATGTTTAGGAATTTTGTATTTGGAGATTTTATCAAATGATATGGGGAAAGGGAAAATAATGGGAAATAAAATGATTCTATGAATGGGAAATGACTTGGGATATTAGGGAATAGGGGAATAGACTGTTGTAATCCAATAACAGTGAGGAAAGGGAACATGAGGTGGAAAATGGAAAAGGGTTTGGCACCAAAATGAAATTTTAACCCTCAAACTCAAACCCTAAGGAGCAATTTTCTAATCCAAATGATAGGGTTTACTTTGACATTCAACTTCTTGTATATTCCACTTTCAAAGCACACCAAACACCATTCAATAGAAATTCACAGCCTTACAAACTTACTTGGAGCTAGGAATTTGAGTTAGTTTGAAATTTTGATGAAGCAGTGGTGAAAAACTGGCTTGTCGGACCAGTGTGCCACGCGCACAAACTAGTGCACCGCGCACTCTATATGCACCACGCACGTTGAATTTTACATTGTAAAAAACTGCCATATGTGCCTCACAGGTTATGTGCGCCGCGCCAAACGCCCAATGTGCCGTGACCAACACTTCACCACAATTTCGGCCTTTCAAACCTTGATTTCACCCTCCATGATTTTCTTCAGTTTATTTGATGATTTCTTGCGTGCAAATGAATCATGAAACAATGAAAACATCTTTCATGGCATGGACTTCAATTTTTCATTTAGAAAACCCACTGTTTGAAGACTTTAGCACTTTTACAAGAGAAATCTGTTTTCCTTATTTCCTTTTGATTTTTGAGCTGATGATGAATCTCTTCTATCTTTTGCAGGGATGGATGGCATGGTGGTTGGCAAAGGCGACCATGGCTGCGCCTAAAAACTTTACAACTGAAAAACTTTGGAAAATTACATGACATTAATTAAAAAAGACAAAATTGATGATTTTTCTTCAAAACAGAGTTTTGAAGAAGAATCATGATCAATCATATTGACGATGAAATCCTTGTGATGAATGTTGGCAATATGAGGAAGAGTGTTGTCCTTGATGGCAACCCACTGAATGAAGATGAAGACATGAGACTCTTGACATGTGTTGTCCTTGATGGCAATCCACCTGATGAAGTTATTCTTGACCTGATGGACTTGGTAAATGATGTAAATCTAATATGAAATGATGTTTGTTAGCAATATGATGCTGAGTGTTGTCCTCGAATGGCAACCCACTTGATGAAGATGATGGAAACTTACTTGATGAAGTTGTGCTTAATAGAATATGTCTTGATGAACTAAATCTGATGTATCTACAGTGAGTACAGAAGGCAATGAAGAAAGGAATTTAGCATGTGCTAAATCTATGGTGAAAAGAATACGTCTCAAGGCATACGCAGATATGTCTAGGAGAAGTCGCGTATACACACGGGACACAACGTGCCAAGTCGCGTATGGGCAAAAAGCGCTCATAAAGTGAAAAACTAGGGGTAACCACCATGGTATTGACCCATTGTATTGGGTAATGATTCGTCTAAATGACCCCATCCAGGAATACCATCGGAAGTAATGTAGTTTTGGCTCTTGGTATTGAAAAAGGGGCTCATGGTATTGAAAAAGGGTAAACCTATATAAAGAGAATAATTTCATTGTGCAAATCATGAGAGTGGGTGCAAGATGTCTGAGCTTGAATGAATACTTCTCTCTGAAGTATATTTGAATGGAAAGGGTTACAGTTGAATGATAGATCTGAACGTATGATGCACCAATGATGAAGAAAGGGATTTAGATCTGAAATGTACTTGTATTTGCTAGATCTACTTATGGAATGATTAGATCTGAGATGAGGGGAACATCTGTCTGAAGTAAAGGGTAAAAATCTATGTGATGTATCTGTTCTGAAGAATTGCAATGACCTAAATGTCTGAAGAACCATACACTTGTTTGTCGCAGAGGAAGCGCGTATATACACGGCTTAGATGAAGATAAAGCGCGTATGCGCAATGAAATTAGATCTATAATATGTACAGAAGTATACGCTATTTTATGTGAACGGAAGCGCGTATATATGCGACATCAGTGAAAGGAAAGCGCGTATGCAAACTAGGGTTTGCTGAAGTCTGTGGTAAGAAATGTCTGATTTGTTCTGCTGGTTTACTGATATCTGTCAGTGAGTTATATGTATCAGTTTCATGTTTGACTGTGCTTAAAAAGTATGGAGTGGGTCCAGTCTGAAAATATGATGAAACGTGGCCTGCAAGTTGTGTCCTAGAGGAAGCTTTTGGATCCAGTGTGAAAATTGATGAAACGTGGTCTGTAGTGGTGCTGAGGGTTGTAGCCTCCGGCCCGAGAGGTTGCAAGCTCCTTCCGGTGAAGACGGTAAGCGAGATCGGAGGGTCGCTCCCCTTTCGGGGAGAAATTCCGGTAAATGAGTCGGGGGTTGGAGCTCCTTCCGGAGAGGATGAGTAAACGAGTGCGGTGGGTGCACACGTGCGTGAATTACGCACCGACGCATGTTGTAAGATGTTTTCTCTATAATAAAATATTGAAGGCTGAGCAAATGCAGCGGTGGTTTTCTCCCGACTTGGGTTTCCACCTAAAAATCCTGGTGTTCATGTGTGATGCTTTGTGTGATATTTTATTCTGTTGTTGCTACACATGTTTACTGCTAACTTAACATCAGATGAATGAATATTGCAAAGAACTAAGTTTATAAATATCTACATATTTAGATCTCTGCTAATACACGAGTTGTATGAAGGATATCCGCGTGTATACGCGAGTTTACTAAAGGAAATTAGCGTATGGGTTTTAGAGACTGAAAAAGTAAAAAGTTTTAGTTTTCCCTAAATACTTATTCACCCCCCCCCCCTCTCAGTATTTTTCCCAACAATTGGTATCAGAGCAGGTTCTTCTGCAGAAGCTTGATCGCTTGAAGGAGATCCGTCGCAATGGGAAGTATTGAAGGAGTAATGTCTATAAAGCCACCTCTATTCAATGGAAGCAATCTGATATTCTGGAAGGTACGAACAAAAGCATATCTGCAAAGTCTTGGTGCAGATGTATGGGCAATCGTGGAAGAAGGTTATCAATACCCGGCAAGTATTCCTACTGATGCAGCGGAAAGGAAGAAATATGAAATCAATGCCAAAGCAGTAAATGTCTTGTTAGGAAGCATGTCTGAACCAGAATTTGCTAAAGTGATGCAGCTACATTCAACAAAAGAAATATGGGACAAAATCATTCTAAGTTATGAAGGAGACACAAAGGTAAAAAATGAAAAACTTCAAACTCTTAGAATTGAATATGAAAATTTGAAGATGCATAGTGATGAGAGTATTGCCCATTTCTTCTTACGTCTGGATGATATTGTAAATCGAATGAGAAATTTGGGTGAAACCATAACTGATACTACTCTGGTGGAAAAAGTCTTAAGATCCTTGACTTCAAAATTTGACTCTAAGGTTTCAGCTATTGAAGAAAGGCAAGATCTGCAAACTCTTACTATTGTTCAATTACATGGTATTCTGACTGCTTTTGAAATGAGACAAGGAGGTCCACCTCAAATCAAAGAAGCTGCTTTTAAGGTATCTGCAAGAGGAAAATAAAAGGAAGTTGTCAAATAATCCAACTATATTTCCGATGAAGAAGAAGCGAATTTCGTGAGAAAACTCCAACTAGGAACTGGAAAATTCAAAGGTAAGCTTCCTTTCAAATGTTTTGAGTGTGGAAAAGTTGGTCACTATGCTGCTAAATGTCCTTATAGAGAAAAACATGGTAAAGGGAAACAATTTGAAAAGAGGAAAAGTTATTATGCAAATGAAGATGATGATGAAGTGTCCAGTGAAGATGAAGAAGATTCTAACCATGATCTGAAAGTGCTCATGGCAAAGAAGAAAAAGAAGAAGGCTACTCGAAGAAGGAAAATATCTCAGAAAACATGTATAGCAAAAATTGAAGAAGATGATTCAGATAGTGATTTGGGTCCTTGTAATACTCTTCTGTGTGCAAACAATAGTGAAGATAGTGAAAGTAAAGTTGTGGATCTAGAAGAAGCTATCAAGATCAAAGTTGAAGAACAACAAAAGGAAATTGATAAGAAAGATTCTATCTACAAAGAGATGATCTCTCAAATGAAAGATCAAATAGAAATGCTGAATGGACAGGTGGACAAGTATCAAAGGTTTCATACTTATGCATCCAATCGAATTAAAGAACTAGAGGCAGAAATCAACAATCTAAATGCAGATCTCGAAAAATCAAGCAAAAAGAATGAAGGACTTGAAGCTGCAATCATCTTTCTACAAACAGATCTTGAAGCATCAAATAAGAAGAATGAAGAACCTCTGTCATTTGAAAAGGAAGGCCTTGAAGCAGAAATCATCTCTCTCAAAGAAGATATGGAAAAATCAAATAAGAAGAATGAAGAGCTGCAACAAACATGTGAAGAAAACAAAAATTGGTTGAAAGAAGAGATTCTAAATCTGAAGGATCAAGTAGAAGATGGAAGAAGGAAAGAAGAAAGCTTGATGAAGCAATGTCAAGCCTTGGAGGTTGAGGTAAACATTCTCAAAGGTAAATTAGAAGAAAAGGTTAAGCTTTTGAGGTTTCAAGATAGTACTAACATTTTGGACAATATTCTGAGTAATCAAAGGTCTCTTGCTATCAAACTTGGTCTTGGTTTCCATGAAAATGTTAAAGGAGAATCTAGCTCACAAGGAAGTGCTAAAATACAGAGGATGTCAATGCAAAACCTGAAGTGTTGAAAGAAACAAAAGGTCAACCAACAATGATGAAATCTCAAAGGAAATCAGTCAATAAAGTTGAATGCTTTAAATGTCATAATTATGGGCATGTTGCAGCAAATTGCAGGATTAGATCATTTCAGCCTCAATCAAACAGTTCCTACATAGAAAGGTACTCTGGTTTCTTCAAGGGATATTGTTTTTCATGTAACAAGTATGGACATAAAGCAGTTGATTGTAAAAGGAGGAAGATTAGAAATACTCATTATGATTCTCATGCTTATTTCTCTGGACACATGAGATGTTATTCTTGTAACAAGTATGGACATGTAGAAAAAGAATGCAGGTTGAACAGATATGAGAAATTGGATAACTTCCAGCACACAAATAGAAAGTTCAAACAAATCTGGAAAAAGATGGAGGACCGATCAGAAACGTAGGGAATTTTGACCCTACTGCAGTCATCTGCTTCTGAAGCTTACTTCTCTGATTGACTGCAGGAATGATGTGGGATACATTATGAGATTTAGTAATGTATCGTCATAGGGGGATCAATGTATGATGTCTCTCATGATTGATTTGATTATTCTGGTTATATGTATTTTTGACAGAGCATCTGATATGAAGAAGACAGGTACAGGAAGTACAAGTTCAGGGGGAGATGAAGGAATGTGAAAAAATTTCTATGTTTCACTTTCCATACGTGTGTTCTATTAACAAAAGTCGCGTATACACGCGAGTTCCAGCAGACATAGTCGTGTATGCATTGATGATAAGAGAATTTATATGATAGCTAAAGATTTGGAGCAGAGGTTTAGGGGGAGCATCAGTCTGACTGTTAATAACTGTATTATTGACTCAATATCAGCTTAGTTTCTCAGTTCTAAATAATGATGATATGATACATGGTTTCTTATGTTGAAGATTGTGGATGAGCCCTGTTTGCTTTTTGATGAAGAGTATTCATTGTTGAGATGAAAGTCTTATAATTCGGAGATAAGGGCAGTTCATGCAGAGATTGTTGCTGATGACTTGCTGATGAACGTATTCAGGTTGCACAAGTTAAGAAGGAGCACTGGTTCAGGGGGAGTAGCAGGTTGAATACTAATGATTGCATTGTTGGAAATATGACTACTTATTCTTTGATTTTTGTGATACTCATGCTCAAATGATGATGACTTGGTACATGGTTTATTATGATGAGAGTTTGAGCCCTGGTTGCTGATAAGTATCTTTTTTGCTCACACTTGGCTGAGTTGGATGTCGTTTGATTCAGAAATAAGAATAGATCATGCAAATTTTGTTACTATGGTTAAGATCTTTTGCCTACATATGTTACTTCATGACAAATCTTGAAGATCTTGATGATATTGGACCACATGGATGATTGCTTGACATATATTTGAAGATGTTGTTCTGGTATGATAATCTCTCTTGGAAAGATTGTATTGATGCTGCAAAGAATCTGAAGGTTTGGTTACTAATGTGCTTATGCTACAACCGTTGGATGACGCTTGAAGACACAACTACACTGTTCTATCTATCTGTTGTCCAGGGAAGCTTTCAAATATCCCAGAAAGAAGCTGAACACTGTCTTTTTATCACAAGAGGATCAGATCTGGTTAAAATATAGAAGATGGTATTGCATACGCGGGTTTCTTGAAACACAGTCGCGTATATACGCTAGTTCATGCACAGAAAACCGCGTATGTCTGATTGCTGACAATTTTCTGTTTGGATTCAGCTCTCTTTAGCACAGCTGCAGTGCTGATTGGTATCTCTGATACTGTTTGGTATCTCTGGTGGTGTTCCAGTTATCATAATTCTATTTCTAATGTTTTGATAAAGATGCCTTGATGATTTGTTGGTGAAAGTGTTCAGGATGCACAAACTAAGGGGGAGCCTTAGTCATATGGAAAGGATGTTCAGAAGCACATTTTCATGGGGAGCATTAGCATTGCTGAGTATAATGAATTGTTGGCATTATGGTGGTTCTGATATATGATATTTCTTGAATTTTTTCTGGTATTGATCATGGAAAGTCATATTTGTAATTTGATGAAAAGATCATGTTGAGATATATGATGTAAAATTGTAATATTCAGTCATGTAAGGACTTGTCAAATTTGTAAATCCACTTGGTTAGGTAGCTGAGTCAAATTTTGTAAACTCACTTGGTTGAGTAGTTGAGTCAAATTTGTAAACCCACTTGGTTGGGTAGTTGAGTCTCATATATAAATCCACTTGGTTGGATATTTGATGTAAGTATGAGTCTTTGGTGATAGGATGTTTATAGAGTCATGTAATTCATTAAAAGAAAAAAAAAAAAAAAAATTCAGCATGAACTCAGGGGGAGCTTGGTCACTTCCGTATACATCAGATCTGCAGAACGCTTCTTCCACATGAGGAGAAAAGGGGAAGAGTATGTTGGTTTTGATCCGCCCTTTTCCCTTGATGTCAAAGGGGGAGAGTGACATGGTGTTTGAATGAAGAGAAAGAATGGTGTCAAAAATGGGGAATGTGACATGGTGTCCTTGTATTCTTAATGTACCTATATGTTGTGGTAACCAAACACCATTGTGGTTGCCATCAAGTCCAAAGGGGGATATTGTTGGCAATATGATGAAGAGTGTTGTCCTTGATGGCAACCCACTGAATGAATATGAAGACATGAGACTATTGACATGTGTTGTCCTTGATGACAATCCACCTGATGAAGTTATTCTTGACCTGATGGACTTGGTAAATGATGTAAATCTAATATGAAATGATGTTTGTTAGCAATATGATGATGAGTGTTGTCCTAGAATGGCAACCCACTTGATGAGGATGATGGCAACTTACTTGATGAAGTTGTGCTTAATAGAATATGTCTTGATGAACTAAATATGATGTATCTACAGTGAGTACAGAAGGCAATGAAGAAAGGAATTTAGCATGTGCTAAATCTATGGTGAAAAGAGTATGTCTCAAGGCATACGCGGATATGTCTAGGAGAAGTCGCGTATACACGCGGGACACAACGTGCCAAGTCGCGTATGGGAAAAAAGCGCTCATAAAGTGAAAAACCAGGGGTCACCACCATGGTATTGACCCATTGTATTGGGTAATGATTCGTCTAAATGACCCCATCCAGGAATACCATCGGATGTAATGTAGTTTTGGCTCTTGGTATTGAAAAAGGGGCTCATGGTATTGAAAAAGGGTAAACCTATATAAAGAGAATAATTTCATTGCGCAAATCATGAGAGTGGGTGCAAGATGTCTGAGCTTGAATGAATACTTCTCTCTGAAGTAGATTTGAATGGAAAGGGTTACAGTTGAATGATAGATCTGAACGTATGATGCACCAATGCTAAAGAAAGGGATTTAGATCTGAAATGTACTTTTATTTGCTAGATCTGCTTATGGAATGATTAGATCTAAGATGAGGGGAACATCTGTCTGAAGTAAAGGGTAAAAATCTATGTGATGTATCTGTTCTGAAGAATTGCAATGACCTAAATGTCTAAAGAACCATACGCTTGTTTTTTGCAGAGGAAGCACGTATATACGCAGCTTAGCTGAAGATAAAGCGCGTATGCGCAATGAAATTAGATCTATAATATGTACAGAAGTATACACTAGTTTATGTGAACGGAAGCACGTATATACGCGACATCAGTGAAAGGAAAGCGTGTCTGCAAACTAGGGTTTGCTGAAGTCTGTGGTAAGAAATGTCTGATCTGTTCTGCTGGTTTACTGATATTTGTCAGTGAGTTATATGTATCAGTTTCATGTTTGACTGTTCTTAAAAAGTATGGAGTGGGTCCAGTCTGAAAATATGATGAAACGTGGCCTGCAAGTTGTGTCCTAGAGGAAGCTTTTGGATCCAGTGTGAAAATTGATGAAACGTGGTCCGTAGTGGTGCTGAGGGTTGTAGCCTTCAGTCAGGGGGTTGTAGCTCCCTTCCAGGTGAGGTTGGTAAACGAGATCAGGGGGTCATAGCTCCCTTCTAGGAGAGGCTGGTAAACAAGTCAGGGGGTTGGACCTCCCTTCCAGGAGAGGTTGGTAAACGAGCGCAGGTGGGTGCCTGCGTGCTGGTAGGAGTCTGCACCAGCACATATGTTGTAAGATGTTTTCTCTATAATAAAATATTGAAGGCTGAGCAACTGCAGCGGTGGTTTTCTCCCGACTTGGGTTTCCACCTAAAAATCCCGGTGTTCATGTGTGATGCTTTGTGTGATGGTTTATTCTGTTGTTACTGCACATGTTTACTGATAACTTAACATCAGATGAATGAATATTGCAAAGAACTAAGTTTATAAATATATGCATATTTAGATCTCTGCTAATACGCGAGTTGTATGAAGGATATTCGCGTGTATACGCGAGTTTACTAAAGGAAAGTAGTGTATGGGTTTTAGAGAGTGAAAAAGTAAAAAGTTTTAGTTTGCCCTAAATACTGATTCACGGCCCCCTCTCAGTATTTTTCCCAATAATGAAAACTTATTTCGAACCTCCCTCATGTGCATGCTGACATTATTAGACACTTTGAAGACTAAACCCTAGACCTAATGACTAAAATGAATCTTTGTTGACCAAACAACCCAACAGGACTGTGAATGACTTTGACATTGATTTTGATGAATAGACATGGACCAGTAGGTACATGACATGAGGGATATGAGAGACAAAACCCTTCCGTTAGAAGACCGATGCTCCTAATGGAATGCAAATGACTGAAGTGAATGAGACACCTAGAATGAAATGCAACAAAAGAGATTTTGATCTCTGACAGAGGGATGAAGAGACCGACTCTAACATTGGCTCCAATGGGAATGGTAGCTCCTTGGAGGTGCCAAGGACTGCAGATATTTGGAAGAGTAGAAAATGCCTTCATCCATTGGGCAATGGAGTCAAAATACGAAAACTGACATTATGCAGACTGACTCTGACTCAAGGCTAGAACTGAAAACTACAATAAAGCCAAACATAACTAAAACATAACTAACAAACTAGAAATATTCTCACAATTGAGCTTGTTCATCAAACCTACGCTAATTGTTATTTTCACCACCCGATCAAGTGAAATGGAACAACCAATGCAACCATTTAAGCATCCTAGCTGCTATTTGATTTATTCCCAAATGCTTTCTGATGCGCAGGAAAAGGGAATAATCGAAAGGAAACTCCCATGGAAACTCGGAATCAAGTCGACTGCTGATAAAATTGCAAAGCATGAATTGAATGGATGACTTCAAGAAAACTCCAAAAGGATCTTCATAAACATAGCTATTAATTTCCATTAACACATTATTGCTCTGGTCCAAGTAACCTTCACAGCTGGATATTAGGATTTTCCTCACATATGTGCTGTCTTTCTTTGGTGGCAGCAGCAGGTTGCCAAAAGGATCCTAAATTTTGTGAACAATCAAACTCTGTTACTAATTCCAAATAGAACAAAATTCTCCTTCATTGTCTTATTTAGCAGATTGTTCATTACAAAGCCCATACCAAGGTTTGCAGTCATATGAGATTATCAATAAAGGAAACTTTTGAATAAGGTTATTATCAACATTCTTTTCTGTCACATGGTTAATCAATGGAGAAGAAATTTTACAGCAAACATCATCCAACACACGAGCAATAGGATCATCAAAAACTTGAGAAGACTGCAGCGATGTATCCATTGAAACTGTATGACATCCTACTAGTTGTTCATCTTTTTCTTTAGAGATATTATGAAGATTCTGCTTTATAAACTGAAATGCTTCGAAAAAAAAGGGTACAAAATCTTCTTGCATCATTAAATCATGTATTTCGGCGTCCACGCCTTCATCTGTAATCTGACCTTCCATTGCGTTTGGTGGCTGTAAATCTGGTGCTAGGGAGAATTTTGTATCTGCAAAGATTTCATCAGTCGTGTCAAGGGAAGATTTCTCATCAACAACTTGCTCAAGAATTTCGCTATCTATCTCATCCTCAACATTAAAACTGAGAGATTGTTGATTTCCTATAGGCTGCTCATTTGAAGATTTACTATGCAATTTACCCTTCAACAACTGGAATGATTCAAAACAAAATGGTACAAAGTCACCTTGTAGCATTTGATCATATGTGCCAGCTTCCATGTCTTCCTCTACAACTTGACCATTAATTACATTCGGGGACTGTAAATCTGAATATGGGAAGTCTTTAACAAAGTTTTCATTTCCCTCAAGATGGTCCAAATCAAGACTTGTTGGCAGTTGATTTCTGATTGCATGGAAGTTATCTCGGATGAACTGAAACGAATCAAAACAAAAAGGAAAATATCCTTCACTTACTTTAAATTTTTTGCACTTTCCTCATCATTGTCATAGCTAATATGCATCGGTTGATCACTATACTCAAGCTGCTGAAAGTGAACTTCTTCTTTCCACAAGCTAGCTGATGTTTTTTCTGCAATATTAGCTTCAGTTTGGAGAACATAATCATCATAATACTGATCAAACTGAGGAAAATCATCAGTATGAAACACATCATCAAGCATACATGTCATATCAACAACTCTCTCTTCTTCAAGATGATCTATAAAGAAATCACTATGAGTACTGGGATAAGAAACAAAATGTTTTGGATCAGCAACTTGTTTTTCTTCAATCATCGAGCCATGGGTTTGAATTATATACTCATTCCTTGTGGTGATATTTTGAATCATCTCTTCTACTGCACTTACCGACATGTCAAGCTTTACCTCTAGAGATATCGATTTCTCCGGATCCATGTTTTTAATCTCTTCTTCCTTCAACCTTTCCCTTCGGATCAGCAAATGAGCCTCTACATATACTGCACTGTTCTGCATCTCTTCAAGTGTTGCAATATTCCTTTCTCTCAACTGAAACTCCATTTATGGATCAAAGGCACCCGAGTAGTGGAAGAAAGCAGATCTAAGAGAAGGTCTTATATCAGCTGGCATCGAAAAATATACTTGGTTAAATCTAGCAGAAAATTGTTGTACTGTCTCCCCTAGCAGTCTTTTCAGCTCGTTATACTCTTCTATAATCAAGAAAAGGTTCTGTCTGACCACCCACCTATCGAGGAAAGCTTCGACATACTGCTGGAAATCTGAGATGCTAGCATCAAGTAGGGCTTTGAACCAACTCTTGACTTTGCCTTGCAAAGAAAGAGAAAAAAGCCTAATACTGACATCCTCTTCATCAACTTCAAAAAGGTCTAGAAAAGTCTCAACATTCTACACATGTTGCTCAGCGTTGACATTGTTACATTCACCGTCAAATATTGGTAGATATAGGTCATAATTTTTAGGGAAAGCATGGAGAACAGAAGGTAAAACAAGAGGTTTATACCTATCTGGGAATATATAAGGTGTAGGAGTATATACAAGAGCTACGGGATCAATCTTGTTTTCTTTAGGCTCATCACTCTGAAGAGAGTCATCATAAGATGTGGGAAAAGTAAGGAGGCCAGGATCAAAGGGAAAATCAGTATTTACACTTTTGGAATAAGTCGAGTGAAGATTTTGATCACCTTGATCATACAAAAAATTCTGAAAAACTTTCAGGACAGCTTCAAGAACAGCAAAGAAGTAATTTACAAGAAAGCAGACTAGATCCTGAAAACCATTCCACTTTGGATACCTGAACTTTGTGTAAGATCCTTCCATTTTCTCAGAGAAAGAGTTAGTTCTCCAGTGGAGTCTCTACATTGAGTTGGAGTCACCAGGTGAATGACTTCAGCCTTCTTATGTCTGATCGTTGTCCACCATCAACCATTGGATCTGAACTTGATACATGTACTGGGAAAATTTACAAATTAGATGTTACGTTTACAAACTATACCAGAGATTGACTGAAGCAACTTTTATCTACTTTCGCTAATGCAAAGCAAGAGAGTTTCGAAGGCTACCTGGCTAACTTCAAGCTCCGTCTATATCTTATAAAACAAATAGCACCAACACTAGAACCATTTTCTTCCCCAGTATGGTCGCCACTATGTTATTGGCTAAATCTACCTCAGGCTGAAGGAAGGTAGAGTTCAGGGTAACATCAAACCACGCTCAGTTTGGTAGCTAGCCCTACCAGAACAGGAGAGGGCTCTCTTCGGGTCAATCTCAATGAAAAGTAATCAATAGGGCTTGAGATTACTGAAATGAAAGTTAATTTTAGGCTAGGTATATGAATAAAGGAGTTTGATTTAGTTTTTGGGGTTTTTTGTTGGATCAAGGGAAAGGCAGTTTTGGGTGCGGGGATTA
Source organism: Pinus albicaulis (assembly GCA_034641835.2). Classification (NCBI taxonomy): domain Eukaryota; kingdom Viridiplantae; phylum Streptophyta; class Pinopsida; order Pinales; family Pinaceae; genus Pinus; species Pinus albicaulis. Next base: position 1,190,977,770 of record CM076581.1, on the reverse strand, counting down.
GGCCTAGTTTTTGCAGAATTCTGATTGGGGAAAGGAAGGAAATGGTTTTGATGCTTTATATTGATTGCATGGATGGATCAGACTAGTGGGGAGCTGAAGAGGGAAATATGGTCTCAATATTCCTCCTCAAATAGATGAAAACATGAAAAACTAAACAAAAATGAAGGCAGAGCAATGCAAACCAATGAATTCTACCTTTATAACTTGTTTGTTTAGTTTAAGAAGAAATAAGAATGAAAATGGTACACATAAACATCAGTGAACTTACAGATACGTAAAGGAAAACACCATCAAAACATAGAGCCACAAGGATCCCAAAGAGGGCTGCAAACCCTGGTCTATTCCTTTGCCAAAATTGCCGAATGAAATGTACAATGAAGTGCTAGCAATCCCAAATGTCCAACCTTTGAAAACGACTGAGAAATTACATGATATAGACAATCCTAACCCATTCCCATGCCTCTAGGAGTCTAGCTCATCATTCTAGGAGCTGTTTCAACCATATCTAAACTAGGAACTAGAAAATAGGCCATGAAACAACTTGCCTCTATATGCTAGGAAACTAATCCATTCACTCACATTTCACCTTTTGGTGAATGAATCTTCTAGAAAAAATACAGATGTGCCAAAATTATATCATGGTTATGAAATTACATCAAGGTAGATCAAAAGTTACATGAAAAAGTGAAACTGGCCAAAACTAGGCGAAATGTTGAGCTGTGGAGTGAAAAATAGGCCAAAATTCTCTATGCGTCACGCCCAAAATCTCTATGCGTAGCACAAATTTTGAGCTTGTTTTGAGGCACTTCCCGAAGTCAAAATTGAGCTCATGATAGCTTGTTGGAAATACCTACCTGTATAATTTCCATCCCAGGTGGACTTTCTGGATTTGGTGTCCATTTGGACCTCCAAAGGTTCAATCTGCCAAGACTGGTTCTTGTGTGTGCAAAAAGTGGCAGAAAGGCCATTTTCAAGGTGTTTTTGACCCTTTAGGCAACCTAGAACTTGATGAAATTCTTAGGCCATTCCTGAGCATGCATAAATTTTCATAAAAAATCCAGAAATCCCAGGTTTTCCTCCAGAGGACCTCCCAGTCGTAAGCGCGCGCCAAGTGGCGCTACGCGTCGGGCAGGAAAACCTGTTTTGTGACCAAAAAATTCAAAAATGACAAAATTTTCTCCAAATTCCTTGAAATTTGGACTGAAGGTCCCTCATCAACTACCATGCTCAACCCAAGAAGCTTCGGCCAAAATTATGCCTTTTCACGCCTCCTCGATGCCTTCTTCAACTATGTTGCCTGAGGTGAATATGAAGTGTTTAGTGTCTTTGTCTCGATTGCCAAATATGTGCCAAATAAGAAAGGAATGAGGGAAATAACACAGTGAAGATAATGTGGTTTAGTCAAGTGAAATTTGATGTATGAGGACAGTCACTTGACTATGTTTGGGAATTTTGTATTTGAGGATTTTATCAAATGATATGGGGAAAGGGAAAATAATGGGAAATAAAATGATTCTATGAAGGGGAAATGACTTGGGATATTAGGGAATAGGGGAATAGACTATTGTAATGAAATAATAGTGAGGAAAGGGAACATGAGGTGGAAAATGAAAAAGGGTTTGGCACCAAAATGAAATTTTAACCCTTAAACTCAAACCCTAAGGAGCAATTCTCTAATCCAAATGATAGGGTTTACTTTGACATTCAACTTCTTGTATATTCCACTTTCAAAACACACCAAACGCCGTCCAATAGCAATTCACAGCCTTACAAACTTACTTGGAGCTAGGAATTTGAGTTAGTTTGAAATTTTGATGAAGCAGTGGTGAAAAACTGGCTTGTCGGACCTGTGCGCCGTGCAGACAACCCAGTGCGCCGCGCACTTTATATGCGCCACACATGTTGAATTTTCCATTGTAAAAAACTTCCATATGCGTCATGCAGGTTATGTGTGCCATGACAAACGCCCAGTGCGCCGCGACCAACACTTCACCACAGTTTCGGCCTTTCAAACCTTGATTTTTCCCTCCATGATTTTCTTCAGTTTCTTTGATGATTTCTTGCATGCAAATGAATTGTGAAACAATGAAAATATCTTTCATGGCATGGACTTCGATTTTTCATTTAGAAAACCCACTGTCTGAAGACTTTAGCACTTTTACAAGAGAACTCTGTTTTTCTTGTTTCCTTTTGATTTTTGAGCTGATGATGAATCTCTTCTATATTTTGTAGGGATGGATGGCATGGTGCTTGGAAAAGGTGACCAGGGCTGTGCTTGAAAACTTTACAACTAAAAAACTTTGGAAAATTACATGACATTAATTACAAAAGACAAAATTGACGATTTTTCTTCAAAACAGAGTTTTGAAGAAGAATCATGATCAAGCATATTGACGATGAAATCCTTGCGATGAAAACTTATTTCAAAACCTCCCTCATGTGTCTGTTGACGTTATTAGACACTTTGAAGACTAAACCCTAGACCTAATGACTAAAATGACTCTTTTCTGACCAAACGACCCAACAGGACTGTGAATGACTTTGACATTGATTTTGATGAATAGACATGGACCAGTAGGTACATGACATGAGGGAGATGAGTGAAAAAACCATTCTGTCAGAAGACCGATGCTCCTAATGGAATGAAAATTATTGAATTGAATGAGACACCTAAAATGAAATGCAACAAAAGAGATTTTGATCTCTGACGGAGGGATGAAGAGACCGACTCTAAAATTGGCTCCAATGGGGATGGTAGCTCCTTGGAGGTGCCAAGGACTGCAGATATTTGGGAGAGTAGACAGTTCCTTCATCCATTGGGCAATGGAGTAAAAATACGAAAACTGACATTATGCAGACTGACTCTGACTCAAGGCTAGAACTGAAAACTACAATAAAACCAAACATAACTAAAACATAACTAACAAACTAGAAAGATGCTCACAATTGAGCTTATTCATCAAACCTACTCTAATTTTTCTTTTCACCACCCGATCAAGTGAAATGGAAAAACCAATGCAACCATGTAAGCATCCTAGCTGCTATTTTATTTCTTCCCAAATGCTTTAAGATGCGCAGGAAAAGGAAATAATCGAAAGGCAACTCCCATGGAAACTCAGAATCAAGTTGACTGCTGATAAACTTGCAAAGCATGAATTGACTGGATGACTTCAAGAACACTGTGAAAGGATCTTCATAAACATAGCTACTAATTTTCATAAACACATTACTACTCTGGACCAAGTAACCTTCATAGCTGGATATTAGGATTTTCCTCACATCTGTGCTGTCTTTCTTTGGTGACAGCAGTAGGTTGTCAAAACGATCTTGAATTTCGTGAACAATCAAACTCTGTTACTGATTCCAAACAGAACAAAAGTCTCCTTCATTGTCTTGTTTAACAGATTGTTCATTACAAATTCCATACCAAGGTTTGCAGTCATATAAGATTATCAATAAAGGAAACTTTTGAATAAGGTTATTATCAACATTCTTTTCTATCACATGGTTAATCAATGGAGAATAAATTTTACAACAAACATCATCCAACACACGAGCAATAGGATCATCAAAAAATTGAGAAGACTGCAATGATGTCTCCATTGAAACTGTATGACATCCTACTAGTTGTTCATCTTTTTCTTTAGAGATATTATGAAGATTCTACTTTATAAACTGAAATGCTTCGAAACAAAAGGGTAAAGAATCCTCTTGCATCATAAAATCATGTCTTTTGGCGTCCATGCCCTCATCTGTAATCTGACCTTCCATTGCGTTTGGTGGCTGAAAATCTGGTGCCAGGGATAATTTTGTATCCGAAATGATTTCATCAGTCGTTTCAGGGGAAGATTTCTCATCAAAAACTTGCTCAATAATTTTGCTATCTGTCTCATCCTCAACATTAAAAATGAGAGATTGTTGATTTCCTATAGGCTGCTCATTTGAAGATTTACTATGCAATTTACCCTTCAAAAACTGGAATGATTCAAAACAAAATGGTACAGAGTCACCTTGTAGCATTTGATCATATGTGCCATCTTCCATGTCTTCCTCTGCAACTTGACCATTAATGACATTTGGGGACTGTTAATCTGAATATGGGAAGTCTTGAACAAAGTTTTCGTTGCCCTCAATATGGTCCAAATCAAGACTTGTTGGCAGTTGATTTCTGATTGCATGGAAGTTATCTCGGATGAACTAAAACGAATCAAAACAAAAAGGAAAAGATCCTTCACTTACTTCAAAATTTGTTGCACTTTCCTCAATATTTTCATAGCTGATATGCATCGGTTGATCAAGCTGTTGAAAGTGAACTTCTTCCTTCCACAAACTAGCTGATGTTTTGTCTGCAATATTAGCTTCTGTTTGGAGAAAATAATCATCATCATACTGATCAAACTGAGGCAAATCATCAGTATGAAACACATCATCAAGCATACATGTCATATCAACAGCTCTCTCTTCTTCAATATGATCTATAAATAAATCACTATGAGAACTGGGATAAGAAACAAAATGTTTTGGATCAGCAACTTGTTTTTCTTCAATCATCGAGCCATGGGTTTTAACGCTATACTCATTCCTTGTGGCAATATTTTGCATCATCTCTTCTACTGCACTTACCAACATGTCAAGCTTTACCTCTAGAGATATCGATTTCTTCGGATCCATGTTTTTCATCTCTTCTTCCTTCAACCTTGCCCTTCGGATCAGGAAATGAGCCTCTACATCTACTGCATTGTTCTACATCTCTTCAAGTGTTGCAATATTCCTTTCTCTCAACTGAAACTTCATTTTTGGATCAAAGGCACCCAGGTAGTGCAAGAGAGAAGATCTAGGAGAAGTTTTTATATCACCTGGCATCGAAAAATATACTTGGTTAAATCTGGCAGAAAATTGTTGTACTATCTCCCCTGGCAGTCTTTTCAGCTGGTTATACTCTTCTATAATAAGAAAATTTTCTGTCTGACCACCAACCTGTCGAGGAAAACTTCTACGAACTGCTGGAAATCTAAGATGCTCACATCAGGCAAGGCTTTGAACCAACTCTTGACTTTGCCTTGCAAAGAAAGAGAAAAAATCCTAATACTAACATCCTCTTCATCAACTTCAAAAAGGTCTAGAAAAGTCTCAACATTCTGCACACGTTGCTTAGCGTTGACATTATTACATTCATCGTTAAATCTTGGTAGATATAGGTCATAATTTTTAGGGAAAGCATGGAGAGCAGAAGGTAAAACAAGAGGTTTATACCTATCTGGGACTATATAAGGTGTAGGAGTATATACAAGAGCTACGAGATCAGTCTTGTTTTCTTTAGGCTCATCACTCAGAAGAGAGTCATCATAAGATGTGGGAAAAGTAAGGAGGCCAGGATCAAAGGGAAACTCAGTATTTACACTTTTTGAATAAGTCGAGTGAGGATTTTGATCACCTTTATCATACAAAAAATTATGAAAAACCTTCAGGACAGCTTCAAGAACAACAAATAAGTAATTTAAAAGAAAGCATACTAGATCCTGAATACCATTCCACTTTGGATACCTGAAATTTGTGTAAGATCCTTCCATTTTCTCAGAGAAAGAGTTAGTCCTCCAGTGGAGTCTCTACATTGAGTTGGAGTCACCAGGTGAATTATTTCAGCCTTCTTATGTCTGATCGTTGTCCACCATCAACCATCAGATCTGAACTTGATACATGTACTGGGGAAATTTACAAATTAGATGTTACGTTTACAAACTAGACTGGAGATTGACTGAAGCAACGTTTATCTACTTTCGCTAATGCAAAGCAATAGCATTTCGAAGGCTACCTGGCTAACTTCAGGCTCTGTCTGTAGCTTATAAAAAAAATAACACCAACACACAAACCATTTTCTTCCCTAGTATGGTCGCCACTATGTTATTTCCTAAATCTACCTCAGGCTGAAGGAAGGCAGAGTTCAGGGTAACATCAAACCATGCTCAGTCTAGTAGCTATCCCTACCAGAATAGGAGAGGGCTCTCTCTGGGTCATTCTTAGTGAAAATTAATCAATGGGGCTTGATATGAATGAAATGAAAGCTAATTTTAGGCTAGGTATATGAATAAAGGATTTTGATTTAGTTTTTGGGGTTTTTTGTTGGATCAAGGGAAAGGCAGTTTTGGGTGCAGGGATTAGGCCTAGTTTTTGCAGAATTCTGATTGGGGCAAGGAAGGAAATATTTTTTATGCTTTATATTGATTGCATGGATGGATCAGACTGGTGGGGAGCTGAAGAGGGCAAGAGGGTCTCAAGAGTCCTCCTCAAATGGATAAGAACATGAAAAACTAAACAAAAATGAAGGCAAAGCAATGCAAACCAATGAATTCTACCTTTATAACTTGTTTGTTTAGTTTAAGAAGAAATAAGAATGAAAATGGTACACATAAAAATCAGTGAATTTACAGATACATAAAGGAAAACACCATCAAAACACAGAGCCACAAGGATCCCAAAGAGGGCTGCAAACCCTGGTCTATTCCTTTGCCAAAATTGCAGAATGAAATGTACAATGAAGTGCTAGCAATCCCAAATGTCCAACCTTTGAAAATGACTGAGAAATTAAATGATATAGACAAGCCTAACCCATTCCCATGCCTCTAGGGGTCGAGCTCATCATTATAGGAGCTATTTCAAGCATATCTAAACTAGGAACTAGAAAATAGGGCATGAAACAACTTGCCTCTATATGCTAGGAAACTGATCCATTCACTCACATTTCACCTTTTGGTGAATGAATCTTATAGAACAAGTAAAAATGTGCCAAAATTACTTCATGGTTATGAAATTACATCAAGGTAGATCAAAAGTTACATGAAAAAGTGAAACTAGTCAAAACTAGGCAAAATTTTGAGCTGTGGAGTGAAAAATAGGCCAAAATTCTCTATGCGCCGCGCCCAAAATCTCTATGCGTAGCAAAACTGTGGAGATGGTTTTGAGGCAATTCCTGAAGTCCAAATTGAGCTCATGATAGCGCGTTGGAAATCCCAGCCTCTCTACTTTCGAACCCAAGTGGAATTTCTAGATTTGGTGTCCATTTTCCCCTCCAAAAGTTCAATCTCCCAAGACTGCTTCCTGTGTGTGCAAAAAGTGGCAGAAAGGCCATTTTCAAGGTGTTTTTGACCCTTTAGGCAACCCAAAACTTGATGAAATTCTTAGGCCATTCCTGAGAATGCATAAATTTTCATAAAAAATCCAGAAATACTAGGTTTTCCTCTAGAGGACCTCCCAATCGTAAGCTCACGCCAAGTGGCGCTACGCGTCGGGCAGGAAAACATGTTTTGTGACCAAAAAATTCAAAAATGACAAAATTTTCTCCAGATTCCTTGAAATTTGGCCTGAAGGTCCCTCATCAAGTACCATGCTCAACCCAAGAAGCTTCGGTCAAGATTATGCCTTTTCATGCCTCCTCGATGCCTTCTTCAACTATGTTTCCTGAGGTGAATATGAAGAGTTTGGTGTCTTTGTCTCGATTTCCAAATATGTGCCAAATAAGAAAGGATTGAAGGAAATAAGGCAGTGAAGATAATGTGGTTTAGTCAAGTGAAATTTGAAGTATGAGGACAATCACTTGACTATGTTTGGGAATTTGGTATTTGGGAATTTTATCAAATGATATGGGGAAAGGGAAAATAATGGGAAATAAAATGATTCTATGAATGGTAAATGACTTGGGATATTAGGGAATAGGGGAATAGACTATTGTAATGAAATAACAGTGAGGAAATGGAACATGAGGTGGAAAATGAAAAAGGGTTTGGCACCAAAATGAAATTTTAACCCTCAAACTCAAACTTTAAGGAGCAATTTTCTAATCCAAATGATAGGGTTTACTTTGACATTCAACTTCTTGTATATTCCACTTTAAAAACACACCAAACACCGTCCAATAGCAATTCATAGCCTTACAAACTTACTTGGAGCTAGGAATTTGAGTTAGTTTGAAATTTTGATGAAGCAGTGGTGAAAAATTGGCTTGTCGGACCTGCGCGCCGCGCGCACAACCCAGTGCATTGCGCACGTTGAATTTTACATTGTAAAAAACTGCCATATGCGCCGTGCAGGTTATGTGCACCGCGCCAAACGCCCAGTGCGCCGCGACTAACACTTCACCACAATTTCGGCCTTTCAAACCTTGATTTCTCCCTACATGATTTTCTTTAGTTTCTTTGATGATTTCTTGCATGAAACTGAATCGTGAAACAATGAAAATATCTTTCATGGCATGGAATTCAATTTCTTATTTAGAAAACCCATTGTTTGAAGACTTTAGCACTTTTACAAGAGAATTCTTTTTTTCTTGTTTCCTTTTGATTTTTGAGTTGATGATGAATCTCTTCTACCTTTTGCAGGGATGGATGGCATGGTGTTTGGAAAAGGCGACCAGGGTTGTGCTTGAAAACTTTACAACTGAAAAACTTCGGAAAATTACATGACATTAATTACAAAAGACAAAATTGACGATTTTTCTTCAAAACAGAGTTTTGAAGAAGAATCATGATCAAGAATATTGACGATGAAATCCTTGCGATGAAAACTTATTTCAAACCTCCCTCATGTGCCTACTGACGTTATTAGACGCTTTGAATACTAAAACCTAGACCTAATGACTAAAATGACTCTTTTATGACCAAACGACCCAACAGGACTGTGAATGACTTTGACATTGATTTTGATGAATAGACACGGACCAGTAGGTACATGACATGAGGGAGATGAGTGAAAAAATCCTTCCGTCAGAAGACCGGTGCTCCTAATGGAATGCAAATGACTGAAGTGAATGAGACACCTAAAATGAAATGAAAAAAAATAGATTTTGATCTCTGACGGAGGGATGAAGAGACCGACTCTAACATTCAGAATATAATACAAATTCCCTAGACATCAAATAATTTCTCCACTTCTTCAGTGCCTGAACAATTGCATAGAATTCCTTCTCATAAGAGGAATAATTTCTTCTGGTGTCATTCATATTTTCACTTAAATATGCCACAGGCCTATCATCCTGACTCAACACAGCTCAAATGGCCTCTCCACTGGCATCACATTTTACTTTAAATGGTTTAGTAAAATCAGGCAAAATCAGAACAGGCTTCTCTGTTATCTTTTGCTTCAGCAGCTTAAAATTTCTTTCTACTTCAGTAGTCCACTTAAATGGTTGTTTGCTCTTCTTTATTGTCTCAATTATGGGTGTATTAATCTTACTGAAGTTTCTTATAAAATTTCTATAAAAGCTAGAAAGTCCATGGAAACTTCTTACCTCAAAAACATTCCTGGGCGAAGGCCACTCCACAATTTCTTTAACCTTTTCTGGGTCCATCTTCAATCCTTCTGCAGAAAAAAAAAACCCCAAATACACCAACTCTTCCTTCATGAATGAGCATTTCTTCAGATTTATCAGCAGTTTCTCTTGGTGCAACTTCCTCAAAACATGATTAAGATGCCTTAAATGTTCTTCTCTAGTTCTGCTGAAAACTAATATATCATCTAGATACACTATCACAAATTTACCAATGAATTCTTTCAATACTTCATTCATGAGTCTCATAAAAGTACTAAGTGCATTTGACAACCCAAAAGGCATTACCATCCATTCATATAGTCCTTCATTTGTTTTAAAAGAAGTTTTCCACTCATCACCCTCTCTTATTCTAATCTGATGGTATCCACTCTTCAAATCTATCTTTGAGAAATATTTAGCACCACTCAAACAGTACATTAAGTCCTCAACTATGGGCAAAGGAAATTTGTACATGATTGTGATCTTATTGATTGCTCTGGAATCAGTACACATCCTCTAGCCTCCATCTTTATTTTGGCTCAATACTGCTGGTACAACACATGGACTCAAACTTTCTCTGATTAGTCATTTTTCCACCAATTCCTGTACTTGTCTCCTGATTTCCTCATTTTCCTTGGGAGTCATTCTGTAGGCTACCTTGTTTGGTAGATTTGAACCAGGGATAAAATCTATCTAATGACTAATATTTCTCATAGGTGGAAGCTCATCAGGTGAATCATCCACAACAATGTCATAGTAATCATCTAACATCTCTTGTATCTCTACTGGTAAATCAGAAATATTTGTAGAAGTAAGAACTACTTTAGGCTTGCAAACTAAAGGAAATCTTACCTCTTCTTCTTCTATCTGCTACAGATATTCCTTCCCGCTCAGTAAAAGGTCTTTGGATCAATCACTCTGCTGGATGGCTCTCTTTCTTCCATGGGAATCAATGTATGATGTACCCCATCCTTGAAGAACTTGTAAGTGTTCTTCTTGCCATCATGCATTGTTGCTCTATCAAACTGCCAAGGTCTACCTAGCAGTATATGACACACATCCATGGGCATTACATCACACAGGACCTTATCTTTGTATTTGCCCATTTGTAGCTCTATCTCACACTATTATTTCACAACTAGCTGGTGCCCTTTATGCAGCCATGACACCCTGTAGGGAGTTGGATGCTCCTTTGTCTTCAACTTCAGCTTTTCTGTTACCTCAATGGAAACCAGATTGTCTGTGCTACCAATATCAATGACTAGCTGGGAGCATTTCCCTTGGACTTTGCATATGCTCCTAAATAAATTCTTTTTTTATGCAGGCTCAGTGACCTCTTTGGCTTGCTTCAACATGAACTTATTTAACACTAAGGATTCTCCCCTTTCTTGAATAATTTCTTCTTCTATTTCTACCTCTTCTTCAGCCTGGGCAACAACATCATTCCTTGGACCAGCACCCACATTCTCTGGACATTCATAGTGCTTATGTCCCACTTGCTGACATCTATAACACCTCAATTCTCTAACCCTGCCTTTGTCTCTGCCTCCTCTTCCTTTTCCTCTGTAATAACCCCTTCTGCCCCTTGCATCATCTTCTGTAGATGCATTCTGGGGTGAGCTACTATTAGCTCCATCCCTGGGTGTATCAGGCTTTCCTCTACAACCCTAACTTCCCTTTCCACATAAATTACCTCTCTTCTTGGCAGACTGTTTCCTCTGGATTTTCTCCTCTGCTTTCAAGGCCATCTGATAGGCTTCTTCCACTGTCTTAGGAGAAAGGAGACCAATCTCATCTTAGATCTCCAGCTTGAGACCATTCACATATCTGGCAGTCTTCTCAGGTGTGTCTTGGAATTGCCCAGCCCTTATGCTTACTCTGTAGAATTCCTCTGTGTATTCTTTTACTGTTAGCAATCTCTATCTTAGGTTCTGCATTTGCTTATACAATGTCAGCTGGTAATCAATAGGCAAGAATTTACCTTTTAATTTGGCCATCATTCTGGTCCATCTCTTGATAGGTTGCTTGCCAAATCTCCTCCTCTCTACCTGCACTCCATCCCACCAAAGTGCGGCATGTCCTTTCAGCTTTGTTACTACAAACTTGACCTTCTTATCTTCACTTATTTCTTCATAATCAAAGCAATTGTTCATCTAATTTATCCAGTCCACCAGTTCTTCTGGATTCAGTCCCCCTGCATAACTCGACACTTCAATTCTGGGCTTAACTGCAGACCCCAGGACAGTTCTAAGGAGCCTCATGTCAGGAAGAATCTCAACATTTTCTTCAGATTCTTCTATCTCAGGTTCACTGATGTCTTTAGGTTCTCTGGGCTGTCTTCGCTCCATGGCATCTATTCTTGCCTTGACCCTCTGCAACATCCCCAACACCTCAGCGTTGGAAATAGGTCTTCTTCTTCCAACACCTCTACCAACTCGGATTGCCATGTTAGAAAAACAACTTCAGAAAAAAACTCTGATACCACAAATGACGCAACAACAACTGAAAGTTGGCCCTGAAGAGAGATGGTCAATCGTCGTCGTGGCTCTGTCAACTTTTTCCCTTGCTCCACGTGGTCTATTTCTTTTTATTAATTATCAAATTCATAGAATTTGATAAATAATACTTTCCACAATGTTTGAATTTTATATTATATCCCCGACATATATCTATTATCTCTACGCCTTATAACCAATGCTTAAACCTTCACACTCAATATAAACCAACGCACTGTTTGAATAAATAACTATGTAATAAAATTTTAGTCCCGGACCCCACCTCTACGGTCAATGGACCAATCAACGCATGCACCGTGCCTTGTTTAACCCTCGCACATCTCCGTCAGATGACCATCGTCCGATGACTCTGCGCCAGATCGACGGCACTCGACGATATCGCTCAAACTCTCGGTATGAACATTAACATGCGATGAGGATACGGAAAGGCGGTTTTGTACTACGGTCTGGTGCCACGTGTCGATGGCTCTATGGAATCGCTCCGTGACCGGGGAAACCGCTTGAACACCAAAAGAGGTGCGATATGGGAAATCTGCCTTTGCAAATCCGCTTGTGGTTTTTGTAGAATATTTAACCACGGTTCACGCCGGTTGCACGATCTTCCTCTTCCATTAACTCACGTCTAGACCACGGTTCTGGGTTCGAAAGCAACAACTCTATTTCTTTACAAAGCGGGAAATATTCCAATTAAACGGCATCCGCGACCACAATTCCTCTGCACAGACCTCGCCTGCGGGTAGTATTGATTTAACAGGGTTTATTCGGATAAATTACAGAGAAACAACAGACAGAGATATGTGGAATTCATATAGGAGTTTAATTACACATGCACAACATTCATCACTTCGCAATTAAACAATCTCCTCACAATTAAGGATTCAAACCGTCTTTATGGAAAATGCACACAGAAATTATTTAATTGGAAGAAATCGACAACACACAGAGTCTTATTGCAGAATTCTCTTGCTCTCTCCTCTCCCTCCCTTATACATCTGAGGGATTACATTTATATACATCAACTTATGTCCTTTCGGTTCCTCTGTGAGGATATTTATGGTAACTCAAGAGCCTAATTACAATTATTTGAAAGTAAAACATGAAACATGGTCTAACCATTCGACTTCTACAATTCTAACTGATCTAATAATACAATCAGCTAAGGTATTGGCACCTAGCTGTAACCATTCAATTGTTTTCAAACCCTCCTAGCCACAACATCTGGAAAAAACTCCTACATTGCTAGCTAGTGTCTAATGCCCCTGCATCAAACAAGAAATGGATATTATCGATAGATATCTAAAGGAACCACTAGAAAGGAAGAATATTTATGCATGTCAACAAAGGGTGTTTAAGGAGTTTCAGGGTGGGGAGCTTGTGTACATGAAAATCGAGCCTAATAATATCTCCTTGCATATTGGATCATGTGCCAAGTTGGCACCTCGATATTATGGGCCTTTTTATATCCTTCAAAGGATTAGAAATTTGGCCTAAAGACTTTAATTGTCGCCAATATTGAAATCCCATGATGTTTTCCATGTTTCATTTCATAAAATATATGTGAAGGATGATGATAAAGTGATTGACTGGTCTTTATTACAGGTTAGGAAAAAAGGATAATTCTAGCTATAACCTAAGTGTGTGTTGCAGTGGAAATAGCTCATGCTCTAGAACTGAGAAATTGAGAAAGTTAAAGTGCAGTGGATGCACTTTCGGCCCAATGAAGGTAAAATGGATATGACTGATCAAATGCGGGATATTTATCCTTCATTGTTTTTCAGTTGAGGCAAGGGATTTTTGATATATGTATATATATTTATGTATGGTTTTTATTGTAAATACGATAATGAGTTATCCTATGAATCTCAAATAAGAGGTATGGTTGTCATGTTTTCATTTTTTTCATGTTGGTTTTTCTTGTCAGTAGGTTTTTCATTGTATACATTGCATTAAGCTAAGTTATAGAGCTCCATGGGAAGTATGTTTTTGTTTTCAGTGGTATTGTTGGTCATAGGTGTCACAGAGCATTGAGCATGGCATTCCCCTAAAGGGGAGGGGTTTGTAACATCCCCGGGTTAAATGTTCCTATAATAAAGTTAATAAAGGAAAAATAAGACGAAGGTCAGAAGACTCATATTTCAAGTTGAATGTTGGGAAAAACATCCTAATGGGCATCACTTGTTTTTTATTATGGCCAAGGAAATTAGCAAAGGCTTCAGAAAGGAAAACAAGAATTAACTGGTATTTCATTTATGAAAATAAAGGAAGATATAAGAAAATGGAGATGAAGAGTTACAAATTTTCATGAGAGGGAATTTGAAGGGAAAATAAATGAAATTGAAGAAACTAGAGGTAAAATGGTTTATGAGGATTGGTTCACAACATTTTTGTTAGTTCTAGCTGATAACTTTCTATTTTCTCTTATACTCTTGTACACTTAGAGAATCCTTGGAGACTATAGCATTAGAGAAAGGAAGGGAAAATTAAGGAAAAGAAAGGAATTTTGGATCAAGAAACTTTAGCAGGAAGAGTTGCAGGTAACAAGGTGCATGTGTGATTCCGTAGCATCTTTGTGCATGCATGGTACATGCATGTTTGTATTTGGTTCTCTTGTTTTCATTGGCATGAAATTTTCAAGGTGCGACATTGGTTTCAACCTTGCCTTGCCATTTCAGGATAGCCTTAGTGTGATGGGGTCATATTATTTGGTTTTTCTTAGGATTACCATATAGTTTTAGAACCCGGTAAGGTGGTCTCAGGAAAATTCCCAAGGGTTGAGGGTGGAGGTATTTTAATCTCTCAGAAGCACTTGACATGTGGGTGGAGAAAATAAGATTCATCATTATAGTGATGAAGAAATTATGAGGCATCCAAGCTTGTTTTTGTCTTAGTGATATCTTCACCGGTTTTGGTGGGATCATGGTAGCGAAAGGGTGGATGTGATTTAATCTCTAGGAAGCCCTAGTTGTTTATGTTATGGTTTGATTATGTGATCTCTTGACCGGTTTCCGAGGGATTGCGAGAGCATGAGGAAGGAGGTGGTTTAATCTGTGGGGAAACTTGGTTTTTTTTGTCTTGAATCCCACATTCATGTCTTGAATATGGCACGGGGGTGATTCGATCAAAGAAATATTTGGTTCAGCTTAATATATGGTCGGGTGGTATGTGGAAGACCCTAGCTTTTTTGGCTTTTTCATGTGTTAATACTATTTTCTTATTGTATTTCATGATTACTTGTACTTTTTATTATGTTGATTTGATTTTTGTTTTATCATGGTTATTATTCTTGTTATACACTAGTTATAAGCATGGTTCCATAAAAGGCTCTAGCTATGGATCTTGACATGTTTGATTAGTTGATGAATGGGTAATGAACACATGAGCTAAAAAATGTCATTGAAACCATTATGAGATGGAATTATACCTTCTTGATGAATCTCACATAAGTTTTAGACCCCTATGCTCAGATATGCATTCATGGCCTGTATTTTACATGTTCTGAATATGTTTGAGGAAATGACTGGTACGATTATGTTCTGCTAGGTCAAGTCTTTGATCAAGTTTGGTATGTATGGTTTTGTCTCGATGTTATTTATCATTATGGAAAGTCTCATTGAGTTATGGGAATTGGTCTTGAGGGTGACTTGGAATTTATACTTAGAATCTAGGACCAGACCCTCTGAACTGAGGAATTTGGGTCATAACCGCACCCTAGTAGGCTTATGCATGTGGTTGGAGGGCCTCAACCACATGGAGGCATTTTCATGCATGTGATTGGGAGCCCAAGTCACTGAAAAATCATTCTAGCTCAGGGTTTTGGCACTGGGTTTGGTTTTTTGGCTCCTTGATGTCCTGTATCTCTTGAGGAAGGTTAGTAAGGTCCTAGTTTACCGATTCCACTTCCTTAACTATACTTAGAAAGTTCAGTCATATCATAATATCCCTTAGGTCATGCTTACCTCGACATGCTGGCGAAAGTGGGTAGATTTTGTAGGGGTGGCTACTAATTGGTTTTTGAAATAGAAAAGTTAATAGAGCTCGAGGAGAGCTAAATTAAACCCAACAAGTAATCTAAGACCTGAATGAAGCCTAGTGCATGAGAAAATGGCAGCTGAAGGCAAGAATATGAAAACCAATTGGGTTGGCCAGGTCCATTGGGACAAATGGATAATGGATGGACAATCATGAGAAAGGTAAACATGTAAGGTATAGTACATGGATTTGAGGTGTTATATGTTTTGGATATGTTTGGAACTATTGTTCTTGATGTTGTGCATGCCTTGCATGGATAAAGGAATTTCTCTTCACCTTCACCTTATGGACAATAGTAATTATGTTGTGATCATGATTATGCTAATATTTATATATATGTGTATATATGTATACATGAATTTCATTTTATGAAAAGGTTCTCAATAATATTTCTTGTGGAAGAATGATTTCTCTATGCAGGTGAATGGCATGAAGAGATTCTTGGTTTATGAGGAATCAAGTGAACAAAGTATCCCCAGAAGATGTAGGAGTTTAGTATCATGTGGATATGATTTTATATTATGTGTTTATAACTATGCCTATTTTTATGCTATTGAAAACAATGTTGAAGGATAGATTAGCAGAATAAAAGGAGTTTGATATGTGACATGCTGGGACAAGCATAGTTGGTGGAAAAAGCCACAAATCCAAGACTTGTGTTGTGAATGCAAGCAGTAAGGTGTGTAAATGCACTAGAGGTAGCATTTACTGGTAGAGAAAATGTGGTCTGTAGATGTGTAGTACTAATATTGTGTATGTGTTGTAGATGTTTTGTTTTGTACATATGGTACTGTGTCATAAATATGGCGTAGTCGTTGTATCGTAATATATGATTTTTTTTTATTGTACTATGTGTACGTAAATGTGGGGTGTTGTACATCATGTGTAGGTGTATGGGTGGTGTTGTACAACAAGTGTAGGTGTATGTGTTGCATTGCACATGGAATGTAGGTGTATGTGTGGTGTTGTATATCAGGTGTAGGTATATTTTTCATGTTTTACACTATAAATGTGTTATGAAGGGGATTGGTTCTTAGCTTCCCTATGGTTGTGAGCAGGAACAAACACTAGAGAGTCCCGGAACAACTTGGGTTGAGTTACTAGTTCCTATAGCCTGCATGTTTGGAGAAATACTCTGTGGCCTTGTGGGTTGAATTACTGGTCCCTAGAGCCATAGGTTGGAAAAAATGATCTGGAGCCCTGGTAGGCTATGGATTGAGTAACTAGTTCAAGGAGCCCTCTATATCCTTCGATGAGACCAATATTGAGCTAATGATATTGAGAGCAGAGACAGTATAGTCTCCATATTCCCTTGTATTTTATACTAAAGAGAAGAGAAGGAGTTGGGTGCTTGTCAGGTTTGGAAACCAATATAGTGTTTGCATGTGGTTTAAGAGAAGAGAAGGCACTCAGTGTTTGTCAAGTTTGGAAATTGATTCTGTGTGTGTATAGAAAGGAAAAATAACAAAGGCAGAAGAAAAGAACCATTTGAAACATAAGTAAAGGTATTTTATTTCAAATTTTAACTATGCACATGATCTATGATTATGATTTATGATGGTTGATTTTTGAGGTAACTGGATGTGATATGTTTATACATGGTGCTTTAATCAAAGAGATAGTTTGACTTGCTGTGCTAGGAAGTAAACAAAATTGAAAGTGTACCTTATTTACGAGCCACCAATGAGGCATGATTTGAGTTGATTTCAAATCCTTTTGAGTCTAATATAAATTATATGCTTAGTGTAGGAAAGCAAGGAAATTCCCAGTTTGGGTGGTTGAAACTGGCTAAAATAATTATGAGCAACAAAAAAAAGGAATTGGAACATGCAATAGTATGTCGGTAATGCATTCAACAACAAGGACATTATGGGACACTCATGCCAAATATGTCTACTAATTTCCATGGACATGCTATAACTAGTATGATGGTTTTGAGGTAGGTATATTCCTTTATTTTCATACCTTCTGGTGCGAGGAATCCTTTCCAAGGGATCGATTTCCCAAGGGACTATGTATAAGAGAAGGTGATGTCGCGAAATTTGGGAGTTGAGTGACTCCATGAAAGGAGGTGACCAGATTTCCTAAGGGACTTTGTAGTGGAGAAGCGAAGGTTAGGGAATACATTCATTTTCATTACTATCATTACCAGATGAAATTAGAAGCACATTGGGAGTGTGCCTTGGAAAAATTAGCTAAGAATTGTTTACTGATGGGAGAAGTAGCACAAGGATCTTAGCGTTGGACATTAGATGCAGGTTCGAATTTGGAAGTGGATTTTGAACTTCTTGGGAAGGAGGTGAATCTTGGTACTACCTTTGAGGGTGGATATGTGAGCCTTTAGATTCCCTTATCCCTGATGTGGGTATTGTATCATTTTATTTGTTGGCTAAATGAAAGTGCATATGTACATATGTGTATATTATTATAAATATTGTATCGAGATAGATATATTAGGATCCATACACAATATGTTTTTTTTTCTTTTGAACCAGATTTGTACAATTATATGTGGTTTTTATGGTAAATATCACAATGAGTTGTGTTATAAATATCCAGTAAACAATATGTTTTTCATGTTTTCAGTAGTGGTCATTGTAAATACTGCAACGAGATGTGTTATAAATCTCTATAGGTATTATGTTTTGTTTTCAGTGGTTTTTTGGTCATAGGTGTCATTAAAAACCGAGGATGTTGTTCCCCCAAGGGGGAGGGGTTTGTAATAACATTGGGTTAAATTTTCATGTAATAAAGGATAATAAAGGAAAAAAAAATACCAAGTTCATGAGACACATATTCCAAGCTGAATGGTGGGAAAAAATCACACTTGAGGTCACTTTTGGTTTAATAATGGCTAAAGAAATTGGTAAAGGAATTGGAATTTAATTATGAAAAGAAAGGAAAATAGGAGAAAGGGAAGGTTAAGAGACATAATTTTTCATGCAAAGGAAATTATAG
The DNA here is from genome assembly GCA_034641835.2 of Pinus albicaulis. Lineage (NCBI taxonomy): Eukaryota > Viridiplantae > Streptophyta > Pinopsida > Pinales > Pinaceae > Pinus > Pinus albicaulis. The sequence goes on along the minus strand of CM076581.1, from coordinate 1,190,958,966 downwards.
GAAATGAAGGAAAATGAAGAAAAGAGAGTGTTCAATGATAAAAAGGCACTTTAGAATCACTTTCCAACCTTTTCTCTTTATTTTATCATGTTCAAAAAATGAAAGAGAAAAAACACTTGGAAAAGAAAGAAAACTGAGAAAAAGAAAAGCAAAGGAAAGAAAACGCAAGCAAACTAAAACAAGAAGAAGGTTAGATCAACAACTTCAGTAGGAGGATTTTACAAGTATCAAGTTACATGTGTGATTTCCTAGTTGAGGTAAGAATGAATTTTACATGTATTTTTTTATCTGATGCATTTGTTGTCATTAGCACGAAGGTTTCCTGCTTTGGCACTGGTTTCATCCTTGCCTTGTCATTTCCTCTATAGCCACAATGTGGTGGGATTAATTTTGTTTTATCTTTGGGTTACAAGAAGGTTTTGGAACTAGGTGAGGTGGTCTTAGGAGAATTCCCAAGGGTTGGGGGTTGAGATGGTTTTCTTCGGAAAGCCCTCTATAGGTGGGAGAAGAAAGGAAAATTCCTAAAGGTATGATGAAGAAATTCTGAGACATCCAATATTGTTTTTGTTTTATGATATCGGGACTAGTTTAGGTTAGATCACGATAGTTTGAGGGTGGAGTTGGTTTAAACAATGTTTTCCCTGGTTGATTATGTCTCGGTTTATCCCATGAGATCCCACATTCATTCTTGGAATATGGCATAGAAATTTTTGGATGAAAAAAAGATTTGGTTCAGGTCAATCTATAGTTGGATGGTACATGGAAGTCCCTAAGTTGGTTGGTTTTTGCATATGTTAATAAAAAAATATTTTCCTGTTGTTATTTATGAACACTTTTACTTCTTATTATTATGTTGATTTGATGGTTTCTTTTTCATGGTTAATGTTCTAGTTATATGCTATTCATAAGCATGGTTCTATGATGTGCTCTAGCTATGACTCTTTTTGATGATTTAATAATTAATTAAGTGGTTGAAGACTACATGAGCTAACAAGTGTTGTTGTAGCTACTTGAGAGGGAATTAGAACTTCTTGGCATTTCTCAGATGAAGTTTAAATTTTAAAGATCATATATGCATTCATGAAAACTAACTCACATGTTTACCATATGTTTGATGCAATTTCTATTGTGTTCTAGGAAGTCGAGGTCAATTTGTAGTTTCAATTTTGAAAGTTTAACATTGTCATCATGTTAAATATGATTCTCTAAAGTTATAGGAATTTATGGGAAATGGTTTGGAGGGTAGCCTTGAAAACTGATTGAGATCTCGGGATCACTAGCACAAAACATGGGAAGTTAGGTAATAATTGCATGGAAGCAAGAATATGCATGCGGTTTGAGGCCTATAGCCACACCCTTGTCTTTTTTTTTCATGTGGTTTGGGTGTTAGGTTAGTGAAAAGGGTTCCTGCTCAGGGATTGACCACCTGGGGTAGTTTGCAGCCTTCTAAGAAATGTGGTCTTTGAGGGATGTCAGTGAAGTTGTCAGCTTGTCAGCCCTAATTCCATAACTAGAACTTGGATGTTGGGTCATCTTGGTTGGTGGGCCCCAATTTCATAACGTGAACTTGGATGTTGGGCCATGTCATAGTAGGATTAACCTCACATTTACCGTTGAAAACTCGTAAATGTTAGTAAATGTCAGAGGATGAATTACATGAACTATAAATGTGTCATGCGAGTACCAAGAGATGAAAAATGTAGGGTGTTGTTTCTCCTAGAGATAGCCTTGAGTTGTAAAAGACTAGTGCCTAGGAAATCTTGAAATTAGAGGTTAGATGTAAACAATTTTAAGGGTGCCTCTGACAGAATATGGATGAAGAGGATAATGATTGTGGTGGTTCAGGAATGATGAATACTTTGGAGTTTGATTCCTGTGAATTACCCTATACCTGCGCGAGGTCTCAGGAGGTTGTATGGCTCGGTGGATTTTCCAATGGGCCAAGCATGAAACAATGAGAAGAGAATTTCAAAATATGTAAAGGTGCTGAGAAGGAACAGAGGAGGAACCCACGAGAGACAGGCTTAAAAGTCTTAAGGATATGTCTCATGTGAACTCAGAGGAAGCATATGTACATGGAATGTGACCAACAATAGAGATTCGTGGAGCGTGAATTAAGGGGGTACAATAAGTTTAACACATGAGCGTTATTCATACACGAATACATGAATAAAAATGCATACCAGCAGCAACTACATTACACGAATCATCAAAGCACCACATCATTGAAAGATGATTATATGTAAATAGGATATTAATGATAAAAAAGAGAATACAGATACATAATACTCATTGCTCCATCTGGAATCCGAATAAATAGTGTTTTATATCATATTATGTTCAAAACAACTCTCCCAAATATGTGCCTAAGAGCATAAAGAGAATAGTCTTATAGAACTACAACAAAAAAGTCTCCAAAATTCAGAACCATTTTTTCATCTCTGACTCTATACATATAGATTTCTATTGAGGGTTTATGATCGAATAAACTTTCATGGTCAACCCACACATGTGAAAATAAAATATATCATAGCCAAATCATAGAGCGTGCATTGAGAAATAACTCTTGTACTCAGAAAATCAGGGTGGAATTAGGTGAAATCAAGATTTCAATAGCAAAACATCATAATCAAATAGTAAAACAAACAACATAGTTGGCCACAGAGGAAAAACCCTAGAATATTTAAATGCGACGGCGAGGAGTAGCCATGAACAAGTGGGCAGTCTAGCTTCCATCACATGATTCCACCTACAATTGAAAGCCTCCACTCCCTTATTCTCATGATTCCCATTAACTGTTATGAAATGGACAGTCGTACTATGTGTGCTTATCTATTTAGCAACGAGTTCTTGGACAAACTGAATATACCATAGTTTTCTTTATCGCCCCAAAAACCCATGCTGTGTTTGACTTGCAAAACTAGAGATCGGGTTTCGGAAGAGGGCCGAACTAGATCAGGACTGTCGAATCTGTGATAGGGAGAAAATATTAGGGGAAGATTGCAGAGTTTTGGTAGTGATAGGATGTGTGGATAATGAATGGAAATGGTGGAGATAATGGTGGAGGTAGTGGGAGTAATGGTGGTAGCAACCCCTTTTCCTTTATAATGGCAGAGCTAAAAGTGGGGCATGTGGCATTAACACACACTGGGATGGTTAACACTAAAAGGGTGGACGAAGGTCATGGGAGGGTTTTGATGATGTGGCAAGGAGGTGGGACCACCCGTAAATCCCAATCGAGAAATCAGGAGTTTGTTATTATGAGGAATTGGGGGTAAAGGTTGCGATTTGCGATTTGCGATATCACAAATCGCAAAGTCAAATATTATCACAGGTCAAACTCATGTTGCAAATTGTAATCGAGAATCGAGGATTAGGATAGGTAACAAGAATGAAATGATGTGAAGTGTGATGTGCGATGAGTGGAAGGTGATGTGGCATGACAGAGGTGGCGACACCCACAAATCGCAATCAGGAGATTTATGTTATGAGAAGTGGGGGGTAAATGTTACGATTTGTGATGCGCGACGTGTGATGATTGGAAGGTGACGTGGCATGAAGAAGGTGGGGCCATTTGAAAATCACAATAGAGAGTTTTGTGAAGGAATGAAATGGTAACATGTATGGATTTTTGCGATATGTGATCGGTGATTGAAGAAGGCGATCACAGTAACGTTAAAAGTGGAGGTGATATTACATATACCATATGTGAAATATGATATATATAACGGATTGGAGGATACAAAAAATGGGTTCTGGATCATAAGACTTCGAAAACAACTCTTTCCTCTTTTGACTACGAGGTGTCCGCCTGACCTGTGCTTGAATTCCTTGGCCTTCACTTTAGCCATTCTCGCTCTTCATTTGCTTAACTCTCCATGTTTCCTTATCCGTTCATAAAAACCACAAGCCAAAATTGGCTCCATTGGGGATGACGCACTCGTTCGAGTGTGTTGAGAACTCACAAACCAATTGCTTATGTTCTTCTTGATATGCCCGGGATCATCGTTAAGAACATTTTCAAGAAATTTTAATAAAAAAACAAAACAAGAATTCATGCGAAGATAACAAATGTAATATATACAATTTGAGGATATGAACAATGGGCCATCGTAGCATGCTATCAGTGCTACAAGTAAGGCTTGAGAAACTGCCCATTAACAAGAATCTTGAGTATGTCTCCTTCCAAGTTCTCCAACACAAAATTATTGTTCCCTTTGACCTCAACCACCCTGAATGGACCAAACCAAAGGGCGTCAAACTTCCCATGTTTCCCTTTGTCTGATCACCTGACATTGTAGAAATTATATGCACAAAGCATGCATATGTCAAAGATCCGCCTGATCTCACACTATTTAACTTTATGGAAGATACTGAATCTATTCCACTTGTTAATCTTTTGCAGAAAATTAATTGCACACACATGTGAAGCATAAACAAAAATTATCAATCGCACATAACACAGTTTTTAACCAAGAAAGCTTGAAGCTCAAAACCCCAAATATATATTATTTAACATGGATATCATATGAAAATCTCATACAAACATACAAATATTATCAGAAGCCCTTAGTACAGTACAATCGTCATACACTAATCAGGACCAATCTTGCAAATCCATGCACCGATATTTGCAACCTGATAGCCTGCCTCCACTGTGAAATCTATACTGAAGAATAGCTCTGAATGAATTTGAAATTACTCCATCCTTGACTGGGCAACCCTCATTGGCATCTCCACTGAGTGTGTGATGCAATCAATGCATCACTATAGTCACATATGATAGTATATCTTTCCCTTTCACCTATCTCTCCACTGGTCTCCACTAAAACTTCCATGCATTGTAGTTAACTACTGTATTGTTCAGTTGATTAATGAGTTATTATTTGTGAATTAATTAAGTAATTAATTCACTCCACTCTCACTAGTGCATAAATCAGTTAGACTAGATACAACTAGCTCAATTGAGTCTAATTGAGTTAAACTAAATATAACTCCATCATTACTTCTTCCAACTGTGTCATAAATACGCCACTTGAGTTCTAACTGAGTCCTCCATGCATTAGCTCCAGTAAACCCTTAGGAATAGCATAAATTCTTCTGTCAGCTGTTGTGCCACATCTGTGCACTAAACTGAAGTTATATAAGAGAATAAGTTGTTGTTTAGAGTCTGATTATTATTAAGAGCTAATAATAATTGACATGCATCTATTTTTAGATTGACAATCTATAAATATAATTCTCCCAATATTCTAAAAATAGAATATCATCTATTTTTACAACTTGATCAACCATCCACAAATAGCATCCTGCAACTTTTGAAATATGATCATCATGTCTAAAAATAGACATAGTCTAAAAACAGACTTGCGCCAAAACTAGCCTGCTGGCCCACTTAGTGAAGGCGACTCTTTTCACTAAGCTCATCATCTTGTTGAATCTCAACACTCCCTTTCAAAAATATAGGGATTATCCTTCACCCCGATCCTACCTCTATGGTATTCAAATTTTCTCATGGTGAGCACCTTCATCAGAATATCTGCATCCTGATAATCTGTTGGAATGTTCTGAAGCAACATGATCTTTCACTACACACAATCTCTAATATGATGATACCGGATATCAATATGTTTAGATCTATCATGAAACACGTGATTAACCGAGAGTTTAATGCAACTCTGATTATCACAATGAATTACCATGGGATCTAAATGTGAACCGAACAAACCAACCAGAATCTTCCTCATCCAGATAGCCTTACATGCAGCTAAAATTGCTGCCATGTATTCTTCTTCTGCTGAACTGAGTGCCACAGATATTTTTTTCCTGCTGTACCAAGAAACTGCCATAGATCTGATACTAAAAATCCCTCTTGATTTACTCTTTCTTTCTATTGGGATTCCTGCCCAATCTGCATCCATGAAGCCATGCAACTTCACCTCATCCATCTGTTTATACCATAAACCATACTTAGATGTGCCCCTAAGATATTTCAGGACATGCTTGCCCACCTTCCAAAAGAGCTTGGTAGGCTTAACCATCGCTTGTGAAAGTTTTTTCACCGTATAGCATATGTCCCATCTTGTATTGACTAAATAGATGAGCGAACCCACCAACTGTTGATAAAAAATGGCATCCACTACCTCTGCCGATGTAGCATCCTCTTTCTTCCAATTTCTTGGAAGAGGAGTGTCGATGGGCTTGCAGCCTTGCATGTGAAACTTCTCCAGTATCTCCTGGGCATACTTTCCTTGAGAAAAAAAAATTTCACCTTCCCGTTGCCATATTTCCAATCCAAGGAAATAATGAAGGAGGAATAAATCTTTCATCTCAAAATCCTTTGCAAGATCTGCCTTGCATGAGTGTATCAAATTCTCATCACCTGTTAGTATTAAATCATTAACATAAAGTACAATGATTAGAAGCTTACCCTGAACCAAAATCTAGTACAGGTTTTCATCCGCCTCACTCTTGGTGAAGCCAAGTCCAGTGAAATAGCTATTGATCCAAGTGTACCAAGCACGGGGTGCATGTTTTAGCCCATACAGTGCTCTTTTGATCCTGCACACATGTGACTCGCTGTTGAAGATCTCAAATAATTCAGGCTGCTCAATGTACACCTCTTCCTCAATGATCCCATTAAGGAACGCAGTCTTAACATCCATCTGATGAATGTGACAACCCATCTGTGCCGAGAGAGAAAGGATGGTCCATATCGAATAATACCATGCGACAGGTGTAAAGTTTTCTTCATAGTCAATCCCCTCAATCTGTGAGAAGCCCCAGGAAACCAATCTTACCTTATACTTCTCCACGCTCCCATCAGCAGCTTTCTTTACCTTGTAGATCCATCTTGATCCTACAAATGACTTTCTCACTGGCCTTGGAATAATCTCCCAAGCACTATTTTTGATAATGGAGTCATACTCCTCCACCATGGCATCTACCCATGTGGGCTCCTGCACCACTTCTTCGAAAGAAGATGGCTCTGTCACGATACACTCGCTCATAAGAGCCATGTATCCACTATATCGATCAGGTCACTATCTCTGTCTGCGCTGTGATGTAGGGACTCCTACATTTTGTGCCGCATCAAGCTTCAATCTGTCAGATTCTGTGGTATGCTTTATGCCTTGTCTGATGTTTGGTTCTGCATGAGTGGACTCCTCCACTCCATGAATTTCCTCTTGTGGCTAATCCGCATCCATAGGCTCATCTTTGGGAACAAGAAGTTCCTCCTCCGCATGCAAGTGTAGCTCCCTCTTAAGCAAAAAATTTATGGATTTCACCTCATTGAATTTTATATCCCATCGCATAACAGTCATCCAACTATTTTTCAAATACACACAATAGTTATGGGGTGTTTCTGTGTACCCCACAAATATCCCAACTTCTGCAGTTGGCTCTAGCTTCTTTCTGGCATCCTTCGTCACATGAATGTAAACAGGTGAGCCAAAAATCTTCAAATGATAAATATCATGCTTCTTACCAGTAAAAGCTTCTTCGAGTGTACTCATACCAAGTACTCTATGAGGACAATGATTTTGCACATAAACTTTAGTGTTGCATGTTTCCACCCAGAAGTTCTTCGGTAGGCCCTGGTCACGCAACATCGCTCGTGCAACACCCATGATCATTCTATTCTTTCTCTCTGTGACCCCATTTTGTTGTGGGTTATGAGGCTCTATGATTTCTCTTCGAATTCCTTCTTTGCTACAGAATTCTTTGAATTCGCCCAAGATGTATTCACCATCATTATCGCTCTGTAAAGCTTTCACTTGCTTCCCCGACTCCTTCTCCACCAATGCCTTGAACTCACAGAAATTTGAGAACGTTTCACTCTTCTTCTGCATGAAGAATATCTAGCATATTCAAGAATATTCATAAAAAATATCACATAATACCTGTGTTTTGTTGTTGAAGCAACCGAGAATGGTCCACACATGTCTGTGTGAATTCTCTCTAGGATCATTGAAGCATGGTTCTCCTTCTCATGAAAGGTGGTCTCCAAAAAATTACCCATTGTACATCCTTTTCACTGATATGACTGCGCAAGAGTACCCTTGGGAAGTCCAGTAGAAATCTGCTGCAAAATCTTCAAAGTGCCATGGTGAAGATGGCCCAATCCCCTATGCCATAATTCGCCCTCATCCCGGCTCACCACTTCTTCTACTTTTCCCACCATTGTAACGCAACCATCTACCTCTATCTTGTACAGATTCTTAATTCGAACACCTATCTTCTTGGTTTGACCCATTTTTTTCTATCAAAGGAAGGATTTTCCCTCACTGAAAACAACATCATAACCCTTTTCTTCCAGCATTTCAACCGAGACCAAGTTCTTCTTCAGACCTAGAACATGCATGACATTCTTCAACAAGAATGGATTACCGGGCTCCTTCTCAAAGGTAATGGTCCCAATGCCAGTCCCAATGTATCGACCATCATCACCCATCTCTATATGCATGTAGAGGTCTTTCTCCTCCAAGTCACTAAACAACTCTTTATCTCCTGTCATATGGAAAGACGCACCACTATGAAGATACCACACCAATCCCATGCAACTTTAAACCAAGCATGCGATCAAGGAAAAATCAAGCTCAAATTGTGAGGCTAAGGCCTCTCTAGCTGTAGATCCAGCAGCCTGCTTATTCTTTTTCTTCTGTGGACAGTTAGTGGTGAAATTTCCATGTTCGTGACAGTGAAAACACTTCACTTTAGACAAATCTTGCTTCTTGCCTTTAGCACCAGATTTTGAAGAAGATTTATTCCCCTTCCATTTCCTTTCTTTGGCAGCCAAAGTGAAATTCTCTTCATATTCATTCTTCGATTAAGATCCATCCTTGGTACCCCGCCTTATCTCCTCCTGCACAAGATCCGACCAAAGTTGCTCCCATCCCGGCAGTTTCTCTCGTCCATTAACAAAGTCTTCGTAGCTATGCCAACTCTTAGGAAGCCAAAGGAGAGCCAAGCTCACCAATTATTCATCATCAACAATAACCCCCACACTTCCCAGTTCATCCTTGCATTGGACAAACTTCGTGAGGTATTTTGGAATACTGTCGCCTTTCTCCATTTTTATTTTTCTAAGCTTGTATTTAAGCGCCAACTTCCTCTGGTCACTTATGCTTTGGAACAAGTCTGTCAAATAATTCCACATTAAGAATGGAATGAATTTCCTATGAAGGCTGACACAATTTGTTCCTTCACACCTTCCAACATAATCCTTCTTGTCTTTATAGTCTTCTTTTGCCATGCATCAAATAATGCAGCATCGCTACATCCCAGCTTAGGAACATCGCTATCGATGAACTCCTTCAGCCCATTATCCTTCTAGGCTATGCAATTTGAGCTCCCATCAAGGGAATACTCCAATCTCAACTCGTTGAAAGACATTTCAATGTATACTTGATTTCTGCACCAAGAATCTTCTGTAGCAAATTCGAATTGTCCACCAGTAAGAACTCACTTCACAATTGCAATCTTCAATCAACAATGCTTCGATACCATGTAGAAATTATATGCAGTAAGCATGAATATGTCCAAGATCCACCTGATCTCAAAATATTTAACTTTATGCAAGATACTGAATCTATTCCACTTGTTAATCTTTTGCAGAAAAATTAATTGCAAACACATGTGAAGCATAAACAAAAATTATCAATCGCACATAACACAGTTTTTAATCGAGAAAGGATGAAGCTCAAAACCCAAACTATATATTATTTAACATGGAGATCATATGAAAATCTCATACAAACATACAAATCTTATCACAAGCCCTCAGTAAAGTGCAATCGTCATACACTAATCATGACCAATCTTGCAAATCCATGCACCGATCTTTGCAACTTTCTAGCCTACCTCTACTACACAATCTCTGCTAAAGAATAGCTCTGAATGAATTTGAAATTACTCCATCCTTGACAGCGCAATCCTCATTGGCATCTCCACTGAGTGTGTGATCCAATCAATGCATCACTATAGTCACATCTGATAGTCTATCTTGCCCTTTCACCTATCTCTCCACTGGTCTCCACTGAAACTGCCATGAACTGTGGTTAACTTCTATATTGTTTAGTTGATTAATGATTTATTATTTTTGAATTAATTAACTAATTAATTAACTCCACTCTCACTAATGTATCAATCAATTAGACTAGATACAACTAGCTCAACTGAGTCTAACTGAGTTAAACTAAATAAAATTGCATAACTACTTCCTCCAACTGTGTCATAACTCTACCACTTGAGTTCTAACTGAGTCCTCCATGCATTAGCTCCAGTAAACCCTTAGGAATAGTGTAATTAATTATGTTATCTACTGTACCACATCTGTGCACTGAACTGAGGTGCTCTAAGAGAATAAGTTGCTATTTAGAGTCTGATTATTATTAAGAGCTAATAATAATCGACATGAATCTTTTTTTAGATTGACGATCTATAAATAGACTTCACCCAATATTATAAAAATAGAAATTCATATATTTTTCCAACTCGATCAACCATCAAAAAATAGCATCCTGCAACTTCTGAAATTTGATCATCATGTCTAAAAATAAACATAGTCTAAAAATAGACTTGTGGCAGAAATAACCTGTGAGCCCACTTAGTGAAGGCGACTCTTTTCACTAAGCTCATCATCTTGTTGAATCTCAACAGACATCCCATAGCAACACCAAATCCCCTGCTTGGATTAACTTGTCTTTAGCTCTTTGGTTAAACAAGCCTTTCATATTTTCCTAGTACTCTTCTAGTCTAAGGCTTACCTATTCCTATGTTTCATTTAGTTCGACTAATTGGTTCATTCTTCTGAGAAGGTTGTTTGTCTCTTCCTCGCTCTCTTTTAAGAATCAAGCCACAAGTAATGCGAGCCAAATAGGGAATACTGCTTCTTTTTCATACACCATCTCATAAGGGGACATCCCTGTGGATATTTTAGTGGTGATGTGATTTTCCCAAAGAGAGAAATTGAGCTGGTGTTAGTATGAATATTAATTGCAAGTGTACGAAAAAATACCACTTTAGTTGTGCATAACAAGTAGCCCTAACATCAAATATGGTTGCTAATATATTTAGATCTACAATTAGTTGACCAAGATAAATGATGCAAAAATCTAGATCTATGTATTAAAAGACATTAAGCAGTAAATAAAAACAAGAGTTGCTCCATGCATCCAATAGACAAGACAAAAATATGTTGAATGAATTTTATATTAAGGGCACCCAGGAGAAAAACACAAAAGGATGTTACTAGTTCTCCTTAATGGGATGGGTTCTTGTAAGTCCTCAACACTTTAGATCTAAAATTCCTCTCCCTTGATTGTGTAGAAAACCCAAAAAAATGGAACTCAAAGGGAGATCACAAGCAAAAAGATAGAAAAATATGACAATGATGGTGGATCAAAGTCAGACGAAAAGTATAGATCCAGAGTGATCTTTAGGAAAGAAAAGGTAGTAAGTGAATGGAAAAACGCTTCTATTTATAACAAAATATTGAGTTAGCCTAGATATTGGCGCATAATTAAAATATTATTAATGAAATCAAGATCCAACTTTTATAGAATATTTTACTATATTTGTTGGAGGGAAAAAGAATTTGACTTTGGTCAAATCCATTTATTCGTAAATAATAAATAAATAAATGATTTATTTATTATTTTAAGGATGTGGTTGAGTAATAATCAAATAAATAATGATTTATTTAAATATTTATGAGTGATTTAGTCAAATTTAACAAGGAATATTATTTAAATAAGGTTTAAATAATTATTACTAGAAAATAATAATATAAATAATAATTTATCCAGTTAATTTTCCTGTTTATGATTAAATATGACTAGGAATATTAATTAAACTATTGTTTAACTAATTATTCGTTGAGGAAAATCAAACAAATGTGGATTTATTTAATATTTCCTCATAGGGTTTCCTGTTTAGACCATAAAAAACTTAATAAAGGTGGTTTACTAGGTTATTTTTCATAGTGAAAGCAATTTTACATAGGGTAAAATTGGTCTTACATGGTGTACTTAGGTCCATCTAATATTAATAGGTTAGATGACCAAAATATGGTGTAACAGATTTTCCCCCAATGTGCCAGTGTTAGGAGCTAATCGTATGACGGAAGTACATTGTAATAACTCAATCACTAGACACCAAAGGGAAGGTTAAAGAGAGATAAATATAAGGTAGACCAAAGCATTAGAGGAATATACCCTGAGGAGGTGAGACTTACAGGTGCGACAAGTCTCTTTTATGAGTGAGTACCTGTGCTATAGGCGACGGGGGAGGCATAACTATGCCCACCGAGACAAAGTAAAAAGAATAATGCATCCAGTAAAAAAGGGACTAAACAATATAGTGCATGCTGGCATAAACATGAGCCAGGTAAAAACATGATAATGAATCCCACATACAGACTGTGCCTAGGATAACAGCCAAGAATTATACAATAATATTTGAGTACATGAGATACAAATACAACCCAAATGCCCCTATAAATAGGAAAGGGCTATGGAAATATGACTAATACATGAAAATTGTTGAGATTGCAACAAGATGGTGAGCTTAGTGGAAAGAAGTCGCCTTCACTAAGTGGGCCTGCAGGTTATTTTTGGCACAAGTCTATTTTTAGACTATGTTTATTTTTAGACATGTCGATCATATTCTATGAGTTGCAGGATGCTATTTGTGGATGGTTGGTCAAGTTTGAAAAATATATGGACTTATATTTTTATACATATTGGGCGGAATCTATTTTTAGATAGCCAGTCTAAAAATAGATGTGTCGAATACTATTAGCTCTTAATAATATTTGGACTATAAACATTATCTTATTCTCTTGGAGCACTTCAGTTAAGTGCACAGATGTGGCATAGGAGATGACAGAAGGAATTATGCTATTCCTGAGGGTTAAGTGGAGCTATTGCATGGAGACTTCAGTTAGAACTCATGTGACAGAGTTTGGTGGAGTTATTGAGACAGTTGATGTATTTGTGTTCAGTTTAACTGAGTTAAACATAGTTGAGGTAGTTGTATCTAGTCTAACTGATTGATACACTAGTGAGAGTGGTGTGAATTAATTATTAATTAATTCAATAATTATTAACTCATTAATCAACTAAAGAATACATCAGTTAACTACACTGCATGGACAGTTTCAGTGGAGACCAGTGAAGAGGTAGGTGAAAGATCAGTGTGACTATCAGTTGTGACTATCCTGTTGCATGATTTGCAACAACTAGTGATTGGATATGCCAATGATGATTGCATGAGCAAGGCTGGACCAATTTGATTTCATTCAGAGCCATTCTTCAGTAGTGATTGTGCAATAGAGGCAGGCTATCAGGTGGCAGAGATTGGAGCATGTGATTTCCTAGATCGGGCTTGATTAGTGTGTAGCAATTAGAGATTGTACTGAGAGCTTTGTGAGGAGATTTGTATAATGATTGCTATATGATATATATGAAATATAATATAAAAATATTTTGGGTTTCTCAGCTTTAAGATTTCCCATAAAATACTGTGTTCATATGTGTGATTGTTTATGGTTTTAATGTGTGCATGTGATTGTTTTTACTTCCACAATTAATGATCAATGGTAGAAGAGATTTTGTATTGTGCACAAAGTTAAAATAGTGTGTGATTAGAATAATATAGGTGTATAACATATCAGTTATCAAATTTCTACATGGTATCAGAGTGACATTGATCATTGGAGAAATTGCAAAACATTGAAGCGGTTGAGTTTTGAGCTGGTGGAATTCGAATTTGTAGCAGCGTTTTCTTGGTGTTGAAGTTGAGATGTATTTCAACGGATTGCGATTGGAGTATGCCCTTGAGGGAAGCTCTAATTATATTTCATGGAAGGACAGGATGGAGGCAGCGCTGGATGACAATGGGTTGAAGGAGTTCATAGATGCAGAAATTCCAAAACCTGCTTCTAGCGATGCTGCCGCACTTGATGCATGGTAAAAGAAGAAAAAAAAGTGTTGAAGAATTCTGTTGGAAGGTGTAAAGGATCACATAGTGTCCAAACTTCATGGTAAGGCTTCTACATTTTTGCTGTGGAAAGCGTTGATAGACTAATTCCAAAGCAATAGCAACCAGAGGAAGTTGGCGCTCAAGGATAAACTCAGGAACATAAAAATGGAGAAAGGCGACAGTATGCCCAAGTACCTCACGAAGTTCATCCAATGCAGTTTGAGCTGGAAAATGTGGGGGTGACTGTAGATGACGAGGAATTGGTGAGCTTGGCTCTCCTTGGGCTTCCTAAGAGTTGGCATTCCTATCAGGACTCTGTCAATGGTCGAGAGAAATTTCCAGGATGGGAGTGACTTTGGTCAGATCTTGTGCAAAAGGAGATAAGGTGAAGTACCAGGGACGGATCTTCATCAAAGAACTCAAATGAAGAAAATTGCGATTTGGCTTCCAAAGCAAGGAAGGGGAAGAGCAAGAAGAATGCTTCTCAATCTGGTGCAAAAGGAAAGAAGCGGGACATGTCCAACGTGAAGTGCTTTCACTCTCACCAACACAGATCACGCCACTAATTGTCCACAGAAGAAGAAAAATAAGCAGGCTGCTGGATCTGCAGCTGGAGAGGCCTTAGCCTCTCATTTTAAGCTGGATTTTTTGCTGATTGCATGCTTGGTCTGAATTATGATGGGTTTAGTGTGGTTTCTTGACAGTGGTACATCTTTTCATATGATCGGAGACAAATATTTGTTTACTGATCTGGATGAGAAAGATCTTGGAGTGCACATCGATATGGGTGATGATGGTAGATACAGTGCAACCGATATCGGTACCATTTCCTTTGAGAGGGAGTCTAGTAAACCCTTCGTATTGATGGAAGTGATGCATGTTCAAGGATTGAAGAAGAATCTTATCTCTATGGCCATGTTAGAAGACAAGGGATATGATGTTGTATTTAGTGAGGGAAAGGATTTCCTACATAGTAAGGCAACTGGTGAAACCCGGAGGATAGGGGTTCGAGTTAAGAATATTTATCAATTACAGGTAGATGGATGCGCAGCAATGGCAGGCAAGGTAGAAGGAGTGGTGAGCTGGGATGAGGGCGAGCTGTGGCACAGGAGATTGGGCCACCTTCACCATGGAGCTTTGAAAATTTTGCAGTAGATTTCTACCGGGCTTCCTAAGGGTACTCTTGCACAGTTAGATCAGTGCAAGGGATGTAATTTAGGAAAATTTGTGAAAGCCACCTTTCACGAGAAGGATAGTCGCACCACGAAAATCCTTGAGAGAATTCACACAGACTTGTGTGGACCTTTCTCAGTAGCTTCGACAGTAAAGCACAGGTACTATGTGATATTTGTTGATGATTTTTCTCGAAAGTGTTGGATCTTCTTCATGTAGAAGAAGAGCGAGACATACTCAAAGTTCCGTGAGTTCAAGGCACTAGTTGAGAAAGAATCGAGGAAGCAGGTGAAGGCTCTTAGGAGCGACAATGGTGGTGAATTCATCTCTGGCGAATTGAAGGACTTTCACAGCACAGAGGAATTTGAAGAGAGCACATAGCGCCTCATAACGCACAACAGAATGGGGTTGCTGAACGGAAGAACAGAACGATCATGGGTGATGCACGGGTGATGTTGCATGATCACGAACTTCCCATACACTTGTGGGCTGAGGCATGAAATACTACGGTTTGTGTGCAAAACCATTGTCCTCACAAGATACTTGGCATGAGTACACCCGAGGAGGCGTTTTCTGGTAAGAAGCCTGATATTTCCCATTTGAGGATTTTTGGTTCACCTTTTTACATTCATGTGACTAAGGATGCCAGGAAGAAGCTAGAGCTGACTGCAGAGGCTGGGATATTTGTGGGGTACACTGATATTCCCCACAACTATTGTGTGTATTTTCCAGATAGTTGCAAGACTGTTGTGCAACGGGATATCAAATTTCATGAGGAGAAAGCCATGAAGTGTTCGCTTGAGAGGGAGCCACACTTGCATGCAGATGAGGAGCCGTTAGTTCCTATGGATGACCCTCAGGATGTGGATCAGCCACAAGAGGAGGTTCATGGAGTGGAAGAGACCACTCATGCAGTGCCAACCATCAGAGGGTGGAAGCACACTACAGAAGCTGAGCGACTGGCTCAAGATGCAGAGAAGGTTGTAGGAGCACCTACATCATAGCGCAGATAGAGACAATCACCTGACTGGTACATTGGATGCATGGCTCTTATGAGAAAGTGTATCATGACAGAGCCATCCTCTTTCGAGGAAGCTGTCGAGGATCCCGCATCGGTAGATGCCATGGTGGAAGAGTATGATTCGATTGTCAGAAACAGTGCATGGGAGATTTTCCCAAGGCCGGAAGGGAAATCAGTGGTGGGTTTGAGATGGATCTACAAAGTGAAGCAAGCAGCTGACGGGAGTGTGGAGAAGTACAAGGCAAGATTTGTTTCCCGAGGCTTCTCACAGATTGAGGGGATCGATTATGGGGAAACCTTTGCACCTGTCGCAAGTTATTCTTCCATACAGATGATTCTTGCTCTCTCAATGCAGATGGGGTGGCACATTCATCAGATGGATATGAAGACTGCGTTCCTCAACAAAGTGATTGAGGAGGAGGTGTACATTGAGCAGCCCAAAGGTTTCGAGATCTTCAGCAGCGAGTCTCATGTGTGCAGGCTCAAGAGAGTGTTGTATGGGTTGAGACAAGCACCTCGTGCATTGTACACATGGATAGACAGTTATTTCACCGGACTTGGATTCTCCAAGAGTGAGGCAGATCCGAGCCTATACCAGATTGTGGTAGAGGGTAAGTTGCTGATAATTGTTCTTCATGTAGATGATTTGAATTTTATGGGTGATGAACTGTTGATACACTCATGCAAGGCTGATCTTGCAAAGGAGTTTGAGATGAAGGACTTGGGCCTCCTTCATTATTTCCTGGGATTTTAAATTTGGCAGCGTAGTGATGGACTATTTGTGTCTCAAGGAAATTATGCCTGGGAGATACTGGAGAAGTTAAACATGCATGGCTGCAAGCCTATCGACACTCCTTTTCCTGGTGGATGGAGCAAAGAGGATGCTACATCGGCAGAGGTAGTGGATGCCACTATTTACCGACAGTTGGTGGGGTCGCTTATGTATCTGGTCAATACATGACCCGACATATGCTATGCTATTAACCAGCTTTTACAAGCTATGGTTAAGCCTACGAAGCTCTTTTGGAAGGCAGGAAATCATGTATTGAGATATCTCAGAGTCACATCGGGATATGGATTATGGTACAGACAGTCGGATGAGGTGAAGCTGTGTGGCTTCATGGATGCAGATTGGGCAGGGAGCCCAACGGACAGAAAGAGCACATCTGGAGGGATTTTCAGTATCGGGCCGACAACAGTTTCTTGGTACAGCAAGAAGCAGAGATCCGTGGCACTCAGTTTAGTAGAGGCTTAGTACATGGAAGCGAGTTTGGCTGCATGCGAGGCTATATGGATGAGGAAGATCCTAGTCGAGTTGTTCGGTTCACACTTAGATCCTACTGTGATATATTGTGATAATCAGAGTTGCATCAAACTCTCGGTTAATCTAGTATTTCATGATAGAACTAAACACATTGACATCCGGTATCATCATATCAGATATTGTGTGCAGTGGAAGATCATGTTACTTTCATACATTCCCACTGAAGATCAGGATGTTGATATCTTGACGAAGGCGCTCACCAGGAGAAAATTTGAATACCACAAGGGCATGATAGGGGTGGCAAATAATCATTATCTTGTTGAGAGGGAGTGTTGAGATTGCAACAAGATGATGAGCTTAGTGGAAAGAAGTCGCCTTCACTAAGTGGGCCCGCAGGCTATTTTTAGTGCAAGTCTATTTTTAGACATGTCGATCATATTCTATGAGTTGAAGGATGCTATTTGTGGATGGTTGTTCAAGTTGGAAAAATATATGGACTTCTATTTTTAGACATATTGGGCAGAATTTGTTTTTAGATTGCGAGTCTAAAAATAGATATGTCGAATATTATTAGCTCTTAATAATATTTGGACTACAAACATTATCTTATTCTCTTGGAGCACTTCAGTTAAGTGCACAGATGTGGCACAGAAGTTGACAGAAGGAATTACACTATTACTAAGGGTTAATTTGAGCTATTGCATGGAGAATTCAGTTAGAACTCATGTGACAGAGTGTGGTGGAGTTATTGAGACAATTGATGCAGTTGTGTTCAATTTAACTGAGTTAAACATAATTGAGCTAGTTGTATCTAGTTTAACTGATTGATACACTAGTGAGAGTGGTGTGAATTAATTATTAATTAATTAAATAACTATTAACTCATTAATCAACTAAAGAATACACCAGTTAACTACAGTGCATGGGAAGTTTCAGTGGAGACCAGTGAGGAGGTAGGTGAAAGAGCAGTGTGACTATCAGTTGTGACTATCATGTTGCATGATTTACAACAGACAGTGATTGGAGATGCCAATGAGGATTGCGTGAGCAAGGCTGGAAAAATTCGAGTTCATTCAGAGCCATTCTTCAATAGTGATTTCATAGTAGAGGCAAGCTATCAGGTGGCAGAGATTGGAGCATGTGATTTGCTAGATCGGGCTTGATTAGTGTGTAGCAATTGGAGATTGTACTGAGAGCTTTATGAGGAGCTTTATATAATGATTGCTACATGATCTCTATGAAATATAATATACAGATAGTTTTGGGTTTTCAGATTTAAGATTTCCCATAAAATACTGTGTTCATATGTGTGATTTTTTATGGTTTTAATGTGCACATGCGATTGTTTTTATTTCCGCAATTAATGATCAATGGTAGAAGAGATTTTGTATTGTGCGTGAAGTTAAAATAGTGTGTGATCAGGAGAATATCGATGTATAACATATCAATTATCAAATTTATACACAAACAAAAAGGCATTGCAAGCAATTGAAGCTGACATCATCAAATCTATGGAGCTGCATCAAAGGCTGTAATGAAGAGGTCATCTGGGCATGTGGGGAGCTACTTGTAGGACCACCCCCTCATGAGGGCTTAAAAATCTCACACACACTTGGGAATCGCTGGTATCATATACTGCATCACTGAACCATCAAGTACATAGATCTCGATTATTCTGAAAGGAGCTGGAGCTGAGAAAAAATCAAGTTAAAAGGAAATAAGGAGTCCCTTTTCCTGATCCGAGGCACCGAAAAAGAGTGGAATATGGAACCAAGGTACACCGCCCTCTAGACCTGTCTTCTGGAATGAATGATCTGATGTCAACAGAAGGAGATCTACCATAGGTGACGCAATAAGGGATCATCAACTAAGGCACAAGAGAAAATAATAGAGCGACTGACAGACTGACACCAAAGATGATGATGAAATGGGGGGTA
The DNA here is from genome assembly GCA_034641835.2 of Pinus albicaulis. Taxonomy (NCBI): domain Eukaryota; kingdom Viridiplantae; phylum Streptophyta; class Pinopsida; order Pinales; family Pinaceae; genus Pinus; species Pinus albicaulis. The sequence continues at coordinate 1,190,939,585 of CM076581.1, read as the reverse complement.
CTGAGTAGTAGACAGATGAATTTCCTTGTTAGAGCATAAAGGGCATGAACAAGTTGGCAGCAACTGAAAAAATATCATGAGGGATAGGGGACAGTAGGACTAAAGTCCATAATGTGCAACACGAGAGAGGAACCAAGCAATGAAGGATGGAGGACTATAGTGGGATACAAAGGGACTCGGTATAGACCACATGAATGTGATGATGACTCAACTCAGATGCTCTAATCAAGGGTGACTTGATGATGCTCCCACAGAGAAAATGTCCAATGGGTACCATAAAAACATGAGTACATGATGGTTACTCACGACGAAAATCGACACGAGCATGGACAAGTATGCAGGTGAAGTGGTGCCCCAAGTATAAGTGTTGTAGGTGAAGAAATTCGATTTTAAGGAGTGGTGAAGTGACCCTTCTTGGATGAAATTTTTCCTAGTTAAGTATCAAAAAACAAAAAACTAACAGATACCCATTTGAGTTCTCAATGAGAGCTTTCCAATGGTACAAACGGTTTTTCAAACTGAGCTATGGTTTGGCCGCAGTAGGCGAAAGAAAAATCAGGGGTTTCTCTTTTAATAAGGAATTTTCCCTCCAAATTCACTCATTTGTATATGGAGTTGTGGGGAATGTAGAGAGGAGAGAAGGCCCTAAATCTTGTGGTGATCATAGTAGACAAACCGATCGTTGGAATCAAGATCTGTCAGTTGTAGGTAAGACGCCTAACCATACTCTTTCATTTCAATGGATTGAAAGTTCAGTTTAGGTCCATAGAGCTCAGTAACAGACCCCTACTCCTCTTCACGGCCGGGTCACACTTTTTGGGGCAAAACCTGTGACCTGGGTAGCAGGTATTGGGTAGAAAACTGCGACTTGTTGCAAGATTGGGCCTGAAAAGTGCGACCTAACAGAGAGGGGTTTTTCTGTGTTCTGTTTTGGCTGAGAACTAGGTTTTTATGTTTGGATACAGTCTTTCCTATCTATACACTGACAAATATAATGGTTTTGTGCAGATATGGCAGCATTATGGATCATTTGGAGAGAGAGGGAGACAAGGGCACATTACGGTCAGAGATTCAGAAGGATAAGGGTGTCCGCAGTGCATTGGCCAGGTTTGAGGTTCTGAAGTTTTTGGAGAACCCATTGATGAGAGTTGGAGAGCCTTTATTTGCCTGGATTGCCAGCTATGGGGACCAGGACCATGAGGTATTTATAGTGCAGGGGCACCAGATCGAGTTGATGGTCCATGATATATATTTATTGACTGGTCTCCCAACACTTGGGATGGTTGGGAATACTTAGCCAGTGTTACCACGAGGGTGAAACATCATGGAGTTTGTAGAGCACCATTGCAGACTAGGTCTCCATGTCAAAGGGACACGAATACCCATCGGGGATCTAGAGAGGTTAGAGACCCGTGTTGTGGCCACAGTGGTGTTGCAGATCTTGGGAAACCAGGCACTCCACCACGTCACTGGAGGGCAGATGATGTTTGTGGAGAGTGTATTGAGTGGGACCTACTATGGGTGGGCCCAAATGATGCTATCGTCGTTGAAACAACAGTTGTCTCTATGAAAGCGGCAAGTGAACCATGATTGTGCATATTGTATGGTGTTGTGCTCGCTCTTCTTTGAGAAGATCTCAACACTTCAACCTTGTATACAACTCCAGGATGAGGGCCCGAGAGATCCTAGGATGCACCGGTGGGGGCGACTACTGTGTAGAGGAGGAGGTGGTGCAATCGGACGGGTGTTCCAACCCGAGTTCTTTGCTCATTGGGATCAGATGCCATTATACATAGATGAGTGTCCCTATAGTGGGATGAGTTATCGTGGTGACCCGGATTTTCCACTACCACCTGGTCGAGTATGGGGGCCCGATGGTAAGTGAAAAATTTCTAATATTTTATGCTCATTGTAAATTTTTAGAATATTGTATATGGTACTGATTCTTCCACTTTTGGTATGCAGATACAAAATTGGTAAAACTAGATGGCCTGCAGTATTAGGAACTACAGGACCTAGTGGATCGAAAGCGCTGAAAAATGAGGATGCATCAGCCTCCTAGAGGACATCCGTCGTAGATGTGAGAGGCTTCTGACCGGTGTTTCAGAGCGTGGTTGGAAAGAATTAGATGACCATTACATAGAGCTATGTATTGGTCTACCCTCGAAATGGCGAGGGGTCATGCAGTGCATGGCGATGGCTGGACATGGGATGCGTGATCTATGAGATGCAGGAGCAGAGCCATTGGCTCGGGATCCTCCAGATAGTGATTAGTGTGTAGGGGTAGGTGGTGCCCCCAATTTCAATTTTTTGTAACATGATATGAGCATGTCATATGTATCAGAGTTGATGGACTCTAAAACATTTTATACCACACATATTATGGATATGCATCTTTCTGATGGTTCTATGTTATTGTATTGCGTTAAATGGGTGTGCTAAATGCAAATCTAGAATATTGTTTGCAATGCTATCTACATAGCGATTTTGTGCTCTAGGTACATGACTGAATGTAATGATTTCAAATTCACTCATCAAAAGCCTCACTAGTAAATATCTTATAAAAAGGATAGGATTATGCACATGATAAACACCATTCAATTGCATGACAAGAAGCAAGGAATCTAAAAGAACATGAAGGTGGAGGATGCGATGGGAAAGGGCATTGACTAATAAACCTCGCACTCCATCATATTCGACCTGATTATTGGTGGCAGTACCAACGCATACACCATTCGAGAGAACAAGTGAATGCAAGGGGGTAAATATGGCCCAACCTACCGAAGCTAGATTCTGGGAGTAGCGACTTGCACCATCGACATAACTAATATAAGGTGTGGATGGGAGGTCCATCCGAAATGTGCCACAAGACAATAAATGGGAGGATGATGAAAAATGTTGGAAACCTAAGCACAAAGTAGAAATTAAATACACATCGAGAGAGGGAGTGATCTCGGTAGAATGTATACTACTCACATGCTGACAATTAGGTGGAGTGTGGGAGCAACTGGAGGTGTAGCTTGTGCTCAGGCCATGAAACTCACCATAGACACAGATGGTGCCATCCTGCTTATGGGCGAAAAAGATGAAATCAGGGGTGGACAAGGCTTTCATGATGTCATCATCACAATAGAAGATGGAGTGACTGGAAGAAGGGAGACCACATGAAGCAACGAAGCTACCTGACTCATCATCATGAGAATAAAGGTTCACATGCACATCGTCACGGGAGATGATGGAAGAACAAGCAGATAAAGGATCTACCGATGTTGAGCCCACGGTGATCGTTGAATGGAGGTCAAGTGAAACAATAGGGGAAGATGTAGAGGGAACTTCCACTGAGGGTCTCATGGATCATTATGGGTAGAGGTTGGTGGTCGTAGGCTCCGTCGTCTTGAAATCGGGAGGGGGAATATCAATGGGAGCGAGTAAATCCTCAAGCTGGCCCGTAGCATACTACGCAAGTATGGGAGAGGTGGATTGGTTCTGTTCAACCTCGTACTCTCGAACTACCTCCAAAGAGGCTTGGTAATGTGTAAAGCAGGGAAAATGGTGGCAATAATGGCCATGGAGATCACACAAAGCATAGGGTTGATTGGTGTGAACAATCGTAGGGTTCTTGGATGCAATCGAGGAGGAAACAGAGGCTTCAGGGTTCATAGACTCAGGGAATGCAACATTAACCATGGGCTTGATACGGGGTAGTTCAGGACAGTTATGGGTGGCATGGTCGACGACACCACACAAAGGACAAGGCTTTGGCGGTGGAGGAGGAGCAGGTTCAGTCACGGAAGCCTTGTGTTTTTATGCCCTCTTGTGAGCTTTTCCATTCTTACCCGAAGCTGTCGCAACAAGAGAAGGTCCATGTTGAGGTGGCTGAGGCACTGTAGCAGCAGGAGAATTCATAGGGACCGATTGAACCAGGGTGAAAGCAAGGTAAGGTTCGGGTTGAATAGGGGGGGTAGTGGCTAGGGGATCAAGGTACCAGACGGGAATTCCCACGGTCAAGTTAGGAAGAGAAAGGATATCCATGATAGGTATGAAACACACTCTAGGAGGGAGAGCTAGGAACTGTATCTGACTGGAGGGGTAATGGCCAGGCAGGATGGATATAAAATGGATAAGGCCTGGAGGAACCGTTCCAGGAGGGTAGAAAGGCTCATGGACACCAGCTGTGGGTGAAGGGCCAGGAGGAGGGGGTCCCGAAGGCTGAACCAAAGGGCTAGGAGTAGGCTGTAGAGGGTAAAGCTGCTGAATAGTTGAACTAGGCCACTTGAGGGAGGCCCGAGATAATTCCATCATGCAAACATTCGATGAGATAGGATCAGAGACTATAGGAGGAATACTAGGGAATGTACCAAGAAAAGAGGAGTCTTTTTAGACTCCAGGTGAGACACTGGTCAAAGGGTCAATGGTTTTATTATTGGCCACTGAAGAGTTGATGGACTCAGGGGAGGTCCGAGACTTCGGCTTGTAATATGTCAACTAGTCAATGGTGACTATATTTCCATTATGAGGGAATGAAATCTTGTGGTGGACCGTAGATGGGACAAAAAACATCGCATAGGTGTAGCTACGACCCAATATAATGTTGTTGTCTAAGGGGGCATCTATGACTTCTACGTAAAAGCAAGCAGTCTTGCCTACAAGAGTTATAGGACAATTGTGGAATAGGTAAATGGGATGGGAGGTGTGGTGATCCCATGCTCAGAGAGTGATCCTAGAAGGAGCCAACTCAGGAGATTTGATTTGTTTCCAAACCGAAGCAGACATCACACAGGTGGATTCCCCCTCATCAATGATACATCAGTAAACGTTAGCATCTTGGATCTTGACTAGGATTTGGAAAGTGACGGAAGCATGGAGAGGAGGATGTTCTAACCGGAAAACTTCAAAGATGATAAATTGTTCATATGAAGGATCTACAATGGCCATGGTAGATATTAGATATTTTCGTTGTGAAGGGCATGACTGGAGCAGTTCTAGCATTGAGATGGCAGTAGGAGATTGTGCCAAACCATCTACTATGCTATATGAATGGGAAACATTTCTAGAAGAAAATTTTCAGAGTAATGGTCCCTTAGGGATCTTGGTATGAACCTCCACCTTAGACTGAGGGATCTGAAAAGGACCATTAGGTGTCGAAAGAAGCTCTATAGAACCTGAAGAAGGGGGCTCAAGGACAGGCATAGTGGGAGGCTTGTTGTACTGACAGGACGGATTCTGATGATTGATATCTATGGTTATAGGTTGTACAGAATTCATCATGGGAATATCATAATCGAGGGTACCAGATGGAAGATTTTGAGTGGCCACCTGACCTTCACGTGGTTGGGTAGCCACAAATCCTTGCTGAGGGAAAGGATTAGTAAACACAACCGATTGACTAGGCGCATCACTGGGAGGGATGGAAGGGAAGGCTTGTTGTGCTCGCAATGTTGCTTTATACTCCCACATTTGCTTCATCTATGGTCAAAGAGGATAATCATGTATGTAATGACCATAAACACCACAACAAGAATAAGGCTTCTTCATGTGAACATGCCTTTCTAGCTTGGGTTGAGTGCCCTGTTGCTGGTTAGTAGTGTTAGGGGCATTATTTTGAGGATTAGGTCCAATATTACTAGAGGTATATTGATTTTGAATTTCTTTCCTCTTCTTTTTGGAAGGAGGAGGATTATTCGCACCCTTCTGTGCATACACCTGCCCTTGAGGGGCCGGTGGCTGCTGTTGCGAGGGTTGAGAAGGAAAGGGAGGCATAGGTGCTAATGCTGGAGGATCTAGAGCACCAGGCTGCAGATACGGATAATAAGGAGGTTGGATAACATTGTGGTAAACAATAGGTTGGGAAAAAGGAGGAGGAATTCAATATCCTGGATACATGCTACCAGGAGGGGGATAAGTGTAGGAGGTGCTAGTCCCCCCCATAAGGAAAACCATTGCTCATGGGAGACAGAGCATATAGATGAGAGAGAGCTCCAACAATACCGTCAGCAGCATGATATGCCCCCGATGCATTGGCACCACCGGGTCTAGGATGATCAGGTAGAATGGTATAAACATAACCCGACTGAGTGTATATCAGGTCATATTTTAATGCTATTTGGACAACGACTTCTTCGATTTGAGGGAAATGAGATGCAACATCTTTGCTGATAGCAGGCAAGAGAGATCTAAGGAACCAGTCCATGTAGACATGGTATTCAAAGATAGGGGCTTGAAATAGGCTCTTTCTTCTCTACCGTTCCTGGACATGATCGGATAGGCGAGTAGCAGAAAATCGATGGAAAGAAGTGAAAAGTTTGGTACTAGTGTCATAAACGAAGGGGAAGCTGGAAATAAGAAAAAAAATCCCAAGAAAGAGTTGCAAAGGTGGTATGAGAGGATGAGGCCTGATCAACACGCCACTTAGAAGCTTCATCTATAAGCATACGTTGGAACAACCAAAGATGGACATAGTCATCGGTAATGGAGTTAGACGAACACCGCATGTGGAAAGATCGAACATGATTTGTAGGATTTTCTCCAGCAAGGCCTTCAAACTTAGGGATGTAGGAAGGAATCTTGGTCAACATAGCAGGCCAACTAGCGTCATGCTGTATAGGGTCATTGATCAACTGGTTAAAATCGGGAAGACTGAGGCCTGCCATGTAGGGGAGCAAGGGAGCAGCCAAGGTAGTTCTTGTTGCGGTCACACTAGTAGTATTCCCAACATTAGGGCTAGGGCTACCACGAACGTTAGATCTTGAACCAGACATGGTGAAGTTGATAGGGGGTGAACCGGTGGTGGAAGCAAAAGGGGAACATAATGAAATAGAAGAGGAGTCAGAGTTCAGACTTGGTGGAGGACTAACTCGAATCCTACATGGTGGAGTAAGTCATCCTACTAGAAACTGAGGATAAAGGCCAAGAAGTCTCAGGGATAAATGCCTTGGTGGTGCAATGATGTCGACACAAACATGACACAAGGGGAAGAGAGACCAACAAGAGTAGAGAGGTGCAGGATCAACTGATTACAATGTCGAAACAAGGGCAGAGAGGTGCAGGATCAATTGATTTCAATGTTAAAGTATTTGGTTGGCGATGTTAACCAATCTCTTCTTCACTTATGGTGTGTGTGTAAAGTGTGTAAATTTTAATTTTTAAACCCAGATGTTTGTAGAGGAAAATAAAAAGTGTGTTGTATAACTATAAATAAACCTGTAGATAATAGTATATGAAACTAAAATAACAAAAAATAAACAGCTAATAATGCAATAATCTAAAGCCAAGGAGGCAGGCCTCTCAACAAGTAGTCTGTAGGTGGGAAAAAAAGCTAGTCAAAACACACCAAAATAGCCAATAGATCTAAGGTTGGGAGGGAAAGAGATATGAAGGTCAGATATGCTAGAAATAGGTGCAGACAAATAGAAAAAAATCAGAGGAAAATTTGTTGTAAATGAGTGGCGAAAGGCTATAACCTGGAGGGTAGCAGAGGGGAACCTAGAGGAAAACCCAAATAAAACTAAAGGAAGTGATTTGGATGGATAAAAAGCCAATATGAAGTGGATCTAAAGGTGAGGTATCAGATCTGAAAAATGGCTGAACGCTTTGAAAATTTCAAACAACCTGTAGCAGCTAAAAATATTCCACAAAGTATGGACGGTACTGAAGCCATAGGGAGCTACGTTCCCACTTTTTTGAGAAAAAAAGAACAATTACAGGTCCAAAACGGGCGAAGACAGAGGTCAGACACCCTGAACAAAGGTGCAGAGAAACCCAGAAAAATTTCTGAAAAATTCCTGCAAAAAAGTGAGGTCGCAGTTTCTAACCTATTTCTTGTTGAGGTCATAGGTTTTTGGTCAATTTTCCACGTCGTGAAGCTCGAGGTAGCAGGATTGGGGCCAAAAAGTGTGACCTACACTTCTGGCACTATTGGGAGCAGCTTTCAGCAGAATGTACCATGTAAGCTGCGGCTAATGTCTGTCACCTGCGAAATAGGTTTGAAAACACATTGAATTTAAAATTTTTAATGTTTTAGGGTTTTATAGGCTAAAAACAACATCAAGAAAAGAAAAAAAAGAAGTTGAAGAGAAATCCTAGGGTTTGAAGCAACTGGATATGCATGGATCTGAAAAAAGACAGTGATCGTAATTGTAAACCCATGTGGAGTCACCATTTGTTAGTATGAATATTCATCGCAAGTGTACAAAAAGAGACCACTTTAGCTATGCATAACAAAAAACCCTAATAGAAAATATGGTTGAAAATATCTTTAGATCTGCAATTAATTGACCAAGATAAATGCTGCAAAAATCTCGATCTATGCATTAAAAGACATTAAGCAGTAAATAAAAACAAGAGTTGCTCCATGCATCCGATAGACAAGACAAGAATATATTGAATGAATTTTGTATTAAGGGCACCTCGGAGGAAAACATAGCAGGATGTTACCAGTTCTCCTCAATGGGATGAGTTCTTGTAAGTCCTCAACACTTCAAATCTAAAATTCCTCTCCCTTGATGGTGTAGAAAAATCATACAAAAATGGAACTAAAAGGGAGCTCACAAGAGAAAGGATAGAAAAATATGACAATGATGGTGGATCAAAGTTAGACCAAAAGTATAGATCCAAAGTTATATTTAGGCAACAAAAGGTAGTGAGTGAATGGAAAAACCTTTCTATTTATAACAAAATATTGAGTTAATCTAGATATTGGTGCATAACTAAAATATTATTAACCAAATCAAGATCCAACTTTTATGGAATATTTTATTATATTTGTTGGACGGAAAAAGAATTTGGCTTGGGTCAAATCAATTTATTTGTAAATAATAAATAAATAAATGATTTATTTATTATTTTAAGGATGTGGTTGAGTAATAATAAAATAAATAATGATTTATTTAATTATTTATGAGCGATTTAATCAAATTTAAAAAAGGAATATTATTTAAATAAGGTTTAAATAATTATTCCTAGAAAATAATAAGATAAATAATAATTTATCTTATTAATTTTCCTATTTTGGGTTAAATATGACCAGGAATGTTAATTAAACTGTTGTTGAACTAATTATTCATTGAGGAAAATCAAACAAATGTGGATTTATTTAATACTTCCTCATGGGGTTTCCTGTTTAGAACTTAAACAACTTAATAAAGGTGGTTTACTAAGTTATTTTTCATAGTGAAAGAAATTTTACTTAGGGTAAAATTGGTCTTACATGGTGTAATTAGGTCTATCTAATAGTAACAGGTTAGATGACCAAAAACTGGTATAACAGCTGGGAACGCCAGTTCTTTTGGTTTTCATTTATGTTATTTTTCAAGATCCTCACCAGTGTCTTGTTATATGACTCTGTGAGCCCATTACCTTGTGGGTAATATGTAGTGGAGTGCCTCAAAATGATATTATAATGCTGACAGAAGTTGATGAACCAATCTGAATTAAAATCTTGGGCATTATCTATTATGATTTTAGCAGGGCATCCAAACTTGGCTATTATGTTTTCCTCCAAGAACTTGATCACCACCAAATCTGTGGCATTCCTTGCGGGAACGAACTAAATCCATTTAGTGAAGTAATCCTTGGCGGTGAGGATCCATCGATTTCTGTTGTGAGAATATAAGTGAATCTCAGATATGAATTTGATTCCCCATTGTTTGAATGGCTCTTTAACAAGAACTGGGATCAATGGGAGAGGTGTGAACCTTTGCTTTTTGGTGAATGTTTGACACCTTTCGCAGGCCCTGATGTGAGCATGTACATCAACAAATAGCTTGGGCCAAAATAAGCCTGTTCAAAGGATCTTGTAAGCAGTGGATCCCTAGTTGTAATTCCCACCACATATTCCTTCATGGAACTCTTTCTTCCGTCAACCTCTTGCTATGTTAAAAATAGTAGTAAAATCCCTCCCGAGGTCCCTCGAATAGAGTTTCTCATTTGATATAGTATACTTTTCATATCTTAACCTTAAAGTGCGATACTTCATCTTGTCATCATTAGGGGGACACCTCAGGGTTAAAAGGTAATCCAATAAATCTTTATACTATAAGGATAGAAGATAGTTTACAATTTTCTTTTGTGTGGAAGATTCTATGCCCTTATCTACACCTGTCTCCTCCTGCGCTTCCCCCCTGTCATAGATAGATTTATCCCTAGAACTTAACAGTTGGATTCAGACAGAATTTTTTCTAGCCCTTGGCCTTTGATGAGTTTGGTAGAATTTATCTCCATCTCATAATTCTGAATATTATCTATCCATTTGTGCCTTTTTCCTTCACTGTCTCCCTGCACTAGAATATCCTTCATTGTTGCAGTGGGTACGTAAGTTGCTATGAAAGACTGTAAGACGTACACACGAAATTCCTTAAGTGACATGACATGAGCGTATGTTTTCTTTTCCAAGATATTATACTTTAGTTTGGCTTCTCGGAGGACTTGGCTAAAGAACACAATAGGTTGTTCATTCCCTTCATTGTTTTTTTGTAGCAACACCGAAGCTATTATGTGAGGGGAGGCGAAAGAAAAAAAATCATCAATGGCTTTCCATAATATGGACGCGCCAACACTAGAGCTTCCACAAAGGCCTACTTGATCCTTTTTAAATAATCCCTGAATTGAGGAGTCCATTTCACTTCACTATTATTCTTCATAATTTGGCGATGTTTCAGACGATCTTGGCATAATTTGGTATGAACCTTCTGAGAAAATTTATTCTTCCCAGGAATACCTGTACTTCATTTTTGTTTATTCATAGGGAAATGTAGTTTATCACCTCCACCCACTTTGGTTCAATATTTTCCCCTTATTTGGTTACTAGATTCCCTAATAGCTTCCCTTCTTCCAGGGAAAACATGGATTTTTGGGGGTTAAGGGACAGACCATACCTTCGACAGTTGTCAAAGGTTCATCAAAGATGCTCTATATGATCAGCATCGCTCTTAGAGAGGAAGGTGATGTCATCTAGATAAATGACTAGAAGCTTATCCTGGTCTCCTATGAAAGCAATGTCCATCACATGTTGGAATGTGGAACCGACGTTTATTAGGCTGAAAAGCATTCAGGTGTACATGAAGGTTCCCCAAGGCATAGTGAACATCGTCTTATTTTTTTCTTCAAGGAGCACCACCACCTAGTTATATCTTGAGAAACCATCCATCATGAACATGCGGGAGGATCCCACTACCATTCGAAATATGTGGTCAATCATCAGGAGGGGATAATTGTCTTTGAGTGAGGCTCTGTTCAGATTTCGAAAGTCCACGCGGAACCTGATTTCGTCGTTTTTCTTCCTCACATGAACCAGGTTTTCCACCCATTCCGAGTACCTCAGAGGGATAGATCTTTGCCTGCAACAACTTCTTTATTTCCTTTTCAATAGCTGAGAGAACAAGAGGATTGATTTTCCTTAGCTTTTTTTTACGAGGCTTAACATCTTCTTTGAGGGGTACCTTATGATGTATGATGTCAATATCAAAATTATTCAAGTCTTAGTATGACCATGAGAAGACGTCTTTGTACGATTGAAATAGCTTCAAGTAATGTCCTCGGTATTCTTTAGGGACTCCTTTTTATAGCTTCACCACGTTTTGATCTTCCTCTGTCTCGATTTTCAAATCCATGACTAGCTCATCAAGGGATGGTTTCTTGGGGTTCACTAGGATATCTTTTTTATAAAAAAGTCTCTCTAATGGAACAAGACCCCTGGGAATGACATTTCCCTTTAATTTCAAGATGCGGTGCCTAGCCAGTGTCTCCTCCAATTTAGTTTTTGGCTCTTCACTATCATCTTCGGCTGCCGAATTGATCACCAAATTTGACAATTCGCCCACCATATCCATAAAATGCTTGACTTTCTCTTTATCCTCAAATACCTGCCAATGCTTCACATTGTCTCGAATGGAGGGGAAATATCACAATTCCACTTCGTATATGAGAAACGTTTACTGACGAGGGAGAAAATTTCTAGCAGCCACAGCTAGTGAGTCAGCCATTCTGTTCTTATCCCTCGGCATGAACTGAATTTCAAAAGATGAGAAGAAGTTATCAAACAAACCCCATAACTCTTTCCTGTAAGCTCTGAGTCGTGGGTGATTACCTTGGGATTGGTTCCTGACTTGCCTCACTACTAGCTCTAAATCTCCAAACACCTTGACATTCTATATGTTCATGTTCTGCATTTCCTGTAATCCCAACAGTAGGGATTTATACTCAACCACGTTGTTTGTGGCTTGAAATTCGAGCTTGAAGGAGAGAGGCAGTAAGTGTTGAAATCATGATTTCCATTAGACCAAAACCCACAGGCTTTAGTCTCCACTACAATCTCCAAATTTAGGATCCACGAGAGGTTGTTAGTCCATGTCATGAAACACACAGGGAGTGTTGAACCCAATGTCCAACAATCTCCCCCCAACGTGAGCTGGGTATGTTTTGAGCTCGAGACCTATTTCTCTGATAGCAGTTGTTGAAATAACAATTATTGTTAGACCAAAACCCATAGGCTTTAGTATCCACTACAATTTCCAGAGTTAGGATCGATGCGAGGCTGTTAGTCCATGTCACAAAACACACGGGGAGCATTGAACCCAATGTCCAACACTAAGCACCCTTCCAGCGATATCAGGAGTTCCCCGGCTCCGTTTCCTTCTCGTGAATAAGCCCCATCAAACTCGAAGGTCCAAACCTTGTTCTCCACTCTATTTATGTGATCCCCCTGTCTTCAGGGACATACCTTCATTTCTTGCAAGAACTTATCATCCTCCTCGAGAATAAGATAGGAAAATTCACCCTCCTTGCTATACACCAGAGAATTAGTTGAACCATAAATTTTGGTGACCGTATTTACAAACTTGGACTCATGGTATAATATTCTTTCTACCCCACCGAACTATGGAATAGTAGTGTAGGTGAGGTAGAGTTTTATTGACCCTCCAATATTGGAACCCAGGATCTAGAAAACAACATTCCAAACCGAGCTGGGATATCAGCTACAAAAATATCCATCACCAAATTTTTGGCCAGAATCTGGGCTAAGTTCACTACCATGTCTTTTATCATACCCAAGCACTTCACCCTTTCGGAGTCAAAAGAATATAGGTCTTTATAAGGCCTTGCAATCTGCAATCCTAATTGTTCCATGAAAGACAAAGGCAATAGGTTATGTGATGCCCCAGAATATAACATGCAATTTTGCAATAGTAAGTCATGTATCAGCAGAGTCAGATAGAATAGAGGAGTGGTTGAGTCCTGCTCTTCCACATGAGGTCCAAAAACCATCATGGGTCGTTCTTCTTGGAGATTGAGGTTGTCAGGGAGAGGTTTTACACGAAGGGTCCACATGAATTGGAACACTTGAGCTTTATATGAAGGTTGTTTTAGGAGCTCGATCAGGGGAACCAAGATCTTGACCTTCTCTAGTTCTTTATGGAGATTAAAGGGTGTGGGCGCTTTTTCTGTAATGGATTCTTTGAACTTTTATTTAGGAGGGTTAGGTAGTTTAAAGGGTATAGATGAGGACTTCTCATTTTTGGGAGGATCAAATTCTTGCTTTATGGAAGTGGATGCAGTGGCCTTTTGAGGGGTTGACTCTTCTAATGGAATTTTCCATTTACTGGCAAGATTAGGAGGGGTTTATTCTCTTGATATCAACTCTTCATTTTTTCCTTGCACTCAGGTTCTCTTCCTAGAGGACCTGAGGTCATATTTCTTGTGGAGTTGAGCTTGCATGAAATCCACGAACTATCTGTAGTAACTGTAAATACCTTGATCCTCTCGAGGGACTTCCTTCTCCTCTTACTCCCCTTGCAGGATGAGTTCACCCTCCTCATCAATAAAGTAAGTGAGGAATTGATTTTCTTGGTTGTCTATGACTTCCTCAGTGTGTCCCTCCACTTCTCCCTTGAAGTATAGAGGGGGTTAAATGTGGTCTTGTTGTTCCTCCCTCTCCCACTGCAACAACTGCAAAGGGGGCTTCTGATATTGAGGATTAAATCCCCGGTTAGGAATCATTTGGTTGGGACGAGGAGGGGATTTTTTTGCATCCAATTCAAGCTTAATCAACTTATTTAAAAGGTTCCATATTGGCTTATTCATTTTTTAAATTCTATAATCTTTTGATTCCCTTTCCTAATTTGAAGTAGAATAATCCTCCCTATTCTTTCTTCTCGCTTCATATTCTATATTCCCCTTGAATTTACCAGTAGAAGAAAAGTTTTCTTCGATGTCCAATGCATCCATCTAGATCTAATCCAGAGATGTGGATTTTCTTTCTCTTAGGGTGAACCCAAACTCTAGTTCGAAAGCTCCTGCGAAGACCACTTTAGTAGCTGCTCATTAGGGGAATTTTGAGGTCTAAAATGGTCCTCCTAAGAAAAATATACAACCAAAATAAACTTTATAAGAACCAATAGGATTCAATATGATGATGTCAACCATGGGGGATGATTCACTATTTTTAAAGTAAAAGGGTAAAAAGATTAAAAAATAATAAAATAATAAACTACTTTTTTAACTCGTATTTTCAACTTATCTCCCAAATTGTTACTCAAATTTCGAGTAGGAGTACTCGTTGGATGTTAAATTTAATTCATCATCCAAGGAGTACCCATGTTGCACACTTTCGATGGACCTTGCTACACAAAAAATGAGAAATACATGAAAAATGTTATTGCAATCATGTTTTTCATGCATTTTTCATTTTTTGTGTAGCAAGGTCTATCAAAAGTATGCAACATGGGTAGTCCTTGGATGAGAAATTAATTTTTTCATCCAATGAGTATTCCCGCTTGAAATTTGAGTAAACAATTTAAGAGATAAGTTGAAAATACAGTTGAAAAAAGTAGTTTTTTGTTTTTTCCCTCTAAAATTCGATGATGTAACCAAATTTTGTTTTATTATTTCCACTATTATTTTATAATTTCTTTAGGAGGCCCATTTTAGACCTCAAAATTCCCCTAACGTTGGTGAGGATCTATTTTAGAAGGAAGATTATTATAGATATTATTGAACCTCTTTATGAATTATGTTACATCCTCATTGTGTCTCTTTTTTAGAGCATTGGATTCGGTGAGAAAACATCCATGGTCCCTCTTTTCTCCACATTTTAATGTGAAGAAATTTTCCATTTCTTCCCAAGTGTGCACTGTGTTGTTGGCTAAAGACTTGAACCATTTTTGGGCTTCTCCATCCAAGGATTGGATGAAAATTCTTAACACCACATCTAAGTGCTCTACATTCACATTCTCAACAAACGCACAAAATGTTTCAATATGTCTTTGCGTAGAAGTATTATCCTCCCCGGTGAACCGAGGCAGATGCTTTAGATAATATTATGGCATGTCATTCAGAAACAGAGTTAGAGCCAATGGAGCATACTTGTTGAGGAGGAAAAAAAGTACAACCATGAGGGGAAATGGCGTAGGTTATGAGGGTGAGATGGCTGAGGTATAACAGGTATGTGGTGAGTAGAGGTTTGGATATTTTTCTATAAAAAAATTTAGAGTGCTGCAAATTCCTTAACATCTTCAGCCTCGGGAGGAGGGTCCAAGGGAAGTAGAGAAGTGTCAATGGATTTAGCTTCTTTTTTTATGACTAAACTGGATAAAGTAGAGGCTTATGGAGGATACTCAAGTAAAAGAGATGTGGAGCTAGGGCCATAAATGTCAGCTTTCTGAGATGAGGAAGGCGAATCTTCTAGAGAAAATGAGGGTAGGTAAGTCTGGATTTGTTTCTTTTCCTTTAAGATTCTCTTAAATATGATATTTTCGATGTCATATAGAGAAGGGGTTTTCAACTCGGAAGTATCTAATCCATTATTAGGCCTTGTTTAATCCAGGATTACAACTGATTCGAACTTTGATAATAGTGAAATCGCCAAGGTGAGGGCTATGAAACTCTCAAAACTTTGTGATCACCTGATTGAAGGGTGAATATAATGTCATATCCCGGGGAAAATGTTTTCTAATTCGCTCCTCGGCAACAGCGCCAAAAATATGTTGTTACTCCTAGTGACAACCTTGAGTTTCAAAAGACTAGTGCCTAGGACATCTTGGAATCAGAGGTTAGATGTAGACAATTTTAAGGGTGCCTATAACAGAATATGGATTAAGAGGATAATGATTGTGGTGGTTTAGGAATGATGAAGACTTTGGAGTTTGATTCATGTTAATTACCTTATACTGCAAGAGGGCTCAGGATGCTTTATGGAATGATGGATTTTCAAATAGGCCAATTATGAAACAATGAGCAGACTCTTTCAAAATATGTAGAGGTGCTGAGAAGGAATGGAGGAGGAACCCATGAGTGACAGGCTTAAAATACTTAAGAATCTGTCTCCCGTGAACTCAGAGGAAGGGGATGTAAGTGGATTGTGACCAATAATAGAGATTCGTGGAGTGAAAATTAATGGGGCACAACAAGTTTAACACATGATCGTTATTCATACACGAATTCATTAATAAAAATGCATATACCCAGTAGCTACATTACACGAATCATCAAAGCAGCAAAACATTGAAAGATGATTATACATAAACAAGAGGTTACTGATAAACAAGATAATATCGATACATACTACTAGTTGCTCCATCTAGAATCCAAATAAAAAGTGTTGTATATCATATTATTTTCAAAACAACTGTCCCAAATATGTGTCTCGGAGCATAAAGAGCACAGTCATACAGAACTACAACAAAACATTCTCCAAAATTCAGAACCCTTCTTTCATCTCTAAACTCTCTACATGTAGAGTTCTCCTTGAGGGTTTATGATCGAATAAACTTTCATGATCAACCAACACATGTGAAAATGAAAAATATCATAACCAAATCAAAGAGCATGCATCGATCAATCACTTCCATAATCAGAACATAAGAATAGAATCAGGTGAAATCGAGATTTGAAAAAAAAACATGATAATTAAATAGTAAAAGAAAAAACATAGTTGGCCACAGAGGTTAAATCATGGAATCTTCAAATGGGGTGGTGAGGAGTAGCCATCAACAAGTGGGTAGTCTGGCTTCCATCACATGATTTCACCTACTGTCGAAAGCTTCCACTCCCTTATTCTCATGAGTTCCATTAACTGTTACGAAATGCCCAATCCTACTGTGCGTTCTTAGCTCTTTAGGGGGGTTTTATTGAACAAACTGAATATACCATAATTGAATTTGTCGTGCCGAAAACCCATTATGTGTTTGACTTGCAAAAACAAAGACCAGGTTTCGAAGCAAGGCTGAACCAAACCATGAGCAGTCTGATGTGTGATAGGGAGTAGAGATGAGGGGAAGATGGCAGAGGTTTGGTGGTGATAGGCCATGTGGATATTGGATGGAAATGGCGAAGGTAATGGTGGAGTTAGCATGAGTAATGGTGGTAAAAACCCATTTTTCTTTATAATGGCGGAGCTAAAAGTGGGACCTGCGACATTAACACACAGCGGAATGGTTAACACTGAAAAAAGTGGGACAAAGACTGTGGGAGGGCTTTGATGATGTGGGAAGGAAGTGGGGCCACCCGCAAATCACAATCGGGGAATCACGAGTTTTTTTTTATGAGGAATGGAGGGTAATGGTTGCGATTTGAGATTTTTGATATTGCAAATTCAAAGATTATCGCAGGTCAAAATCATATCGTAAATCGTAATTAGGAGTCGGGGATCAGGATGGGTAACAAGAATGAAATGATTTGAAGTGTGATGTGCAATGAGTGGAAGGTGATGTGGCGTGATGGAGGTAGGTCCACCCGCAAACTGAAATCGAGAGAGTTTTGATATGAGAAATGGGGGGTAAAGGTTGTGATTTGTGATGTGCGATGACTGGAAGGTGACATGGTATGATGGATTTGGGGCCAACCCCAAATCAAAATCAAGAGTTTTGTGATGGAGTGCAATGTAACATGTATGTGTTTTTGTGATATACGATTGGTGACTAAAGAAGAGGCTCACACCAAAATTAAAAGAGGAGGTCATATTAAATATACCATATGTTAAATATGATCTATATATAATGGTTTATGGGAAATGGCCAATGGGTTATGGATCATAACACTTGGACAAAAGCTCTTTCCTCTTTTGACTGTGGGGTGTTCGCTCGACCTATGATTGAATTTGTTGGCCTTCACATTAGCCATTCCCACTATTCATTTTCTTAACTCTCCATGTTTCCTTATCTGTTCATAAAAACCACAAGACAACATTAGCTCCGTTGGGGATGATGCACACATTCGAGTGTGTTGAGAACTCACAGAGCACTTTCTTGTGTTCTTCTTGATATGCACGGGATCAGAGTTAAAAAAATCAATAAATTTTAATAAAAAACAAAAGAAGAATTCATGTGAAAATAAAAAACTTCATATATACAATTTGAGGATATGTACAATGGGCTATCGTAGTTCGCTATTAGTGCTGGAATTAAGGCTTGAGAAACTGTCTATTGATAAGCATCTTGAGTATGTCTCCTTCCAATTTCTCCATCACAAATTTATTGTTGCCTTTGACCTCTGCCACCCTGAATGGACCAAACCAAAAGGGGTCGAATGTCCCATGTTTCCCTTTGTCTGACTGCTTGTCATCCCATCGTAGCACTAAACCCCCTAGTTGGATTTCCTTGTCTATAGATCTTTGCTAAAATAAGCCTTTCATATTTTCTTAGTACTCTGCTAGTCTGAGGCTTACCTGTTCCCATGTTTCATTTAGTTCGGCCAATTGATTCATTCTTCTGATAAGGTCGTCTAGCTTTCCCTTGCTCTCTTGTAAGAATTGAGTCATGGGTAATACGAGTTGAATAGGGAAGAGTGCTGCTCTATTGTACACCAGCTCATAAGGGGACTTCCCTGTGGATCTTTAAGTCATGATACGATTCGACCAAAGAGAAAACTTGAGTTGGGAATCCTAGTTCTTTTTTTTTCATTGATGGTATTTTTCAAGATCCTCACTAGTGTATTGTTATATGAATTTGCGAACCCATTCCCCTATGGGTAACATGTAGTGGAGTGCCCCAGAATAATATTATAATGCTGAAAGAAGTTCATGAACGTTGCTGACTTAAAATCCTAGGCATTATCTCATATGATTTTAGCATGGCATCCAAACTTGGCTATTATGTTTTCCTCCAAGAACTTGATCACCGCCAAATTTATGGCATTCCTTGCGGGCACAGACTCAACCCATTTAGTGAATTACTCCATGGCGGTGAGGATCCATCGATGTTGGTTGTTAGAAGTCGGGTGAATCTCACCTATGAAGTCGATTTCCCATTGTTTGAACGAATCTTCAACATGAACTGGTATCAATGGGAGAGGTGCGAACCTTTTCTTTTCGGCGAATTTTAGACACTTTTCGTAGGCCTAGATGTGAGCATGTACGTCACCAAATAGATTGGGCCAAAAGAAGCCTGCTCTCAGGATCTTGTGAGTAGTGGATCGCCAGCTTTAATGCCCACCAGATATTCCTTCATGGAAATATGTCATCATTTCGTCAACCTCTTGCTCTGTTAAACATAGTAGTAAAATCCCAATTGGGTCCCTCCAATAGAGTCTCCCGTTTACCACAATATACTTTTGAGATCCTAACCTTAAAGTGTGATACTTAGTCTTGTCGTAGTTAGGGGGACACCTCATGCTTAAAAGGTACCCCACTATATCCTTATACTATAAGGATAGAAGGTACTTTACAAGTGTCTTTTATGTGGAAGATTCTATGCCCTGATGTACACCTGTATCCTCCTATGCTTCTCCTCCGGTCACAGACAAATTTATCCCTAGAGCTTGACATTTGGATTCACACAAAACTTTTACCAAACGTTGGCCTTTGATGATTTTGGTAGGCTTTATCTCCATCTTGTACTCCTTAATATTAGCTATTCATTTCCCCCTTTTTGTAGCAGCACTGCAACTATTCATTTTGTAGCAGCACCGCAACTATTATGTGAGGGGAGGCGAAAGAAAAAATAATGAATGTCTTTCCATAATCTGGACCCACTAGCACTAGAGCTTCTCCAAAGGCCTGGATGATCCTGTTGAAAGAATCCCTGGATTGAGGAGCCCATTTCACTTCACTATCTTCTTCAACATTTTGGTGATGTTACAGACGATATGGACATAATTTGGTATGAACCTTCTGAGAAAATTTATTCTTCCTATGAATACATGTATCTCATTTTTGTTTCTTGGTAGGGAAATGTTGTTTATCACCTCCACCCACTTTGTGTCAATATTTACCCATTCTTTGGTTACTATATTCCCTAATAGCTTCCCTTCTTCCATGAAAAACATGGATTTTTGGGGGTTAAGGGATAGACCATACCTTCAACATTTGTTAAAGGTTCATCGAAGATTCTCTATATGCTCAGCATCTCTCTTCTAGAAGATGGTGATTTCGTCTAGATAAATCACCACAAACTTATCCTGGTCTCCTATGAAATCTATGTCCATCGCACGCGGGAATGTGGTACCTACATTTATCAAGCCGAAAGGCATTCAGGTGTACATGAAGGTTCCCTAAGGCGCAGTGAACGTCATCTTCTTTTGGTCTTCAGGGAGCACCACTACATGGTTATATCTTGAGAAAACTTCCATCATGGGCATGTGGGTGGATCCCACTACTCTGTGCAAGATGTGTCCATATTTGGGAGGGGATAATTGTCTTTGAGTGAGGCTCTGTTCAGATTTTTGGAAGTCCACAGAAAGCCTGGTTTTGTTGTTTTTATTCCTCACATGAACTAGGTTTGCCACCCATTCTGAGTAACTTAGAGGGAAAATGATCTTTTCCTCCAACAACTTCTTTATTTCCTTTTCAGTAGACGGGAGAAGAAGAGGATTGATCTGCCTCAACTTCTATTTATGAGGCTTAACGTCTTCTTTGAGGGGTATCTTATACTGTATGATGTCAATATCGAAAGTCTTCAAGTCCTAGTCTGACAAAGTGAAGACTTCTTTGTATGATCGAAAGAGATTCAGGTATTTTCCTTGATATTCTTCAGGGAATCCTTTCGATAGCTTCACCACCTTCAAATCTTCCTCTGTCCTGATATTAAAAAACTTTATTGGCTCATCTGGGGATGGTTTGATGGGCTTCATCGGGATATCGTTTTTACCAAAAAGTGTCTCTAATTCCACAAGACCCCTGGGAATGAAATTTCCCTTTAATTTCAAGACGCGGTGCCTGGCGAGTGTCTCCTCCGATCTGGTTTTTGTCTCTTCATTGTCATCTTCGGTTGCCGAATTGATCACCAAATTTGAGAATTCGCCAACCATCTCCATAAAACGCTTGAATTTCTCTTCGTCCTAGAAGACCTGCCAATACTTCACGTTGTCTAGAATGGAGGGGAGATATTTCACTTCCACCTCGTATCTAAGAAACAGATTGTGAGGAGTGAGGAAATTTCTAGCAGCCACAACTAGTGAGTCTTCCATTCTGTTCTTATCCCTCAGCATGAACTGAATGTTAAAAGCCAAGAATAAGGTATCGACCAAATCCCATACCTCGTTCCTGTATTCTCTGAGCCGCGGGTTCTTAGCTTGGAATTGGCTCCTAACTTGCCTCACCACTATCTCTAAATCTCCAAACAAATTGAGATTTTGTATGTCCATGTTCCGCGCTGCCTGTAATCCCAACAACAAGGCTTCATAATTGGCCACATTGTTTGTGGCTTCAAATTCCAGGTTGAAGGAGAGAGGCACTAAGCATCCTTCCGACCATATCAGGAGTGCCCCGGCTCCTTTTCCTTCTCATCAATAAGCCCCATCAAACTACAAGGTCCAAATCTTGTTCTCAAATCTATTTATGGCATCCCCTTGTCTTAGGGGAGAGACCTTCATTTCTTGCAGGAAATTCTCGTCCTCCTTGAGCATAAGACAGGAAAATTCACACTCCTTGTCATACACTGGAGAACTGGTCGAACCATCAAATTTGGTGACCATATTTACAAACCTAGACTCACAGTATCATCTTCTTTCTTCCCCACTGAACACTGGGATAATGGCATAGGTAAGTTTGAGTTTTATTGACCCTCCAATCTTGGAACCCAGGATCTGGACAACAACATTCCAAACCGAGTTGGGATATCAACTACAAGAATATCCATCACCACACTTTTGGCCAGAATCTGGGCTAAGTTCACTACTAGGTCTTTTATCATACCAAAGCACTTCACCCTTTTGGAGTCAAAAGAATACAATTCTTTATAAGGCCTTGTAATCTTCAATCCCAATTGTTCCATGAAAGACAAAGGCAACAGGTTACGTGAATCCAAAAAATATAGCATGAAAATGTGCAATAGTATGTCATGTATCACCAGAGTCACATAGAACGAGGGAGTAACTGAGTCCTTCTCTTCTACATGAGGTCCAAAAACCACCATGGGTCATTCTTCTTTGATATTAAGGTCATCAGGAAGAGGTATTACACCATGGGAATGCATGAATTAGGACACTTGAGCTTTGTATGAAGGTTGTTTGAGGAGCTTGATAAGGGAAATCATAATCTTTACCTTCTATCTTTCTTTCTGGAGATTAAAGGGTGTGGGCCCTTCTTCTGTAATGGCTTCTTTGAACTGTTCTTTAGGAGGGTTGGGATGTTTCAAGGGTATAGATGACGAATTATTATTTTTGGGAGGATCAACTTCTTGCTTTGTGGAAGTGGATGCAGTGGCCTTATGAGGGGTTGATTTCTCTAATGGATTTGTCCCTTTAAAAAAAGACTAGGAGGGCTTTGTTTTGTTGATATCGACTCCTCATTTTATTCTTGCACTCGGGTTCTCCTCCTGGAGGACCCGAGGTCATATTTCTTGTGGAGTTGAGCTTGAATGAAATCCATGAACTATCTGCAGTAACTGTCAATATTTTGATCCTCTAGAGGGACTTTCTTCTCCTCTTTCTCCTCCTTCAGGATGATTTCACCCTCCTCATCATCAGAGTAAATAAGGAATTGATTTTTTTGGCTGTCTGTGACTTCCTCGGCCTGTCCCTCCACTTCTCCCTCCAAGTATACAGGGGGTTGAATGTTGTCTTGTTTTTCGTTCATCTCATGCTACAACAGCTGCAGAAGGGGCTTCTGATTGAAGATTAAACCCCCGGTTAGGAATCATTTGGTTGGGATGAGGAGGGGAATTTTTGGCCTCTAATTCAGGCTTAATCAGCTTATTTGAAAGGTTCTTGATTAGCTTATTTATTTCTTCAATTCTATACTCTTGTGATTCCATTTCCTCATTTGAAGTAGAAGCCTCCTCCCCGTTCTTTCTTCTCGCTTCATTTTCTATCTTCCCCTTGAATTTACCAATGGAAGCCAAGTTTTCTTCTACCTCCAATGCATCAGTCTGGATCTGATCCAAAGATGTGGACTTTCTTTCTCTTAGGGTGAACCTAAACTCCGGTTCCAAAGATCCTGCGAAGACCACCTTAGAAGCTTCTTGCGGAGGCTTTATTTTAGTAGGAAGATTATTATAGAGCTTATTGAACCTCTTTATGAATTTTGTTACATCCTCATTGAGTAAGTTTTTATAGCATTGAACTTGGTGAGAACGTATCCATGGTCCCTCTTTTCTCCCCATTTTAAGGTGAAGAAATTTTCCATTTCTTCCCAAGCGTGGATTATGTTGTCGGCTACAGACTTGAACCATTTCCAGGCTTCTCCATCCAAGGATTGGATGAAAAGCCTTAAAACCAAATCTAAGTGCTCTACATTCACATTCTCAGCAAAGACACATAAGTTTTCAATATGCCTCTACGTAAAAGTATTATGTTCCCTGATGAACCAAGGCAAGAGCTTTAGATAATCTTGTGGTATATCATTCAACAACTAAGGTAGAGCCAATGGAGCATACTTGTTGAGGAGGAAACCAGGTACACCCATGAGGGGCGGTGGTGGTATGTTATGAGGATGAGTTGGCTGAGGTATAACAGGGATGTGGTGAGTAGAGGTTTGGATATTTGTTTGTAGAGGTTGGGTCATGTGGGCTGGTGGGCCCCAATTCCATAACTGAAACTTGGAGGTTGGTTCATGTCATAGTAAGAGTCACCTAACATTTATCATCAAGAGCTCATAAAAATTAGTAAATATCGGAGGATGCGTTAGATGAACTATAAATGTGTCACGCGAGTCCAAAGAGGTGACAAATGTAGAGTACGACTCCCATTCCAAATACCAAAAACCCATGCTCTATTCTTTTGTTTGACATGTTAATCATACTTTTTCTCATTATAGTGACTCTTTAAATAACACCCAATCGAGGAATGAGTGAATATAATCATAATCCATATTGTTAGGTACATAAAGGTTCTTACTGTACTTTACTTTATAATTATATCAAATTCTATAATTGTACAAGGATATTTTCATTTTGGCATTAAAATCAATTTGTTTCTCCTTCATAGGTATCTTATGGGATAATCCAGCGATATTTGAATTGATTTAGTTTTCGTCCACGCACCAAGCTGTAGTGCTTTTGATGCATGCTTTGCAAACATTATTCTTACTTCAAATTAGTGAACATATGAAGTTGTATTCCTTTGTTCAAGCTATCTAAAAATAGTAATTGGTTAAACTAAAAACATTCTGATTTATATGTAAGAAAGACAAACAAAACTAAATTTATTGTGCCTTCTATTATAGAAGAAATTAAATAAAAATTTTTGCATAAAGCGAGACAATGACATAGAGTATCTAAATAAACTGAGATTAATAGAGTTATTAAAGTTAAAAAAAAATGATCGGCTATTTCACAATGCTAGTTTGTTAAGCTAAAAACATTGTTATTTAAGTATAAGAAAATATGGAAATAAAACGAAATAAGCAATTAGGCCTTATTTGTTTGTAATAGAAGTAATCAAATATACATTTTTTACATGAAGAGTTTTAAATAACCTGAGATTAATGGTGTTATTAATGGTTTTGGTATATTGAAAACAAGGATCATGGTTCAAGATCTTAACAGATCGTAATATGTTACACAATGAGATTACCATTAAAAGTTTTAGCTATATTCTTTTAAGGTATTTATGATAAATATATGTACTATAATATATTGTTCATCATGATGTTTAACGTTATTGAAAAAAAAAATTTCCCGTTTATTCATTCATAAGGGAGTTTTAAAATCTATTAGGTCTCTTGTTTTTTAGTAGTGAGTTCTTGTATAACAAAAGCCTTCCTCCCAATAGTCCTTAGATTTGGTCAATCTATTGATCAGTTTTATCAACCATGTCTTCGTACCAATCTCATTACCGCAACACTTATTATCAACAAATACCCTATTATGTAAACTCGGCTAACAAATATTTATCTTGTGCTTGTTGGTGGATCAATTGAAATTATTTTGCCACCTTTTCCATTGATGAAGGAAAATTATGAGAAGTACAACCAATATATTGTTGGTATTGTAGTTTGATAATGTTGAGTAAGGGAGTTTGTAAGTTTTGGAAGGTATAACATGGATGTTTGGTAAAAAATGGTATATTTAGTAGTCTATATTTATCTTAACTACTTATTTATTAAAAGTTAATAGGATCAAATATTATTATATGCAAACATATTTTTAAAATGAAAAAACAATATCATTCTCTGCAATTTTTCTTTTAGAATGAAAAACTTGAAAAGATATTTACACGTTAAAAGATTTAATGGTTTCTGATTGACAAATTCATGAGTAAGATATATTTATAGTAGTTTTTTGTCTCTCACTTTATATAGACCATGTATAATTTTCTATTGTTTAAATTGTATTTTTGAATAATTATTTTACTAATTTTTTTCTTAATTACTTTATCTCTATAAAGTTATATAAAATTATATTATTTAACGTAAACATCTAAATATTTTACTTATTACTTGAAGAGGGAAAGTGAACCAAGCTAGCACAATGAGAATGCAATTATTAATATTTTATGATGGTTTTAATTAAAACTAACCAAATATATGTAATCATTTATGTTTTTATTATAGTCCACAACATTTTTTCATTTAAAGTATTTTTTTAAGGGACACTTGTGGATTCCAAGTTGACCACTCAAAAACTTACACATCACCCTCATACAAGATTGTAGAATAAGCCTCTAAGCTCAATTATAAATAAATATTATTTTTATTAGAAATATTATTTTAAAAAAATTTGAACAAAACATTTTTGTATTGTCTTTATAAATATCTACTAAAATTAAATGTATTATTTAATATCTCATAAATATACTATAACAAAAAATTACTAATTAAAGATCATATAATTATACCTAATATAATAAAACATACTTTGTAATATAAAAATTATATTATTAATTTCAAAATCACAAGTCATTCTAAATAGACAAAAGGCCTTGTAGAAATTGTTATATTCTGATTTCAAATATAATGTTATAACACTTTCGAAGTGAGTGTATAACACATTTAAAAAAGGCTAATACCAAGTTTTGTTTTATTTTGATTGTATTTTTATTTTAATTTTAAAGTTATTAAAATATTAAAAAAAACAATAACCAAACCCTAATCTCTTCAAACATTAAAAAAGACATAAAATAACCAAACCTTAATGTAATAAGCTATAAAACTAGGAAAAAAAAAACATCAATGCAACCTGACATAATTTATGCAAATTAAAACTAGTATTAGAAGGGACCTTATATCAATGATTGAAAGGTTGTTGTTAGAAGCAGCATTATATCGATGATGGGAAGGGTGTACTGTAAGTCTAGAAAATTGTAAAATTTAAAATTTTCCCATATATAAATTAAACCCTCTGTCTCTTTTTCACACAAAATTATTCTATTAAATCGACTACTAAATGAAATCTATTTAAGCAGTAAAATCAATCTATTTTCCCTTATTTGTATGCTTTTGCATCCTTTTATCCAATTCAAACATACCTTAATCGATTTATCTATAACTAAAGAACTAAGTTGTAATAATTAAGATGCTGGTTATTAAAAACTTTTACACATACAAAAATAAATCTTATTTTATATATACATAATATTTTATTTTACATTACTTTATAATAGATATCATTTTTAAGATTCAACTGGAGTTAAATAAGTTATTCGTTTTATTAAAATGGTTATAAATAAATAAGTTAACTTAATTGAATTCCAAAAAAAATATTTAATATAATACATTACAGAAATATCTTATATTTAAATTACTTTATAATTCTATCGAACTCTATAATTATTAGAAGAGTTTTCAATTTAGGTAGTAAAATCAATATGTTCTCCCTTATTTGTAGTGCTTCTGCACCCATTTACCCTATTCAAACATGACTCAACGATTTAGCTGTCGTTCAAGAACCAAGTTGTAGTGATTAAGATGCATGTTTAATAAACTATTCTTTCTTCAAGGTAATGACCTTATGCAGTTGATTGTAGTTTCTTTGCTCAAAGATCAAATAGAAATTGTTAAGCTATAAACGATTTAAAAAAAAACAAACGAATAAGATATTTTTTATTCTTCTTTGTAGAAAGAATTAAATAAACATTTATATAGAATTAAATAAACATTTCTATATGAAGCGCTAGATTGACTGGAGATCTAAATAACCTGAGATATAATCAAGTTATCACAACCTTTTTCTCCATTAAAAACTATCTGGGATCAAACTCTTTTAACCGTTAATAAAAAAAAAATTATATATTATAATATATTATACATAATCCAATTATCATTACAAGTTATAATAAATATATATTATAATATTTTGTAATTTCTATTATTATTATTATGAAACATGAGCAATCTCTTATCACACTTATAAATAAAAAGTGGTTTTAAAATCCATTGAATCTCCTACTTTTTCAATAGTGAATTTCTTTGCAATAGCATTTTTCTTTCTTGTACAACCACACATTGGTATTAGTAATTTTTTTTTTTTTTTTACTTTTTACTAATTCAATGAGTTATATCTCAATTTTGATCTCGTTAGCACAAACACAATTAAGAAAAGCCCTTCTAAGTAGACAAGATCAACTACTATTTCTGCTATGTACGGTAGTAGATTAATTGAAACTAACTCGTTCTATTCTCAATAATTGTGAATATTAATGAAAATAGGATGAACAGATTATTTGGGTGAGGTAATGTCGAGTAATGGGATTTATAAATATCGACATCTATAAAAGAAAAGGGTATTTATTAAAAGTATGGATGTTATTTATTAAAAGAATGGATTATGTTTATTAGAAAGATGTATTTCAAGAGGATTTAGAAAAAAATGTGTTTTTTTTTTTTTATAAATAATTATCAGTTTCCATTATGCTCATATAATATATTATAGAAGTCACTTCATAATCATGAAATTATATTGTAATTTTCAAAAGTATAGATTATGAGATATAATTATGTTATTAATTTCAAAACGTAGATCAGATGTAAGAGACGGTGCATTCTGTAAATTTTTACGTTTTAATTTGAAATCTAAAGTTACATTTAAAAATTGGACGTGTCTAATACATTCATAAGAAGTTTTTAACGTGTATTATTTTCATTACATTATAGTTTTAAAGTAGTTTTTTTAAAAGACAAGATATATAGTAGGTATAATAATATATAAATTAAAAGAAAAAAAATTGTGTAGTTGATGAAATTAATGAAATTGCATTTATAGTTGAAATGTTGTAATGTAATTGAAAAAATAGAATTATATAAAATTTGATTTTGAGTTTTTTTTTATGAAAAAATAGTTTTAGAGTATGGAATTGTCATTTCAAAGCTTTAACTAATTTGGTGACTATGTTAAATTTTAATATAGGCTTTTTTTAATAGAGATATTGATCAAAATGGACATTTTCAAGATTTCTATATTTTATTATGCTAAAAACTCAGTAGTAACAACTTCGTGATTTAGTGAGATTCCTTTATCATGATAACATAAAATTGTGAGAGAAACCTTATATCTTATTTCTATGTTTCATTTTTTATGCATTTATTTTTTATTTTGTTTTGGAAATTTATTAAAATGGAAAAAATAATAGTATTGACTTATATTATTGTAAACACGTTTTAAACTTTAACAATTATTTTTCATAAAATGTTACTTTTAGCTTCTTGTATTTGACATATGATAAGTGTATAACTATTGATCAATTTTCTCCAAATTTAACTATAATTTATTTGTTAATTTCCTATGTATCCATAGTAATAAGACAAACATTTATCTTATACAAATATTATATAATTATTTGAAATATGCACTTATTTTTTAGATGATCAAAACAAGCTCTCTTCTAAATATGTTGAATACTCATATCTAGCTGTTAATTCAAGATACTAATATAATTGTATTTTAAGTGACGTTAGTTTTCAGCTACAACGGATGTTCATACATAAAATATATTTTATTTTTTAGAGAAATTAATAACTTACTTGTATATTTAAATATTATTAATTATATTAAATAAATATATGTTTACAAATTGAGTTTATCTGGTTTTCACATTGTTATATGCATTGAATTCTATTTTCCACCATAATGATAATCAATATAATGAAAGTTCATAGGACAATGAAACCAAAAGTATATGTGTTGTAACCATTCATGATATATCATAGTTTGAAGTTGATAGAGTTCTTTTTAATGATTGTAATAATTCATTATTTATTTTTCTTTTTCTTTTAAACACAATTTTATTGGATTATTATTTTATTTAAAAGCATAATGTTTTTCCATACAATAAAGATGTGAATAGCCATAATCGAACATCTTAAATATTATTATTTGAGTGAGATTTCTCAATTACTATATCATAAATAAAATCATTAATTATCTCACATTAAAAACATTAATATCATTTGAATAGGGTATTTGTGAACCAAACTTTGTTGGATTATTATTTTATTTAATAGCATAATTTTTTTCCATATTATAAAGATGTGAATAGACATAGTTGAACATCTTAAATATTATTTTTTGTTTGTCTTTCAGAGAAAGTTATCAATTACTATATCACAACTAAAATCATTATTTATCTCTCATTAAAAATATTAATATCATTTGAATAGAGTAACTGTCATCCTTCATAAATATATCATGGTTTTTTTATTTTATTATTTTCCATGCAAGTATAATAGTGTTTTTATTTCAATGTCAAATTATTAACATACAATATGTTAGCATACATTATGATGATAATATTTACATATTATTATGTTGCTTAAATTTGAAAACTTACTTTAATACAACAAAGTAGTGACTAGGTGCTTTGAAGTTCATCTGGTTAAATACAATATGAATAAGATATATCTGTAACATTCAATTTAGTATTGTGATTTTAAAAATCAATATGAAAATAGTCATTATAGGTACATTTATTTGATTTATCTGTAGTTATATTCTTGAATTATTTATTATGGTTGTTACATTTCATTATAGTATAATATATGATAGTTTATTTTCTCGTAAGGGATAAATCTACCCAATTATGTAGAGTAAGATCTAACTCTATACTCTTATTGTTGTTGATCTTTTCTTTGAAGTTAATATAAATTATCATTATTTTAAGAGAGACTAGAATGATAATTTAACTCTAATCTATCTAATTTTGTTATAGGAAGCCAAATACATCTTAAAACTAAATATTTTTATTTTTTTATAATAATAAATCTATTAACTAATCTTAATATGTATTACTTATTTTCCTTTATTAAGTTGAAAGAATAGTATTGAAAGAAATGCAAAAATTAATAGTAATGACTTTTATTATTGTAAACATATTTTAAACTTTAACAATTATTTTTCATAACATGTTGCTTTTAGCTTCTTGAATTTGATATATGATAAGTGTATAAATATTGATCAATTGTCTCCAAATTTAACTATAATTTATTTGTTCATTTCCTACGTATCCATAGTGATAAGGTAAATATTTATCTTATACAAATATTATATGATTATTTGAAATATGCACTTATTTTTTAGATGATCAAAACAAACTATTTTCTAAATATCTTGAATACTCATATCTAGTTGTTAATTCAAGATACTAATATAATTGTATTTTAAGTGACATTAGTTTTCAGCTACAACAACAGATGTTCATACATGGTATATATTTTATTGCTTGGAGAAAATAATAATTTACTTATATACTTAAATATTATTAATTATATTAAATAAATATATGTTTACAAATTAAGTCTAAGTGGTTTTCACATTGTTATATGTATTGAATTCTGTTTTCCACCATAATGATAGTCAATATAATGAAAGCTCATAAGACAATGAAACGAAAGGTATATGTGTTGTAACTTTTCTTGATATATCATAGTTTGAAGTTGGTAGAGTTTTTTTTAATGATTGTAATAATTCATTATTATTTTTTAATTTTATGTAAACAAAACTTTGTTGGATTAATATTTTATTTAATAGCATAATGTTTTTCCATATTATAAAGATGTGAATAGACATAATTTAACGTCTTAAATATTATTATTTGAGTGTCTTTCATGGAGAGTTATCAATTACTATATCATAAATAAAATCATTAATTATCTCACATTAAAAACATTAATATCATTTGAATAGGGTATTTGTGAACAAAAATTTGTTGGATTATTATTTTATTTAATAGCATAATGTTTTTCCATATTATAAAGATGTGAATAGACATAGTTGAACATCTTAAATATTATTTTTTGATTTTATTTAAGAGAAAGTTATCAATTACTATATCACAAATAAAATCATTATTTATCTTTCATTAAAAACATTAATATCATTTGAATAGAGTAACTGTCATCCTTCATAAGTATATCATGGTTTTCTTATTTTATTATTTTCCATGCAAGTATAATAGTGTTTTTATTTCAATGTCAAAATATTAACATAATAATATTTACATATTATTATGTTGCTTAAATTTGAAAACTTACTTTAATACAACAAAGTAGTGACTAGGTGCTTTGAAGTTCATCTGGTTAAATACAATATGAATAAGATATATCTGTAACATTCAATTTAGTATTGTGATTTTAAAAATCAATATGAAAAAAGTCATTACAGGTACATTTATTTGATTTATCTCTAGTTATATTCTTGAATTATTTATTATGTTTGTTACATTTCATTATAGTATAATATATGATATTTTATTTTCTCGTAACAGATAAATCCACCCAATTATGTAGAGTAAGATCTAACTCTATACTCTTATTGTTGTTGATCTTTTCTTTGAAGTTAATATAAATTATCATTATTTTAAGATAGACTAGAATGATAATTTAACTCTAATCTATCTAATTATGTTATAGGAAGCCAAATAAATCTTAAAACTATATTTTTTTATTTTTTTATAATAATAAATCTATTAACTAACCTTAACATGTATTACTTATTTTCCTTTATTAAATTGAAAGAACAGTAAAAATTATTGAAAGAAATGGAAAAATTAATAGTAATGACTTTTACTATTGTAAACAAGCTTTAATCTTTAACAATTACTTTTCATAAAATGTTACTTTTAGCTTCTTGTATTTGACATATGATAAGTGTATAACTACTGATCAATTGTCTCCAAATTTAACTATAATTTATTTGTTCATTTCCTATGTATCCATAGTGATAAGGTAAAAATTTATCTTGTATAAATATTATATAATTATTTGAACTATGCACTTATTTTTTTAGATGATCAAAACAAACTATTTTCTAAATATGTTGAATACTCATATCTAGTTGTTAATTCAAGATACTAATATAATTGTATTTTAAGTGACGCTAGTTTTCAGCTACAACAACAGATGTTCATATATGGTATATATTTTATTGTTTAGAGAAATTAATAATTTACTTGTATACTTAAATATTATTAATTATATTAAATAAATATATGTTTACAAATTGAGTCTAAGTGGTTTTCACATTTTTATATGCATTGAATTCTATTTTCCACCATAATGATAGTCAATATAATGAAAAATCATAGGACAACTAAACCAAAAGTATATGTGTTACAACTTTTCATGATATATCATATTTTGAAGTTGGTAGAGTTTTTTCTAATGATTGTAATAATTCATTATTATTATTATTATTTTAAACAAAACTTTGTTGGATTATTATTTTATTCAATAGCATAATGTTTTTCTATGTTACAAATATGTGAATAGACATAATTTAACGTCTTAAATATTATTATTTGACTGTATCTCATATTATCAATTACTATATCATAAATAAAATCATTAATTATGTCACATTAGAAACATTAATATCATTTGAACAGGGTATTTGTGAACAAAACTTTGTTGGATTATTGTTTTATTTAATAGCATATTGTTTTTCCATGTTATAAAGATGTGAATAGACATAGTTGAACATCTTAAATATTAATTTTTTGCATGTCTTTCAGAGAAAGTTATCAATTACTATTATAAATAAAATCCTTATTTATCTCTTATTAAAAACATTAATATCATTTGAATAAAGTAACTGTCACCCTTCATAAGTATATCATGGTTTTCTTATTTTATTATTTTCCATGCAAGTATAATAGTGTTTTTTATTTCAATGCCAAAATATTAACATACAATATGTTAGCATACATTATGATGATAATATTTACATAATATTATGTTACTTAAATTTGAAAACTTACTTTCATACAACGAAGTAGTGACTAGGTGCTTTGAAGTTCATCTGGTTAAATACAATATGAATAAGATATATTTGTAACATTCAATTTAGTATTGCAATTTTAATAATCAATATGAAAATAGTATTATAGATACATTTATTTGATTTATCTCTAGTTATATTCTTGAATTATTTATTATGATTGTTACATTTCATTATAGTATAATATATGATAGTTTATTTTGTGATAAGAGATAAATCCACCCAATTATGTAGAGTAAGATCTAACTCTATACTGTTATTGTTGTTGATCTTTTCTTTGAGTTAATATAAATTATCATTATTGTAAAGTAAACTAGAATGATAATTTAACTGTAATATACTATAGGAAGCCAAATAAATCTTAAAACTAAATATTTTTATTTATTTATAATAATAAATCTATTAACTAACCTTAACCTGTATTATTTATTTTCCTTTATTAAATTGAAAAAAAAAAAATATTCTTTAAAATTTCTCTAATTTTCTCTATTTAATTTTCTAATTAATCCATTCAACTTATGACACTTAAATTCTAATAAACTAAATAATAAAAAAATTGAATTCTAATAAACCTAATCTACTTGCTCCCTATACTTACTAAATATATATTAAATAAATAGTGAAACATAATCAAGTAGAGAAAATTAGGTTCGGCTAAGTCACTTACATAGTTTTCTATGCTAGTGATTTGATTTCTTAAAAGGCAATACCATGAATTCGAAATCTTAAGACTTTCAAAATGTTTGAGATAAAAAGAGACACCACTTTAATGGGAACCTTCGATCATTTGATTCCTAGACAAAAAAATTCCATTTTAAGGAACTTTACATAAGTGGTTGTTGAGACATAAACATCCCATTTCTTATGATATGGAATTGTTTACTCCACCTCACTTTAATTGATTAATAATAATGGGAAGAGGTACACCGTGACACCGTATTAGCAATAGCATCAACTTCTCATCACATCAAGGTTTCAACTTCCAAGGCGAGCTGGATAGAATATAGACCCCCCAAAATTCATTTACATGAGACCGAGGGTTAGCTTGAGACCTTTCCTCGAAACGATCTCCTAGGTTGTTTGTTTCTCGTCATTGACCAAGGGAGAAATGGATGCTCACCTATATAATATTTAAAGAAATAGATTGGAACCCACATCACACTTATTTAATACAATTGTGCATATGGAGAAAAGTGGATACTTTCTCATTTTTTTTTTTAAAATAAAGGAGTTGAACCCCACATGACATTTTTTAAACATTTGTTGACACGAAAATCCTATTGATGACCCTTGGTACTCTCTTAGTAATTATCAATGAACCTGGACTTGTACACAAAACCCTATCTAAAAAGCAGCAGCAAGGTATCTGTTTTAAGACATGAGAGATTTTTTTTTCATATTTTTTTGAAGTTACGGAGGGTTTTTTGCCATATTTTTTGGTTTAATTTATCCAAAATCTCGTACAAGATTTTTTTGTAATTATAAGTTTGACTTGTAAAAAATTTACAATTTCAAGTGTTTAAAAGAAAAAGAAAAATTTCTATTTTAAAAAATAAAAATTAAGATTTAGCCCAAAATAAATTAGCTAAATTAAATCCAGAACATAACAAATTTAAACACTACCTTCTCCAAAGTTTTAATATTTATGTTTAATTTAACTAAAGAGTTTCTAAAAACCCTTAACATTTAGGTGCTTGTGTTTATTTTAAGCAAATAGTTTGCTTTTTTTTGTGTTTTTTAAATTATGTGAAATAGAAATGATACACTATTTAAATTATATAATTTTAATGTTAGTTTTTTGGAAATAAAATGTAATCACTTAAAAGACTATATGTTTTTCCATTCCTAATTAGATTTTGGATAATATTTAGAAAATAATTCAAATTCAAATTTTATCTATATATATATCCTCATTAGAAACGAATATTCTAATACTTTCTCATTGGTTCTCATTAAAATACTTCCTCGCTATAGGTTATACTACTGCTTGCTTACCTGGAGCTATAAACCCCCTTTGGCATTTTCCTGAAGCTAGGAATTCCCCATAGACCCCTAGACACTAACTTAAAAACGACATATAATTGTGTGTGCCACCTTGACAGCTAAAGTCAATGTATGAGACGTTGGAGACCATTAGATGGTGTCAATTAAAGCATATATAATGCTATAATACTCATAGCGAGAGTGGTTCACATGGAGTTGAGGTGGTTGGTGCCATGGTAAATGAGGAAATCGCGTTGTATTGCGTAAAATGTTAAACTTTCAGAGTTGGAGTCGTTCCTAGTTCCGCCCGGAGAGGGAGTAGGGAGGATGGTCAATGTAACGTTGGTAATCGAGTGGGACGAGACAAAGAACGAGGGTGAAGACCCCACATGCCCACGCGCATGGTACCCCACTCCCTAACCCTAATGTCAAAGTAATTTCTTAAATATTAGAAAACCAGTTTTGAAAAACAGGTTTAGAAAACCGGTTTTTTTGCCTGTGGCAAGGACCGCAATCTTCTGCCTTTCCGTGCTTTTAACTTTGTTTAATGTGAGGTATGTGAGGTATGTGAGATTTGTTGCTACTCTATTGAGAGTTGAGATGTGAGAGGGAAGGTCCTTTGGAATCGGGATCAACTTGTGAGAGAATCTAGTGTGTGGCTGATTGGATTGGGAAGATCGATCAGAGTGGGAGTTTGTTCTAAAGGCCGCAGGGCCGATTAGGGCGAGAGTTGGGAATTTTCGAGTAGAAAATCAAAGAACACAGCCCTGGCAAACCGGTGGTTGGCTGCGAATGTGGCGATGCCGGGAGTCGATCCGGGCACTGGCCCAGGCCTCGGGCTTGGCCATGATCCCGGGCGCGGGCACGGACACGGCCATGGTCTGCAATACAGGGACTTGCACAGTTCCGAAGACGATAGTAGCGATGATAGCGGATCGAAGAAACGAGGGCGGGACGATAACAACGAGAACAACAATGCGGCGGGCAAGTCCCAGGATGATCAGGAGGGCGGGGGCGAGCTGGGCCGCAGGTCTCGGGGCAGGCCACCGGGGTCCAAAAACAAACCTAAGCCCCCAATAATTATACACCAGGACAGCCCCGACGGCCTCGCAGCACACGTACTGGAGATTGCCAACGGGTGCGATGTTGGGGAGAGTTTGGCCACTTTCGCGCGCAGGCGGCAACGGGGAGTCTGCATTCTCAGCGGGAGCGGGACGGTTTCCAATGTTACGCTGAGGCAACCAGCGGCGCCGGGCGCGATCGTGACCTTACACGGACGATTCGAGATCTTATCTCTGTCCGGGTCGTTTCTTCCCACTCCTACGCCCCCAGGGGTTACAGGCCTCACAATCTATCTCGCTGGCGGACAAGGACAAGTCCTGGGCGGGAGCGTAGTGGGCGCTCTGGTGGCCTCTGGTTCAGTAGTTGTCATGGCCGCCACATTCCGTAACGCCCCTTTCGAACGCCTGCCGCTCGATGAGGACGACGGGCCGTTGCCGATACAGCTCCAGCCCCCTGGGGGACTCTCGCAGTCATCTAGTCTGACGGCGGCGCAGCAGCAGCAGTTGCCGGATCCGTCCAGCATGCCAATCTACAACGTTCCTCCCAATCTGCTCCCCAACGGCCAACTGCCACATGACGTTTACGCCTGGGCACAGCATCCGCGTCCTCCCTTCTAGTACAAGTACTCTCCTCTACCTTTACCCCGCGGTCACTCGGCTGTTCCCACCCGCGGGTGTCAGCGAATTCATAATTAGGTGTACAAATTCCAGTCAGAGTTGTATAGTGTTTTATTTTTTTTTTCCTTTGATTTGGGTGACAAAAAAAATTTCGGTAGTGATCGTCATCGTCGCACTCAAACAACGAGAAGAAAAACAATGGAGCCTGAGCCTGAACCTGACCCTGTAAGGTTTACTAAAAAAAAACTTTAGACTTTCTTATATTTTACAAGCGTGTATGCCTTGTACAATTTCTTACAAGAATAAGTTCTGTAATCTGGTCCAAAACTATCTTTTGTCGGTTTGGCTTTCAGTTTACAGCAAGTCGGCTAGTCTGTTATTTCTGCTTGAAAACACCTCTTTGATGCTTATTTTCAAATATCTCAAGGCCTGAATTTATGCTGTGACGGTCATCCTTTTCA
Source organism: Pinus albicaulis (assembly GCA_034641835.2). Lineage (NCBI taxonomy): Eukaryota > Viridiplantae > Streptophyta > Pinopsida > Pinales > Pinaceae > Pinus > Pinus albicaulis. The sequence continues at coordinate 1,190,901,890 of CM076581.1, read as the reverse complement.
GGATTATGCAACATAACTAGAATCCATAATAGAGACTTGTTGAAAATGAGCCCAAATTTGGCGGCCGCCTTTGTAGCTAAAATAGATTTGTTTGTCTCCTAGGTCTTCAGAATATTTTGACGAATAAATTTCTCTGATATTTTCACAGAGATTCCAATTATATTTTGAGTGCATATTTGAAATTTCTGTCCAAATATTTCGATAAAATTAACTTTTCTGAAAATATTTATGACTCATATTAGTTAGTTCTAAATTTGGACTAAATTCTAATGATGTGATTAATCCTAAAAACAATTATCTATTTTATGGATCACAAAAGTCTTAGATCTTACATATGGTTCAAATTTGAAATTTTGTAACCATAAACTTACATCGACAACCATGAAACCTGAATCACAAAAATCTTAAATCTTAGATGTTACATATTTCAAATTTCTTCTTCATAAATATAAAATTTTTAATGCAAATTTGAAATTTAATAACTATAAACTTGCATCGTCGACAACCATGGGGCGTGATTAGCCATTTTTTATTTTTCATTTTCCTTTTCTGGATCCCAATCTTGTTTGGATTAACCTGGAAGGTAGAGAAAATGAGAAAAACCTGAAAATTTTGGTTGGACTCGATTTAGGGTTAACCTTCAAGACAAATATCTGCCAAAGGATGTTATCTCTAACATTGTGTGTTGGAGCACTGTAATTTTTAACCTGAGATTTTGCCCCATATTAATGTGCACTCACCGTTTTGGCTTTGGTTTGAATAGTTACAGGAGTAACCTTTCCTACTAGGTCAAGGGAAGCATGTAACAAAGCATTTGCCTAAGGCACTTTATTTTGGATCCCAGTGTTTTAGTTTTTTTTCCTGTGTGTATAAGTTTTTCCATGCATTGATTTTGTTTGAAAGAAAATATTTGGGTGCTACTGCTCACTCTATAATGGTCGTTGGAATGTTTTTTTTTTTTTTAACTCTATAATGTTTTCAATAGATCTATTTTGTTAAAAGAAAATTGTGCTATCAGTTTATAATCATGGCTGCAATGGATTGCTTTTTGTAAAAAGATCTCTACAACTGGTGTAATGTTTTCCTTAGGTTGTTTTTAGTGAGCGAGGGCGAGGAAAGAGTATTTTTCAGTCTTCACTTTCTGAGTGTGCAGTGGGCCTTTCTAATATCTGGCAAGACAACTAGAACAGCATTTGCTTTTTCTATGTTTTTTACTACCAAAAGTATGGACAGATAAATGAAAGCCGGGGAAGATATAAGCAAACACATAAAAGCTTTAAGCATGGTCAGAATGAAAAGGCATTCCACAGCGTCCGAAGCTTTGAATGAAAATGGCGTCAAAGGGCATCAGAGTCGAGTCGTCTGACACATTCTGACCACCTTGAACCCCTATAACAATCTCTACACTGAGATACCATCTGATAGGAAAAAGGTCGAAAGGTGTGTGGCTTTATACTAATAAATTAATTAATTATATTAGAAGTGATTTTCCAAATATATGTATTAGAAGTTTTTTTCAAAATATATGTAACATTATTCATCTTATTGAGTTTTAATTTAAGAAGTAAAATTATTTTCGGAATGTTGGTTTTTTTTTAATATATAGTAAAATATTAACATATATATGTTAATTATCATTGATATAAATCTTTTATTTTTTAAAATATAAGCTTTAGTGGGTATTGATCATCCTAATCATTCTAGTATTATCTGAAAAACATGGTTTCCTCTCTATTATAATTTTTACTAATAATGAGATTAGAGTCACAGCTAAAGTTGACTAGCCATTGAAAAGTCGTTTCCGATAGTTTCTTTGCCTCACGAAAAAATCCGGCCTTAAATTTCCATATTTACCTCGTAAATCTGTCAATAATTTAATTTAAGATTTATGACTTATCTTCTATTTTCGATCATCTTCTTTACTGGCTGTCACTTAATCCAAGATTTATGACTTATCTTCTATTTTCGATCATCTTCTTTACTGGCTGTCACTTAATCCAAGCTCACTTTACCCCTACGGTGTTAACTAGTTTTACAAATTCTAAAGAATTGCTGAGCCATTGATTCCTCAAGAGGGTAAAATTGGAAACGGTCATATCAAGCTTTTGGAAATCCCTTTCAGAAACTTAATTTCATTGACAAAGATTGACCTAATTTGATTTCCATAAGTATCTTCTCCTATGCATGATAAGATATATATCAAACATTATAAGAACACTATCACAATACTTACGTTATAATTATAAATTTAGAAATAAAAAGTTGGATACAAGTAAACTATAATAATTCTTTATGTAACAATTCAAATTTTCTAGGTTAAAATATAAAGGATAGATGTTATTATTTTACAAAATTTATTTATAAATTTATATTATATTTATACATATATATTATAATTGTTAAACATTTTTAGTTTAAGTGGTTTAATTAATAATTTGTTTCTTTTCAGGTGTAGGTTTAATTCTTCTAAAATATATTGTAATTGGTCAGTTTATCATAATTTTAAAATAGTTGTTCAGGTGTAATAGTGGCATCTCATATTTGGAAGTTACTATTATTATTAACATTTGTTTTTTATAATAATAATAAAAAAATACCGAGTATTTTTGAGGTATTGCGAAATCCAACTATAATAAGGTTTAAAGACAACAATTGCAATATAAGTTTATTCTCCTTAAACCTTTTTTATCGAATAAATTATATATATATATATATATATATATATATATATATATATATATATATATGACATTTTAAAAAACTAGTCATTATAATACTAAAATAATTATGACATAAAATATTTGTTTCTTATAATAATATTAAATAAATATAACTAGTTTTGAGGTATTGTCTTCCAATTTCAATAACATAGTTGGAAAACAATATCTCAAAACTTATTCTCTTCTAACCTTGTTATTGAGAATGAATAATTGTTGTAAATTATATAGATATATTACATTTTAAAAAACTAATAATAATAATATTAAAATAATTATAAGATAAATTTTCTATTACATAAAATTATATTAATATAACTTATTATATATTATTATGATCAATATTTACATTAAAATGTAAATAATAATATAACACATGTTTATCTTTTTATTAATATAATATATTAAATTTAATATTATTAATTATAAATATATATTTCATTTTATAGTAAGAATACAATATTGATAGTATAAGCTACATATTCCATTTTGGAAGGTATTAATATTTATTGAATGCATTATTTTCATTGAGAATATCGTAAATTAAGTTTATGATCATAAGTTATTGTGTCAATATTAATTATACTAGTAAAAGCATAATAAAATTGGTTGTAAAATAATCTATATGTATATAGGTTATTTTATGTTGTTATTGTGTATGTGTTTTTACAATTTTTAAGAATTATTTTGGATTGTGATTATTTTTAATGTAACATTCATTTTTATTAAGTTAAGTGGATTTTTTATATTTTTTTGATGGTTATGTTGCATTGAGATTTTAATTAAGGTTTGTGATATATTGAGTTTGGTTTACCTTGATTGGTAATGGATAACTATGTTCAAATCACATTAAACTATGTTTCACAATAATGACTATGGTCAACTATGGATCTCCATGTTTGCAATGGTTAAACATGGTTGACTATGCTTGGTTATGGTTGACCATGTATGTATAAGTCTTCATGTTATTGTGGTTGAATATTATTAACCATATTTGATGTTCATCCTTAACTTTATTGTGATTACGGGTGATTAAATAGATTAGCTACATTATGTTCGACTATGGTTAACCTTGATTGAGCATGATTGACCTTGTCTTACCATGGTTCTCTAGGTTGACTATAGTTAACTATGCTTGAATATGCTAAGTGGTTAGTAATGTTTGACTATGGCTAACACTACTTGTGTACGGTTGAAGATTACTTATTATTAAGTTTATATAGCCATGGTTCATTTTTGTATTTAACATAGCATTACAATGTTCATCAAGGATATGTTACATTATGAGCGTTGCCAATGGGTTACAATAGAGTTCACTATTCTCAATGGTGACATTGCATTATATCATTTATCTTGGTTAACTTGTATTTAATCACTACATTTGCAAAATTATATGATGCATTACAAAAATCAATAATGGTTTTCTTGAAAATATTATGGTTAATTTTAGTTGACCAGGTATCTCTATGGTTGATTATAGATGACCATGTTACTTACGATGTTGATTAAGGATATGGAACTTTCCATGAGAAAGTAAGATTGATTATGGTTAACATTTCTTGAATTTTGTTGAGTTGTTTTATTCCTCAATATTTATGTGGATTGAAATATTCAATGGATTATATTACATGGTGGCATTCCTAAATGATTATGTTTTTTTATGGTTGATTAGTACTACCATGGTTGGCTATAGTTTCAAACTATGAACATGTTGATTACAATGATTCTTATTGACTATAGCAGACCATGTAGACATATTAGAAAATAAATAACTATAATTGATCATGATTTTATGGTTGATTGTATTTTATTATGCTTTACATTGGTTGATTATGATTTTTAATGCCTAACTATGGTTGGTTATATATTGAGTATGATTATCTATCATTGATTATGACTGACTATGTTCAGTTGTTGTTGAAAATGTTTAGCTATAGTAAACTATGTTTAGGGGTGGTCAAGGGTTTCATACTATTAATTATAGGTTACTATGGTTTCATTTTGTTGAATAAAGATCATAATGGTTAATACTAGTTGAATTTAGCATTTGATTGACTTTGTTTGATTATGATATTTATTTGAATTTGGAAGATCATTGTTGGCTATAGAGGACTTTGTTTGGAATTGGTTAACTATAGTTGAGTAAAAAATTCTTTGCACCATTTTAAGATAAATAATGTATGATATTAACTGGAATTTTATTATGAATAAGTATACATGTATGGAGGATTTTATCAAATTTTGAAATTATAATGTTTTAAGTTTCATTAAGTTTGCAACATGAAGAGGTTGAAACTAATGTTATTGCACATATGATGTTATGATTAACTTCAATATTATGTTATGTTGCAGTATGAAGATGTTAACTTGGTTTTTATGACAAATTATGATATTAAGAGATTAAATAAAATACCAATTCATTGTGATATTAAGAAGTGTTATTCAACAAGATGTCAGATTGCAACATTATGAATTACCACAATATTATATAAAATTATGGCATGAAGAGGTGTACATCAATAATATATCAAGATTCCACAATAAGGGGTTGATAATATGGTTATAACACATTTCAAGATTAGCATCAAATGAGTTATATATCAATTCATTCATGCGCTTCATTGTTATGTCACATTATGACATTCATAAAGGGTTATATCACATTACTATGGTTGAATATGGTTGATAATGTTTAATATACATTTCATTCAATAGTTTCATTGCATTATGACACTCTTTAAAAGTTGTGTTTTATGATATGATGCATCTTGGTTAAACTGAATTGATATGTTCCACAATGGTTATGTGATATCTTAATATTCATCAAGGACTATGCGTTATGGAAATATTCCTAAAAGAATATGTTGGATTATGATATTATGTCTAAGTGTAACACTTCTCTTAGTTGATTTATGCTACTTTTCTACATTCTTAATTGCTATGCCAAAAATTTATGAAAGATTTTGATATATTACAACAATTCTGAATAACTATGTTGGATTCCGTGGTCATTAAATATTATATATAATTTTTATAATTATAGTTATTATTAATAATAAAAATCATATAAATAATTTATATAGTAAATATAAAAATTAAATTTTATGCAGAAATAACAATTTTTAACAACTATTGTTGATAAAAAGATAGATTTTAAAAATCTAAAATATATATGTATTTTTCTTGTTTCAAGTTATTTATTTGTATATGATTTTTGTAATCAATATATAAACAAATAGTAAAAGTATAAAATAATCTATTATTATAAATAGTAATGTTGCTTATAACCATGCAATTTTCGAATTATAATAAAAATAAATATAATATATTTTTCCTATAATTGAAATAATGATGGAATATAAAATAATGTGAGTTATATCATATAAATTATATTATTATTATATTTATGACATATAAAATAATGTGAGTTCTATCATATAAATTATGTTATTATTATATTTTTGTATTTTATTAAGATTTTATAAGATAAAATGACTACAATCCTTTTAATATATAGATTATATTAATATATATTCATAATTTGATTTAAATAAATTATATTTAAAATATTTTACCCTTTTTCATTTAAAATTGAGAAAAATAATACATAATTTCTTAGATAATATTATTAATATAAAATGTAATGTAATAAAGTTACATAGCGATAAAGCATTATATTTTCATAAAATTTTGAAGTTATTTTTATATAATGTTTTTTCTACCTAAATTTAAAATTTAAGAATAAAGAACAATTGATATAAAAAGTAATTTAAGAAAGTTACATAGCGATAAAGCATTATATTTTTCATAAAATTTTGAAGTTATTTTTATATAATGTTTTTCTACCTACATTTAAAATTTAAGAATAAAGAACAATTGTTATAAATTTGTATTCACCTCGTTGTATATTATTTATTTTTAAAAAAAAAACATATATCTTTCTATTCTTTTCCATTCATTCACCTGTATTGATGTCATGTCAATAATTTACAATAAATAATTAGTGTGTGAGATGTATAATCCACCATATTTTCGGATGTCTATATAATAGCAGGACACACAATTACCATTGATATGGAAACAGGAAATGAATAAAGGCCGCAAACAGATCAAGCCGCATGTACTAGTTCTTCCTGGTGTTCTGGAGAATTTAAAATGAGTACGCTATTTTCAGAAAATTTATAATTAATAATTTCTTCTCTTTTAAATATGTTTAAAGGTAATTATCTATGTATATTATTATATCTGGTTATATCCTGAAGTTGAGTGAAGTTGAGTTTTCTGAATGTTAAGTTAATTATAATTTGCACAAAAACATATACTTTTATAACATGTACGAACTCAAGGCGTTTCATTTCTTATTAAATAATAATTCAATTTTTTTTAAACAAAATATTAAGATTTATATTTGTATTACTGAATCATTATAAATTAAATTAATAAAAGTTAAAATTAAATAAAAATAGTTTTATGATAATTAGAATTAAGTAGAATTAAATACAAATTTTGATTGTTTCTAATATATATATATATATATATATTATGAAATAATTAACATTTACTAAGAATTATGACTTTTTGATATTTTTTTGTATGATAAAAAAGATGGGAGATAAGTGCTCCAAGATCACTATAGTTTCTCTATATTAATATGTGAGGAAAGTTAAATGTGTGGTAAATGTTCTGGAAATGAGAATATATGTGAGTAAGAGCCAGGAAATCTTAGAGAAAGTGTTTCTCATCTTCAACCCTATTTAGTATCACAAAGGTGATAGATTTCGTACCAAGGTGTTTTCGGAATATAATCATGATCCAAGTGGATATTGGTGGTCACCCACCTATTCCACTTGTGGCCCCATCATTGTCTCTTTCAGTTTTTCAGTTTCGGTACAACTTACTATTTTTAGCAAATTTTCGGGTCCTGAACTTCCAGAATCATTTTGAGGCCTTAAACGACGTTTTTTGGGAAAACAGAGAGCAACATGGGTCCATGGACCGATGTTGCTCACTCAAAATTTGTATTCCTCGGATAGATATTTCTAACGAGGTATGGTACGCATCAAACGAAGATCGTATGCCAAAGTTACGCCACTATGAAGTTGAAACACCAATTTACCCAAATGGGGCCCATAGTTTTGGTGCTTCATCTTCTAGAGTTAGGGTTTTGGCCGTTGAGGATTTACCATTGTGTCTAAATAATAAATAGGCCCTCGAGCCTCATTTTAACTCAGTTCAGAAGCCTATAGCCACCACATCTCTTCTCAAAGATAGCTACTAGCGCCCTAACTAGTTTTATTTCCATTCTGTCTTTAAGAAAATTTCAGTTCTTTGATATTAATGAAGTGAAGTGTTATTTCCACTGCATCTTTGTATTTATGGTTATATGTTTATTTTTTTGCGTTCCTACATAAATCCAGATCAGTGGTATCAGAGTGATCTAATTTTTCTCGATCTTTCTTTGCATGTCCCCAACGAGGTCAGGGTATAAGGAGTTAGGGCTTGATTTGGTGGAACCTTTGCAATATCGGCCTCACACACCACGACGGACACCCATGGGGGATGAAAATAAAGATGAGGGGACAGGATATCCTATCAAAATATTGCTCGAGGAGGCCCTCGAAAAACAAAGGAATGCAATGATGGATAACTTTGCCCAGATCCTTCAATGGCTGCCCATCGACAGCGCATCTACATCCAGCAACCACTCTGGAGGTTCGACTCCTTTTAAGGTACAAGTAAATTTTGACATTCCCATATTTGAGGGTCAAATAGATGCAGATGCCGTCGATAGATGGTTGAATCTATTAGAAGGATATTTATTAGTTCATGACTTTTCTGACAGGGAGAATATTATTTTTTCACTCCTCAAAGCTACCCCCATGTCAAGGACTGGTGGGAAACCCACTATGAGAAAAAGGACGAGACAGAACCCTCTTTGTTCTCGACCGTACCCTCTTGGAATTCTTTCCGAGACACCATCAAGGAACAATAATATCCCGTGGGGAGCTATGAGGACAAGTACATACAATGGACCATGCTGCGACAACAAAACGATAAAGATGTGCATGAGATGACGAATCTGTTCCATACCCTATGCACCAAGTTGGGTATCAAAGATGCAAAGAAACATTTGCTGCTAAAGTATCGCAGCTATCTGCACAGATACATTCAGGAGGAAATGGAGTTTCTCAACATCTCCTCGCTTGGTACGACATACTGGTATGATGCCAAGATTGAGCAGAAATTCAAGTAGAAGAAGAGAGACTTTGGATCTCCGAATCAAAAGAAACGGAAGGGTGCTCCCAAACTATAGAACAAAGGACAGAGCCAAGGCATGGCGACTCAAGACAACCTGTCAAAGCCACAAGCAAATAATAACACCACAAAGCCAAAGAAGGACACGAGAAAGTGGTGTGAGTTCCATAAGAGCTCCACTCACAACAGAAGTAAGTGTCGGGCCAAGCAGTCGCTGGTGGCTGAGATGAGGGCTTCTGAGTCAGATGCATGCTCCGACTCTGAATCAGAACCTGACAAGGGGAATGACAAAGGGAAACATATTATTGATGCGGAGCACAACATGCATGCTCCGACTCCGAATCAGAACCTGAAAAGGGGAATGAAAAAGGGAAACAGATTATTGATGCGGAGCCCAACGCCACTATTGCCACTACAAAGGTCCAGAAGGAGGAACCGGAAGATCCAGAGGAGGAGGAACGTCTCTTCCACTCCCAGATGTGGGTAAAGGGCTCCCCTGTACCGTTCATTGTCGACAATGGGAGCCAAAAGAACCTCATTTCAGCAGACGCCGTGAAGCGGTTGGGCTTGCCGACCACAGCTCACCCACATCCATACACCATCAGGTGGCTTCACCAAGGACAAGATCTCCGCGTCAGCCAGCAGTGCCGCCTTCCCTATAGCATCAAGCCCTTCACGGATGAGGTATTATGTGACGTTGCTCCTATTGATGTTTCTGATGTATTATTAGGACAACCATAATTGTGGAAGCGTCATGCTGTGTATGAGTCTCGACCTCGTGCTGTTATTATTACTTTGGGAAATAAGTTGTACAGGATACCAGAGGTACCACCTCCTACGACTATCTCTTTGGTTACTGCAAAACAATGTAGTAAGCTCATTTCCCAAACTAGGAAATTTGTTTTCCTGATGATCCGCCCCCAGGGCAAGAAGAAGACTGTGGCCACGACCTCCAGACAGGGCCCCTCTGCACGACAACAACAAATGGATAAGGTCGTGGAGGAGTATGAGGACATCTTCACCTCACCCACAGGGGTTCCTCTGCACTGCCAGGTCAAGCACCCGATTGATCTGACCCCAGGTGCGCCACTACCCAATGGACCGATCTATCGACGCTCTGTTCTGGAAAATGATGAAATCAAGAGGCAGATTCAGGAGCTGTTGCAGAAAGGTCACATCAGACCAAGTTCATCGCCCCGTGGGAGCCCGATCATGTTGGTACAGAAGAAGGATGGGACGTGGAGACTTTGTATTGACTATCGGGCGCTGAACAAGATCACTGTCCAGAATAGGTACCCAATCCCACGGATTGATGACCTTCTGGACCAACTCAAAGGTGCAAAATATTTCAGTAAGATCGACCTGAAGTCTGGGTATCACCAGGTACCAATTGAACCCTCCGATGTGTGGAAGATTGCCTTCAAAGCCAAGGAAGGCCTTTTCGAATGGCTGGTCATGCCTTTTGGGTTGACGAATGCTCCCGCCACCTTCATGAGGATGATGGATGACATCTTGCGGCCATTCACCAACTCATTTGTAGTGGTGTACTTGGATGATATTCTGATCTTCAGCCAGACTTGGGAAGAGCACCTTCACCACATCCGACAAGTCCCCCAAACACTGCGGCAACACAAGTTGTGTGCCAATTTGGAGAAGTGCACTTTTGGCATGACCCAGGTTCAATATCTGGGATACATTATTGATGAAAGTGGGGTGCATGTGGATCCAGCCAAGATCCAAGTCATTCGGGATTGGCCAGCCCCAACCACTATAACAGAGCTTCGCAGCTTTCTGGGTCTTGCTAATTTCTATCGGAGGTTCGTGTTGGGATTCTCTCATATCACTTGGCCCTTGAGTCAAGTTACCAAGGGAGGAGCGAGAGCAAAAATTTTTTGGTTGGAACCTCAACAGAAGGCGTTCACAGAACTGAAAAACCGCCTCTGTTCTGCCCCAGTGCTCACTTTACCAGACTTGCAACAGCCATTTGAGATCGAGACAGATGCCTCCGACTATGCTATTGGGGCAGTTCTTACTCAACAGGGACATCCAGTGGCATATCACAGTGAGACATTGTCTGAGACAGTTCACAAGTATCCCACCTATGACAAAGAAATGTATTCCATTGTGCAAGCCTGTCGACAATGGAAGCATTATATTTTGGGGAAGGAAACAATCATCCACACAGACCACCGGCCCCTGCAGTTCATACAGACACAAGGGAAGTTGCAGAATGATCGCCATCAGAAGTGGTCCACATATCTGCAACAGCTTCATTTGAACATCAAGTACAAGAAGGGTAGCACCAATAATGTTGCAGACTGCCTCAGCCGACCACCGATCGTGGCGCTCACCACCGTGCTCAACTCTTGTGGGCACGAGACTTCTGATTGGCCGCTTCTCTATGAGAGTGACCCAGAATTCGGCCACACTTACAAGGCACTCTTGGGGGGCACGCAAGTCCCAAATTTTCACCTCCAAGATGCACTTTTATGTCACCTGGGACACCTTTGTGTTCCTTCAAGCGAGCGTGCCAAGATGATATGGGAAGCACACTACAGTCGAGTCGCTAGGCATTTCGGGGTCAAGAAAATAGTAGCAATACTATAGAAGTATTTCTATTGGCCGAACCTTCGAAAGGATGTCGAGAAGCACATCAGATCCTGCACTGCTTGTGCCATTGCCAAACCGACCATTAAGAAGCAAGGCCTATATACTCCTCTACCTACCCCTAGTCGACCTTGGGAATCCATCTCCATGGATTACATGTCGGGCCTGCCTTCTACTAAGCAGGGAAATGACTGTGTTTTTGTGGTCGTCGACAGATTCTCGAAGATGGCCATTATGGCGGTCTGCAAGAAGAATATCACAGCAGAAGCCACTGCTAAACTCTTCTTTGAACGAGTGTGGGTGCACTTTGGGATCCCACAGTCTATCATATCAGATCGGGATAGCAGGTTCCTCAGCACATTTTGGTCCAGCCTCTGGTCGATGTTGGATACCAAGCTCACCAAGTCCACAGCTTTCCATCCCCAAACAGATGGCCAGACAGAGGTCGTCAACAGAATGATTGTACACATTCTGCGCATGTACAATTCAAAGCATCCATGCACATGGGATGAGAGCCTCCCTTATGTACAACATAGTTATAATCGGGCTCTCCACAGTTCAATCGGCCATAGCCCCTTTCAGGTGGGCTTGGGATTCCAGCCACTATGTCCCATTGACGTAGCCATGCCATTTGCAGCTGCTCAGGCCAATTCAGCTCATGTCCAGTCTGAAGTTGACAAAGCAAGTAGCTTCATCGAGCGCATTCAACACATCCGCCAACAGGTTCATGATATATTGGACAGAGCCAATGCGAAGTACAAGCAGCGCCATGATCAACACCGGGTGCCACACCACTTCCAAGTGGGCGACAAAGTATGGCTACATTTGCAGAAGGAGCGCCTCACTGGACCTCACCGCAAGCTTCGCCCGCTCTGATACGGGCCGTACACCATCACCAAGGCTGTAGGTAACAATGCCTTCGAGCTTAGTATTCCACCATTCCTTGGTCTGCACCCAGTCTTCAATGTGGATCGCCTTCGTCCTTACTTTCCACCTCTACTGGACACCTCCGACATTGCAGAACAACTCACACCAACAGAGTTAAACCCAGACTGCATGGAACAGGCCACCACAGATTGTATCATGGACATGCAAATCAAGAACACTCGTCAACAGCAGATCCAACTGTATCGGGTTGTCAAAGCCGGCCAACTCCTGCACCAAGGAAAGTGGTTCACCAGGGACCAAGTTCAGCAGAAATTTCCTCATCTCATGGAGGAACTTAACGCAATGGGGACCATTGCTTCCTAAGGGGGGAGGAATGATCCAGGTGGATATTGGTGGCCACCCACCTATTCCACTTGGCCCCCCACCATTGTCTCTTTTAGTTTTTCAGTTTCGGCATAACTTACTATTTTTAGCAGTTTTTCGGGTCCTGAACTTCCGGAGCCGTTTTGAGGCCTTAAACGACGTTTTTTGGGTATGAAAGCGCCAGCGAATTTTCTGATAAAATTCGTCCCGACAGCTGTAGTCCTCGGATAGAGCTTTCTAATGATGTATCATATGCGTCAAACGGAGATAGTATGCCAAAGTTACGTCCCTGGGAAGTCGAAACACCAATTTACCCAAACGGGGCCCATAGTTTTGGCGCTTCATCTCCTAGGGTTAGGTTTTTGGGATGTTTAGGGTTCTCCATTGTTTCTCAATAATAAATAGGCCCTCGAGCCTCATTGTAACTCAGTTCAGAGGCCTGTAGCCACCATATCTCTTCTCAGAGATAGCTACCAGCGCCCTAGCTAGTTTTATTTCCATTCTGTCTGTAAGAAAATTTCAGTTCTTTGATATTATTGAAATGAAGTGTTATTTCTGCTGCATCTCTGTATTTATGGTTATATGTTTATTCTGTTGCATTCCTGCATAAATCCGGATCATGTATGCATTTTAAACTTCTCTTCATTGTTGGCTACTAATGAGATTCTTAATTCCTCTTGGCTGTAGGCAGTGCATAATTCTTCAAAAGTGGGAGCTTCTTTCCAGCTGTTGAGTCCTGAAGCAAAAGCACTCCAAGAAGGTGGCAACCCTAATAAGGCAGTGATCACAAGTTCCTAGTCTGGTACAATTTCATCAATGGCAAGACGAACATCTCTTATTCTTGCTATCTTCACAAATAAAGTAGCCACAATATCTTCTTTAGTCATCTTGGTGGTTCTTAGTTCATTCTTCAAACTTGCTACTTTACCAATGTTCTTGATAGTGAATAGTTTTGACAAGGCTTCATACATTTCTTGAGCATGTTCAGTGTTAGCTATGTAAGGGATAAGGTTGTCCTTTATGCCTTCTACCATTAGAGTCATGGCCACCAATTATAATTTCCTGTATTTCACCTTATCTGAATCACTGGAGATTTTTGTAGGCTTCTTTACTTTTCCTTTTACCACATCTAATACTTTGTTCTTTTCAAGAATGAGGTCAATCCTCTTCTTCCAAGATCTGGAGTTTGATGCTCCTTCAAGCTTGTTCTCTCCCTTGATTGAGTTAGACATCTTTCTTGAAGATAATGAACATATTTTCTTAAAGAACTTCCTTTTATGATTCCTTGATCAATTCCTTGAAACTGCCTTTTCCTTCTTTTTTCACCAAAGCTTTGATACCATGTTAGAAAATTAGAAAGGCAAGGATATTTTCTTGTTCTTGATAATTTACTTGTGATGTTTCTGAATTTTTATTAGTTTCTTATTATCTTCTTTTCTCTTAGTTCATCAAGCAATTGCCAAAGCAATAATACATAGATCAAGGACACCAGATATAGGCGAACAACTAGGGAAAAACCCCACTCTAGGGGAAAACCATTCAGTAATTCTTCCTTCAATAGTTTTCCCGAGACTCTAGACCTTCAATCACTCTTCCTCCACACCAATTCAGTCTTCTTGTTGATTATACTTTCGACCTGGTAGCAGCAACAACAACAACAACAACAACACTATGCAGCACTTCCTTCGACCTAGAAACTTTGACCTTGCTTCAGAGAATTCGATCTTGGAGGAAAGACTTCGATCTTGACTTAGAGAGTTTGGTTTTGACCCATTACACCTTCTCAAGGCATCACCATCCAACAACAACAACTTCGACCTATTCTTGTCTTGGCAGCAGCAACATGCAGCAACTGGAAGCAACAACACAATGAGGGACTTTGATCCTCCAATCTAGAGCACGTGAGAGAGAGAGAGAGCGACACCAAAATTTCGATTTTCATTTTCTCCTTCACCTTGACCAAACCACAATCCTTTTGCCTTCTTTCTTGGCTTCACACTTTTTCCTATGCAACAGTAGATTGTCGAATTTCTGTGTGTGAGAGATGATGCTCCAAATGAATTCGATCTCCTTGTATACATAGGCTTGAGGTGAGCTCGAATTACTCGTCTTTAGGCCGACTTGATCTCCTTAAGGCCGACTTGGTGTGAAGGTTCCATAAATCATATTTGACTCAATACTAAATCTTTTTACATGATTCAAAAGCCCAAGAAGGGTATCTTTAAATATAAATTGACTCTATAAACTCAAAATAAATCCTAGAAGTTCTTAATGGGGACTTTGACCTAAAACTAATGACCCAAGGATGAAACCCATGCTTTAATAAGTCATTGTAATAATAATAAAAAATCTTTTCTTTATTCTTTTGACAAGTACATTACATAGTGACTCAAATACATTAATGAAGACCAAACCTAGTTACATTCTTTAACATCTTCCATATGTTTTGGTGCACTTGTATTCTTAAAGCAGCCTAGAATGTCTTCAACAATAATGATCTTCAAGCTGCCATCTTCTTCACCTTAGCTCGAAACCACGAAAAAATCAAAGTATTTGTATATTAGATTTGACTTTCCTTAACTTGATAATTACTTGTGATATTTGTTGGCCTTTATTACTTTTAGTTCTTCTTCATCAAGCAATTACTGAACATAACAAACATGAAGATCACAAGAACACAAAGAACACAAGATATAGGCTCCAAGCCAGGACAAAACCCCTCCAAGGGGAAAACCCAGAAAATCCTTCTCTTCTTATAGAATCAGATCAAATGAGAAATCCAAGACCCAAACACCAAGTCAAAGACCTCCTCCAAGCACCAAGTCAGCCCTCCAACAAGATTCTTCTTTAAGCAAGTTAAAGTCCTCAAAGTCAAACCTCCAAAGTTCGCTCAACAAACTTTTCGTTCCTCTACCTTAGCTCTAATTCTCAGACCTTCAATTTTGGCCTACCAATGTACCGCAGAAACCCTAGTTTCACACATGTGAGAGATAATAGGCACAAAAATGAGATCTTATCTTCTTCTTTGACTTTCTATCTCCTTCTTTGACCTTCGCTCTTTTTCTTCTCTTGATTCTCTTGTTTTTAAGTCGAATGATGATGATGTTCCAACGAGGTCTAACTCTCCTTTATATATGCCCTTCTCAAGGTTCAAATAGGCCTCTCCTAGGCTAAATTTCAGTGGTAGGTCCAACTTGGTCTTGGAGGTCAAATTTGACTTTCTAGACACAAAAATAATGTCTCTTTCTTGTTACCATTTTCCCCAATGTGTCCTATACATATGATAATGACTCTCTTGACTAATGACATATATTTTCTTGACTTGAAAAACCCTAGGAGCATGAAATGCATGCTTGACCTAGTTGACCATTAAAATAGATCATGAAACCCATGCTTGAAAAATAATTTTTCTTTTTCTCTTTTTTTGCTTTTTACATAAAATATACAATGACATGAGTACAATGGCAATTATGAAGACCCAAGAACACTATCTTCATAAACTAGTTACAAGATTTCCAATAGGAGCTGGGTGAGGTTTATCTTGTTGATGAATGATTTACTATTTAGACTAGAGTTTGATGAGTTGTGGACTTTGGAGGCCATATAGAGCCTTAATGTTCATGTATTATATTTATTATTTCATTAAAATAATTAGTTCCTCTCGACTTTTTAATTTACCTCAATGCAATTTTGCCTATTTGCTTCCTTACATGTGGTATAAATGGGCAAACTTGCATATTTGGTATCTAGGTGTTCATATTTCTATTGTTGTGCATGAAATTATATTTTTTAAAGTAAATTTTGAATATTTTTAGTCTTATTTTATTTTTCTTGGTTTTGAGTTTTGTGACCAAGTCTAAATCAACTCCAAACTGAAAGGCTTGCCAAGTCTGATCCAATCCTGATTCTGACTATTTCAATTACATTATTCCACAATTTACTTTTGGTCTTGTCTTTGATTCTCACAATTCATTGTTTATGTTCTTGCACTCATCATGTATGTTTCATCTTACGATGCTTTTCTATCTCTAATTAATGATTATTGATGCTAAGACCTTGGGCTCGACATGCACCTTGTGAGTGGAAACAAGGGGCATTGATATATACTTTTGGCTTGCCTGGGCTTATCTTGAACATTTACTATATCTCAACTGCACAAGTTATATCAAATGTAAGAAACAAGAAATTACATAGCTTGTAAGACTGAAAAAAAAGTTTGTTATAGGCTAAATATGTATTTCAATAAATGAAAAGATTAAAAAAATATAAGACGCGACTTTTGCTGGAGAATCTGTGCAAAATTAGAAGAAATTTTCATTTTATTCAGCTTAGAGTTAAAGAATGGTCAAATTTAATGTTTTTGAAGTAATGCCCTTGATCATTTTAAATGAATGAAATCTACCTTCAATTCTTAATATAAACAAATACAAAATACGTCTTTTGTGAAAGCAATTTATCATCAATATCCTTTGAAATTCCATCAGCAAGTTGTTTGTTTTTAAATCTCATATGTGAAGACTTGCCAGATGTAATATATGTGCTTTGTAAGATATCTAAAATATTCTACTCACGGTTTTGCTGTTCAACAGGTGGACCTTTACGTTAATCATTATTTACTTTGGGGTAACATTCTTTCTCCTCTAAAAACATTTTTTTTTTTTCACTTTCATCTTTAGTTTCATTGAAATTAGACTATTAGTAGTGTTTTTTGTTTTGTTTTGTTTTCGTTGCCCTAGTACACTCCATAGAATACTCCAATAGTCATTCCAGGAATAACTTGTTCTATTTTTCATTCTTCCTCTGATTTCTTTTAATGTACATTTAGTAACTTGAATGAATGGAATGTGTCATAACTCTTTCTTTTCATAAATGAAAAAGCTGGAAGAACTAACATTAACATGCTTGAAATTTCATCTTTCATTGCTGTAGCTTGCTACTTTAATTTCTATAGAAGGATGCTATCAGTGGTACAAACAAGGTTCCATTAGAGATCATCATGAGAGAACCGATTTTCTGACGGTGGATACAGAACAAGAAATATATGCAGCTGAAAGAGCTAGAGAGAATATAAGTGGAACTTCAGTCACATTACAAAGTTATCAAGAAAGGCAAGAAAATAGAAAGAAAGCTGGATTTTGGGGCTATACCATGCAAATTATTTTCCAGGTTGGTAGAATGGAATGGTTCTCTTTCCAATCCCTTCATTTCTTTACTTGCAAAAAAGAACTACCTAAGACTTGGACTTCTAAACATTTATGATGCATGCAATTGTATGAGTGTTTTTACATTATCATGTTGGACTTGGATACTAATAGATCTGGGTGATCTAAATGCAAAGAGACTCGTATCATTTATTTTCTCATTTGAGTTCAATCTCTTTGCTCTATTGCTTTTGTAATACTTTTTTCTTACCTTCAAGCTATTAGACTATGTCTTAGTTGAGTGGAATGGCAAGGAGTTCGGCTTTGGATATAAATAAAAGATGCACCATTAAGGGCGTTGATATCTGCTGGATTAGGAGGTGTCCAGATATATGAAAGTCCATTTATCCTTCAATACCTAAGTGCTTGGGTTTTTTTTGGTTGACTAGAGCCTAGTGTCTAAAGACAAACGCCATGATACTTCAAAGCATGCGGAACGGCGAGAACCATTCTTTCATATCTGTGATCCTTTTGGGTATCTTTTAATCGTCTCCATATTGTTTTTAATAAGATGATTGTTTTGTTTAGTTGTTTGTAGCTTGTTATGTACCTAAAGATAATATTGTTTAATAAATGTATATGGATTAAAAAGCACTTCTAACATAAACCATGACATATTTTAGAAATAAAAAGTAACTGATAAAAATCTCTGGCGGAAATAAAGATGAATCTGCTAAAAATGAAAAGACCATAAAAACCCAGGCACAAATTTTTTGCCATGAAAATAAATTTAAAAACAACAACAAATTGTTGTCATGAATAATTAGAGAGCTTCCATGTTGTCTTTAGCTAGTTCAAAGCCCATTGGCCTATCATCAACTCAAGATTGAGAATTATCTTGTGGAATTAACCTGTTCAAACTTCACTGTTGAGATTTGAAGTTCTCTTTTCGACTTAATGGAGGATCCTCAAGCAATAACAACATCCTCAACTTCTTGTTCTTCTTCAATATCCAAGCTGGATTCACTGTTGGCTAGATTGGTCAGTTTTCAATTTTCATCATGAACTAATAAATCCTAATTTTGTTCATTATCCCAGCTAATTGTTGTGCGATGATACAGATCTCTAGGATCTTCTTTTTCTTTCTTTAAAATAACTTTTCCCAAGGATAAAATAAGGGGCAAATCTACCCCTTTTTCTGCCACCTATAGCCTATGGAATTGTAAAATGGTTATCAGTCAATAGTCATGACACAGAGCCATGACTTTTGGACTTAAGGTACAACTGTTATGCACACACACATACACACCCTAACATTGTATAATAACACTTATATCTTGCTGATCCAGGTGGATATTGGCAGCCACCCGCCTATTCCACTTGGACCCCCACCATTGATAATAATAATTACATGCATACATATTATTTTGATTAGTGGTCATGCTAGTTTGCAATGCCACTTTTTTCCATTTGACCTCATCGCCCAACAATTCAGTTATTATCTATGCTTTATTGCTCTTATAGATATTCTTTGCTCCTGCTTCCAATGGTGACTTCTACAGAAGCCATAACTTTATTTCTTAAGTGTAAGTATGGAACTCAGTGGGGTATGTTGTTTTTAGGCAGGCTTCAACTCATGGCTATGTTGATGGATGTGACAACACCTAGATCATTTTCCAATTTAGATGTTGATTTCTTTGGTTCATGCAAAAGATTCATCTTCGACTCCATTGTTCAAATTGAATGTTTCCCACTTTGAGTCAGAGGATTTCCATACCTTAGTGCAGTGAGTTTGGGCCCTAACCCCTAGGCCAGTGGGGAGCTCAGGGATGGATTCTTTGGTGGGAGGCCATTTGTTGTACTGTTAAGTTTATGTGAGTGGGGGCAGATGATGGCCCACAAGTGGAGAAAATAGTTGTGGGTGATTTGTATCTGGCTTGAGGAGGTCCACATATTTTTGGAGGAGGATCTTCATAATCTTTCCCTTTAGGAGGAGGATAGCGAGGTTGGCTTGTGAAATTTTCAAGCCCTAAGTAACTAATGTCCTAATGATGTCAGTCAAATAAGTGGATTGCTGAATTTAATTAATGTTGAAATTAAATTTCAGACTATAACATCAGTCACACAATAGCTAGAAATTAAACAGCGAAAGCATAAAATTTAATTTCACACATATATAGGGAATTACTCCATCAAATCAGCTTTTCATTCCTTAGAAAAACTTACAGGGAAATCTCCACATGCTTCCCACAAAAACTGCACTGCATGGTTACTGAAATCACCATGAACTTGAGCTTCTACAGGGTGCTTGAGAGGTACACCTGCTGAGAAATCAGAAACATCAATTATTTGTTGTACACCCTTGTTGTATGGACTATATGGCTGATAGGACCCTGCTATATGGACTTCAGTCTTCAGATTCCGCAGCCCTTCGGGGATATTGTATAAATGTCACTAGCATGATGAATAAAGCCATGTAACAGGTCAAGGATGTTGGGACTCGATCAGCAAGCGAGTACACCTTGGAGTGTTTTTTTTACTTGGTTAATTATTCCTTCTTTTTAGCGGCGAATAATTTTCTAGGTTTTTTCACTCATTGCATTACCCCAAAGCCGGGGTGACGGCTTTAAGGTTGAGCCCCTAACACATCTTAGTGTCTAGAGTCAATGTATATTACCATGCTAGGTCATCTCTGAAATTTCGCGGAATTTGACTAGGTCTAAGTAGGATTTTTTAATAATTAAAAATTTCCCGCAAAATGGGATTTTTTAATTATTTTCTATGTACTGATGTAAATAAGTGGTCTTCGGAAATGTCTGGGGCGTGTGACCAGTCGAAATTCATCCTCAGAGACCTAGCATTATCCTAGGACCCACTTTGAGGGTCATAAAATGACTTATGGTCCCTCAAAAGCCGATTTTCCTAATGGTAGTGGAAAAAATGAGAAAAAATTAAAAAAAATTCATAATTGGAAAAATTTGGAAAATTTTTCAAAGTCAAAATAAGTCAAAATTTTGACATGGCAGATTGAGGGTAAGTCAAAGGTGGTGTGGCAAGTATGTGGGGCCCACCATAAGGTACAACTCAAGTCAGAGTCAAAGTTCCAAGTGGCAAGTCAAATGGAAGTCAAAAAAGTCACGTAATGCCTAAAGTTCAATGATTTAATTTAATTCACATATCGAAAATATGTGAGTACGTTTGAAAAGTTTAAAGGGGGACAAAAGGTGTGACATGGCAGCCACTTCATCACCATGAGTTAGTGGGCCAAGTCAAACATAAGTCAACAAGCACTCAACAGAGTCTCGAATTATCCACTCAACAGTCGTAAAAATCAGTGTAAAGAGCATTTGTGAAGGTTAAAAAATAAAAAAATTTGAGAAAGTTGAAGGGGGACAAGGCTGCCACATAGGACAGACCTTGCCTCCCACTTGTCCCCCACTTAAAAAAAATCTAAGGACCAGTCAAAAGAAGCATCATACGTAGCCTAGTTTGGCATCTCCTTCAACACGTATTTTGCTAAGAATTTAGTGGAGGACAGACTACTACATGCGTCAGACTTTGTCCCCCACTAACTCATGTTTGTCTCCAAAGTAAAATCAGCGTAGACTTTGATGGAATTTCAAGAGATGTTAACTAAAGTTTTTGTGATCACTGTCTATGCCTTAGACTCCACTACGCCTCCACGCTGCCAGCTAAAAATATTTATCACAGCAGTCCACGGAGGCCAACTAGAGATAATACGCGGTCATTTAATGGAAGATTTATCAGTCAAGCAACTATTTTGAGGAGTTTGTCTCCCATTTACCCCAGTCGTATCTGCATGGGCACTTACATGTCTATCACATTTGATGCTGTTAGAAGGTAATACTTTGCCCGAGTGAAACAAGTAACTGAAATGGAGTTTAGCAGGTCACCTCTGATTGGTTCCCTTGGAGGCCAGTTCTTATGCTACTTGTGCAAATTCGTTTGCATTGGGATTATCTCCTTCTCCACTTGTCATTCATTTTTTCATTTGAAATTTGCTCTGTAGTTCTATTTAAATGACCTTTTGGGCTCTTCTCATTGTAAGTGTGGTTTTAGTGGTTTTTGAAGCTTGGGCTTATTGTTACTATGCAGTGTCATTGAGGTACAAGATAAAGAAAAGTCTTTGGGGTTACTAGCTTCTCTTGTGGTGCATTCTTTGGTTGATGAAGTATACTTGTTTCATTTGATATTGTTATTTATTGCAATCTAGTTGTTTTTCTTTGCATTTGCCTGAAGGCACTATTGTCTAGGGAGGGGAGATTTGTAGCTATCTCAGATCTCCTTTGGACTTGGTATGTTTTGTGCTCTTGTTGTAGCTTGTTATTTTCGATGAAATGACAAGCTCAACGTGGCCTCTATATGCCAAGTTTCTTTTGCACTAACAATTGGTTTGCAGAAATTTGCGTGTTCAAAGAACAGGTTGCCAAGTCCATTGGAGTGTGAAGACTTCTTCGGTTGGAATAAGTCAGCTCCAAGGATATCAGAGGTCTCACAAGTTGTTCAAGCCAACAATCTCATAAGACATCAAGAGATTTATTTAAAAGGGGGTTTCATGAGCCTTTTGCTTCTATTCCATCTCTAAAAAAAAAAATTCATATATTTCTTCTCTCATTTGTGCACATATCTATTTTATCTAGCATTTGAGGCTAAGTTGTTGGGTTTAAATCCTAATTCTCACTCACTAAATCAACTCTTTCAAGCTGTTCTTAGTAAGGGAATTTGTAACATAAAGTGTATTTTATACTTGCATTGAGTTCCTAACTATTTCTTTGGCATTCTAACTCTTTTGCTTGTTTGCCTATTGGTGTGCTTGGAAGCAATCTAAGTTTTGAAGAAAGGGAGCTAAAGCTTAGGCTAAGGAAAACTCTTCCGTTTGGAACCTCAAATCCAAGTTCCGCCTTATCACTTCACCTCTACTTCTAAAGCCTCATTCTTTTGAGGAATTGTAACCGCCATTCACCTCAAGGCTTTAAGCCTTTACTTTGTAAACATCTCACAAGTAGATTTTTTTTTTAAACCTTACACTTGTAACTTTGGGAAGGAGCAATTTTAAAATGCTTATTGTAAGCTCTTCCCAATCCCCTCATTTCTATAAGAGGGCCTCATTTTCATTAATAAAGAGCTAACTGTTCTTGAGGGAGCTTGGGAAGTTTTTCCCATGGTATCTCACCTACTCATTTAGAGGGAGGAAATCTTCTTGAGTGGGGAACTTTCTTTTGCTTAGTTTTTCTTTTAATTTTCTCAAACTAAATCACTTGCATTCATCATTTCGTTTGCTAATCTAGTCTAGTTGCATGTGAATAACTCATATGTTCATTTCGTTAATTTCTTAGATCACATAGTGATTTAAATTTTCTAAATTGCAATCTCATTTGCCATCACTTACTTATGTTTTGTGATCTACGCCTCATTTGGATAAGTTTCACAACATACTACAAGTAAAGAAGCATAGCATTTCAATTTATGGCAACTTGAGTTATTGTTCTAACTATGAAGCATATTTAATTGAATCATCTCCATCTTTTACACAGCACTTGCAAACTCATTTTCATATCATTTAGGCATTTCACTTTGCATGCTAGACTTGCGTCTCTAAAAATTAACCTCCAACTTAAGTTGGTTGTATAGACATTAGGGACCCTCCACCCCTATGGACTCCTCATTGTGAGATCCGAATTTCGGGCGAGGGTGAGGTCTGGGGACAGCAGTTCAATTGTAACATTGCTTTAGAACTAATTAATAAAATAAACCAAGAGCACTATCTCATCACATTTACATTGCAAAGTTCCCAAATTTTATTTTGCTATCTTGACGGTCTAAAGATTCACGTGCAAATATTATCTCAAGAAGCACTTTGATGCAATCATTTTTAAATGCCTTAAATTTTGCAACAAGTTTAATTCTATGGTATTTGGAAATTTGCTTCTACATACAATTTCAGTGCATGTTGTCATTTTAATGATCACTATGCTTATGGATAATTGATATATCTCGTTTCATTGGCAAATACCCTTATTTGGTGTTGCAAATTTAATTGCATATTGTGATCTTGGTCTAACACTTCCTTTGTGGGATTATTGTCATTATATCTTGATTTTTATTGTTGAGCAAGCATTTGTTATCTACTTTAAAGCACTAGTCTATATTTTGAACACGTCATTGAATATTGCTCATATACTTATATGCTTGTTTACATATTGGAAATCAAGTCATCTTTGATAAGTAATTCCTTCTAATCAATTCTCCTAGAAATCTCACATCTTTGACTTAGTTTTCCTTTAGGGACCACCCCCCTTAGCTAACCTAGGAGATAGCTTAAACGGAGAGAGTTGGGAATAGGTGACAGCCCCTTCTCTGAGTTCCTTGCCACCAACCACACCTGTGGGGTTGAAGGCTTTTCCCACTAACTGTAGGTAGGTGTAGGCGGCAAACGATAACATTTTTTGGCGCCGTTGCCGGGGACAAGTCTTCTTGTACCTGGGAAAACGACTAACTTTTAGTTTTGGCATATTTGAATTTTAGATTTAGATTCTTGCTCAAGTGGCGACTCCACTCAATCCTAATTTTGCAAGAGTCTCTACTAGGAGAAATTCAAGTGGTCTAGTTAGCCCCTCTCTTGAGCCTGAAAGGGTTTTTAGAGAGAGGTTAAATAGACTTTCTCATAATAGAGCTCTTGCTATTCTTGGGCAAGAGGCTGTTTCTGACATTCATTTGTTGTTTCAAGGACAAGTTGAGCCTAACATCATGAATGATCTTTTTGCTCCTTGTAACTTTACTAACATTAATGGCTATCCTCACAATATCCCTGACAAGGCTATTGAAAAGTTGCCTTCTTTTCAAGGTAACAATGCCATTAGCGTTGCATCACATGTGAAGAACTTTAATGTTTGCATCTTTAAGTGGTGTAACGTTGCTAACTATGAGGATGTAAAGATGAGGCTTTTTGTTCTCTCTTTAGAAGAGGATGCTCTTGATTGGTTCACTGAGCAACCTGCAAACTCGTATGATTCTTTACAAGTGATTGTTAATGCTTTCATGGGAAAGTATGGAGAGAGAAGAGAGAATAGTCATTTGATCAATGCCATTATCACCATGAAGAAGAATGAGAATGAAACCATGGAGGAGTTTAACAAGAGATTCAATGAATTGGTTAAAAGCATGCCTACTACTGTTAAACCTCCTGATGAATTTCTCTTATGTTCCTATTTGGATTCTTTTGGTGTTGACACTACTTATGAGTTGAGAAGAAAGGAGCCTGCAACTTTAGGTGTAGCTCAAACTGAAGCCTTGAAAATGTAGACAGCCAGAAAGCAATCAGGAAAATCTGAGATTCTTGGTTTCACTAGAGGGCCATCGAAATCGAATGATTCCAAAGGCAAGGCCAAGGAAGAGGCTACCCATGATCCTATTAAGGAATTAACTCAACTCATCAAGAGCATGGAAGCAAACCACACTAAAGAAATGCAAGCCATGCAAAGTAGGTTGGTGGCCATGGAAAGATCGCAAGTGCAAAGATTCCAACCTAGGCCAAATAATGGATGGCAAAAGAATAAAGACCCTCAACAAGATTATATGCCTCCAAATCCATTGGAATCCACCAACATGGTAGATCAGATTCCCCCTTTTTGTAGGCCATGTAATGAGTTCCATGAAGAAGCCACATGCCCATATGTAAAGAGAATTATGGAAGGTAGCATGTTGGGAGAAGAACATGTAGGAACTAGTGGTCAAATCAATATGTTCTCCATGGAAGATCAAATATATACCATTGAAAGTAATCAAGACATTGACCATAGTCCTAATAATCTTGGGGTCGACAATATGATTGCAAATCTTGACAAAGTCACTAAGATTTTTGGGGAAAAGCCTACATCTGGACAAATTCTTGCTATGGCAAAACAAAAAGGGATGACTTATCAGAGAAGGGATATTCAAGACCGGAATAATCACAGAAATTTTTCTCCTCCTACTTCAGAATTAAATTTTGACTTGGGAAATTGGGTGAATAATGCAAAGGTTTCTATCCCAGTAACAGAGCTTTTAAAGATACCATCTCAAAGGGCCAAGTTACTAAGTGCAATTGAAGTTACTCAAAGGGAAGAAAAGCCTAATAATGAACCAGAAGATGAAGAAATTGTATTGAAAAGTATGAATTGTTATGTGGGGAATGAAGATCATCTGCCATTTTATGTTTCTTTGATAGTGAATGATCGTCTTTTACACAATTGTATGCTTGATTTAGGGGCTTCATCAAATGTCATGACCAAGAAAGTCATGGAGCAACTAAATTTAAGGGTATCTAGGCCCTATCACAACATATGTTCAATGGATTCTAAAAGAATTGAAGTGTGTGGGATAATTAAAGATTTACAGGTTTTCCTAGCTGCATACTCAGACAGAATAATGACTATGGATATTGTTGTGATAGATGTTCCTGATTCATGGGGAATGCTCCTATCAAGAAAATGGGCATCTGATTTAGGTGGTAGCCTTCAAATGGATTTATCATATGCCACCATCCCCATGCCAGATAATAAATTTGTCAGACTTGATCGGGAGTTAGAGAAAAGATATCATGTTGAGGATCCAAGGAGAACCAACAATGAGATTATCTATAGATCATGCCAGACAGGAAGTGATGTTGTGTTGACAAATTTTCTTCCCCCCTTAACAGAACGGATTCAAAATGAAGAGATTAGGCATAGCTCAAAAGGCTTGGGTACTTCAAATCTTCCATCAGAGCATTTTCAAGACACAGTTGTAGGATTAACAGTAATTGCATCATCATCGCCATCCCAACTAACCAAGAAGAAAAAAAAAAAACGAAAAAAAAAAAATGATATAAAAAATGAATCACCAATTTTGAGCAGGATCAAACCTCAACGCATTAAAAGTCGAAAAAGGAAAAGGAAGAGGTTTGGTGTATCTGATGGCCACAAACAGGTTAACAGTGGGGCAAGTCATATTCCTAAGATAGTCAGAATTGGGCAGGGCACATCAGAGAAAGAGCCTATGGATTTGCCTGTGAGTAGGCAGGTTCTCAAGATGGATTTCACCGAAGACATTTAATGCCATAGGGCATCTGTATCGTATTTCTAACCTTATCCCTTGTAAATTTTGTTTAAGTAGTTTTATTTCATGAATAAATCGTTATTTATGTTTCCTAGAATAAATTTCCATTTCTGTACTTGATTTTATTTGATGTTATTTCGAATGGATACTGCTAATATATGTCTTTGGTCGGTGGATGCAGATTCCAGGTTCTTGCACACTATCACTTCATATCTAGCATGCATCCCCATATGGAGCCAAATGTTGACCACTGGAGTGGCACTTGATGACAATGAGAAGACTCCATGCCCAAGGATGAACCAGAAGACATTTGTACCATCAGATATCATCAGATATCATCATGTTCAACAGAGTTTTTAAACTCTACTTCTTCTTCTCATCATTTTCTTTTTCAGTCTTCAGATTCCGCAGCCCTGCGGGGATATTGTATAAATGTCACTAGCATGATGAATAAAGCCATGTAACAAGCCTAGGATGTCGGGACTCGATCAGCAAGCGAGTACACCTTGGAGTGTTTTTTTTTACTTGGTTAATTATTCCTTCTTTTTAGCGGCGAATAATTTTCTAGGTTTTTTCACTCATTGCATTACCCCAAAGCCGGGGTGACGGCTTGAAGGTTGAGCCCCTAACACATCTTAGTGTCTAGAGTCAATGTATATTACCATGCTAGGTCATCTCTGAAATTTCGCGGAATTTGACTAGGTCTAAGTATGATTTTTTAATAATTAAAAATTTCCCGCAAAATGGGATTTTTTAATCATTTTCTATGTAATGATGTAAATAAGTGGCCTTAGGAAATGTCTGGGGCGTGTGACCAGTCGAAATTCATCCTCAGAGACCCAGCATTATCCTAGGACCCACTTTGAGGGTCAAAAAATGACTTATGGTCCCTCAAAAGCCGATTTTCCTAATGCCAGTGGAAAAAATGAGAAAAAATTAAAAAAAATTCATAATTGGAAAAATTTGGAAAATTTTCCAAAGTCAAAATAAGTCAAAATTTTGACATGGCAGATTGAGGGTAAGTCAAAGGTGGTGTGGCAAGTATGTGGGGCCCACCATAAGGTACAACTCAAGTCAGAGTCAAAGTTCCAAGTGGCAAGTCAAATGGAAGTCAAAAAAGTCACGTAATGCCTAAAGTTCAATGATTTAATTTAATTCACATATCAGAAATATGTGGTACGTTTGAAAAGTTTAAAGGGGGACAAAAGGTGTGACATGGCAGCCACCTCATCACCATGAGTTAGTGGGCCAAGTCAAACATAAGTCAACAAGCACTCAACAGAGTCTCGAATTATCCACTCAGCAGTCGTAAAAATCAGTGTAAAGAGCATTTGTGAAGGTTAAAAAAATAAAAAATTTGAGAAAGTTGAAGGGGGACAAGGCTGCCACATAGGACAGACCTTGCCTCCCACTTGTCCCCCACTTAAAAAAAATCGAAGGACCAGTCAAAAGAAGCATCATACGTAGCCTAGTTTGGCATCTCCTTCAACACGTATTTTCCTAAGAATTTAGTGGAGGACAGACTACTACATGCGTCAGACTTTGTCCCCCACTAACTCATGTTTGTCTCCAAAATAAAATCAGCGTAGACTTTGATGGAATTTCAAGAGATGTTAACTAAAGTTTTTGTGATCACTGTCTATGCCTTAGACTCCACTACACCTCCACGCTGCCGGCTAAAAATATTTATCACAGTAGTCCACGGAGGCCAATTAGAGATAATACGCAGCGGTCATTTAATGGAAGATTTATCACAGCAGTCAAGCAAGTATTTTGAGGGAGTTTGTCTCCCATTTACTTCAGTCGTATATGCACTTGGATGCCATATCCTATACGCTGGTCTGTTAGAAGGTAATACACTGCCAGTGAAACAAGTAACACACAGCAGTTTACAACAGTCACCTACAGCAGTTGGTTCCACTTGGACAGTTCTTATGCTACTTGTGCAAATTCGTTTTGCATTGGGATTATCTCCCTTCTCCACTTGTCATTCATTTTTTCATTGGGATTTGCTCCCGTAGTTCTATTTAAATGAGCCTTGGGCTCTCATTGTAAGTGTGGTTTTTTGAAGCTTGTGCTTATTGTTACTATGCCGAAATTGTTATTGAGCTGAATAAAGAAAAGTCTTTGGGGTTACTAGCTTCTCTTGTGGTGCATTCTTTGGTTGATGAGGTATACTTGTTTCATTTGATATTGTTATTTATTGCAATCTAGTTGTTTTTCTTTGCATTTTCCTGAAGGCACTATTGTCTAGGGAGGGGAGATTTGTAGCTATCTCAGATCTCCTTTGGACTTGGTATGTTTTGTGCTCTTGTTGTAGCTTGTTATTTTCGATGAAATGACAAGCTCAGCGTGGCCTCTATATGCCAAGTTTCTTTTGCACTAACAATTGGTTTGCAGAAATTTGCGTGTTCAAAGGACAGGTTGCCAAGTCCATTGGAGTGTGAAGACTTCTTCGGTTGGAATAAGTCAGCTCCAAGGATATCAGAGGTCTCACAAGTTGTTCAAGCCAACAATCTCATAAGACATCAAAAGATTTATTTAAAAGGGGGTTTCATGAGCCTTTTGCTTCTATTCCATCTCTAAAAAAATTTCATATATTTCTTCTCTCATTTGTGCACATATCTATTTTATCTAGCATTTGAGGCTAAGTTGTTGGGTTTAAATCCTAATTCTCACTCACTAAATCAACGTTTTCAAGCTGTTCTTAGTGAGGGAATTTGTAACATAAAGTGTATTTTATACTTGCATTGAGTTTCTAACTATTTCTTTGGCATTCTAACTCTTTTGCTTGTTTGCCTATAGGTGTGCTTGGAAGCAATCTAAGTTTTGAAGAAAGGGAGCTAAAGCTTAGGCTAAGGAACACTCTTCCGTTTGGAACCTCAAATCCAAGTGCCGCCTTATCACTTCACCTCTACTTCTAAAGCCTCATTCTTTTGAGGAATTGTAACTGCCATTCACTTCAAGGCTTTAAGCCTTTACTTTGTAAACATCTCACAAGTAGATTTTTTTAAACCTTACACTTGTAACTTTGGGAAGGAGCAATTTTAAAATGCTTATTGTAAGCTCTTCCCAATCCCCTCATTTCTATAAGAGGGCCTCATTTTCATTAATAAAGAGCTAACTGTTCTTGAGGGAGCTTGGGAAGTTTTTCCCATGGTATCTCACCTCCTCATTTAGAGGGAGGAAATCTTCTTGAGTGGGTAACTTTCTTTTGCTTAGTTTTTCTTTTAATTTTCCGGCAAGCGATAACATTTTTTTGCGCCATTGTCGGGGACAAGTCTTCTTGTGCCTGGGAAAACGACTAATTTTTAGTTTTGGCATATTTGAATTTTAGATTTAGATTCTTGCTCAAGTGGCGACTCCACTCAATCCTAATTTTGCAAGAGTCTCTACTAGGAGAAATTCAAGTAGTCTAGTTAGCCCCTCTCTTGAGCCTGAAAGGGTTTTTAGAGAGAGGTTAAATAGACTTTCTCATAATAGAGCTCTTGCTATTCTTGGGCAAGAGGCTGTTTCTGACATTCATTTGTTGTTTCAAGGACAAGTTGAGCCTAACATCATGAATGATCTTTTTGCTCCTTGTAACTTTACTAACATTAATGGCTATCCTCACAATATCCCTGACAAGGCTATTGAAAAGTTGCCTTCTTTTCAAGGTAACAATGCCATTAGCGTTGCATCACATGTGAAGAACTTTAATGTTTGCATCTTTAAGTGGTGTAATGTTGCTAACTATGAGGATGTAAAGATGAGGCTTTTCGTTCTCTCTTTGGAAGAGGATGCTCTTGATTGGTTCACTGAGCAGCCTGCTAACTCGTATGATTCTTTACAGACAATTGTTAATGCTTTCATGGGAAAGTATGGAGAGAGAAGAGAGAATAGTCATTTGATCAATGCCATTATCACCATGAAGAAGAATGAGAATGAAACCATGGAGGAGTTTAACAAGAGATTTAATGAATTGGTTAAAAGCATGCCTACTACTGTTAAACCTCCTGATGAATTTCTCTTATGTTCCTATCTAGATTCTTTTGGTGTTGACATTGCTTATGAGTTAAGAAGAAAGGAGCCTACAACTTTGGGTGTAGCTCAAACTGAAGCCTTGAAAATGGAGAGGGCCAGAAAGCAATCTGGGAAATCTGAGATTCCTGGTTTCACTAGAGGGCCATCGAAATCGAATGATTCCAAAGGCAAGGCCAAGGAAGACACTACACATGATTCTATTAAGGAATTAACTCAACTCATC